>JANAVB010013397.1:7932946-8612946 GCA_029216955.1 Iris pallida
TTGGAGGTATTGGCAAAGTCCCAAGATCTGCAAATGAAGATATTAGTTATCGGTTCATTGTAAAACAAGAAAAGATTGTTAAATCTCGTTTTATACCTTGAGGGTCGGTGGCGGGATTTTCTTTTAGCACACCTTCGTCGGCTACTTCTTCAGGAGATATTTCTATTTCAACATCGACAGCCTTTTCTGCAGACGCCTCCACTTCAATATCCTTTTTAGGATTTGAAATATCATCGGCAGTATCAAGAGATCTGTGTTCTTCAGTTTGCTTTTCAGGATCTTGTAAATACTCATCAACATTTTCGGATGAAGATCCTTCCTCGTCTTCTTCTTCTTCTTCTTCTTCTTCTTCTACTGCTGCATTTCCACTGCTAGTGGCAGCCTGATCTTCCTGCAAGCTATAACTGCAATCCTCCAGAGCTGCAATCATTTCACGGTCTTCGTCCTCACGAAGAGTCCTGGGAGTAGGAGGAGGTTGAGTAACATCTGCGATAGGAGAATGAGGTCATACAACACTTTGATCTTCCTCTAAAATATGTTCTCTAGGCTTTTCAATTCTTGGGCTAACATCTCCCCTCTGTTCATTCTCCTCGAGAGTTTTGCTCCCTAATTCAGAAGCGGGTGTAGGGGATGCCATTAAAAGTCCTGCAGCAGCAACTACTGAAGTCAGGAGTTGTATAGAAGAAGACTCTTCTGGTAACTACTCTTTTCTTTCTGTGTAGAGGCCTAACAGGACTCTCTACATTTTCTGGCTCTGTTCGCTTTTGCACGGAAGTTGGTGTACTGGCAATTTCTTGATGAGTCTCGGCCAATTGCCGGGATTGAGATCTGGTAGTCACCTTTTCAGAAGAAACATCAAGAATCAATTTCTTCTTCGCCACAGGAGCAGGAGGGTCCTCTCTTCTTCTCTTCTTCGCAGGAGATTTACCCACCTTCAGTGAAATACGAAGTGGTGCATTCACTTCTTGGGGGAATATAATATCCCTTGTAGTTTCCAGAGGTGCATCTGCCGGTTCCTGTGCCTCCTCATTTATAGGGATTGATGGAGCAATTCTCCCTCTTCTCAATCTTGTTGCAGTGGCGAAACTATCTGCGAGATGGAAATTCTCGACAAAAGTATTCGCTGATGTGTAAAACACGGAGTATGTAAAAAGCATTCGAGGACCCTGAGGAGTAGTCCTTGTTGGCATGGAGAAAGTGGCTTTTGTATCACGGGCATTGTAATAAGCCCAAGCCCTAGCTCCGTCTATCAGATAACCCTTGCCTTGGAGGCAGGTAATTGCGTTCCCTACGTGGAACTGATCATACACTACTAAAATACCCCACTTTACCGACGGAAGTTTAGCGACGGACGGATTCCGTCGCTAATAGCGACCAGTTTCCGACATCTTAGCGACGGATTAGCGACAGACAACATAACATAATTTTTTCCAATTTTAAATGTAAAAATTTGTCGGGTTTCCGTCGCTAAGTCGACGAACGTTAGCGACGGATTCTTTTTCGTCGCTTATTCGTCGCAAATGTTGGCGGCAAAATCTTTAAAACATTGGCGGGAACTTTAGCGACTAACTGGCGACGGATATATCCGTCGGAAAATACCTTTTAATTGGCGACGGTTTAGCGACTAATTTATTCCGTCGCTATTCCGTCGCTAGGTTCTGTGCCCTAACTTAATTGAACCGACGGAGGAGAATTTTCCATTCCCCCCAAAACTCTCTCTCTCTCTCGCGGCTCTCTCTCTCTCTCGCGTGCGGCTCTCTCTCTCTCTCTACCAGGTATATCTCTCTCTCTCTCTCTCCTCTCTCTCTCTCTCTCTCTTTCTCTAATTTTGGGTTTTGGGGCCGGGGGGGGAGTGGGGGGGGGTCGGCTTCGCGGCGGGTGGAGAGGGCGGGGGGGGGGGGTGGTGAATGGGGTCAGGGGGCCGGGGGGGTGTGGGGAATGGGGGCAGGGGGTGGGGGGGTGGGGAATGAGGGTCGGGGGGTCGGGGGGGTGGGGAATGGGGGCAGGGGGGTCGGGGGGTGGGGGGGTGGAGAGGGCAGGGGGGTCGAGGGGGGTCGGGAATGGGGGCAGGGGGATCGGGGGGCGGGGGGTGGGGGGTGGAGAGGGCAGGGGGGTCGGGGGGGGTGGGGAATGGGGGCAGGGGGGTCGGGAGGGGGGGTGGGTAATGGAGAGGGCAGGGGGGTCGGGGAGGGTGTTGAATGGGGGCAGGGGGGTCGGGGGGGTGGGGAATGGGTTGCATTCCCCGATACGGATACGATTTGGCATGTCCCGATCCTAAGAAATAATACTATTTCATTTAATTTAATTTTATTTAATTTCAAAACTACTAAGAAATAATACTTAAAACACTTAAAATTATGTCTAAATGTATAAATTATATGTTTTTAAATGTAAATAATTTATTAATAATTATTTGTTTTCCAATACCAAAAAATTCGATACTTCGATCCGATACCGCCGATACTACCGATATCGCCGATACCAATACTAGATTGCTTAGACTTATATTGCAAGGTAACTAGATACAAGTTATGATACAATGTAAATGCAAGTATACATGTTAGCTAGATAGCTTAGACTTATATTGCAATCTCCTATTCACACGAGTATTGATATCGCCGATGCCAATACTCGTAGGAATATATAGTCCGATACCGATTCCGATACCGATACTTTGAACCTTGATTTAAATACATGTTAGTATAGTATCTTCACATATATGTTAAGAGTATATACATGATTAGCAAGGTAACTAGATACAAGTTATGATACAATGTAAATGCAAGTATACATGTTAGCTAGATAGCTTAGACTTATATTGCAATCTCCTATTCACACGAGTATTGATATCGCCGATGCCAATACTCGTAGGAATATATAGTCCGATACCGATTCTGATACCAATACTTTGAACCTTGATTTAAATACATGTTAGTATAGTATCTTCACATATATGTTAAGAGTATATACATGATTAGCAAGGTAACTAGATACAAGTTATGATACAATGTAAATGCAAGTATACATGTTAGCTAGATAGCTTAGACTTATATTGCAATCTCCTATTCACACGAGTATTGATATCGCCGATGCCAATACTCGTAGGAATATATAGTCCGATACCGATTCCGATACCGATACTTTGAACCTTGATTTAAATACATGTTAGTATAGTGTCTTCACATATATGTTAAGAGTATATACATGATTAGCAAGGTAACTAGATACAAGTTATGATACAATGTAAATGCAAGTATACATGTTAGCTAGATAGCTTAGACTTATATTGCAATCTCCTATTCACACGAGTATTGATATCGCCGATGCCAATATTCGTAGGAATATATAGTCCGATACCGATTCCGATACCGATACTTTGAACCTTGATTTAAATACATGTTAGTATAGTGTCTTCACATATATGTTAAGAGTATATACATGATTAGCAAGGTAACTAGATACAAGTTATGATACAATGTAAATGCAAGTATACATGTTAGCTAGATAGCTTAGACTTATATTGCAATCTCCTATTCACACGAGTATTGATATCGCCGATACCAATACTCGTAGGAATAGTCCGATACCGATATACATTGTAGAGCTCTGTTTTGCTATTCTGGACATGTTGTGACCTGTGATGTTTTAAATAGGAGCCAGACACACTCCTGAGACGGGGGAGTATGTATAGTGATGTGGATTCTTACTAACTTATCATGTGAACCCATTTATGGGCCCTTCATTGAACCTTCTCATGTGCAACTTTCAGTCCATTCACAGTTCCCTATATTGTACTCTACATCACCTAGTTCACTTATATCTAACATCCTAACCCTAATCCAAATTTATGAGTATCGGTATCGGGCTATTCTTATGTTTAGTTTGTCTTACGATACAGATTTTCACATCCAAATTGAGGATGAGTCGTTATTTTGTTGATCGTACATGGATGTACAAACGGCAACACGAGAGTAGAATTGGTGTGAGTGACGATTTTCAGGCAGGCGTGGAAGTATTTCTTAATTATGCAATGAGCAAAGCTCAGTACATGGATGGTAACAAAATTAAGTGTCCATGTGTTAAATGTCACAATAGACGTTACGAAAAAGTGGTGACTGTGAGAGATCATTTGACCCGTAAGGGTTTCGTACGTAATTACGGCCTGTGGTCATCGCAAGGTGAACTATATTCGGAAAGACAGGCTGCGGAAGCTGCTACTTATGCTTTTGATGATAATGCTGCAACGGATGTCATCGAAGACCACGGATGCTCTGTTGATTATGGAGATCTGCAGAACCTTGCACAAGATATGGTGTATGATACGGCAGGGCCTAATTTTGATCCGGAGGATCCTAATCCCGAGGCGAAGGAGTTCTATGACATGTTTCAGGACGCAGATACTTCTCTATATCCTGGTTGTGAGACTCATTCCGCACTGTCAGTGACGATGCGGTTGTTGAACATAAAGTCTGATTTTAACTTGCCACAAGCTTGCTATAATCGGATCACAGAAGTAATCAAGGAGGTGTTACCGAAGGAATCAAAAGAGCTACCAAAAAACTTCTACAAGTCAAAGATGATGGTCCGACAACTGGGACTGGGGTACGAGAAGATAGATTGTTGTCGCAACGGATGCATGTTGTACTACAAAGAGAATTGTGTATCAGAAAGTTGCAGCTTCTGTAATGCGGATCGTTACAAGCCAGTACAGGGAAAAGGAAAGTCGACTAGAAAACGACGTCCTTACAAGTATATGCATTACTTGTCGATCACGAAGCGCTTGCAGAGGATGTATATGTCTCTAAATACAGCAGAACACATGACGTGGCACAGCGAAGAACGCATAAAGGACGAAGGAGAATTGTCACATCCTTCGGATGGAGAGGCGTGGAAACATTTTGATTTGTGTCATCCAGATTTTGCTGCAGAGCCTAGAAATGTACGCCTGGCGCTATGTGCTGATGGCTTCGCCCCTTTCGGACAGTCGGGATCTCAGTACTCATGCTGGCCGGTCATTCTTACCCCTTACAATCTGCCACCATGGATGTGTATGAAGACTCCTTATATGTTTCTGACAGCTATCATACCCGGTCCTAAAAATCCGACGAAGAACATCGATATATATTTACAGCCGTTGGTGGATGAGCTGAAACAGCTGTGGGAGATCGGCGTCACGACCTATGATATTTCCAGGAAACAGAACTTTCAGATGAGAGCTTCACTCATGTGGACAATCAATGATTTTCCAGCATACGGTATGCTGTCGGGATGGAGTACGCACGGCAACATGTCTTGTCCGATATGCATGGAAAATAGTAAGGCGTTCCGCCTTAGACATGGAGGAAAAACTTCTTTCTTTGACTGTCACCGTCAATTTCTGCCCGCAACCCATCCTTGGAGAAAGAATAAGGACGCGTTCAGATATGGAAAACAAGAATTTTCTCAACCTCCTGCCAGATTTTCGGGATACGATATTTGGGAAGCTGTAAAGGAATTGCCCACCGCAATGGAAGATCCATCGAACCATCGTGTCGAGGGGTTCGGACAAAGCCATAACTGGACCAAACGGAGTATCTTCTGGGACTTGCCTTATTGGAAAGATAATCTTATAAGGCATAATCTTGATGTCATGCATATCGAAAAGAACGTGTTCGATAATGTCTTCAATACCGTCATGGATATTAAAGGAAAGACGAAGGACAATCCAAAAGCAAGACAAGACATAGCCGAGATATGCAAGCGTCCTCATCTGAACTTGATACAAAGGGGTGCTGGTGGACAATTAAGTAAGCCTATAGCGCCATACACATTGAGCAAGGAAGATAGATTAATAATCTGCAAGTGGATATCTAATTTAAGATTTCCCGACGGCTATGTTTCGAATTTGTCTAGATGCGTTGATCTCAATGAACGCAAGCTAACGGGAATGAAGAGTCACGACTGCCACGTGTTTATGGAAAGATTACTGCCCATTGCTTTGAGAGAGTTGTTGCCTTCTGCTGTATGGGTTCCGTTGGCCGAGCTGTCTACATTCTTCAGGGATATCTGTTCAACTAAGCTGACGGTGCAACATATGGTACAACTTGAGGAGAAGATTGTCTTAACAATCTGCAAGTTAGAGAAAATATTTCCACCGGGCTTTTTCGACAGCATGGAGCATCTACCGATTCATCTAGCATACGAAGCCCGTGTCGGTGCATCTGTTCATTATCGATGGATGTACCCCTTTGAAAGGTAAATAAAAATCGATATAATTTAAGTGAAATTTAAGTGGATTTTACAATTCATTGTTAATTCTCAAGATAATTTGTCTCTTTAGGTACCTACACCATCTAAAGAAGAAAGTTGGCAACAAGGCTCATATAGAGGCTTCGATATGCGAATCATATCTTATCGAGGAGGTGTCAAATTTCTGCTCCATTTATTTCGATACTCATGTCGAGACAAATCGAAATAGACCTCAAAGGAATGAAGAAGACGTTGAGGATGGAGGTATATTCAATTTAAGGGGCAAGCCTATTGGGGCTAGTAAGAAACGGTGGTTGACCGACGATGAGTATGATACCGCTCACCGATATGTCTTGTTAAATTGTGACATACAAGAAGTGAGAGATTTGGAGAAGTAAGTGACTACGCCTCGTTATAATCTCTAATTTGGTGAATTAAGTGACTACACTTATTTTTATTCTCTCTAACAGTGTATTTAGAGGTGAAGTCAAAATGAGGACACCATATATTACAGATGAGGGACTTCAAAGAGAGGTTGATTGTACCTTTCCGTCCTGGTTTCGTAAATACGTAAGTAACTGAGATAATATGTTATGCGGCTACCATTAAAATATATGCAGCTAAAATATTTAAATTATCAATACATGTTTACAGGTTTTATTGCCTGAAACAACACTCATAAATGAGAGCATTCGTTATTTGGCATTGGGACCGAAGAAGCATGCAAAGACTTTGTCAGGCTATGTCGTTAATGGCTTCAAGTTTAAGTCAACTCAGCATGCTATAAATGCCGAATTTCTCAATGACGGCTTCGATACCAAGAATTCTGGTGTTTGCATAAGAGTCACCATCTATGACGACGAGCCGGACTTTGACTATTATGGAGTGCTTCGGGAGATTCTAGATTTACAATATAGTGCCCCATATGATATGCATATTGTGATGTTCAAATGTGAGTGGTTCGATACGAGACCAAATATCGGTTGGAGAATCGATAAACAATTTGGATTCGTCGATATAAATCATCGCAGGAGGTATAGAGGGTCCGACACGTTTGCGATAGCAAGTCAGGCTGTTCAAGTCTACTATACAAGCTACCCAAGGCGTCGTAGAGATCGATTTGACTGGTGGGCAGTATGCAAGATTAAATCTAGAAATATATTCAACGTTGGAGACCCAGCATACCAAGAGGACCAGATCGAGAAGCCCCAATACATGGGACAACAGTCGGATACCATGGACGTGGAAGATGTCGATATACCTCATGCTGAGGAAAATAGAGGGGAGGAAGAGGTTGATATACAAGACTTAGCTGTCAACCAGGGGAGAAAGAGGCGTCTTGTCCCAAGTATTGAGCCTGAAGAAGAAGAAGAAGAAGAAGAAGAAGAAGAGGATGAGGATGAGGATGAGGATGATGATACAGATGAAGTCGACGATGAGGATGATGATATAGATGAAGTCGACGATGAGAATGAGGATGAGAACGATGACGATGACGATGAGGACGAGGACGATAACGATGATTAGATTAAATATCGGTATATATTAGAAGCACTTACAACTAACTTAGTGAATTCAGTTTAGACGGACACATTCTTATTTCAGTTTATGTTTTTGTCGTTCGATCATCTACTTATTGTATGATTTTCTTTTTACAGATGGCACTCTTAGTTCTCATTGTCTTGACGGCACTCGCCGCCCTGCTGCTGGTATATATATTTTAGTTCAGTTTTATATTCATTTATACTTCTATATTGTTAATTATATTTATGTGTATTATTTACAGGTCATGGTCACTACCACTCGTGCTGCTGGTAGCGGCAGTGGCCGTGGCCATGGTGGTGCTGGTGGTGGCGGGTACTGGCCGTGGTAGGCGTGATGGTAGCGGCACTGGCCGTGGACGTGGTGGTAGCGGTCGTGGTGGTAGCGGTCGTGGTCGCCTTCCACATTCCCCGGATATAGAGTCCTCCGATCCCGACCTGGAGAGCCCGGCCACAGACTCTTCCCACCGTCGATCTATCTCTGCGCTACCTTCATCTTCATCGAGGCCTGAGACTCCATCCGCTAGCAGATCCGTTCCGCCCCCGGATGCACCAGCGGGTACACCATCAGTTACTGCAGGGTGGGCTCCGGAGTACCCCCGGATTCAGCTTCATCCTGCTACCGGTGAGTACATCCGCGGACCCGCGGATCCTCCGACGCCTCCAGAGAGGCCGATAGGCGAGAACCGACGAGAGCTATGGCCCACGGGTGATACGTAAGTAAATTTAAGTTAATTTATTAAATTTGTTTCATTTATTCAAGTTAATAATCCAGTCTTTGCTTCTTTGTAGGTTTTTCCCGTATGATGCTGCCCGGATACTCGGGCAAATTATCCGGGAAAACTACCATGGCCCCTACCTCAATTTTTCTGAGGTGCCTCAGAACATGCAGTACGTCTGGCTCGAGGAGATGAAGGTATATATATATCTTTTGGTTAATTATTAATTATTCTTTAATCCACTAATTTTTTAATTACGTGATAATTTAATTTGTATGTCAGACGACGTTCTGGTGGCCCCCCCATCGCGAGGAGTTGATTCGCAAGGCCTACAAAGCCGCCGTCGGGAAGAAGATACGGGATGCGGTGTACGACGTTCGTACGGCGCATTCGAGGAAGAAGTGGCTCCGGGAGGAGTACTACGAGCAGATGTTGGATAAGATGAATACTGCTCAGTACAGGGAGAAATCAGAGAAAGCGAAGGCGAGCAGACAGGCCGCTGGTCTGCATACGGGAGGTTCAAAGCCCCACGCAGCGACGCGTGCAGATTTGGTGAGATACCGCAAATTCATTTCACTATTAAATTCGGTACTATTAATATACGTAGTTAATTAAATTCGACGTATATTTCGTATGCAGGCACAACGGGCGGTAAAGGAGGGGAGAGAGCCGGAGTCGGTCACCGCCTACGATGTATTCCTGCATACACACAAGAGGCGGGCAGACGGGAGCTTCGTCGACGCGAGGGCCCAGGCGACTGATGTAAGTAATTACGTTTATGAGATTTATATTAGAAATATAATTATTGTTAACTTAATTAGGTGAACGTAGGATTCAAATTATAACTTAGAAAAACATAGGATTTAGATTATAACTTAGAAAAACTTATAGTATAAACACATTCATTGGATAGGCTGCATATCGTGAGGCCCTTAGTCAGATTGAGCCCCCTGCCGAGGTTGTCGGCGAAACGACGCCCACCCAGACGCCCTCTTCTATGGCCGCTCGCTACGACGACGTGTTCGTAGAGTCTGTCGGCGGCTTTAATAAAGGGCGCGTCTACGGCGTAGGTTCCATGGCGGCGTCGTTGTAGGGCGCGACTCCGAGATATCCACCGCCCCCGCCTCCTCCCGCGCCCCCGTCGGACGATATGAGGGCGCAGCTTGCGACTCTCACCTCCGATATGTCGGAAATGCGGAGTCTAATGTCGGATGTGCTGGAGCGTCTTCCGCGTCCTTCTTCGGCTCCCGGTCCAGATCCGTCTGCTCCCGGTACATCTAGTGCGGTTGCCGGTCCTTCCGACCCTGGACGTTATTCATTTGACCGTTCTGCCGAGGTCCGCCTGGTACCGGATACTGCGCTCATTGGGCTCATGGACTTGATGTCGCCAGAGCAGCTCCGCACGCTTCTAGAGCATGTGTTGTCCCAGGTGCCGGCGTACATGGTGGAAAAGTACATCCGCAGAGCCGAGGCGGCGCCGAGACGACGACGCGATCCATCTCAATGATATTTGTACTATTTTTGGATATTTGTACTGTTTTTGGATTTTGAATTCTGGATATTTTGGAAGCGTACATGAATGTTTGGATATTATAAATTTGTGTATTTGTGTTTGGATATTTGTACATAGATGTTTGGATATTTCTGTTTGATATTGGATATTATGAATTTGGATATTTGGATATTTGTTGATCGTACATGGATGTTTGGATATTGGATATTATGAATATGTGTAATATTTACGAAAAGGAAATAGAATGTTTCTGTAATTTTTTTTAATTAATGTTGCATTTAGCGACGGACTAGCGACTAACTAGCGACGGATATATCTTTTAGCGACCGATGAGCGACTAACTAGCGACGGCAAATCCGTCGCTAACTGGGTTATATAAATATTTGCAGTTACCGACGGACGAGCGACGGAATATCCGTCGCTAACTGGGTGATATAAATATTTTGCAGTTAGCGACCACCTAGCGACTACCTAGCAACGGCGAATCCGTCGCTAACTGGTTGAAATAAATTTGCAGGTAGCGACGAGCTAGCGACGAACTAGCGACGGAACTTCCGTCGCTAACTGGAATATTAGCGACGGAATATCGACTACCTAGCGACGGCAAATCCGTCGACATGGTTCTGGAAATATGGTAGGTTTCCAGAGACTTAGCGACGGATAGTGGGTCGCTAATCCGTCGCTAATCTGTCGAGGATGACGACGGACTAGCGACGGCTTAGCGACCCATTATCCGTCGACATGGTTCCGGAAATATGGAAGCTTTCCAGAACCTGGCCGACGCCCTACCCGTCGCTAATCCGTCGCTATAACGTCGAGGTTAACGATGAAATGGCGACGGAATAGCGACTGATTTTGCGTATCAGGAACCTCTCTGATACGCTTTTACCGACCTATTTACGACGGCTTAGCGACGGATATTTTAATATTATATGGCATGTAAACCGACGGGAACAAGTCACTAATCCGTCGCTAAACCATTGAAAGGCAACCGTCGGTAATCAGTCGCTAGTCCGTCGGTTAATCATTTGTCCGACGGCTTAGCGACGGACAAATTTTAGCGACGACGTATTTCCCGACGGCCATTTTCATCAAATATCCGTCGCTATTCCGTCGGTAATTTATGTTACCGACGGATGAGCGACGGATGTGGCCGTCGCTAAAGTTGGTTATTTTGGTAGTGATACCCAAACTGTCGAGCAAAACGGCTTGGGAGGTATGGTTCTAAGTAGCACTCTTCTTCGAATCGGTAGACCAAATGAGATGGTCGAATTGTCTTCAACCATTCAAAAGCGACACGAGTTAGAGGCTGCAGTTTCGAATCCACCATATTCGTGGGCATCTGATCATACCCAGTAGGAAAAGGAGCGCAGCAGAAGTTCCAGCCTCTGTTCAGATTCAACATAAATCTACATTCAGATAAGGAAGTATATTTTCATTTTCCATCAGAATACCTTCGAAGAAAACTGCCGTCAACTGGTCCCATGCCAGGATCCATTAGAGTTGGATAGTGAAGAAGCAACCATCCAAACAAATATGTATATGGCAGTTCTAAGCGAGGGAATTCTCTCTCTCCTTTCGCTTTCAACGTCAAGTCAACATATAAACGAAGACTGGCGTTCAGTTTACAGGTCATTGCTGATAGTAAGTCCATTTTATAGCCAAAAACCAATTTAACAGCTGCAAACAAGACGCCACGGTGAAAACGATCTACTGCACTGGATCCGGGAACCACGAACCTTCGCAGCCAGTATGTCAAGAATCCCGCCAATTGTGCTTCTTCTGACATGGGCCTATAGCCCATTCTCAAGTAACTTTCTAAATTATCTCCTCTCTTCAAAGGAGGATATTCATGGTCATCCATCACTTCTTTATCAAAATGACCACTCTGTTCCATTAATTTTCTGACCTCTGTATGGCTCAAAGGTTTGAAGAAGGTTGGGTAACATTTATCGTTCTCCTTGGTTTTCTTCTCCTCTATATGATTAAGAAACAGATATGGTAGCCACTTTGAAGAATAACAAGTATTGGCAGTGGCACTCTTGTAAAATAAAGAGCAGATCTTGTAATGGCATAATAGTTCTTCGAACACTGTCACCATCTCTGGATTCTCTTTTCTGAGCTTGTTCAACTCATCATTTGTTGGTATATACTCCTCATACGGAGCATCTGCCATGGGCAAGAACGAGATATACTTCATCTCGTGGAGTGCAAAGCCCATCTCTCCCCCTGGGGTCATGAAAGTTCCGGTCCTGTAGTTGTATCTCTCAGCTAAGGCTAAGAACATATGAGGATTGGGAGCAAATCCATATACAGTGGCATGCACTGCTTCATACAGGTTGATTTGTTGGAGTCTGTCTTGGAATTTTCCCAGAACCCAATTTGCGATATAACTCCATCGCTTGTAGTCTGGATTCACCAATCCAGTCATTCTTATATCTTGCTCAGGATATTTTCCTTCAACCTTCGCAAACTCATTTGCGAATATTGGTGTCCTAACAGGCATTAGCATGGAGGAGTTCTCTGGTGGAATGCAGCCAGGTCTTAAGCCTCTCAGTAGAACACTATATCTGTCGGAAGAACTGTAAAACATATCTTTATGATGTGGCCCCTTCTTTACGAAGATTTTTCCTGCCCGAGCATCCTGAAATAGAGTGATATTCCATTCCATTTTCCTAGGGTAGCTTGCATGAGCGTACCGTGATAAAGGAAGGCATCGAGCGATGTCGGGTATAAAAAAGGATCTATCTTGCTGGTGAACTACCCTATCTTCCATCCTTGGCCTGGGCTGAGAGGCTCTCTCAAAAGCATCACCGAATAGGAATAAGGGTTTCTTGTGAATTACAGCATCAGCTGATTCTAAAGGCTGTCCGTTCATCAAACACATCAAAGTTTCATTGTCCTGTGAAATCAATATAGCCTGACGGGAGGCCGGCAGATCATATTGAGGGTAATGGACATGAGACAGATCCTCTTTGTATTCAGACTCTGTGAGGGTTCCCACAAAATGTTCGTAATCTGGATCTTCATTGACTTCAACTGCATCAACAAACAGATAAAAATTAGTCCAAGACAAAGATTCTGTTTTTTTAGAGTGCACAACCTCAGACTGCGCTGACATGATTTGCGCAACCTCAGATTGCGCTGGCATAATTTGCGCAACCTCAGATTGCGCTGACATGACTTGCGCAACATCAGTTTGCGCAACATAAAAGGTGCACAAAGCAATGGTTTGCGCTGATATCTGCGCAACTTAATCATTTGCGCTGACTTCCTGTCAGCACAAATCAACAATTTGCGCAAGAATGCAGCCTTCATAAAAATGAAGAACTGATAGTTCATGCAACCGAAACCCTAAAAAGGGTGATGCAATATGAACTTATCTCTAAAAAGAGATAAGTTTCAAGGGAGTCGAATCACCCTAAGAAGGGGTTTTCGATCGGTTCAACTACCTCTCAGAGCAGGATGTGCGGATTCGTGTCGGAAAGCTCGCCGTGCAACCCTGTCAGAAGACTCGGCCGGAGCTTTTCCCTTCGCGGCGGCAGTAAGTAGCGGCAGCATTTGATCGTCGTGGAGCCATGACAAATCGTCGGAGAAGAAAGGAAGAAAGAGTTCAGAAATTCTCTCTCAAGTGCACGAAGACAGCAAGTAAAGAATACTTTGAAGTATGAGGAGGACTATTTATAGTTTTCAAAAAACGAAACGGCCGCCTCGGATTGCGCCTAAACTTGTGATCTATTCGCTTTGCGCAGACAGCTCATCATATTGCGCAAAACGATTCAACATTTGAAAATTCAAAGTATTTCAAAATTTTGATTATAATCAACTTTCGAAAACTTTGAAGGGGGTCTTGTAGGTCCTAAAAAATCAAGTTGCATCAATTAACAAAGTCAAAAATTCAAGATATTCATCATTTTGATGAGTTGCGCAGACAACAGATTGCACAGACATCACTTTGCGCAGGTTGGTTTGCGCATGTTCCCAACTGCGCAGGCTGACGTGGCAGAAGTCATCATTGACTGAATCAAATCAGATCTTCCTGACAGCTGACAACACGAATAACGAGGAGGCTGTTCGTTTTTGACGCCGCACAGTGCTCGAGGGTGGCTGACAGGTGGCAGCACAATCCGTGGTTGCGCAAACCATTCATGCGCAATCCGTGGTTGCGCAAACCATTTCTGCGCAGTTCACTTTGCGCATTCTACCAACATAACTGACTAATTACATGTGGCATTCATGCCATCAAATGCTCATTACGTGGCAACTGTCTATGCACGATCATGCGTATTTCAATCAACTAATGCCATGTGTCTCAGATAGTTGGCCCACGATCCAATAATTGCCTGCGCAATCCAGTGCTGCGCAAACCAGTTGCTGCGTAAATCAGCTTGCGCAGTCCAAAATAACTGAAAGTTAGTTATTTTCAGAACTCTATAAATAGAGTTTCAAGTCTTCATTTTAAGGGGATCAAGATCAGAGATCAGAAATCAGAGAGTTCAGGAGTTCTTGCCAAAGTGCTGCTGCATTCTTCCGAGACTTTTGTCTTCAACTTCAGAGGCTTTTGCCTTCAATTTCCAGAGTTGTTTTCAACTTCAAAGGCTTCGTCTTCAAAATTCACATCGTCCAAGGGATAAAGCAATCGTCATCAAGATTGGATTCCTATAGTTATAATTTTCCCAGAATTCTTGTAATCTTTATTACAGTTTGTATCAATAAAGTTTTATTACATCAATTAACAAAGTCAACAATTCAAGATATTCATTATTTTGTTGTACAGACAACAGATTGCGCAGACATCACTTTGCACAGGTTGGTTTGCGCATGTTCCCAACTGCGCAGGCTGACGTGGCAGAAGTCATCATTGACTGAATCAAATCAGATCTTCCTGACAGCTGACAACACGAATAACGAGGAGGCTGTTCGTTTTTGACGCCGCACAGTGCTCGAGGGCGGCTGACAGGTGGCAGCGCAATCCGTGATTGCGTAAACCATTCATGGGCAATCCGTGGTTGCGCAAACCATTTCTGTGCGGTTCACTTTGCGCATTCTACCAACATAACTGACTAATTACATGTGGCATTCATGCCATCAAATGCTCATTACGTGGCAACTGTCTATGCACGATCGTGCGCATTTCAATCAACTAATGCCATGTGTCTCAGATAGTTGGCCCACGATCCAATAACTGTCTGCGCAATCCAGTGCTGCGCAAACCAGTTGCTGCGCAAATCAGCTTGCGCAGTCCAAAATAACTGAAAGTTAGTTATTTTCAGAACTCTATAAATAGAGTTTCAAGTCTTCATTTTAAGGAGATCAAGATCAGAGATCAGAAATCAGAGAGTTCAGGAGTTCTTGCCAAAGTGCTGCTGCATTCTTCCGAGACTTTTGTCTTCAACTTCAGAGGCTTTTGCCTTCAATTTCCAGAGTTGTTTTCAACTTCAAAGGCTTCGTCTTCAAAGTTCACATCGTCCAAGGGATAAAGCAATCGTCATCAAGATTGGATTCCTATAGTTGTAATTTTCCCAGAATTCTTGTAATCTTTATTACAGTTTGTATCAATAAAGTTTTATACTTTTGTTTTTGCAAACATATACATATATATGTATATATATACACAACTACCAATACACACAACCAATTATCCCCAAAACTCACCCACACTCACATATACATATATACTACGTATATACATACTAAAATACACTAATACAATGTATAAAATATATCAAATTTAGGTTTGAAATTCGTTTTCAAAAATCTGGGAAATACCCAAAATCTGAAATAAGTGCACTGTACACTCGAAAACAGGTAAACCCAAAAACTCACACGAAACCGAGCTATGGCTCGAATCTCTAGGTTGCTAACTGGTGCCCCATACATACCCTAGTGTCCTAGGTACCTGACACGACACCACGACACGGTTTAACGTGTCCAAACACACGAAAACTCCACTCGGGTAAACACAGTGCACACACTCACAAATACAGTGTCGTGTACGTGTGCAACTAGCTCTAGGACACGACACATACGTCCTCATGTCTCGTGGTCGTGTCCCTAGGTTCGCCTAGGGTCAGGCTAGGTGTCAGTGTGTCTGCATGGTGTCCACGGGTCTCACAGAGTCGACATGAGACCCGTATCAGTCGAGGAAACTCGACTGATATACGCGGTTTAGCACCGCGTCGTGCAGAGATGCACGTGTCTCGTGGACACGACACGAGCTACGTGGGACCTCGTGGTCACGTCCACGTGTAGCCCACATGTTGGGCTACACACTCGTGCAAACACGAGGTGTCCACGACTCGTGTCCGCGCGACACGAAGGCCGTGTCAGTGAGTGTTTAACACTGTGTGCAGTGTAGTGTGCGGTCAGTGCGTGTCGGATTTCTCGTCCGACATGACACGAGAGTGTCTCAAATTTGAGAGGGGGCTTGTCAGAGGATGCCCCCTCCTCTGTGCCAAGTGGCACGTGTCCACGTATCCAATTCGTGGAGAAAACAGTGTCGGGTAGCAGGGGATTAAGGTGTACACAGTGCTGTGTCCAACTCGTGTGTTCGTGTCCAATTTGGACACGAAAAGGACCCTAATATCAACTCAGTCCTACCAACATACAATACATATAATAAGCTTCACAAATATGTAGTTTGTTTTGAAAACCAAGAACAAAAAGTCCTATGAGGCATTTCACCAAACAATGGTTTCTAGCTTAGGATACGTGTCCGATACGGACACCAAACCGACTCTAATTTTCACCAAACTTGACCCACAGTTCCCTGGTACCTAGATGCATGCAAATATGAAGAGAAAACACAATATTAACATGGTTTGAGGGTATTTACCTATTGATGCAAATCCAATGGAAAAACAAGGAGAGGGGGGGTGTCCACTTCAACTTGGTGATGCCCAAAGCTCACGAAATCCTCGATAGCAGGCCCTAACTAGTATCCTCTAGTGTATGGGAGTCCAATGCAAGAAACTAGAGGTGATTTAGATCAAAATTGATCAAGTTATGGGTGTTTGAAGAAAATGGGATTTTGTAGGATTAAATTCATGTAAAATGAACATGAATGAATACAATGGGTTAATATAGGATGGTGTAGGGCTAGGGGGTACCCCATGGCCGGCCATAGCAAGGGGGGGTGTCCTTGGGTTTCCTTCTAGGTTAAGGCAAAGACTTTAGGTAAAGAATTGAGATATTTTGATTAATTCATGCAAAATATCCATAAAGTAAATATCAAGATATTTTTTCTACTTTAACCCATGACTAATATCTATCCCCTTATCATTCTAGGTTAGTAGCTAACCTCTAGATTAGTGCTAAACTAGGTTAGGGACTAACATGACACTTATCAATAATTAAATAATAATAAAAACACATAATTGCAAATAATTCTAAATAAATCCTAGAAAATTACCAAAATACCATTTTTGGCCAAAATCACTAATTTGGTGTTCTAAGCCTATGGCTAAGCTCACATGGTCATGGCAACTCCTAGTTTAAGGAATAACTAGGGTTTACACTAAGTTATACTAACAAAATCACAAAGTCATAAGTCATGACTTTGAAAATAGTTTAACTTAACTAAAATCACCCAAAAATCATATTATGACTAAAATACCACTAATAAATAATAAAAATAATAAATTTTTAAAAATACCCCAATTTCAGAAAACTGGGTGTTACAAGTCTACCTACCTTAAAATAATTTCGTCCTCGAAATTTAGATGGTCGTACTCCTCCTAGGTCAAACCTCCAACAATCTGGGTCGAAGCCACTACCTAGGCAACATACAAAGTCAACAAGCAAAATATGGGTAGTAGATCTATACTGGGTCATGTCCAAAAATTGGCTGGCAGTTTTAGGTCATAAGGTGTCCTCAATTCAAATCGAAATCAAGTAACTCCATGGGGTAAATCAGGATGGAGCCTCGGGTCAGGAAAATCGTACTAAGCAAATGAAGCATACGATGGTATGCCTGAGTGGGACACTAAGGTCATGGGTGTAGTATGTCATGTCTAGGTCATGTATGTGAAGTCAGTTATGAGAAAACAACTAGTCTCGTGCTCCAAATTTAAAAGTCACGGTAATGTGCCTACGATGATCATAATTTAGAGTGGGAAAGGTCTATGGCCTAAATTGAACCAAAAATCGTGATAAAATAGTAGTGTAAAGGACAGGTTAAATGGGACAGTCCTGGTCATAGGTATAGACTAGGAAGATAAGGAACAATAAATCACAGGGCTAAAAGGGTTACCATTCTATGGTCAGAGCTACTCTATCAATTCTTAGTCAAAAGGCATAACACATTCTTTTAAGGAAAATTCCTTGACAAAAGAAGTTAGTCAAGAATTATATTAATAGCTAAAGCTACTCCTACTCCTACTCCTACTCCTAAGTAAGAGATGAAGAAACAAACAAACAATCGACAAAATCAAAAGTACTACCAGGTCAAAACTGATCACTAATAAAGAACAGGTAGGAGCAGATGGAATTGGATTTCAAGATAGATATAATTAAGCAAGGTGGGAATGGAATTTAGAAGAACAGAACCTGCAAGCACATCGCCAACTGCCTGAGCATCCTCAACTGTCATGGCATAAGCTCGCCCCTGCTGACCTCTTCCAGCCTGTTGCTGAAACTGCATAAATCTCTACTGCTGTGGCTGTAACGGTCCTCTCTGCTGCTGTCCTACCGGAGCCTTGGCTCCTGCTCCTGGTGCTGCTCCCTGTGCTACTCTGCCTGTGAACTGGAAACACTCCCTGAGCTGGTGGTCTGCTGCCCCACATAGTAGGCACCAGCCCAACCTCTTCCTGCACTCTCCCCATCCATGTCCCGATTTCTTACAGTAGGGACAACTGGTAGACTGCTGTCTCGGGGCCTGCTGTTGCTGCCTCGGCTGCTGATACTGCTGTGGCTGCCTCTGCTGATGCTGATAGTGAGGCCTCTTGGCCTGACCTCCACTGCTGCCTGCTTCCTGTGTATCACGGCCCCTCTTGAGCTTCAGCTCAAGATCATCCTCAGCTGCCATCGCTCCTGCTAGGATCTCCTCAAAGGTGGCACTCCTGTCACTCTTGGTCAAGGACTTGACCTCCTTGACCAAGCCCTTCCTGAACCTCCTCGCCTTTGCTGTCTCGCTAGGGCCCTCCACAAATCTGCTCAAACGGCAAAACTCACCGGAATACTCCTCTACAGTCCGGTTCCCCTGAACCAGGTTCTCGAACTGGATCTCCAAAGCACCGACTGCCTGATCCGGGAAAAACTTCTCCTTGAAGAGCTCCTTGAAAGCTCCCCATGTCTGCCCTGGAGTGCCCACTCTCGGGTCCGTCTGATACCAGGTACGGGCAAGATCCCGCATCTGGCTGGCTGCTGCCTCTATCTGTAGTCCGGCTAGTATCTCCGCCAGTCGAAAAATCTTCTCAATGTGCTCAATCCAGTCATCAGCATAAAGAATCCCCTCTGTCCCCAAGAAGTCCCTGGGGTTCATCTTCTTGAAGTCCTGAATGCCCGGAATCCTCTGCTGTCGCGGCTGTCCCAATCCTTCCTGTGGTTGGACAGCCAACCTCTCCACTGTCGCTCTAGCCAGCTGATGGACCTCATCTATGCCCCTGGTAAACTCCGTCGTATGACGCTGCTGCTGGGCCTGCTGCGTCTCTAAGAAATGCTGGAAGTATGAAAACATCTGTGCAGCATCCACTAATCCAGATGGCATCGGTGGCTGGAACTGCTGCTGGTGCTGCTGAAACTGTGGTTGACGAAACTGCGGAGGAGGCATGTCTGGGGTAGCTGGGATGGTCCCCCGAATAAGTAGAGGTGCACCCCCAAATGTGGCAGAAGCTCCCACGTGAGCTGGAGTAAGGGGAGCTGTGGTCCCCGGGTCCTGGTGAGCTGGACGAGAGGTGGCAAACCTCTCAGTGGTGTCACCTGGACCGAGACGCTGTGATCGTGTCTCCACCATCCTGAAGACAAATCAATAAGGAAGTCAATAACGGTACAAGGATGATAGTATCAAAGGACAATATGAAATAGATTATACAGATTTGAACAAAAGTCAGTAGATTTAAATCTATGGAAATTTCCTAATTGTGATTGAGTATCCACTCTCTCTAAGCCTATTCCTTAAATCCTATCACAGGCTGTAGTGATACTCTAGTTCGAATACCACTACATAAACAGGACCTGCATGGGCCACCACTAAAAACGTGTCACGACCCGCACCCTAGAGTAAGGGTACGAAAAGTGGGTACGTCTAGCCTACGCCGCAGTGTCGGCGGTAGAACGCTGTCCTAGGTCAATCATCTAACAATATAAAGTACCTATACAGTTTATACTCTCCGAATGGAGGTGACAAACAGAAAACAATCTCAATCACATCTAGGTAGAAGAATGAAAGATAGATAGATAGATAGACAGTAACTCAAAGAGAACAGTAGAATAGATGAAATAAGTCCAAGTGTCTAGGATAACATAACATCAGAATGTCAACTCATAATACAATAAGTCTAAGAGTCTATACATCTCAACATCTCAAAATACAACTCAGATGTGAGACAAAATGATAATACAGAAAAGACTGTCTAGCTAAACTAGCCTAGACTACTGGGGCAACATCCTCAGCTGCAGGTGGATCCTGCTGAGGGTCCACAATATAAGTATCATCTAGTCTTGCTCCATAATAGGTAGACACCAGGGCCTCATCCTCATCCTCTATAATATTTTCAACAGGTCCAGTCAGGACATGAACGAGCACAATACATCTCACGCAGTGCATAATATGATAGGAAATATAAAGCATGCAATAGAGTAAAATACAGGAAAAGCTGAAGGAAGATACATGTAGCAAAAGAGATAACTGTAATAAAATATCTACTATAATAGAGAACTAGCAGTGTCTAGTGAGCCAAAGTAAAATATAGACATGTGAAATAGCATAGGAGATTCATGGCTACAGCTAGAAGTGATTCATGACTATAGCTACTGGGGTAATATCCACATGACTATTTCCACTCCCCCATCCCCAATCAATACACAAGGATCCATTCAGGTTATGTTAAGATTCGTGATAAGCCCATAAATGGGAGATTCATGAGAGGCTCTGTGAGCATGAGAGTACATGAGTCACAAGCGATTCGTGAATCTATGAAAGCATAGAGATACATGATGATTCGTGAAAAGCACAAACATGCTGTATCTGATGCTCCCGAGGGGGATAACATCTCATGAAAAGATCCATATAGTACCAATCCGTGATAACAATCGTGTCAGCATCAAGTAAAGTAATCTAGAGCAAGAATATAAATCCTGACAAATATGAAACGGTCAGAGAATGTACTCGCCTGATAACTGAATGTCTGAAGAGGATATACTGTCTGAGGAGAGGTGTATGGCTCCTAATCAGAGCAATACAAGTCACAATGTATCCACAATGGTAAAAATAAAGTATACAATGCATACTACATGATTCAAGGTCAATCTGGTCAAAAGTCAACTCTTGGTCAACTCTAATAGTCAAACTAGGTCACAGGAAGTCATACTAGGTCACAGGAAATCAAACTAAGTCAAATAAGGTCAAATAAGTCAAGATTAGTCAAATCTAGGTTAAAGTCAACTCTTGGTCAACATTCTAATCAAACTAGTCAAATACTAGTCAATACTAGTCAACATGATCAATCTGGGTCAAGTCTAGGTCAAACTTAGACCAACTAAGGTATTGGTCAAATAAAGACTAGTCAGTAAGGTAATTAGGTCAAACAAGACTAGTCAATAAGGTAATTAGGTCAAACAAGACTAGTCAATAAGGTAATTAGGTCAAACATGGTCAAACTAGTTAAACTAGTCAAAGTTAGGTCAACACTAGTCAAATAGTTAGGGTTTTAGTCAAACTAGTCAAACTAGTCATTTTAGGTAAATCCTAGTCAATTCTAGGTTAACTAGGTCAAATTTGACCTAAGGTTGACTTTGGTCAACCCTTAGTCAACAAGGGTCAACTAATAGGTGTTTAGGTCATTAGGTCCAATAGGGTTAGCCCAAAAGCCATAGGCTAGTATCCTAGGCCATAGGCTAGATAACTTATAGGTTTCTATATATAACCTATATTTAGGAAGTCATATATATATATATATATATATATATATATATATATATATATATATATATATATATATATATATATATATATATACTAGTCTACCTACTACATATATATATCAATATATGTGAATACTCTATAATAATACAATCACACTCACATATATATGCATACACATAACTATATAGGCCTATAGACTATGTATACTCATATACCATATAGGTACCTATATATAGATACCATATATATAATTCTAAACCATTATATATATCATTCATATATATATATATATATATATATATATATATATATATATATATATATATATATATATATATATATATATATATATTTTATATATATATATATATATATATATATATATATATATATATATATATATATATATATATATATATATATATATATATATATAGTACCGCTCGTTTCGAGCAAAGCTTTTCATTTAATAAAAGGCTGTGTTTAAATATATATATATATATATATATAATATATATATATATATATATATATATATATATATATATATATATAGAGAGAGAGAGGGAAGTGAGAGAGAGAATTAGAGTGAGAGAGAGAGAGAATGGGCTGGACAGTGAATGGGGGGGGGATTTCCAGTTTCCTGGAACAGGAAAACAGCCCCCAAACTCACACACACAATGACATATATACATATATATGTATATATATACACAACTACCAATACACACAACCAATTATCCCCAAAACTCACCCACACTCACATATACATATATACTACGTATATACATACTAAAATACACTAATACAATGTATAAAACATATCAAATTTAGGTTTGAAATTCGTTTTCAAAAATCTGGGAAATACCCAAAATCTGAAATAAGTGCACTGTACACTCGAAAACAGGTAAACCCAAAAACTCACACGAAACTGAGCTATGGCTCGAATCTCTAGGTTGATAACTGGTGCCCCATACATACCCTAGTGTCCTAGGTACCTGACACGACACCACGACACGGTTTAACGTGTCCAAACACACGAAAACTTCACTCGGGTAAACACAGTGCACACACTCACAAATACAGTGTCGTGCACGTGTGCAACTAGCTTTAGGACACGACACACACGTCCTCGTGTCTCGTGGTCGTGTCCCTAGGTTCGCCTAGGGTCAGGCTAGGTGTCAGTGTGTCTGTACGGTGTCCACGTGTCTCACAGAGTCGACACGAGACCCGTATCAGTCGAGGAAACTCGACTGATATACGCGGTTTAGCACCGCGTCGTGCAGAGATGCACGTGTCTCGTGGACACGACACGAGCCACGTGGGGCCTCGTGGTCACGTCCACGTGTAGCCCACATGTTGGGCTACACACTCGTGCAAACACGAGGTGTCCACGACTCGTGTCCGCGCGACACGAAGGCCGTGCCAGTGAGTGTTTAACACTGTGTGCAGTGTAGTGTGCGGTCAGTGCGTGTCGGATTTCTCGTCCGACACGACACGAGAGTGTCTCAAATTCGAGAGGGGGCTTGTCAGAGGATGCCCCCTCCTCTGTGCTAAGTGGCACGTGTCCACGTGTCCAATTCGTGGAGAAAACAGTGTCGGGTAGCAGGGGATTAAGGTGTACACAGTGATGTGTCCAACTCGTATGTTCGTGTCCAATTTGGACACGAAAAGGACCCTAATATCAACTCAGTCCTACCAACATACAATATACATATAATAAGCTTCACAAATATGTAGTTTGTTTTGAAAACCAAGAACAAAAAGTCCTATGAGGCATTTCACCAAACAAGGGTTTCTAGCTTAGGATACGTGTCCGATACGGACACCAAACCGACTCTAATTTTCACCAAACTTGACCCACAGTTCCCTGGTACCTAGATGCATGCAAATATGAAGAGAAAACACAATATTAACATGGTTTGAGGGTATTTACCTATTGATACAAATCCAATGGAAAAACAAGGAGAGGGGGGGTGTCCACTTCAACTTGGTGATGCCCAAAGCTCACGAAATCCTCGATAGCAGGCCCTAACTAGTATCCTCTAGTGTAGGGGAGTCCAATGCAAGAAACTAGAGGTAATTTAGATCAAAATTGATCAAGTTATGGGTGTTTGAAGAAAATAGAATTTTGTAGGATTAAATTCATGTAAAATGAACATGAATGAATACAATGGGTTAATATAGGATGGTGTAGGGCTAGGGGGTACCCCATGGCCGGCCATAGCAAGGGGGGGTGTCCTTGGGTTTCCTTCTAGGTTAAGGCAAAGACTTTAGGTAAAGGGTTGAGATATTTTGAGTAATTCATGCAAAATATCCATAAAGTAAATATCAAGATATTTTTCCTACTTTAACCCATAACTAATATCTATCCCCTTATCATTCTAGGTTAGTAGCTAACCTCTAGATTAGTGCTAAACTAGGTTAGGGACTAACATGACACTTATCAATAATTAAATAATAATAAAAATACATAATTGCAAATAATTCTAAATAAATCCTAAAAAATTACCAAAATACCCTTTTTTGGCCAAAATCACTAATTTGGTGTTCTAAGCCTATGGCTAAGCTCACATGGTCATGGCAACTCCTAGTTTAAGGAATAACTAGGGTTTACACTAAGTTATACTAACAAAATCACAAAGTCATAAGTCATGACTTTGAAAATAGTTTAACTTAACTAAAATCACCCAAAAATCATATTATGACTAAAATACCACTAATAAATAATAAAAATAATAAAATTTTAAAAATACCCGAATTTCAGAAAACTGGGTGTTACAACTTCTATATATAACGTTCCCAGAAAAATCACCAATATCCATCAAGTCAGTTTAGTACAAAGTCATCCGGAGACAAATCCGGTCAAATAAATATACAATGATAAAATTATAAAAATATAATCTCCAAAAAATAAATAAAATAAATGCTGCAATATCCAATGCAATCACATGCTCCATGTGGCCTCAAGCTCACCTGCAACGTATCCTATCAGGAAAAGAGCAAAGTACAACCCCGACAAGTATAATATACAATGCAATCTGTAGTACAGAATACAAGGTGAAGTCAGAATACCAGAACTGGAAATAAAACTATGGTACCAGAAATGAAATATAAACTGTAGGCAATGGACGACAATCAATATGCATGACAATGAACACGGCTATCAATGAATCAAGATAATGAACACGACAATCAATATGCAAGTGTAACAATTTAAAATATTAAACTAATGTGTGATCGGCTAAGGACCACAATCAATCAATGAATCAATCAATTCTACAAGATCCGGCTTCATCGTACGTGAAGTGTACGATTAGGCTATCCACAATACCTATGTTGGGTGTGGTCACACAAAAGCTAATATTTCTTCCAAACCCCGCAATAAACAATGACTATCAATGCAATGAACAAGGTACAAGACAATCGTGTGTATTTCGTGTCCGATATGAGAACATGGCACATGAATGTAAGACAAAAATACAAAGTACAAGTCGAGTCGGTGTACTTGCCTCGCCTTGGAAGCACGGGAGTAGTACTGCATGGATGTAAATGATCCCCTGATAGTTGGTACAATTTTTGTTAGGGTTTAAATTAATGACAATTATCTAATTATATCTAACTGGTTATCTACTCATCTAGCTTGTCATAATATCTTGAAAATAATAATATTTAGATAATCTCTCTAAATAGAAACTTGCCACAAAATAATTTGGAAACCTATCCATAGCTAACCAATATTTTAGAAAATACATAGGTTTTATAAATCAAGACACAATAATGCTAATGAAAACACATTTTAATTGTTTTGAGAAAATATAAAACAATTTATAATATGACCTGATCAAAATAAATAATAGTAATATTACTTTTAAATATTAGAAACATTTTGTAAGTAAAATAACTATATAGCATTATATATTTAGAAGAATAATATATAATAATAAAATGATAGCAATCTTAGCAAATTTCTTGTAAAACCACTAATTTAGTCCATATATTTAACCAAAATATTATTTACTAATAAATGTTAGAAAATAGTTTGCTAATTATAGAATCTAGCTAACATTTATATACGTTTGAAAATTCACTAAATAATATATATATAGTAATTGGCTAATTGATACATAGAGTTTAAAGCCAATAAAATAATATCAATTATTAACTAAAATTATTAAACATCATTGGAAATATTTTTCCTAAATTAAACAATACTAGTATAATTTTAACTAAAATTAAAATTAACACTAACAATAACAGGCCCAAACCCTCAGCCCAACAAAAGTTATTTTTCCTGCATTTCTCCCACTAGCCGGCCCAACAATCCTAAACACAAAATTTATTTAAAAACAATAAGGACCCAGAACCAGCCCATAGATCCTGGCCCACCTATACTTCAACCAACCCGGCCCACAAATTCATTCCTAATATAAACCTAACTCTTTTCCAGCCTAATCTCTAAGCCCAAGACCCGGCCCGTCCATTCTTAACAACCCAGCCTAGAAACTTACACTGCTACTATTGCCATTTCTTATTTCTACATATTTTTTCTAAAGCCCGACAACCCCAACTTGCTCCATTCAAAACCCAGCCACATAATAGCACATAGTGAGACTCTAATCTGTGAAAGGACACACTAATTGCCCCTTCAAATTTAGAGAGGCAGCTGACCTCTCCGTTTTCGAAGCACAGTCTGGCACTCATAATAGTTTTGACACTCATATTCGGGAAAAGAATATGTGGAGACTTATAACAGAGTCCTCTCTCCACTCTCTCTAAACAACATTCAACTCCATCCCTTTCCAAAACTTCCTGGTCCCATACTTCTCCTCACTTTTCCTAGCCTTAGCCAAAAGAAAGGACACACCCCAAGCTCTCCTCACTCCCATCTCCATTAAATTTCCCTCAGCCGAACCCTAACTCTACTCTCTTCATCTTCTCCAGCCTCATTCTCCCTTATTTATTCTTCTCCTCTACTATGCACACACTCCCAAAGAAACCCTAGCAATTTCAAGAAGATGCAATTAGGAAAAAGAAAAAAAAGAAGCAGAAAAAAAGGAGAATGGGAAAGCTCACTATGAGGAGTGTTCGAACGGCGGCACCCGTCGACGCGGAATCTGGGCGCGGCTTGGCACTGACGGGATCGGGAGCACAGCAGGTGGTTGCGCAAACGAGAATCGATAGCGACGCTGTCTTCGAAATGGCATGATCCTCGAAGAATCGGCTCAACTTCCAAGGCGGCACGGTCGGCGCTGCATCGTGGTGACGACGACTTCAGCGGCGAACCCGGCGGCCTCTCCAGCAGATATGTGAGGATGAGGCAGCTCCGGTTAGGCGGAGACGGTAAGATCTGATCCGCCTCGATAGCACAGGTTGACGGTGGCTCTCCGATCTGGTGGTGACGACTCGGGATGGACTCCGGTGGTGATGACGTCGTCGCCGATGGCTCCTTCGAGCTCGGCAAGGTGCTGTAATGGCTACTCTCCCGTGATGAAGCATGGCGGAGAAGAGCTAATGCTGAGATCCGGTTAGGCGAGACGGCAGACTTTGGAAACTCCATCGGCGGTGTTTGGCTCGATCTGCGACGGATCTCCGATCGGTTCACGGTGGTGCATCGGCAGAGCAGAGAAAAATTTGTGATGTGTCAGTGATGTAGTGTAGGAGACTGTGTAGATGTGACTATGCACTGACATGTGTCAGTTACTATTTATAATAAAAAGTTGTGTGCTTCCCAAGTTAGGATAGTGGCAAGTTTTGTAAATAACTACAGATCTGGGGGTATTAAACTTATCCTAGTAAGAGATTTGTAACCACTTCATAACTAATCAATAACCAACTCATAACAACTAATATATATAACTAATTAACAAATTAGTTAAATACCAGTTAATTACGAAATTAAGTAATACTGATTAATAACTAAATATCTTAACAAAGTAAAAAAAAATTGCCATTAAAATCAACCGTTATGATATTAAAAGTAACAGTGCAGAATTTGGTTATAAAAAAATTAGGACTTAAATATTGAAGTTATAAATTATTTAGAACAACCTAACAGAACTGGTAAAAGTTAAAGTATATTCCTATCTAAAAAAATGGAGAAAATACAGAAATAGTCAAAAATTTATTAGTTAAACAACTATAAAAATTTAGGTTTTTCACAAGAAAGCAATATTAATCTAAAAGAAGTTAGAAAAATCTCAAATTTACCAAAATTGATCAAGGGAGTTACAGTTTCCACTTCCTAGACTTCTGGAGCGAGCACCCCCAATTTTTGGGCATCATTACGGAAGCTTGGAACCGTGCAGACTCCCCCGAACCTCTCTCTATGGTAGCCAACAAGCTCAAGGCCACGAGGAAAGCCCTAGCGGTCTGGAGCAAGAAAGCTTATGGAGATATTTTTCAAGCCATTCGTGAGGCTGAGGATGACGTTACTCGTGCCGAAGTCAGGCATATGACCGACCGCTCGCCAGCTACCAGGAACGCCCTTAACCTCGCCAAAGCTATCCTCAAATTCAGGCTGAAAGTCGAAACCGATTTTTGGAAGCAGAAAGCAAGGCTCAAATGGGACAGCAAAGGGGACAAAAACTCGAGCTACTTCTACGCCTGCGTCAATGGTCGCAGACAGAAGCTCACTCTCCACCAAATTGCAGATGACAATGGGACCAGCATCAGCGATCAAAAGGGTATCCAAGTGGCGACCGCGAAGTTCTACTCCCAGCTATTCTCTAAGGAAACGGTCCTCAGAGAATACTTTCCTGGACGAGGTTCCCCGCCTTATTAGCGACACTGATAATATCTGGTTAGAACAACCTCCCTCTGAGCAAGAGGTAAAAGATGCCGTTTGGGCCCTCGACGAACACATTGCTCCCGGACCAGACGAGTTTTTCGGAGTTTTCTTTCGCACATGTCGGGACATCATCAAGGCGGATATCCACAAAGCGGTCTCTACCTTCCTCCTGGGATCTACTTATCCCATAGCCATCTCGAGCACCAATCTGATCCTTATCCCGAAGAAAGATAACCTAGAGACATATAGTGACTTTTGCCCCATCAGTCTTTGTACCTTCACCAACAAGATCATATCCAAGATCATCGCCTCCCGCATGTCCGGTTTCCTACCCAAGATTATCTCGGAGGAGCAGAGTGGCTTTGTCCAGGGGAGGAACATCCAAGATAACATCATGTTGGCCCAAGAGTTAATTACCTGCATGAAGCTCCCAGCTAGAGGAGGCAACATAGCCATCAAATTGGACATGGAGAAAGCTTACGACAGACTGGATTGGCAATTTATGATCTGGGTCTTCAGAGCCTTCGGTTTTTCAGAAACCTTGACCAACATTGTGTGGAGATCGATTAGCAACTCATGGTTCTCCACGGTTATCAACGGCCAGGCGGACGACTTCTTTAAATCAAGTCGAGGAGTTAGGCAAGGAGATCCTTTATCGTCCACCATCTTCATCATTACGACGGACGCTTTGAGCAGAACCATTAATAAGATGGCGAACACCCCCAACTTCCAGCACTATCACACCACCAGCGGATGCCCGATCATCACCCACCTAGCTTTCACTGACGATATCCTCATTTTCTCTTCTGGGGACGCCAGGTCGGTGGAAGTAGTCTACAACATGCTTCAGAGATACGCTGGGTGCTCGGGCCAGAAGGTCAACCCAGAAAAAAGTGTTATCGATACCCACCACAAAATCAAGAGAGAGCACGCGGCTAGCCTCTCCAACACCACCTCCTTTTCCATCAAGCATCCGCCATTCCACTACCTTGGATGCCCTCTAGTGTACGGTAGATCCAACGTCAGCATTTTTGAGAACCTGATCAATCGCCTTTGGAAAGAACTCGAGGGGTGGCATAACGCTACCCTATCCCCAGGAGGCAAGATGATCCTCATCAATCACGTCCTCACATCCATTCCCATCTACACCCTGGCCGCGTGCTCCCCTCCCAAGAAAGTGCTCTCTTCGATCGAGAGTACCTTTAGCAACTTAATCTGGGGGCACAGCGACGGCAATGACAAGCATCATTGGGCTAGTTGGGATATCATGGCTCGTCCTACTGGGGAGGGGGGCCTGGGTTTCACCAAACTTTTCTACATTATTAATGCCTTTTTGATTAAACTGTGGTGGAAGCTTCGTACGAGTCAGAGTTTATGGACCAGGTTCATGAAGGCCAGATACTTTAAGTACATCCACCCGTCGACGGCCATCTCTAACAGTAGATCATCACCAGCTTGGCGGCACATTCTCATCGGTCGGTCTCTTGTCGAACCCGTAATTTACCTGCACGTTGGCAACGGCGAGTCTTCGCCATTCCTGGAACGTTGGGTTGGAGACACCTTGCTTCCCAACCTTTCAGATGCCCCTAGGAACAGCACTATCAAGGACTTGTGGGACCCCTCTGATAACAATTAAAATTGGAACAAGGTCCGGGTCTGGGCCGGGCCAGAGGCTGTTGATTGTATCCGACGTAGCGAATTGACGATCGGTCCGACCGCAGATAAGCTCCAGTGGTCGGCCGCAGCCACCGGATCATTCTCGGTTAGATCGGCTAGCGGAGTGACCCTTAGAAATGTAGCGCCAGCTCTTACCATTACATCCTTCTGGCAGACATATATCCCCAAGAAGTGGTCCTTCCTTATTTGGAGAGCCCTATGCAACATCCTACCCACTGATGACACTCTCAACACTATCGATTTCAGCCTTGCGTCAGCGTGCACATGCTGCTCTGATCATCAATCGGAAATAGTTGACCATATTCTGTGTCAAGGGGACCTCCCTGTCAAGGTATGGAGAGTTCTTTCCCAGCACTGTAGAATGGCTCAAGGAGACGACAACTTCTCCAACCTCGCTGCGGCCTGGGCTAAAGCGTCCCATGGCCACCAGATCGTAGCTGCTGCCACAACATGGGTACTCTGGAAAAATCGCAACAAAGCGAGATATGAAGGCCACCAGTACTCCGCAGACCAGCTGATTTGGAAGACCATTCGACAGTGCCGCAAATGGAGCTTCCTCTGCTCGCACGGTCAGACGGTGTTCTGGAACTCTCACCTACCCCTGGCTTAGCCGTTTTGGTTTCTGTTTCTCCTGTTTTGATAGTATACGTGTATAGGCTTCAACATTTTGCGCCTAGTGGTATACTTGTATAGTATCGGCCTTTTCGGCCTTCTTGAATAAAATAGGTTGTTTATATATATATATATATATATATATATATGTATATATATATATATATGTATATGTCCGAGAGAGTGGCTTTAGCAGTTCTGCTACATACAGACAATATCGACACGCTCATTGAAATTGGTGTCGGCCCCGAAAGGAAAATATCCTTTAAATTATGTTTCGACAATTTACAACAATTTGTCGATGTCTTGGGACAAGTAGAATCGTCATGTACTTGGTATGGAGGATCAAAAATCTATGTTTAACGTATGGGATGTAATGACGACTACATGACCTACAATGCTAGATACGAGCATCCAAAGGTAATTGTTGGCACATTTTATTTTGAGTAATTAACAGCATCTTCGTAGTTTAGTCTTCTGTTCTTCAGATTCAAATATTCTCAGAAGATGTACTACATGGAGTTCTTCACTTTCAGAGCTTCCTCCTTCTTCCTTGAAGACTGTAGCAGTTACCGGCGTTCCCTGCTTAGAGTCTTCGTGTCTGTACTGGTCTAGGTATATCTGTAAACACTAAAGGATGGATGATAACTAAAAGCACAAATCGAAAAACATGTCATTCAGAGCGGCATACCGGCGGTATACCGTTTTCGTGTCCAGAAAAGGTTCTGTGACAAAAAGCAGCATACCGACGGTATGCTTCGGCATACCGGCGGTATACCGTTTTTGGACTCTAGAAAGTTGCTGTCTCGAAATGTCGGCATACCGACGGCATGCTGCGGCATACCGGCGGCATGCCGTTTTTAGCAACACAAAAGTTGCTGTGATCAACTGTCGGCATACCGACGGTATGCTGCGGCATACCGGCGGCATGCCGTCTCTAGCAGCTCTAAACTTTCTGTGACATTCTATCGGCATACCGACGGTATGCTCCGGCATACCGACGGTATACCGAATTTCGAATACTTAGTTTTCGATTTGGTCTGACACGCATTAATGGCCGCATTTAATGCTCTTGAACGGTCATAATTATGATCGTTACTATTTGGCCGACATACCGGCGGTATGCCGCGGCATACCGACGGCATGCCGGTCTGCCTGCATTTCAGAGCATTAAATGCCACCTACTCTTGGTTTTCTTATAAAAGGAAGCTCTCTCTCTCTTGAGCTTCCTCACCAACTCTTCCATAAATTTTCCAACAACCAAGAGCTCCACCATTAATACTCTTCAAAGCTTTTCATTGTCATCCTCTCCCAAAGTGCTAGAGTATTAAAGAGTTGTACATTTCGATCTTCACGTGTTAGAAGATCAACAAGTTCTCATTCTCTTTTGTTTGAAGTTGGCGAGCCTTCGTAAGAAAACTCGTGTGTAGAAGTTGGCGAGTCTTCGGATCCAAACTCGTGTTGAAGTTGGCGAGTTCTTCGGATCCAAACTCGTGTGTACTATTTGGATAATAGTGGATTAAAGCCGGAGAGAGTTCCGGGACTGGATTGCCTCAAAAGAGGATACCAGGATACATCCTTGCGTTTGCGTTTGATCTTTCTACTCTTTACTTTCAATTGTCTTTATTGCATCAATTGTTGTAGTTTATTTTTTATTTCCCTATTCACCCCCCTCTAGGGTTCTACAGTAATGAACTCAGATAGTCGAGAAGAGAGTGAGCTGATACAATCCCGTCAGCCATCAAAATCGATCTTGCTTGTGGCATTGACCAAAATGGTAAGATGAATTTGTTATTTTGTAGCATTTGGAGATTGCATATGCTTAGTACCTAACAAATTTTATTATTTTTAACTTATACAAGACATCACTACAAAAACGTAGGCTTTTGGGATGACACTATTAGGAACACTAGTCTAAAACGTTGTAAAAAATTAGTTTTGGGGATGGCTATATTTTTGGTAACAAAAAATAGTAATTTTTGGACAGATTGAGAAAATAGACCTCTTATTTGGGACTAATAAAATTTTATGTCCCAAATAAGTCACATTACCGTCTCAAATAACTCAGCGGGAATGCCAAGTATTTGATGGCTAATTACCAAAATTTTGGAAAAACTTTTCTCTCCGCCTGTTGCCATCCTAACCATTGGATCAAACAACCTAAATCTACACCGTCAATAAACAGAACCACTCAGATCAAAAGATCAAAACCATCATATAACCTAAATCTTTCTCTCCCTCTCCCGCTATTAAGATCAGAAGATCAAAACCATGCTCTACTCTCTCTATCTCTCGCACCATTTCTCTCCGATCTCTCCCCCATTTCTTTTCGATCCCTGTTCTGCTCTTTCTCTCTCTCCGATCAAAGAGAATGGGTGCTACTAGCCGATTCTCTCAACCCTTGGTGATGCTGCTTGGTCAGAGCAACCAAAGAGCAACCACTGCTCTCTTTCTCTCTCTCCGACCTTTGCTACTAGCCTATTCTTTCAACCCTAGGTGCTCAGGTGCTGCTACTTGGTATATTTTTCTCAATTTATCAGAATTTTTTACCAATAAATTTTAGTTTTTACCTCCAATTTTTGGATATATGTTATTTTGCTCGAAATTTGAGTGTTTTACACTGTTTACACAGGCTGCTTGTTATTATGTCCTAGACTATTTACAAACTTTTTGCTCAAAGTTAATAACTTGTCCAAAATAAGATTAAGTATTTTATACTGTTTACACAGGATTATTTACCAATTTTTTAGAATTATTACCAAGAAAGTATTTACCAAGAAAATATTCAGGATTATTTACCAATTTTTAGGATTATTTACCAATTTTGTAGAATTATTTACCAAGAAATTTAAATGTTTTACACTGTTTACACAGGCTCTATTTGAGATTCCATCTGTTGGAAGATTATTATTTGAAAACCTGAGATGTCTAGGCTAAAAAAAACTTTGTGTATTTCTTTTAATTCATATTAAATATATAGCTTCCACCTACTTGAATAACACGGAATTGGATACATGAAAAATCTGAGATTAGAAGAGTGATCAAGGAATTGCGTTTATTCTCTATCATGAGCTATGGTGGTGCATACAAATCATTTTAATTGTGAAGTGCTCACAGATAAGCAGAACCTACATCATACACTTTGTTTTCTTTTATCCTTGCTAGCCATATATAACATCAAATAGTTCATTATGACTAGTATGCTTTACGCCTTATGCTCGAGTTTAATGTACATAACTTAGCAGAGTAATGATGACACAATTCTAATCCCAACTTTATGAGATGTTCCATTTGTTGGAGGATCAGGTTTTGAAAGCATTATGTCTGAACTAAGATACATATTAAAGAACTTCAAGTAATTCTTTTATTCTTAATTGTTTTTCTTTTAGTGCACATAAAGTTAAGTGGCATAGAAGATATGATATTATCATTATCCCAACTCACTATGAGAGATTCCCTTCCATTTACTAGAAGATCAGGGAATTGAAAACATTATAGTCTAAACAATGAAGTTTTACCAACAAGCACGGTTCATATCTTTTCAGACATGGGCTAGGCTGATACATGCAAGTCACAAGTGTCAAATTTTCATAAATCATGAATAGAACAACTTACACCAAGCATCTTGTTTTGTTTAAATATTTGTGGTGTTTTGTGTGTGTGTGTAGTTTTGTGTGTGTGTGTGTGTGTGTGTTGTGTGTGTGTGTATATTGAAAAAAGGTAAATTTTATTCCAGGAACATCTCAGTAATAACTATTACAGTACACAGCTCTCCCATCTTTCACACCCCGTTTAAGGGGCCATTACAGTTACATCGAATTCTAAATTACGTAGAATTCTTATAGGAGGGGTTGTCAAACCCTCAAAGATACGCATGTTGCGTTCCCTCCAAACGTGCCAAACAGATGCTGCAATACGAACTTTGGCTGTCTTGGTCCAACCATGCTCCATGCCTCAACGTTCCCTGATCCAGGTAAGGATCCCCCGGATGTCTTTAGCACTGTCACCTCCTACATTGCGACCTCCTAAACTGCTCTGACCAAATATACCAAGCCATAGGACACTCAAAGAATAGGTGACCCATGGATTCATCCTCCACTCCACACAATACACACTTCGGGTCAGGGATCTGTACCCTAAACCTGAAAAGTCTGTCATTCGTCAGCAACCTGCCTAATAACAGCTAGGAACATAAATGCATTTTGCGAGCAATCCCCTTTCCCTAGATAAAGTCGTACTCCGCGATATATATTCCCTTTTTTAGTAGTATCCAAACCATGTTGCAAAGCAAAGATGTCACAATTCTAATCCCAACTCTATGAGAGATTCTATCTATTGGAAGACCAGGATTTGAAAACATAGAATGTCTAAGCTAAAATTTCTGTCAACTTCAGTAGCAAGAGAACATATTCTCTTGACGACTTTTACTCTTTTGTTCTTTAGTCATATTTATTTTTTTGGAGAGATTTATCATGTCCTGTGATGCTCTTATTAATTTGGGATTTCATTACTCATACACCTTCAAAAAGGTTTTTCCTAATATATTTTATAACAAAAAGTTTTTCTAGCCATGTTTTTCAATTTTATTACCATCTCCATGCAACTTGGAATGTAAATTCCAACGGTTTGTATTTGCCAAATCCAGTTACACAAGCATGTCGTTTTAACAAGAATGCCATTCCCATGCATGTAAGAAATAGTGTCCATTTGTTCTTTTTCCCTACTTTTGTTTTGCATCTTATTCGGTTTTGGCAATAGGGTTGCATGATTGTCCACTGATTTAGTGTGGTTCTATAAGATTACAACATATGTGTCTGCTTCCCATCTGTTTGGTTTGAACTTTGTATACTCATGTAATTGCAAAACATGTACGTACTAAATATCTCTGAATGTAGGTTATTTTGAGCTCTAAATGGAAGTCACAGGGACACAGTCACTACATACTGAAACCTCGTACGGTTCTTTACAACAACAATTATTGGTAAGCATGGTTTAACTTACACAATATGCATAAGTTAAGGATAATGAGGTAGGCTTGTTAGCATTGTTTCAGCTAATATCGGATGAGGTTGGTGAGATAACGGTGAACACGACAAAATATTGATTCAACTAGAGTAGGAATGATTGGATGTTTACAAGAAGAAAGTAGATTGGACTTCAAAGTCGAGGGTACAACTTCTGCAAACCTTCATCTATGTTGGCATAGTAAGCATATACATTTGTTTATTTTTACTTTTCCTTAAATACCTGGCAACCAGCTTGAGCAATTTCAATAAGGATGGTAAAATATGTCCCATTCTTCTTACATATTTTAGGATGCATCCTCCAGCAATTTACATTATTAAGATGGTGTCAGAGCATAAGACATGACCCGCTTTGATCTAACTCACCCAAAAATTCTTAATCCAATTACTCAACTGTCTCTAGTTCCCAAAATTATTAATCAGATTCTCTCGGTCTTTGGGGTCTTTCACAAGGAAGTCAAAACTTTTTTTCAAATATTTTGTTGAAGCATGGTGGCTTACATGGTTCACTACTGGTTACATTACATTCGCATGTGTCACATACAGTATCATTTTCAAAAATATAAATCGCTAAGCTGCACAAGTTTATATCTTATTGTATTTGGTATGTCAACTCTACGAGTATAGAGTACTTTTCAAGGATTTTTGTTACTAATGACTCATAAATTGAATTAAAAGACATTTATCTCTATCAGATATTTACAATGCAAGTGTTGAGCTGGGTATAATAAAAATATATATCCAAAACTGATCCTCCACCAAACTCACACATGTTTATTTCCTACTGTATTTGGTATGTCGAGATGGATGGTGGCAACACATTGAAAGAGAGAATAGGAAAAAAATTCATCCATGGGAATGAAGTGGTATTAATTGAGGATAAGATGAGGGAATTACTTTCGAGATGTTTTGGACATGCACAGTGTTTAGCAAAAGATACACAATTTACTCAGTTAGGACTGATAGGATCTTAGTTTAAGGAGCTTCTAAAACTGGGGGCTTTGTTGTTGGATTTTATTGCTATAATATGCTTATGTATGTAACTTGTGGTTTTGTTTTTATTTTCTTATCCTTCTAAACATTGTCTCATTTGTTGAACTTGTAATTTGTCGAAAATTTTGTTATTAGAATACAATTCAAAGGTGACTTGGTGACCTCCTTTCCAGATATATATCAACTATATCTGGGATCTGATGTGGAATTTATACTACTAGCATCTGATGGTTTATGGGATTACATGAAGAGGTTTGTTATGATATTTCTTGCACGTGGATTACATTACAATTTCTTGCTGCCGTCACTTCTGCTATATTTTATGCTATAAAGTAACTAACATCTGCAGTAAATTGCATCAATTTCAGCTCTAGTAACGTTCATTAGAAATCAGCTTCAACAACATGATGATGTGCAGATTTTGCTCTGCAATATTTTGTTTTGTTTGTTGATAGACGATATGATCTTTCCCACTAGTCTAAATCTTTCCTTATTTGTGTTTCAGCTAGCTTGTGAAGCTCTTGCTCAGACGACTTTGGTACAACATTATTCAACAGATCAAGATTATTTATTTTCATTTGTAATTTCAGTTGTTAACTAATTAACAATATTGTTCTATTGACCATATTATTTTTTCGTCTGCAGGACCGCAAGTCATAGGACAATATTAGCATTATGATTGTCGACTTAGGGTAATGCTCTTCCTTAATAGCTTAATACTTTTTTCACTATTATGTACTTGGCTGAATTCGATGCCCTTCTAGAATAATGCATACATTCTGTGCATTTTGTATTGTATGTGCGCCTGTGTTGCGCTAATTTATAAATTGACACTATTAGTATTGATCTTCAACATTTGAAGGTTTACTAATTGTGTTACATGTTTACAAATATGATATGACATGATGTGAACACGATAATATGGCAATTTTGGTGTATGTTGGTGTATTCTAGAATGTTCCTGATGTTTGCGACACTTGACACTCATACAACACGAACAAGGCACCAATGGTGGAGTTTCAGAGCCACCACCGAATTTTTTTTCATAGTGTGGAGGTTTCTTGGATAGACATCTTATTAGAAAAAATTGAAAGTTTTAGATGAAAGAAGAATTTATATTACGTCTGTTGTTACTGATGTCATATTCGACAAAAATTATGGAGTCATAATTTAGTTGTGTTAGCTCCATCTGGGCACTCTAATTAAAGTGGGTAGACAATATGCATGTCAACATGAATTATTTCTCCTATACATTATTGATTGTCATCTTTTTATAATGTTTGGAACTACAGTATCTTCTTTCCTACCTCAAGCCTCATTCATTAGTATACACTCTAGTCCTAGCAGCACCTTCAACTATATGTCGCAACTCCTATCTGGTCTACTTATTAGTTTCCACTCAACATATCTAAGCGAATGTAAACAATTTTCTTGTCTTATAAAGAATAGCTACCGTGAATGTGTATCCATTTCTTTCTTGTACCCTGTTGTCTGACATGTATATACCTTTTTTTGGTACCATACCACTTCTTTTTCATCTTTTGTGACTTAACATAAACTGCAACAAAAATGGTATTAATAAGGTTTTTTTTTTCAGTTAAAGATTGATTTCTTTTATCGATCAATTACATATAACCACTACAAGAATAAGGACTTTTCTTGACGATGATTCCCCGTCAAGAAATGGGTATTTTGACGGTTGCAGATCCGTCAACTAGGCCGGAGTCAAGAAAAGTCCCCCCTTTTCTTGACGGTCCCTGACAAGGCTTTTCTTGACGGTTTTTTGCCGTCATTTTATGTAGTTTTCTTGACTGTTTTTAGCCGTCAAGATAGATCTTTTTAGGAACCGTCAACATAGGCAAAAACTTTTCTTGACTTTGGCCTAGTTGACGGCTATTAGCCGTCAAGAAAAGCCCTTCTGCAGCAATATTGAGTTAATTTTTGACGTTTTATAACCGTCAAGAGAAGCTAAAATCAAAATTCTATTTATAATTATATAATGAATCGAGCACACATAATATCAATAATCTAGAATATTTAATACATAAAATAACTATAAAATCTAATTTTTACATTAACAAACTGTATATTGTTCATACACCACAAACTTTCAATACACGTCCAACCACAAACACCCAACACTTGTCCAACCACAAACATATACAACCAAAGTAATGTAGTTTCCATACATCTTAGATGACGGCAAGGCCCTGGCTTTCTTCTTCTTGTTCTCCTTGTACATCCCCCACAGCATCGAGCCTAGCAACGATCAAGATTCCTCCAAGAATACTGTAATATCAAATATTACCTTAATAAAAGTACTAAGTCTGAGAAAGGTAAGTTGCTGATAAGTTGACATGCAAATCTACAGAGAGGCATGAAAGTAAATGCCTAGTAGTGATTAGGGGAAACATACAACACAGTAAACTTCCTTGCTCAAGTGCAATACTGACAACTATAACAATATTGAATGCATTAAAGTAAACTTCCTTGCTCAAGTGCAATGTTGACGGTTTCCGACGACCGTCAACTTATAAACCGTCAAGAATCGTCATTTTTCTTGTAGTGAACCACAAAAATAAAATTTATTGGTTCCGGTTGGTATGATCTCACTTTCACATATCTTGGCTGCGACTTTACTATAGGAGGACAGAATGACAGTTTGCCTACTCAAGGACCCAACTTCTTTTATGAAATAAACCAAGCATTTGCTACTGTTGGAGTCGTCTCATTAGAAATCTGGATTTCATCACAGCTCTCACTGTGAACATGTTCTCTTGTACAGAAGGTGAGACAAATTTGTTCTCCTACTACCTTTACGTGTGTAAATACCCAACAGTGATACGTTTAGTGATTTGCTTAATTTGCACATTTGAAATTTAAATCTTGCAACTTTTGTATTGTTGTCTCAATTGATGCCATCAAGTGCTAGTCTATCTAATGGTATGACTAGTCTGTACTAGACAATTTTGATATTTTTGTTTCTTTGTGACCTTATATATATCCAAACTTGATTCTTCATTGGTTACTTTGTGTACTGTTTCTCTTTTCATAAGAGCATGATTGACAAGAACATCAGTAATTTCATAAGGATTCCTTAATTTGTTACTGTTGTTGTTTTGATCATATGTACCAACAAAAGGACATAATATACCTTTAGGAAGAGAATGGGAGATGAGAGGCTCTTTTGCCAAAACAAAACCTACAATAGCCAGCCACTTCCATGCAACCTTATGAAGCAAGTTATTTCCAACTTGTGAGATGCTTATTGATATTTAGGACCTTTAGAAGTTGGAGCATGTGTGAGCATGAGGTACATCTTTTTACTGATATCTGGCAACAGGTTAAGAGAGGGACAAACTATTCTAGGTCGGAAATGTAAAAACATTCTATCCGAAATGTAAATACAAGTGTTCCTTACAGCATTTAGTTTATGCAATAAAAGAAAACCATGATAACTGTCTTGCGGTCCTCCAGACGGTGACTTTCATCAATAAGGAATTTCTTCTTTTCATATTGGTCCATTATCCAAGTTCACACAGGATTGAGTATGCATATGGTCTCTACTTTGGTAAACCAAGGCTTATCCATATGTATAGGTGTGCTATTATATTATGTTCATTTTTTCTCATTTTGGTTAAATATTCTAATTCTATTTTCTATTGTCAAAAAGAAACATATCAACCAACATATCTTGTTCTCATGTTTAATTTGCAGGTCCTTCAAAAGCATTTTGGATTCGCTCATCAAATGATGGGCGATGGCTAGCTCTTATGATGGAAAAATTTTGGATTAATTTTCTAAATGTTTAAAAGATGATACATAAATATTTAAATTGTTTGGGTTCATTGTGTAAATGATGGTGTAGATGTTTAATATTTTGAGTTCATTTTGTAAGTGATGGTGTAGATGCATGTAATATATTTTGATTTATTTTGTAAATAATGCTAACAGATGATGTTAAGCTTATATAGTTATATATGGATTTTGTTGTCTTTTAATTGTATGTTTTACTGGCATATGAAAAAAAATAATTTCATCATAATTTTTAAGATTTTTATTACTTTTTGGGACAAATTTGTAATTGTCCCAAATAATGAACTACAATCCGTTCTTAATATATATAAACCGTTTATATAAAGCAGTGGGGCCGGCGAGGGTGAGGGTGACCGAGTTGACCGGGAATGGACCAGACTTGTACGGGCCGGGTTGGCTGAATTCCAGCAACTAAATTGGTTCAGACCGATTTTTAACCGGGCAGCCTGAACCCGTATTCCTTGTGGGCCGGACCGAACTGATCCGTTGATCGCACTCGGGCTGCCTAGACCGACGTTGACCAGGCCAGTTCAGGGCCGGATTCCGGACCTGTTCATGAACGGATTCCGTGTCGCTCGGCCCAGGTACCACCTTAAGGTAATCTAGAAGAATTAGACTCTATTTCGATGATAGCACTGTATAGCTGGTCAAAAACTGTTTCATATCTGTTATTTGATGTAGAACATTTTTTTATGCTGAACTTTTTCTTATGCTGTATAGCAAAACGAAATTGTTGTATGGCTAGCTTAGTACTAGCTCACTACTAGCAAATGCTGATGTGGCGGAGAGAGGTAACCAAGTTTACAGGTTTAGCTGGCTAACATTAACATTAATATTAAAATTAACATTAATATTAATATTAGAATTAACATTAATATTAACATTAACATTAAAATTAATATTAACATTAAATTAAAATTAACATTAACATTAACATTAACATTAACATTAAAATTAATACTAAAATTAATATTAACTTCAAATTAGCATGAATATTAATATTAATATTAACATTAATTAGTATTAATATTAATTTTAACATTAACATCAAAATTAATATTAACATTAAATTAAAATTAGCATTAGCATTAACATTAACAATAAATTTTTTGGGTAGTTAATTTTTTGGGTTAAAATATGACATGTTAGCTGCCATGTCAATTTTCATGTCAGATGCCACATAATAGGAGATGTCATCACCCAAAATTTTTGGAAGCTAATTAACATAAGAGAAATGTTTAAAGAATATTTTCCAAAACTTGTTGACCAGCTAAACCTGTAAACTTGGTTACCTCTCTCCGCAACATTAGCATTTGCTAGTAGTAAGCTAGTACTAAGATAACCATACAGCAAAATTGATAGCAAAATCCCATTCGGACTTGAATGTGGCTGATGACATTCAAACACAAGTGTAATACAATACAATACTTCCAGAAGCACATTTTGTTACAGCCTTATTAATGGTGACTTAGTGGTAAAAATAAACATGACAGGCTAGCTAGCTACAATGGGTGATATGGGACCCAAGGAACGGAACGACTCACGTAATTTAATTGCTCAATTGTCTATCTATGTGCCGTATATAAAGTTTGATCTAATTTGTCAGTAAATTTTTAACAAAATTGCTTTTATTCTGGTCTTGACATTTGAGAAGCTAGCGAGTTCATGACGGCTATTTGTGTTTTGTGAAGTCCGTAAGCAAAAGGCACATTGTTCCTTTCATAGTGGTTGGCGACCTATTTATAGGAACGACAATCTCTTATTTGCTTCCTCACATCTGCTTTGTAAGATAGGATGCTCTAAGAAGATGCTCCCCATCCTCCTCCTTGCTCTCTTACTTCTCGTCTCCTACGGTTCCTCTCGTTTCCTTAACTATATATTCTTCTTCCTATTTTCTTCATTTACGTCAACTTTTCTTTTTGTTTTGGTTCATGTTGATGCACCACACTATTTTGTTAAATATAATGAGCAAAATATTATTTGAAATTTTCCTATCATGAATTCATATGAATTTCATTCTTTTTGTCTTTCTTTTAGACGTGGAGGAATTTAATGCAGAAGATAGGGATATGACCACAATGGAGTCCATGACCACAATGGCTACCGGCTTTTGTCGGGCTAACTTCGAATGTAAGGATCAATGCAAGGGCAATTGTTACTCATGAGATGCTGGGAATCACTGTAGGTGCTACCTACGATGCTAGTTCTTAAGCTTATTGTGAAGATGGAGTTGCATTGTTATGTGACATCTAACATTGGTGTGACAGAACGGTGAAACTCAATATGTTATATCTTGCAACAACACTTTATAAATGCAGCCTTAACAACTTAACTTATGTAATATATGTTATTGCCGGGGCACAATTTTTTCGATGGAAAACAGAGAAAATGAAACAATGTAAAAACAATGTTCCAACGCAACACTTCTAGGAAGGTTGCGCAAGTATAACGAAAATCTAAAAAGATATCGTTATGATATTACGAGAATCTAAAAAGATTTCGTAATCACAGTAATCGATCGTAGTACTTCTAAAAAGAAGATACAATCAGAGTTACTGGCAGCAACGAAGAAGGTGACTAGCGAAAGATGGAAGAACTCCTGCTGGGGTGAATGATCACCGTTGCTCAAAACTTTATTCGCCTACACGAACAGCTTCCAGGAACCAGCAAGTTCGTCGGAGAACTTGGAACACTACTGCTCTTCTGATTCCTCGGATGGACACGAACTCCTGTACAAAAAGCAACGCTGGTGCGGCGCCTTTCCTCTCTCTCTCTCTCGAAGGCTGCAGATCAGAACTGTGTTAAAGAACACGTCTGAAAATCTCTGTTTATTTGTGCTAAAGAACACTTCGTAAACTTTCTGGTGGCTTCTCTTTCTATTCTGTTCTGTTCTGTAACCTGTGAGAGAGGAGGAGGAGGCCTTATATAAGCCCCTGCAACAACTGCCCGGTTAGCACAATGTTAGGGACGTGGTAGTAACCACCCCGAACATGGAGCAACCGCTCAGAACATGCAAGGACACGTTCTGCTGGAAGTTGTGCCACCAGCGTAATTTACACTTTACGCACACAGCCCCTTTTACGCACCCTACACACACTACGCACTCTACGCACACTGCGTACGCTGCGCACACTGCGCACTCTATGCACGCTGCGTATGCTGCGCACACTGTGCGTACTGGGCTGCGTACTGGGCTGCGTAACTGGGCCAGCGTAACTGGGCTCGCGTAACGGGACGCGCAACGTGGTCGCACAAGTGGCTCGCGCAACGAGCGCAACTTAAGCGCACTATGCGCCTAGCGACGATGCTGACGTGCTAAGTGCAAAGTGCGCCAACAAAACGCCACATTACGCCTCATGAGCCCTTGAGCCCGAGTCCGAGTCCGAGTCCGAGTCGCTAAGCCCCAACGGGACTTAGCTCCTATGAAAATAAATTTTCCAAGAGCAAAAAGCATGAATGCTTTAATTGTTGATTTTAGCCTTTTTTCCATTAGAAAAATAATCCCACATGGCAAACCCATGTGCACCTCCACACCACATGTGCATCTCCAATAATAGCAAAGCTAATATATAGAGATACAAACCATTTGTTTTTTTCAATATGGGACTAAACCTTTCTAAAGGAAAAACCAAAATCCCAACAATCCCCCACATATCTCTATATATGGATATAAGTGTTCCCCACAGTAACTGTCCATCATGCATTAGGAGAGATATCGCTTACGACTTGAATCTTCCCGCATGGATCAAAAATCAAACTATAATACAAGAATGGACTAAGCCTTGAATTCTGCATCATAGCTAAAATTCTTTCCACTCACATAATGTAGTTACATGTGCTTCTGGCTACACATTAAAGGCCCTGTGCCAGCCTGGTTTCAGTATATAATTTTGGGTGTCTACAAGTTTACCCTCAAGAGATGGCCTGATATCTCTGTCATACACTATAGGTGAGTTCATTATAAAGAGACATGGCATGAAGCGCTTTGCGCTTCCCTTGCGGTGCTACGCCGCTATGACATGGCTTAAAGCCGAGGCCTTACCCCGTACCGAGAACCTCATCGTAGTGTCATACTACAGTAGCATGAGGCAACCGCCTCTTTGTAGTGCCAAACTATCCAGCATGAAGCCTTAGGCTCCCTTGCGGTGTTACGCCGCAACGACATGGCTTGCAAGGCCGAGGCTTTATCCCTAACCGGGTACCTCATGGTGGTGTCGTGCCACTGTAACCTGAGGAACTCCTCCTCTTTGTAGTGCTAACTACACCCCTCTTTATATTTAACATACAACATTAGGCTAACTGCCTATTTGCGGTGCTACGCCGCTGTGACTTGGCCTGCAAAGTCGAGGCTTTATCATATTCCTAGGCAGCACCCTACATATAGGAACCTCATTGTGGAGTCACCCCACTGTAGCATGGAGTTTCACTCCTTGTAGTGCTGCTCTACCGTGCTTCCTGTAAAGTACTCCAGGCATTCACTCTGCCTGAGAACTCATTAAGGCAATTAAGCCAACCTTTCCACAGGAACCGTTTTCCGCAGAAAACAGTACTAGACAACAGTGGTTATAGGTCCGTAACCTCTCCATGCCCATTAGAACATGTACCCACCGTTCCTGATATTCTTCCGATTAGTGGTCCTCCCTTGAACCAAAAGCTAGATGCCTGGTAGATAAATCTTTGAACTATTACCATAAAACTTTATGGTAGGAATACAATAATCCAATATCAGAATGCCTTCAAGCCTATTTTACAAGCTGTGTCATTGACCAGCTGGCGCTTGAGGCCCTTGGTGAACGGATCCGCCAGGTTCTTCTGACTCCGAACATCAATCACTGCAATAACACCTCTCTTGATAAGATCGTGTACTGCCCTGTGCTTCAACCACACAGTCCTCTTCTTTCCGTTGAAAAGGTCATTTGATGCCACCGCCGCAGTCGCCTGGTTGTTGCAGTATATCGGTATCGCCGGTATTTACGCCCCAACCAATGGAAGATCATACATGAGCTCCCGAAGCCATTCTGCTTCCTCAGCTGTGGTATCTAGTACAAAGAACTCAGATTCCATGGATGACCGCGAGAGCATAGTCTGCTTCTTCGACTTCCACGATATAGCAGCTCCACCCATTGTGAAAATGTATCCTCCTGTGAACCTCTCGCTCTCCACCTCTGAGCACCAACTGGCATCACTGAAGCCTTCCACTACCGACGGATCTTCGCTGTAGTACAGTGCATATGTCTGAGTCTTCTTGAGATATCTTATAACCCATTTTATAGCTTTCCAGTGTTCAGCACCTGGGTTGCTCATGAAACGACTCAGCATTTCCACGACGAAAGCTATGCCAAGCCTTGTGGCCGTAGTAGCATACATCAAACTTTCCATTACGCTTGCATACTCCAGCTGTCTGACGCTTTCCCCTGAATTAGGCTTCAGCTTCAGATCACACCTGTACGACGTATCGATCCCTAGAAGATGTCGATACCCATAACAAGTGATCATTTTCTCAATACAATGAGACTGTGACAGCGCTAGTCCAGTGTCTGTCCGGATGATCTTGATCCCTAAGATCACATCAGCTTTTCCAAGTCCTTCATACTGAACTTGCTAGAGATGAACTTCTTTGTCTCAGTGACACAGCTAATATCCGTACCTAGGATAAGCATGTCGTCCACGTATAGACAAACGATCACACCTCTTCCATCAGCGAACTTCGTGTAAACACACTTGTCCGTATCGCTAACCATGTAGCCATTTGACCTTATAACTTTGTCAAATTTCTTATGCCACATCTTGGGAGCCTGTTTAAGACCGTACAAGAATTTTACCAAGTTGCAGACTTTGTCTTCAAGACCCCTGATGACAAATCCCTCTGGCTGTTGTATGTAAATCTCATCGGTCAGCTCGCCATTTAGGAAAGCCGTATTAACATCCATCTGATGTATCACCATCTTATGTATTGCTGCGAGAGCAATCAACATTCTGATAGTGGTCATCCGGGCTACTGGAGCATACGTGTCAAAATAGTCAATCCCCTGCTTCTGAGAAAACCCCTTAGCTACCAACCTAGCCTTGAACTTGTCAATAGTTCCATCTGCTTTCATCTTCTTCATGAAGATCCATTTGCATCCGATGGGTTTCGTTCCTTCAGGAAGATCAACCAACACCCAAGTGTTATTTGAGGTGATGGAATCAATCTCATTGTCAATCGCCTCCTTCCAGAAAACCGCGTCTCTGGTCTTCATCGCCTCATCATAAGTAAGCGGATCTGCTTCCACATGATAGGTGACAAAGTCACTTCCGAAGTCCTTCGGCCTCCTCATACGCTTAGCAGACGGCTCAGCTTGTTCTGGTTCAACCGTTGTTTTAACAACAACATCTTCTTGGACCACATCTTCATTGAAGACTTCAGTTTATTGCACACCCTCATTGTTCTCCGGAATATTCGCAAGAACAATATTCTTGTGCCGTGCAAATTTGTCTTCAAAATATTCTGCGTCGCGAGATTCAATGATATGATTTGACTCTATATCAAGAAATCTCCGAGCATCACTCTTCTCGGCATACCCCAAGAAGATCGTCTTAGTAGTCCTTGTCCCAAGCTTCTGAATCTTCAGATCTGGAAGCTTGACATATGCCAGACATCCCCACACTCGAATGACATTCAAGTTAGGTCTGACTTTGAACCAGAGTTCATGAGGAGTAATGTCAGAAGTTGCATGAGGCACCCTATTCAGAATAAAAGTGGCCGTCAGTACAGCTTCTCCCTAGTAGCACTTAGGAAGACCAGCAGTCAACAACATTGAGTTAATCATTTCTGTTAACGTTCTGTTCTTCCTCTCTGCTACTCCATTTGATTGAGGAGAGTACAGAGCCATAGTCTCATTGACAATTCCATGTTCTTTGTAAAACGATGTGAATTTATGAGACCTGTACTCTCCACCTCGATCACTTCTTATCCTTTTGAGTTGTTGTCCAGTCTGCCGCTCAGCTTCGGCTCTGAACTCCTTGAACTTCTCGAATGCTTCGTCTTTAGCCTTCAGCAAGTAGACGAACGCATACTTTAAGAAGTCATCGATGAAGGTTATGAAATACTTCATCCCGGCCTTTGTAGAGAACTGTTTGAAGTCACAGATATCGGAGTGAACCAACTCCAGAAGATCTATACTTCGATTAACCCGAGGAATGGGTTTTCTTGTGATCTTCGTTTGAGCACAAACTTCACATTTCTCTACCTTACCTCCACATTTGGAGATAAGTCCTTGACTAGACATTCTGTTTATTCGTTTACAATGAACATGTCCTAGCCTATTATGCCACAACTCAAGAGTATAAGCAGAATGAGTGACTTCATTAATTACATTAATTATATTGGACTGATTTACAAGCTGAGTTTTGAACATTCCTTCGGTATAAAAAGCTTTTCCGAAATATGTTCCTTTGATAGACATCACCATCTGGCCAGCATTGATGTCCATCCTGAGGCCTGCTTTGCAGAGTAGGCCTCCTGAGATCAGGTTCTTGGCGATAGCAGGAACGTGCTTCACGCCTTGAAGCGTCAGAGACTTCCCCGAAGTCAGCTTCAACACCACCGTCCCAATCCTGAGCACTTCAGCTTGTGCCTGGTTCGCCATCATAACCACTTCAGAAGTAGGTGTATAGGTGGTGAACCAATCCTTACTGGAGCAGACATGGCAGGAGGCTTCAGTGTCTACCCACCAGTCAGAGTCAGTCCTTACCGCATCAACCTGTGCAATCATAGCAACTACGACAGTGATCATAGATACCTTGCTAGGCTCTCCTTGCTCTGATTGCTTGGTCTTTGCTTTATACTCATTCTTAAAGTGGCCCTTCTTGCCACACTTGAAGCAAGGCATTTCAGACTTTGGCTTCATTTTCTTGATAGAAGTTCCCTTGACTTTTAGATTGTCAGGATTCTTCTTCTTGTTGCGGAAAGCCGCCTGCTTTCCCTTTGGTTCCTTGGTCTGAACCAGATTGGCGTTAGCCAATTGCTTGGACAGTGTGCCGACCTTCAGTTGAGCCCGTATCTGGTCCTCAACATAGATTTCCTGTAGGAGATCTTCAAGGGTGATCTCCAACTTCTTCCTATGCATGTTTGCATAGAACTTGCTCCACCCAGTGGAGAGCTTTGAGACAATCCCTCCAACAACAAACTTGTCGGGGAGGGGCATCGCCTCGTCTTCCAGCTTCTGTCACAGTTTCAGGAACTCCTTTACCTGCGGCAGCATAGACTTTTCGTCCTCAAAGAACCACTTGTGATATTTTTCAACCACAAATATTTTACTGCGGTTCTTGTCTTCTTCGTAGAGTTTTTCTAGAGACTCCCATATGTCTCTAGCGATATTCTTCTTAGAATAGAATTCTGCTAGGGAATCCTCCATAGCATTCAGGATAAGCAACCTGCAAATGCTATTCTCCCTTCTCCACTTGGCCTGAAGTTTAGTAGCCGCAGAGATTGCGGCAGCAGACCCAGTATCTGGAACGGTAGGTTCCTCTTCAAGAAGTATGTGATCCACGTCTCTGAGTTGAAGAGTGAGATAAACCTTCCTCTTCCAGACTTGATAATGCTCTCTATCAAACTTCTCTAACTTACAGAAGTCAGTGTTTAGGAGTGAAGCATTAATGTTTTCCATCATAACAATAAAGCTTCGAGATTGTTATTGCCGAGGCACAATTTTTTCGATGGAAAATAGAGAAAATAAAATAATGTAAAAATAATGTTCCAACGCAACACTTCTAGGAAGGTTGTGCAAGTATAACGAAGATCTAAAAAGATATCGTTATGATATTACGAGAATCTAAAAAGATTTCCTAATCACAGTAATCGATCGTAGTACTTCTAAAAAGAAGATACAATCAGAGTTACTGGCAGCAACGAAGAAGGTGACTGGCGAAAGATGGAAGAACTCCTGCTGGGGTGAATGATCACCGTTGCTCAAAGCTTTATTCGCCCTACACGAACAGCTTTCAGGAACCAGCAAGTTCGTCGGAGAACTTGGAACACTACTGCTCTTCTGACTCCTCGGATGGACACGAACTCCTGTGGCAAAAGCAACGCTGGTACGGCGCCTTTCCTCTCTCTCTCTTGAAGGCAGCAGATCAGAACTGTGTTAAAGAACACGTCCGAAAATCTCTGTTTACTTGTGCTAAAGAATACTTCGTAAACTTTCTGGTGGCTTCTCTTTCTATTCTGTAACCTGTGAGAGAGGAGGAGGAGGCCTTATATAAGCCCCTGCAACAACTGTCCGGTTAGCACAATGTTAGGGACGTGGTAGTAACCACCCCGAACATGGAGCAACTGCTCAGAACATGCAAGAACACGTTCTGCTGGAAGTTGTGCCACCAGCGTAATTTATACTTTATGCACACAGTCCCTTTTACGCACCCTATGCACCCTACGTACTCTACGCACACTGCGTACGCTACGCACACTGCGCACTCTACGCACGCTGCGTACGCTGCGCACACTGCGCGTACTGGGCGTACTGGGCTGCATAACTGGGCCAGCGTAACTGGGCTCGCGTAACGGGCCGCATAACGTGGTCGCACAAGTGGCTCGCACAACTTAAGCGTACTATGCGCCTACTGTTTACTTGTGCTAAAGAACACTTCGTAAACTTTCTGGTGGCTTCTCTTTCTATTCTGTTCTGTTCTGTAACCTGTGAGAGAGGAGGATGAGGCCTTATATAAGCCCCTACAACAACTGCCCGGTTAGCACAATGTTAGTGACGTGGTAGTAACCACCCCGAACATGGAGCAACCGCTCAGAACATGCAAGGACACGTTCTGCTGGAAGTTGTGCCACCAGCATAATTTATACTTTACGCACACAGCCCCTTTTACGCACCCTACGCACACTACGCACACTACGCACTCTACGCACACTGCGTACACTGCGTACGCTGCGTACGCTGTGCACACTGGGCCGCGTAACGGGCCGTGCAACGTGGTCGCACAACGTGGTCGCACAACGTGGTCGCGCAACGTGGTCCCGCAACGTGGTCGCACAACGAGCCTAGCGACGATGCTGACGTGCTAAGTGCGCCAACAAAACGCCACATTACGCCTCATGAGCCCGAGCCCGAGCCCGAGTCCGAGTCCGAGTCGAGCTCGTTTGGAAATAAATTTCCCAAGAGCAAAAAGCATGAATGCTTTAATTGTTGATTTTAGCCTTTTTCCTATTAGAAAAATAATCCCACATGGCAAACCCATGTGCACCTCCACACCACATGTGCATCTCCAATAATAGCAAAGCTAATATATATAGAGATACAAACCATTTGTTTTTTCCAATGTGGGACTAAACCTTTCTAAAGGAAAAACCAAAAACCCAACAATATATAATATGTGATCTTGTATTATTTACGAGATACGTCTGACAATTCACTAGTAAGGTTTTGGGTTTCGCTAAAAAAACTTCTATAATTTTTCTTAAAAAATTTGAGTTATTTCTCGTAGTATACTTTTTAGCAAATCTTCTAGAATAGTAATAATCTTGCTTCTATAGTATTTTTTACTAGTTTTTTAAAGCCAAATGATACACCACCCTTACTAGCAAAGGAATAATACGAACCCGAAGAAAATTTTCCTTCGGTATACCCACCCTAATCTGGTATACATATGCAGTAAGTGGCCTTGTTCTGATATCAAGTGAGATCCAATAAGCAATCCTAGAAAGTGTGTTTAATAGGATTTAGAAGAAAGTGTTGAGGTTTATTTGAAATTTGTCGCTAGTGATCCGGTCCCACTACTACATTAATGTGGCAAATTCCAAGTGTGTATTTGAGTCATAATTTATTGACTTGCACAAATATGGTGTGGTACCTCAAACGATTCATATGGTTGGAATTTTTTTAATGGGCAATATTCACACCTCAAAAGAAATAATTATTTTTTATTACCATTTTTTGGAGAATTTTCCTTTGGAGCTAGGCCCAAAGGGGCCTAGCACATTAGACTCCGATTTGAACGCGGGCGAAGGGAGCAAAGTGGCACTTTGATATGTACATTGCACTTTGTACTTACGCATTAGCCATGCCCTGTTTAGTAACATCCGCGCGCTCTGCGCTTCGACGAGGTTCTGCGGCTCCATGCATTCTACGTATTTAGTAGCTGCATGGTTCCACAAGATCACCTATTTTATTGTTGTTGTGGGGTGGTTCAGGTTCGTAACTACCTTATTAATAAGGGAGTTATTGTTGGTAACCACATAATTAATCGAGATTGAGCACTCTATAGCTTTGCCCATGTTTCGCGCTTCAGGGAAGTTGCTCGGCTCTATGCGTTTGGCGTATTTAGCGACTGTGTGGTTTAGCGAGATATCCTATTTTGTTGTTGTTGTCTTCTATTTCTGTGGAGCAGTTCAACTTCGTAAGTTCTCTGTTAATAGGGGATTATTGTTGGAAATTGTGCACTTAATGGTAGATTTATGTCATGTCCCAGAACCAGAATACTGGAGAGCGGGGATAGACATAGGCCAACAGCTATGCTATACGAGTACGCTAGTAATCTATATAGTGATCATAACTGTCTAGAGAAATATAGGGATCATGCTAGCATGCCATTAACATCTACCTTGGGTCAGACAAAACCTGTATCTCAATCCATGCAAACAAGTATCAAGAAGAGTATATCATACATGTAAAGCAATAAGGCGTCCCATAATGCTATATGCATATATGATAATTAAGCTAGTACATCAACATGAAACACTCGCACAAAAATTTACAAAAGAAACAAGATCATATAGCTAGTCGATCGCTATCTAAAATATACAAACATGCCAACATAGTCGGAGGGAACAGGCTCCCAGAAACAAAGGCTAAACACTTCCCGTTGGCTAAACGCCACAAAAGAATATATATGACACTACAAAAATTTGTCAGATTAGCGACGTTACATTACGTCGCTAAACTCGATAAAAGTGTCGCTAAGTGAATTTTGCGACGTTTTGGGCAACGTTTTGGAAACGATGGAAAAAAACATGTCGCTAAACGAGAAAATGTCGCAAAACGTCGCTAGGACGACGTTATTTGGCGACGTTATTAACGTCGCTAAGTAGCGACGTTATTTGCGACGTTTGATCGTTGACGCTAATTAGCGACGTATAAGGTGACGTTATCGTGTGGTCGCCGTTTAGCGACACTCTTGCGACGTTTTGGCGACGACGAGCTGACATCAGATTATGGTGCCACGTGGTGCCAAGTCAGCATTTAGCGACACTTTTAGCGACATTTAGTAACGTCGCTAAACTTTAGCGACGAATAATAACATCGCTAAAAATGTCGCTAATTTAAAAAAATATTAAAAAAAAGGTTCCAGAATGCAAATAGAGCTGGTGCCTAAGCCAAAATACAGAATACAAAACACAAAATACAGAATCCAATCCCTGGGTTCGCCGACCCCCTCGGTGGAACACTCAACACCGGCACGCACAATACATTCCAGAATATACAAAAAATATAAAGAAAAAATACTATCCGCAACAAACAATGTCAATATATAATATCCTGAACAAACCAAATCAATATCCGCAAACACGTACAAACCCAATATCCTCAACGAAAAAACTGAATATCCCCAAATACGTACAAAGTGAAAAATATAGTACAGTCCAAAAATGCAAAAACAAAACTACTGATCGTCTGGAGCTGGACCCGGTACTGGAGGAGGAGCGCCACCAGATGACTGTCGTCGTAACGTCAGGATCGTCTGATACTCCTCCGCTGACAACAGGTGGACGAGCATGTCCTCCCGTGCACCGCCAGATGTAGACGATGCTCCCGGCGTACCAGCAGACGGTCGCTCCGCTGCCATCTCCTGGAAATGCTGCATCTGCTCGACCAATCGCTGTGTAGCCTCCTGCGTAGCACGGGTCATCTGTTGCAGCGCCTCCGTAGTCTCCTCCAGCCTCTCAAAGCGTGAGATGAGCGTAGAATCATCTGTATGCGGCGCCCCCATCCTCTCCAGCATCTCGTCACGCAGAGCTGCGATCTGTGCAAGGACGTCACTCTGCTGCTGGCGGAGCGACTCCTCAGTATATGCGAGGCTGGGCACACTAGTGGCGGTCGCAGAGGCCTGTGACATAATGAAGGCACCACAGTACGTACCCCTATGCATGCCACCAACGGCCCTCATCCACAGCTCGTCATCCGACTGAGTTACGGCGGCCGGGGGCTGCTGGGAAGTGCTAGCACCAGCCTTTTCTAACCGTGTCGGCCCGGCGTCCCTAAGCCTCAAAAACTCGGCCTAGAAATAATATCTATATGAATTCTCACGTGGTCACTAAAAATTAATACTAATGCACTAGCATTAAGTAAAACTTCTAAAATGCGGCCTAGAAATAACATCTATATGAATTTTCTACGTAACTAAAAATTAATATTAATGAACTAGCATTAAGTAAAACTTACGTAGGTGTCCCGGACCTTGTTGTCTACGAACCGCTCCCCCTTTATGTGTGTGGCGAGGAACAAGGTCCCCATATTCGGGTCTTCTCCCGATTCAACCTGTTACGAAATTATGATATGATTTATCAGTTTAGTTGAAAGAAATATATTACTATAAAGTATTAATTAAGGGTATACGACGAGATACGTACCATATGGGTGAAGAAATCCATGATGGACCTTGATCCACCACACCACTGCGACCCCGTCTGTCATGCTCTTTTAGACTTCGCGGACTTCTCCTTGTAGGCTTCCTCCTCGAATCTCCTCTTCATTACCGCCCAGTCGGCGACAGAGATCCAACCCTGAATAGGCTCTCCCCGGCGGTCGCGATCCTTTTGGTCGATGATCGCGTCCCTAATGAGCTTGCTGGCGAGGCCGAAAAATATAGCCTCGACAGCAACGGCGCGGTGGGGAGGGAAGAAGTAAGTCTGCTGAAAAAATCATAGAAGTACATAAGTTATAACATAACATACTAAATGTGAAAAGGAAATAAAATTTTACGTACCGAAAAGTGCTCAAACCAGAAGGCCTTCCTGTCGGCCGGGACATCCCTCTAGTTGATCCAGGACCCCTCGTAGTTCTGTCGCAGGAATGTACCCAGCGATCGGTGTACGGAGGAGGGATAATACCTGTAAAATGGAAATTAAAATTTATTAAACAAGTTTATAATAAATTTAAACAAATTAAATGCAACAATTTTACTTACCGCCTGGTCTGAGTACAGGCCCAAATCTCCAACCTCAGATCCCCCTCCGGGCGATACGGAGGATTCGTCTCAAATGGGAGCTGCACTATACCCCTGTCCCGCCCCCTGCCCCTGTCCCTGCCCCTGCCCGCAGCCTGCCCCTCGGTCTCGGCCTCGCCCTTGCCGTCGGCGTGGGCCTCGCCATCGCCCTCGCCGTCGGCGTGGGCCTCGCCATCGCCCTCGACCTCGACGTGGGCCTCGGCCTCGTCCTGCTCCTCAATAGTGGGGTCGACCTCTGGAATACTCGACGGTACTGGCTGCGTAGAAGAACAAGGTCCTAGCCTTGAACTGCTAGAGCCGAGTATGGAGACACTGCCGGCGACTAGACCGCTAGTGTATACTGGAGTGCGGGGGGATGAGGAGTCGGTAGGAGTGGTAGATGGAGACGGTCGGGGTCGTCGACTCCCACCAGCACCAGAACCAAATGATCCACGTCGAGCCATATCTGAAAAAATACAGAAGTATACCATACTGCATCTTAAAAAAAATAAAAGTATACCATACTACAGCCAGGGAAGTGTTACCACAACGTCCTTCTCTTGCTTCTCTAAACGATCGACGAGCAACTTGCAAGAACAAAGATCTCTGAAGAATATGCTAAGCTCTGTTAATGGATCCCATACTACCGGCGGTAATAATTCTCGAAATGCAACAAGAATTAACCTCTCTATGAATACGTGGCAATCGTGGCTCTTCATTCCGGTCAGTTTACACTCGTTTATGTCGACACATCTTCTTAGATTGGAGACGTATCCGTCCGGAAATTTTAAGTCCTGGATCCATCTACAAAGTCACACTTTGTCCTCCTTGTCCAGCAAGTAGATTGCCTTAGGCCATAAAAGTTTTCCCTTTCCGTTGTCTATCATGTGCAATATAGGGCGTCTGCATATTTCGGCTAAGTCCAATCTAGCCTTCTAATTGTCTTTTGTCTTTTCCTTAACGTCTATTACAGTATTAATTATGTTATCAAACACGTTCTTCTCGATATGCATGACGTCAAGGTTACGTCTAATCAGATTTGTGCTCCAATATGGCAGATCCCAGAATATACTCCTTTTGGTCCAGTTATGATCTTTGCCAAATCCCTCGCAATGGCTGCTCGTTGTAGGATCTTCAATAGCACTTGGGATTTCTTTTACTTGCTCCCATGTCTCCTCTCCGGACCACATTGGCGGTGGATCGCCCTTCTTCATAGCTCCGGCACGGAATGCAGTTATGTTCCTACGGTATGGATGGTCTTTCGGCAAGAACTGCCGGTGACAATCAAAGAAGCATGAATTTCCTCCGTGTCTCAAACGAAAAGCCTTTGTGCGGTCCATGCAATACGAACATGAAAGCCGACCATGAGTGCTCCATCCAGATAACATTTTATAAGCCAAAAAGTCGTTGATTGTCCACATTAGTGCTGCCCGCATCTGGAAATTCTGTTTTTTTGAAGCATCATACGTGTACACCCATGTTTCCTATAGCTTCTTCAACTCATCTATCAATGGTTTTAAGTACACGTCGATGTTCCTCTTCGGGTTGTTCGGACCGGGGATGATAATAGTTAAGAACATGTAATGTGTCTTCATGCACATCCAAGGTGGTAGGTTGTACGGAGTGAGGATTATCGGCCAACATGAATATTGGGAGCCTGAAAGACCAAATGGGGGTGAAACCATAAGAGCAGAGCCCCAACCTTACATTACGCGCATCAGAAGCGAAGTTAGGATATGTTCGATCGAAGTGCTTCCACGCTTCTCCATCAGATGGGTGATCCAACACTCCTTCGGTCTATTGTCGCTTGTGCCAACTCATATTTTTGGCAGTCTTTTTCACCATGAACAATGTCTGCAACCGCGGCATCAATAGCAAGTAGTGCATTGAAGCAGTCGGTCTTCTAGACTTGCCTGCAGCAGTTGGCTTGTAGCGATCAGCACCACAGAATCCGCACACTTTTGCATCCTTATGATCTTTGTAGTAAAGCATGCATCCGTTCTGACAACAATCGATCTTGTCGTATCCCATCCAGAGAGATCTCACCATCCTCTTAGACGGTAGAAGTCTTTCGGTAACTTGGCACCCTCCGGCAAGATATCGGTAATCAACTCGAGCACTCTATTGTAGCATTCTTGGGACATGTTAAAGTTAGACTTTATGCTCAAGAGTCGAGTGATCAACTCTAACGGTGAATGGTCCTCACAGCCAGGGTATAAAGGAGTCCTTGCATTCTCCAGCAACTCTATGAACTTTGCGACATCAGCATTCGGTGCCTCCTCAGCTGCGTCACGATTGTATGGATCGAAACTAGGCCCCGTAGCGTCGAAGACCATGTTCACGTACTCGTTGTCGACACCAGTTCGGTTGTGGACATTCATATAAGGCTCCACAAAAGGCTCCATATAAGGCTCCGCTTGGAATGCTAAAGGTACAAGCCCTCCGTGTGCGGTCCATTAGTAGTAATTCGGAAGGAAACCCTTTGTGTATAAATGATACATCACATCCAATTCTGGTTGGAACTTCATGTTCCGACATTTTGCACACGGGCACTTAATGTCCATGTCGTTCATGGATTGAGGAAACGCCTTCGCGAATTGGAGGAATTGTTCTACTCCGGCGATGTATTCATCTCGTACACCGCATCTATCATCTCGAATGCGATTGTACATCCACGAATGGTCTAGCAGATACATGGATATAGCCATTTCTAGATATCTGCAAATATGAATAAACTTCAAAACTAAAACGAATATACTACATACTACATACTACATACTACGGCCGTGACTCGGGACCATTCTTATGAGTCGGGACCATTCCTACTACATACTACGTACTAAAACGATTAAACTTCAAAACTAAAACGAATATACTACAAACTAAAACGAATATACTACATAATACGGCCGTGACTCGGGACCATTCCTATGAGTATCGGGATCAAGGAAACTACGTATTACAAATATCGGCACTATCGGTACGTGTCACAAATATCGGCACTATCGTGTTATAAATTAACCAACCAACAAGTGTTACAAATATCGGCACTATCGGTACGTGATTTCGAATCGAAGTATCACATTTTTCGGTGTCAGAAAATAAATAACTATTACTAAAATATCAGTTTTTTTGGCACTATCGGTGCCCCTGACCAGCCCTCCCGCACCACTCCCCCCTCCCCCCTACACCACCCCTAACCCTAACCCTAACCCGAACCCTATCCCTAACCCCTCCCCACCAGCCCCCCTCCCCTCCCCAGCCCCCAACCCCTACACCACCCCTAACCCTAACCCGAACCCTATCCCCAACACCTCCCACCATCCACCCTCCCCTCCCAAGCCCCCCCCCGCCCTCACCCCCCAGCCGCCCTCACCCCCCCGTCCCTTGCCCCCTAACCCGAACCCTAACCCTCCCCTTCCCCCAGCCCCCCTCCTCACCCCCAGCCGCCCTCACCCCCCTGCCCCACCCCCCCAGCCACCCTCCAACCATTCCTCACCCCCAACCACCCGCACCCCCTGCCCCTCCCCCCGAGCCACCAGCACCCTCCAACCACTAACAACAAATAGAGAGAGCAAGAGAGGGAGTCACGTACCAGAGGAGAGTCGTCGGAGAGAGTGAAGTCGTCGGAGAGAGCGAGAGCGCGAGCGCGAGCGCCGGAGAAAGAGAGTGAGAGAGTATAATGGATGGGGGAAATGAATCGGGGGGTGGGGGAATTTTATTTAGTTAGAAATTTAGCGACGTTATTATTAACGTCGCTAAATTAGTCGCAATTAGCGATGTTGTAGCGACGACTAGCTCACGTAACTAGTATACGTCGTTGTCACGTCGCTATTTGCGTCGCTAGTAGCGACTGTTACCGACGTTTAGTTTATACGTCGCTAATGTCCACTATTTAGCGACGTATTTATAACATCGCTAAATTTACGTCGCTAATTAAGCAGATTTTAGTAGTATGAAGTGAGTGAGCGAAAAGGGAACCCACTGTCGCTTCCTGCGAGTTGCCACATCCAACGGACGCGGTCCCTCAAGCAAAAGTTATATTAGATCCTCAGGCTCTGGCACGAGATCTGGCCTTGCAAAGCTAGTAGGGTCAACCCCAAGGAGCAACTACCAAAAAGGAAGCTAAAAAAATATAGGAAAAACATATAAAACTACTGCAGAAATAAAATGGATTTGACTAGGAATCATAGACTATACATAGAGCAACAACCACCTATATATCGAACAAGGACAAAAGGTGGTAAGTTGGGTCCATGACAAATTCACTTTTCCAATCCTGCTACCAATAATAAAAAAGAATCGGATAGGATTCGCAGACTATGCATAGACCATCAACCATCTTTACACTAAACAAGGATAAGAGGGAGGTTGCTAGATCTATGTCAGACTACGCCTCCTATCATGCTATACTAATATCAATAATAAATATGATATAAGAATAAAAAATAACGTAGAAGCAGTACAAGGCCAACCATAAAATGTACGAGTTGATAAAGTTAAATAACTAGGGTTATCACAAACCTATTACTAATAGATGCAAGTTGAGGAATCTGGTGTTTCACACAATGCAGATACTTGGCGGCCCGTGGCCAAAAATATACATTTATACTAGACAAGGGCGTCGAATAAGCGCAAAAAATACAAACAGGTAATAGATAATATATACCATAGGTGGGCGCCATGATAGCACAAGGAAAGTAAAGAAGCCATGTTTGGAATGTAGGCAACGCTATATACTAGATAGGAACATAGGTTCACGCCAATCGCGGCAGCCATGTCCTAGAAACCTGAGCCAAAGATATTGCATGAAACACAAATATCCTCCCCTCCTAATGATGTAGGTGAAATAAACTAGTTAATTACCTATCATGTTTGTTTATCAATTCCTGAGCCGTGACGAGAGAAACGTCCATGAATGACGTGCAAATTGATCAAAATAATCTTGAGCTAGAACTGGTAATTAACCACGCATCACTACGCATGTTTGACTATATAAGTTCTCATGTTGGATTATAATCGAGGTATCCACCTCGTTTTATATTCTGACACTAAGAATTATACAAGTCCAAGAATTTAGGTAGCTTAGCAAACAACCAAACATAAAAGTCCACGGAACAAGAATATCGATAGAAGATAATATGATGAGTAGATTGTCGGCCTTAAAAATGAAAGTCACGCTGAGTTGATCAGAACAAAGCCTCAAAGTCACGCTGAGTTGATCAGGACAATATTTAAAAATCACGCTGAGAGACAGCTCATCATTTTGTCAGAGTGTCATTATGACTGACAGCACGACAGTCGAAGAATATCTTCTTGTATGCCACGTATGCACAGAATTCGAGAGATCACAGTCGACTATTGCGTGACTTTTGAAATCTTCTTCAGCAAGACTCAGCCTTCGTCAAGTTGGCGTACCAAAAGAGCTTCTTGTCATTTAATGCGACTGACAAAGGTAATCACTGTCAGAGATTTTGTGTCAGTCGAGGCACGTCGAATCAGGACAGCTGGCAGTTCTGCCTCAATCTTGCGTATATTTTGAGTCTTCTGGCTCAAGTCTGCGTGTATTTTGAACTTATATGTTCCTTTCTCAAGTCTGCGTGTATTTTGAGCTTTTTGTCTCAAGTTTGCGTGGATTCTGAAGTTTCATGCCCTACGTCTGCGTGGATTTTGAAGCTTTCTGCCCCAAGTCTGCGTGGATTTTGAAGCTTTTTGCCCCAAGCCTGCGTGGATTCTGAAGCTTCTTGCCCCAAGTTTGCGTAGATTTTGAAGCTTTCTGACCCTAGTCTGCGTGGATTTCGTCTTCAACAAGTCTTCGTGGATTTCATCAAATTGGAGTACGTGGCAGCCATGCCACTGATCTCTCGCCCGCGTGTCCTGTAACTTGCACACGACTCATGCATGATTGCCATGTGTCCAACAGTTACAGGCCACGTCCAGTAACTGCTCACAACCTTGCGTATGTTAGATCCTGCATGATTTTTAACTAGGCACAGGTTGTGAAGACAGTTATCTTTTCAGTTTTTTTTTTGACTCTATAAATAGAGTTCTTTTTCTCATTCATTGTACAGATACTTAGTTATCTAACTTACTGTCAAAATTTTGAGAGCTTTTCTTCTTCGCATAGTCCAAGGGATAAAGCGATCGTCTTCTAGATCGGATTCCTACAGTTGTAATTTTCCCAGATACACAATAAATAAAGTGAATTTATTTATGGAAAACAAATTGGCGACTCTGCTGGGGAAAACCATCTCCTCTTCTGAGATGGCAACAACTCAATGCGACACTTCGTCAGTCGGCTCGACGAAGAAGGTGATATCGATCCAATTTGATCAACTCGCCTACGAAGAAATGCAGCGGGCTAAGGGTGGCAAGCCCACTTCAGCCTCCATCACCACTGCCAAGTCGAGGGGACGCTCTGTCTATGTCCCTAAGAATCTGTTGGTAGCCAATGGTGAAGTCTCTGCCACAGTGTCTACTCCTAACACTGGTAAAGACTCTACTGCAAGCACGCACACTCTTGTGCGCTCAAAGACGACAGCATTCAAAAGTCATGCTGACAGTACTGGCTCCTTAACCAAGTCTGTTCCAGCGTGTAATCTCAATCCCAAAAGTCACGCTGGCAGTACTGGCTCCTTAGCCAAGTCTGTTCCAGCGTGTAATCTCAATCCCAGAAGTCACGCTGACAGCACTGGCTCCTTAGCCAAATCTGTTCCAGCGTGTATTTCTAAAGTCAAAAATCACGCTGACAGCACTGGCTCCTTAGCCAAATCTGTTCCAGCGTGTATTCCATATACATCATCTAAGAAGAATAGCTCTTTAGCTGTTTCTTCTTCTTTGCCAAGTTCTACTAGAACTGGGGGTGGTCTTCCACACAAAGTCCCTTCGAAAAGAAATAACTCTTTAGTTGTTTCTTCTGCTCCTGTAGTTTTTACTTCAGGAACAGCTTTGACTGACAATTTTGTTAGTCAAAGAAAATGAGATGGTCTTTTGACTACTCTTCCTTCTGGACATTCTATGTCTCCAAACTTGAATAAGTCTAAGAAGAAACATTCTTTAATGTCTTCTTCTATGACTTTTTCGAATTGGACACAGAATCTGTCTAGAAAAGAGGGTCTGTTACCAACTCCTAATCAAGGGGATGGTTCAACTCTTCCTTCTCTGCAAATATCCAGATCAATGGAAGGAAAACTCCAAGTTTCAAAAACCAATGTGTTTCCTCCAACTAATCTAAGAACAAAACTCAATCAAACCCGTTTGGAAAGCACTTCTGGTGTTAAGAAGCCACACCAATCGGGAACAAAATTAAAGGATCCAGATGCAGAGTATGCTAGAAATTATGTGGCTCATATTAATCACTCCTTATATAATCAAGAGCCATCAAGACCCAAGAACCAGAAATATATTCCTAAAAATACACAAAGAGTGTTCTCTGATGTACCTCAGTCATCACAAACAGATTTACGAGAACATCTTCAACAGAAGAGAAGGAATAATTCTATGACAATGGATCATGCTGAATGTGACTTCCAGCCAAGAGTCATAATTTAATGCAGATGTCAATCAATGGTTCAGGACTATGTTGATCATGAATGTGACTTCCAGCCGAGAGTCACAATGCAATGCAGATGTCAAACAAAACGACAATCTGTCTTCAATCGGATTCAGTGCGAACCTATGCCTGATAAAGATGAGCCTTTGTTTGCTTCTGTCAACATGACCTCTCGGAATACTGGGGGTAGAGATGATAGTCCAGATGGAGTATATAGAGGCACAAGAGCAAGAGCCCTGGCTTCTAGTCAAAGGACTTTGATCTCTGAAGATGATTCTGAATTTCTGGGAGAATCTAACTTCCCACCTCTTCCTACTGGGGGTAGTTCTCCTATAATTGACTTTGATGCACAAAGCAATGATTCAGAACAAACAACATCCACCAGTTCATCAATAATCCCTCGTATAGTCACGACTTATATGGTTGATGGAAATACTGATGAACCTTCTTCTTCCTTGACTCCTCAAGAACAAAGAATTGCTTCTTTGGAACAGCAAATGAAGTCTATGGCTGATACTATGAAGTCGATGTATAAACTCATGACAGCTCAGATGCAAAATCAACAGACTGTACCAGATGCTATACCAATTGATACTGGTGTAAGTCCAGTACAAGTTCCTCCAGCAGTACAATCCAATACTCCTAGACCAGTTCGACCAAATCCTAGTCTCTCTGGAGCTGGAGGTAGTGCTTATAATGTTGTTCCTCCTCCCAACTATTCTCTACAAGCTACAACTCCACAATCTTCCGGAGTTGTCTCTGAAGAATTGAAGAATCTCAAAACTCAATTCGAGGCATTCAAACAGAAGGATGGTTTACAAAGGTTAGGCATTAAGCAACCTTATCCGATAGAATGGAAGCAAGTATCGTATCCTCCTAAATACAAGCCTCCTACTATCTCATTCTATGATGGAACCACTTCTCCGAGTCAGTTTATTAATCACTTTGAAGTGATGACTGACCAATTGCAACCAAGTGATGCCCTCCTTACTCGGGTGTTTGTTGGATGTCTCAAGGGAACGGCTTATGAATGGTATAGAAGTCTCCCAGATGGGTGTATTACCTCATTTGCCGGTTTCAAACAGATGTTTCTTGAACGATTCTATGAAAGGCTCAATGACATGACTATGTCTGCTCTTATTAGAATCAAACAGAAAAATAATGAAACTATAGAGGATTTTATTAAACGATTTCGAAGAGAAGCTCTAAAGATGCCTCTTGGAACTCCTGATGCTGTCACCATCGACACATGCAAATCAAACTTGTTACCAATCATCAGCATGTGGACAGGATCTACTCAATTTCAAGACTGGCCTTCCTTCATAGTTAGTGCCAAGGCCGCTAAAATTAGTGCTGAAACCTTCAAAGGTTTAGGAGTGCAGATGACTCCCAAAGAAACAGGTCAAGGTACTAACAATAATGCTAAATCCAATACTCGTAAGGGAAAAGAAAACCTTGAAGTTAATCTTCAGAGCAAAGATGCATCAAATGTTCAAACTCCTCCTGCCTCTACAACTCAACAACCAAGAGCACCACGCCCTAAAGAAGAATACTCTTTTGACGACGACGATGTCCTTGGTATCTTTGAATGTCTGTTGAAAGGTAATAAAATACAATTACCTGAAATCAAGAAACCTGATGAAGCTGGTAAGACAGATCATCCCAAATACTGTCCATACCACAGAATGTTGGGTCACACAATTCGTACATGTTATGTACTAAAAGGAAAGATCCAAGAAATGATTAAATCTGGAGCTATCTCTCTTACTCCGAAGGAGAAGACTGTCACTTCCAATGTCATCTCTATGCAATTCGGAGATTTTCCTCCTCAACTCCTTGAAAGTGGGATCGTTTCTATTCCCAAGGCAACTCTTGAAATAGTAAATATTCCTCCTCCACAGTCTGAAGGATTAGTGCCAATTACTATAGAAACAGGAGAAATCATGTGGATTCATCCTGATTTAGTGGCAGATTTTGAATTTCCTCCTCTTCAAAAGACTACTTCCCGAAAGTCCAAGAAGGCTGGAAAGATTAAGTCATGTCATATGACTTCTCTCGGATCTAATCCTGATACAGAGCCAAAAGACAAAGAAGAAGCACTTGCTGGTGCTACTAGAACAGGGAAATCTTATTTAAAGGATTATTCCAAGAGTCCTGAGGATACTCCTGATATCCCTCCTACTGATAAAGATGCTCCTAATGTTCCTCCTGAAGAAGAATCATCCACTGCACCTGTTCCTTCAACTGCACCAGTTGAACCTGCTCCTTCCAAGCCCACAGCTCTTGAGAGAGGCAAACAACAGGCTCGGTTTGATAAGCCAATCAAGAAGTCCTCTCCTCTTGGACTTCAGAAGCCTTATAACTTCGACATTTTAGCTCAACTTGCTAATACTCCAGCTATAATGTCCCTCTTTGAACTTCTACGTCTTTCTAAAGAGACTCGAGAGACGTTAAGTGAAGCACTTCTTCAAGCAGACTCTTGTCTTGCATAGTTAAAGAAGCCAGATGCAGAACCTGCCACTTGCTTATATTGCAATAGTGTATTAGAGATTATCCCAAATATTACCTTTACACAAGATGACATGCTACTGGAGGATAATCGACATGATCGGCCTCTTTACTATACCGGTTATATCGATACGATGAAGATAGATCGTATCCTCATTGATCCAGGGTCTGCTATAAGCATAATGCCAAAGAGTCTGTTGGATGAACTAAAAATCTCTCTTCACAAGCTTTCCAAGACAGTTACTACTATCTTGGGATTCAATCAGAGCCGAAGCGAGCCTTTAGGAAAGATTCATCTGAAACTTCAGATAGGCGATTTCAGATCCAAAGTCACTTTCTATGTGATCGAGATCGTGGGATCTTACAATCTTCTTCTGGAGAGGCCCTTTCTTCATGAAAATAATGTGGTGCCTTCTACTCTTCATCAGTATTTTAAATACATTGACAGCAATGGAAGAGTACAAAAAGAAGTTGCTGATATAAATCCCTTCCATGGGGTTGAAGCTTATTTCAATGATTCCCGGATGTATAAAGAAGAATATACAAGGGTGATACAAGCTATGGAGAAGGAGGATTTGCAAAGTGAGACTTTGATAATTCCTGTCAAAGGTCGAACTTCTCAGCAACAATCTCCCAAACTCTTTGGAGAAGGTTCTTTCATTATTCCAGTAAGTGGACGGATCTCTCCATTACCTCAGTCGTCTACTCAAGATACACTGATCATTCCTGTCAGTGGACGTATTACAGTTCCTGTATCTTCACATATGAAACAGGATACTCTGGTAATCCCAGCTGGAGGGCGGACTACTCTTCCATCTCAGGCTTCAAGGGAGCTCACCTCTTCTGAGCCATTTGTTATCGATCTCAATCGAAACAAAACTTCTTCTCATTCTTCTTCTTCCCCTTTAGTCATTGATTTGGCTAAAATTTCTAAGGCTCAGCCTTCTTCCAATGTAAATACTGCTGCTTTTAAATTTAATAAAAAGCCTCCATCTTTGCAGTATATTGATGTGTGTAATTATGTTCATAGTTATTTACATTTGTTAGATGACTTGAGCATAATAACAATAGGAGTTGTACAGACTGTTCATACAGATGTATCCTTAGAATCTGTACAAACTTCATACTTTCTAGTTTCCAGCAGAAAGCCAGGAGACATCCCAATAGTCTTTTACAAAGGGCCTCAACATCCTTCTAACCCTGAAGATGATGACAAAAATGATGATACTGGAAGATTACAACTACGTCGTTATAGTCAGCAATCTAAAGACATCATTAAAAATATGGGCTATGACTTCAGAATTGGCCTCAATAGTGGAAAAGGAAAAAAAATGCCTGTTCGTATCCCTCCTCTGAAATATGGGAGGACAAAATGCGGATTGGGCTATACTGCTCCTATTCCTTTTATCAATATTGTTCATGAAGATCCCGAATCTGACGAAGATAAGAGGTCTGATTCTTCTAGCACTACCTCTTGGGATTCTGATACAAGTATCGGTGATTTCTACTGCAATATTCTATCTTCCAACATGGTCTCCATTGACCGTTCTGAAGAAAGTAATGAAGACGAAGATGAGTTTGAAATCTCACCTGAATCAGAACAATGGGCCCAAAGGTTAGATAATCAATGGGAGTTCCAATTCGAGCAAAAGGAACCTCCGACTGAAGACAAACTTGTTCAAATAGATGTTGGTGAAGAGGGATCTCCTAAACCAATATTAATCAGTGAAAGTCTTTCTGAAACTGATAAACAAGACATGATCAAACTCATTCGTGACTACATCGATGTCTTCGCTTGGAGTTATGAAGATATGCCAGGACTTGATCCACAAATCGTAACTCATAAACTCAATATTTTGCCGAATGCTAAACCGGTCAAACAACAATAGCGACGATTTTGTCCAGACATTATGGATGCAATTGAAGCTGAAGTCAATAAACTCATAGCCTTTGGGTTTATTAGAGAGGAACAACATCCCGATTGGGTGGCTAACATAGTTCCTGTTCTTAAAAAGACCGACAAGATCAGAGTTTGCATAGACTTCCGCGATCTCAATGCGACATGTCCTAAAGACGAATTCCCTCTACCAATCACTGATGTTATGATCGATAATACCTGTAGGTTTGAACGGATGTCATTTATGGACGGGTATTCTGGGTACAATCAGATTAAAATATTTCCAGATGACGAGAAACACACTTCTTTCAGAACGCCGATAGGTACATACTGTTATACAGTTATGCCATTCGGTCTCAAGAATGCAGGAGCAACTTATCAACGAGCTATGAGCATTATATTCCGTGAACATTTGCAAAAAATAGTCGAATGCTATGTTGATGATATTGCAGTCAAAAGTCGACAAAAGGAGGATCATATCCAAGATTTGAAGACTATATTTGATCTAATGCGTAAGCATCAATTAAAGATGAACCCTACTAAGTCCTTCTGAGGCATCTCTAGTGGTAAATTTCTCGGCTTCGTCATTACCTCTAAAGGTATACACGTGGATCCCGAGAAGATCAAAGCCATCCAAGAGATGCGTCCTCCACGCACCTTAAAAGAGCTACGAGGATTTCAAGGAAGGATCGCTTATATCAGGAGATTCATCTCTAATCTTTCAGGACGCTGCAGACCATTCAACAAACTTATGAAGAAAGGTGTTTCTTTTGTCTGGAATGATGAATGCCAGAAATAAAATTGAGTTCAAGGATATTTTTATATCTGAATTCTATTTTTTAATCAGTATTAAACTAAGATCATTTTTGGTTTAATATCATTTGATGGAATTACAAAGTTTGTTTGTATATTCTATTCTATTGAAATGTGTCATGTATTATTTACCTCTGAACATATTTTCTATGAATCTATCATTACCAAAACAGCAAAACCAAAAACCAGATCAAGAATTTTCATTTGCTTTCATTTCATAATCAAAACATGGAATACAAGTGAAAGTGAAAATAAAAAAGATTCACTTATTTGGAGTTATCAGCTCCCTGATACGATCAAGAACAGCATTCAGTTTCTCTTCATGAGTTTTTCGAACTCTTTCCGCTGCTTCAATTGTAACATTCTGTTCATCAAAAATGATGATAGCAGACTGGCGACGGTTGACTTCTTCAATCTGTTCCGCCTGCATCTGTTCTTGTTCTTTTTGAAGAATCTCACAGCGTTCAGCTTCAGAGATATAAGCAGCAGTAGTCTCAGCTTGTTCTGTTTCCATGGCAGCAATTCGTTCTTGAAGTCGAGCCAACTCCTCTTTCAGTTTCTTCAGTTCCTCAGCTTTTGATGTCTTATCTTTCTCCAGAAGTTCTACTCTTTGACGAGTAGCTAATATTTCTTCGCCCTTTTCTACTAATTTCTCAGTAGAAGAGGCAAGAAATGCTTCAAGAGCTGCTTGTTGGGACTGTGCTTCATGCTCTAGTTGACTGATCTCAGCTGCAGTTAAAGATTGAATGTCCTCCTTCTTAGTCTCCCAGTATTTTCGGATAGTTATTTCTAACTCATCCAGGAGATGTTCAAAGAAGATGCACTGAGACTCGCAACTAGCATGTCGCAGCGCCATGAGCGGGAACTTAACCATAGTTCGAAGATCAGAAAATGGCATAGCTTCATCCTTCAAGAAACGTCTGGAATATGTATCTAGATATGAGTAAATGATCTCTGAATACATTCCCAGAGTTCTTGCTAGCCCAGTCTCAAATCCAGGAGTCGCCGTCATCATTGAAGAAGAAGCCTGAATGTTCTCTATTCTGGGAGCAGAAATGTGTGCGACTGGAGAAGTTGGCAAGTGTGAACTCCCTTCATCAGCATCAGCCTGGATAAGCGGAGCATGAGTCGAACTCATTGCTACAGCAGTTCCTACAGTCAAAGAAAAAATATATCAGTATATAAAGAAAAATAAACAGCAGAAACAGAATTTGAAATAAAATTCTACCAGGTTGAGGTTCATATTCGATATGTGAAGGGAGTCTAGCATCTTCTCGTAGCCGGTCCATGATAGTGTCCGACACCTGCTTCATATGGCTGCTTCCAGCTCCAGAATTACTAGCCGCTGGAGCATTGTCTGGAGATTGAGCAGGTTCGGGGCTAAGTTCCATTCTGTTCCCCCTGATTTTATCCTCATCATAAGGAGTAGAAGTGCCAGCATGCCAGTCTTCTCCTCCTTCAGCTTCTTCTTCTTCTTCATCTTCAGGACGAGCTTCTGATTCGGAGTCAATGATATTCACATCTTCATGAGTCTCAGGGACAACGACGATAGCAAGCTCAGTGTTGACTGCCGCCGGTTCAGTCCTCTCTGGAATATCGGTTCGAAGAATGATGTCTTAACAAATATTCTTCAACAAATTATCAGCAGCTGATAGCTCAGACGCCGGCACGTCTTCATCGCCTCTGGCCGAAGAAATGTTTTCCTCAGCTTGAGTTTCAGGAACTTCTGACTGTTTTGTCACTTCTTCTGGGGCTGGTTCTTCTTCAGAGTAATCAATCTGGTCATCCAGTGCCTGAATGACGCCCTCAGTCCCATGCTCAAATGGGATCATCCTTGTCTCCGAGGGTTCAATAGCTACTCCACTTGTGGTCGGAGCAGTTATTTCTTGAGCTTGAACAGATTCTACTTCAGTGTGTTCAGTTGAAGCTGTCGGAAGATGAATATCATCAGACTCGGTCTTCTCAGTTGAAGCTGCTTCATTGATTTCTGGCAAAACTCCTCCACTCATAATTATTTCTAGGAGTTTATTGCCTTTCATTTTGCTGACAGACTTCTTGACATATTTGCCTCTCGACCTCCTTATCAAAGGAGTGTCGTCTTCATCGGTCTCTTCGTCTTTATCGGCGGCATCGTCTTCATCAACTGAGATGCCACCTAAAGATGAAGTAGCAGTCACTGAGACCCCTTTCTTCTTCTTTTTCTTAGATGTTGGAGACTTAGTACTCCTCTTGCAGACGGTCTCAGATTCATCGCTTCTCTTCCTCTTAGAAAGAGACACAAATATAGGTGGAAGAACTTCATCAGGGAAATTTCCCTCCTGAAATAATTCATATAGAGGTTCAATCTCCATTGTCTCATCTTCGGGTTCCGGAGAAAAATGTTGAATAACAGTCCTCTTCTTCGACCTCTTCGATTCATCCTCCGCAACAAAGGTTTTCAGATTAAAACTCGGCCTGAAAGTGCTCGACGACACATAAAAGCGAGCATATGTATAAAGCATCTTTGGCCCCGAGCTAGATAAAGGATTAGGCATAGAGAATACAACTTTTGTATCCTTAGCCGCAAAATATCTCCAAGCTCGAGCTCCGTCGACAAGCCCTCCACGAGCAGATAAGCAAGTGGTAGCGTTTCTAACGTGGAGCTGGTCATATCCGAATTGTCTAGCAAATCGGCTTGGTAAATATAGCTCCAGATATGTCATCTCTTCATGACGGTATACTAGATAAGACGGCCTGATTCTCTGCAACCATTGGAAGGCTACGTCATCTAGCCTGTTTCCCATATCTCCGCCATCATATTTAAGGGCATGCTCTCATAGCCCGATGGTGGAGGGACACATTGGATAGACCAATGTGACGCCCGATTCAAGACATTTCTGTATTCTGGAAGGGTGTGAACCTTCCAGAACGTCTCTCCAGAGTACCTCTCCAGAAAAAGACTGCTACTCCCTCCTGCCCCTGGAGGTATCAGACCATCATGATGAAGGAGAAGCCAACCATATAAATATGTGAATGGCATCTCTATCCTTGGGAATTCTTCAGTCATCATCCTCTGATCAGACAGCATGTTGGTTACAAAATTTCGGAGACCTGCATTCAGCCTACAGGTCATTACCGATAATAAGTCTAGCTTGTAACCATACACAAGGCGTACCACTGCAAAGATAACGCCTCTGTGTATCCTGTCCAAGGAACTAGAGCCAGGAACGATGAATCTCCTTAACCACAGAGATAAGAATCCGGCCAAATAACCGTTCCTTGACAGACTCTTTCCACTCTGTCTTACATAAGAGCTGAAGGTGGTTCCAGCTTTGAACTCGTACCAGTCTTCAGTGATAGTAAAATCCTTGCAATCATATTTCTCCAGCAGATGAATGATTTCACCTTCAGAGAGAGGTTTGAAATTGCTGATCCGGTACCATCTCTTCTCGTTTATTTTCTTATCATCCTTTTCACGGTTCATGAAAAGGTAGGACATCTACTTCTGAATGTGGTTGCCAGCTTCATCCTTGGAACCCTTGTAATATAGAGTACATGTACCAAAATGGTACATCATCTCTTCAAATAGATGTACCATCTCTGGGTTCTTCTCTGACAGAAAGTTCAGCTCTTCTATCGTAGGAACATATTCCTCATACGGCAGTGAGCCTGAAGGTAGATGTGAGATGTATTCCATCTCATGAAGGGCGAAGCCCATCTCCCTCTTGGGAGTCATAAAGGTCCCCGTCCTGTGGTTGTATCTCTCAACCAAAGCTAGGAATAAGAAGGGGTTGGGCTTGAAGCCGTAGGATGAATTGACGACGGCATCATAAAGATTAATCTTCTTCAGCTCAGTCTCAAAATTTTCCAAAGCCCAGTGGACCAAAGTCTTCCATCTCACATTCTCCTGATTCATTAGGCCGTTCATCCTCGGCGTCGAATTGGTGGGATAGAATGCATTCTTGTTTGACATGAATTCGTTTATGAAAATGGGCATCCTGAATGGCATCAATATAGATGAATCTTCAGGTGGTATGCATCCAGGCTTCAAACTCCGAAATACTGATACATGGTTTTCTGGGGCACTGAAAAATCCCTCCTTCCTGTAAATAATACGGCTTGCCTTCACCTGCTGATATTCTGTCAAATGCCAGGACATCTTTCTCGGATAGCTGGCATGCATGAGTCTCATGATTGATAAGCCCCTGGACACCTTCGACCAGTACATGGGCTGTTTTACATCCCCTTCGAAGTAGAAGCACACCTTCTCTCTAATGCCCTTCGGCTGAGATTTCTATGCTATGGCATCTCCAAACAAGAATACTAGTTTCTTGTGGGATACCAGATCCAAACTCTGAAAGGGTTGTCCATTCATTAAGCAGAGTAAGGTTGTATGATCTTGGTTGGCCAACAAAGACAATCTGGCTTCTGGAAGATCAAATTGAGGGAATTGTACATGAGATAGATCATGCTTAAATGAGAAACCCCAATACCCTTCATAATCTGCTTCTTCGCTTCGGATGTTCACTACAGAAAATTAAAGAAGGCAAAGTCAGATATATCTATGTCTATGCATATATTACAGTATTTGAAAGAAATTTCAAAAGTCACGCAAACTCCATATGGATATACTACTATGACATGCTGAGTGATTTATTCACGCAGATGATTAATTCACGCAAAGTCCAGACAGAATAAGATGAAAGTCACGCATCATTGCCAGAATCACATTTAAGTGAAAATGACGAAAACACGCTGACAGATCAAGACTAATCTATCCAGAGGATGACTCTCAGAAGTCTGCGTGAATAATTCAAACATTGACATCTATGCCAACATGTGAAAAAATCACGCAGAGTCATTATGAAAGCTGCGTGACTATTTCAACATGGACATTTCTGCCATCATGAAAAGTCACGCAGAGTCATGAGAGTCATGCTCCTTTCTGTGAAACACAGAGCTTCGTAAATACGAAGATATGAAGTATGGCTGACCCTAAAGAGGGGGCATACTTTATTAATATCCTTTGCCCTAAGAAGGGGGGATATATTTCTGAAGTTTATTGTTTTAAGATCCTAAAAATTCTATGTGGAGTTCATCTTCATCAAAGTCGTCTTCAAACAGTTCGTGTCCCCCATCACTTACGATGCATAGGAGCTTGTGGGATTTCCTGTCGAGGAAGCCTGTCAGTAGTGGCATGCGAAGAAGTCGCAGGGGCTTTCCCCTTGGCCTGAGCATCAGCCTTCTTGGGAGCCATTGTTGTTGAAAAGAAATCGGGAAAGAAGGAGTTCGTCGGGGAAGATGAAGTTCTCTTCTGTGGACTCTCTCTTTCAAATGCAAGTAAAGAAAGAAAGAAGTAATCTATGGCTTATTTATAGGCTCATAAAGAATTCCAAACGGCATATCATTATTTGCCTCGATTTAGGCGCTTGATACGGGATCCTAACTGAACAGAATCCCAACAGTCCAATCATTTAGGAATAAATATCTCTTTAAAGTCATCTCAGCGTGACTAAATTCATTTTATCATCTTAAATTTCAAAGTATTTCAAAATTTTGAAGTCTTTTCAACTTTCGAAAACTTTGAAGGGGGTTTTGTAGGCCTTAAAAATGAAAGTCACGCTGAGTTGATCAGAACAAAGCCTCAAAGTCATGCTGAGTTGATCAGGACAATATTTAAAAATTACGCTGAGAGACAGCTCATCATTTTGTCAGAGTGTCATTATGACTAACAGCACGACAGTCGAAGAATGTCTTCTCGTATGCCACGTATGCACGGAATTCGAAAGATCACAGCCGACTATTGCATGACTTTTGAAATCTTCTTCAGCAAGACTCAGCCTTCGTCAAGTTGGCGTACCAAAAGAGCTTCTTGTCATTTAATGCGACTGACAAAGGCAATCACTGTCAGAGATTTTGTGTCAGTCGAGGCACGTCGAATCAGGACAGCTGGCAGTTCTGCCTCAATATTGCGTATATTTTGAGTCTTCTGGCTCAAGTCTGCGTGTATTTTGAACTTATATGTTCCTTCCTCAAGTCTGCGTGTATTTTGAGCTTTTTGTCTCAAGTTTGCGTGGATTCTGAAGTTTCATGCCCCACGTCTGCGTGGATTTTGAAGCTTTCTGCCCCAAGTCTGCGTGGATTTTGAAGCTTTTTGCCTCAAGCCTGCGTGGATTCTGAAGCTTCTTGCCCCAAGTTTGCGTAGATTTTGAAGCTTTCTGACCCCAGTCTGCGTGGATTTCGTCTTCAACAAGTCTGCGTGGATTTCATCAAATTGGAGTACGTGGCAGCCATGCCACTGATCTCTCGCCTGCGTGTCCTGTAACTTGCACACGACTCATGCATGATTGCCATGTGTCCAACAGTTACAGGCCACGTCCAGTAACTGCTCACAACCTTGCGTATGTTAGATCCTGCGTGATATTCAACTAGGCACAGGTTGTGAAGACAGTTATCTTTTCAGTTTTTTTTTTGACTCTATAAATAGAGTTCTTTTTCTCATTCATTGTACAGATACATAGTTATCTAACTTACTGTCAAAATTTTGAGAGCTTTTCTTCTTCGCATAGTCCAAGGGATAAAGCGATCGTCTTCTAGATCGGATTCCTACAGTTGTAATTTTCCCAGATGCACAATAAATAAAGTGAATTTATTTATGGAACCCTAACCATAATTTATTTATGGAACTCACCCCCCCCGTCCCTTACCCCCTAACCCGAACCCTAACCCTCCCCTTCACCCAGCCCTCCTCCTCACCCCCAGCCGCCCTCACCCCCCTGCCCCACCCCCCCAGCCACCCTCCAACCATTCCTCACCCCCAACCACCCGTACCCCCTGCCCCTCCCCCCGAGCCACCAGCACCCCCCAACCACTAACAACAAATAGAGAGAGTGAGAGAGGGAGTCACGTACCAGAGGAGAGTCGTCGGAGAGAGTGAAGTCGTCAGAGAGAGCGAGAGCGCGAGCGCGAGCGCCGGAGAAAGAGAGTGAGAGAGTAAAATGGATGGGGGAAATGAATCGGGGGGGGGGGGAATTTTATTTAGTTAGAAATTTAGCGACGTTATTATTAACGTCGCTAAATTAGTCGTAATTAGCGATGTTGTAGCGACGACTAGCTCACGTAACTAGTATACGTCGTTGTCACGTCGCTATTTGCGTCGCTAGTAGCGACTGTTACCGACGTTTAGTTTATACGTCGCTAATGTCCACTATTTAGCGACGTATTTATAACATCGCTAAATTTACGTCGCCAATTAAGCAGATTTTAGTAGTGTGAAGTGAGTGAGCGAAAAGGGAACCCACTGTCGCTTCCTGCAAGTTGCCACATCTAACGGACGCGGTCCCTCAAGCAAAAGTTATGTTAGATCCTCAGGCTCTGGCACGAGATCTGGCCTTGCAAAGCTAGTAGGGTCAACCCCAAGGAGCAACTACCAAAAAGGAAGCTAAAAAATATAGGAAAAACATATAAAACTACTGCAGAAATAAAATGGATTTGACTAGGAATCATAGACTATACATAGAGCAACAACCACCTATGTATCGAACAAGGACAAAAGGTGGTAAGTTGGGTCCATGATAAATTCACTTTTCCAATCCTGCTACCAATAATAAAAAAGAATCGGATAGGGTTCGCAGACTATGCTTAGACCATCAACCATCTTTACACTAAACAAGGACAAGAGGGAGGTTGCTAGATCTATGTCAGACTACGCCTCCTATCATGCTATACTAATATCAAAAATAAACATGATATAAGAATAAAAAATAACGTAGAAGCAGTACAAGGCCAACCATAAAATGTACGATTGATAAAGTTAAATAACTAGGGTTACCACAAACCTATTACTAATAGATGCAAGTTGAGGAATCTGGTGTTTCACACAATGCAGATACTTGGCGGCCCGTGGCAAAAAATATACATTTATACTAGACAAGGGCGTCAAATAAGCGCAAAAAATACAAACAGGTAATAGATAATATATACCATAGGTGGGCGCCATGATAGCACAAGGAAAGTAAAGAAGCCATGTTTGGAATGTAGGCAACGCTATATACTAGATAGGAACATAGGTTCACGCCAATCGCGGCAGCCATGTCCTTGAAACCTGAGCCAAAGATATTGCATGAAACACAAATATCCTCCCCTCCTAATGATGTAGGTGAAATAAACTAGTTAATTACCTATCATGTTCGTTTATCAATTCCTGAGCCATGGAGACGAGAGAAACGTCCATGAATGACGTGCAAATTGATCAAAATAATCTTGAGCTAGAACTGGTAATTAACCACGCATCACTACGCATGTTTGACTATATAAGTTCTCATGTTGGATTATAATCGAGGTATCCACCTCGTTTTATATTCTGACACTAAGAATTATACAAGTCCAAGAATTTAGGTAGCTTAGCAAACAACCAAACATAAAAGTCCATGGAACTAGAATATCGATAGGAGATAATATGATGAGTAGATGATACAAGACTTGAACTTGACTGGAAGTGAACTTGCATCACGGTTCTAGTCATATATAAGACTTGATAGAGCTCATGATATATATATATATATATATATATATATATATATATATATATATATATATATATATATATATATATATATATATATATTGCGCTCTCTTCTTCTTTGAGGAGCGCCGTCGCCTTGTGAACCCTAATCTTTCCACCGACTCCGGCTTGGCCTTTGGCCGGGCCGGCGTCACCCCCTATGATCGGATCACTTGACCATCGTAGTTTCCTGTCTTTGGTTCCATGGCGACCAAAACTTTTGTGGAGGCAGTAGGCGTGGCTTCGGCGGCGCCTCTGATTCCTATCCGATCCCCTTCCTTCTCGAAGGGGGTTCCCATCATATCCTTCTCGGAGGAAGACGAGCAGATCTTGATCCAACCTTTCCAGTTTGCCTTAATTGGCAAATTCTCTCACGCCCGACCTCCGATCGACGTGATCCGTAAAGCCTTCATAGGTTTTCAGTTCGCGGGTGAAGTCAAGGTTGGTGTCATCGATCCTAAACACATCATCATCCGGCCTTCCCTTGAGGTTGACTTCCTTCGGCTTCGGGCCAGGGAAACGTGGTATGTTTCACGCGCTCCTATGAGAGTCTTCCGGTAGTCGAAGGACTTCAATGCTTCTCACGAATCTCCATTGGCTCCTACTTGGGTTTCTCTCCCTGGGCTCCCTCATCAGTTATTTGCCAAAAATGCATTATTTTCTATAGTGCTTGGCATTGGCACCCCGCTTAAACTTGATAAAGCTACAGAAGAACTATCCCGCCCCAGTACGGCTCGTGTGTTTGTTGAAGTTGATGCTAGCAAGCCTCTACCTCCAGTGATACGTATAAATATGGCGCACGGGCGCACTATCTTTCAGAAAGTAGAATATGAACATATCCCGACCTATTGCTCGTTCTGCAAGCATCAAGGCCATAAGAAAGAAGCATGCAAAACACATACTCCAAATCACGCAAATCCCCCTCAGCAGAAGCTCAAAGAAATCTCAGTGGAGGCTAACAATACTTCTCCTCTGGAACAGGAAGAACCATCGAATCATCATATTAATAACCCTGTCATTAATAATGATGCCGAAAAGGGACAGCCTTCTAATCCAGACATTAATGTTCCAGTTCAGACCACTAATGTGCAACCGCCAATGGTGCAACAGGTGAACTCTTCTGCTAATAGAGAGCAAGTTATTGAAGGCTCGTGCCCCGACCAGCCTCCACCCACATTTAATGCCTGTGCCGTCACATCCCTCCCTTCATCTCCATGTCAATCCTCATCTCCATGTTATTCTCCTTCGTCTCCAGTTGTGCAGCTCTCCCCTAACCCTTTCTCTAGACTGGAGCATCTGGAAGAAGGTGAACTCCATTCTTGGGCAGACGAGGTTGAAGCAACCGAGCAGAACCCGAAGCATCCCGACGGCTCCCCTCTCCTTTCTCAGGAGGAACATGAGCCTGATGGCTTCCCTTCCGACTCGAGTATCCCCCCGGAAAAGACCCACCGACATTCCTTCCAAGATGTCCCTGGTGGACAGAAGAAAAAGAAGTCGGCTCCCCCTTCCTCCACCCGCGTCCTCCGATCTACGTCCAAGGTTTCAATTGCTCAACCCTCCTCCTCCTCCATTAATGACGAAAATCCTTAGCTGGAATATTCGGGGGATTGCCAATCCAATGGCTTTTAAAAGACTTAAATCTCTGTGTCATACAAACAAAGTTCCAATTGTAATTATTCTAGAACCTAAAGTACTGCCAGCAAAGCTTCTTTCCCTCCAACTAAAGCTGGGATTTCAGAGTTCGTACAGTAACTCTAAAGGCAATATATGGATTATGGCTCGCTCGAAAACAGTGCTCTCTGTGGTCGACTCTTTCGACCAATGTCTCACAGTTACAGTATCTTCATCTCTCTTCCCTGAAACATCTCTTCTGACGGCTGTGCATGGTAGTAATACTAAAGAGGGGCGAAGGCTTCTCTGGAACCAACTGTTGGTGACTCGACAGCGATGGACTCTCCCATGGCTGGCTTGTGGAGACTTCAATACGATTACTAGCTCGGAGGAAAAGTTTGGGGGTCTTCCTCCGTGTCCTATCTCTATCAAGGAATTTGTGGAGTTCCAAGCAGCTGCGGGACTTTCTGAAGTCCCATATACTGGTAATCGCTTCACGTGGGTCGACCGTCAATATGGATCACCCAAGATGGGCTCGAGACTAGACAGAGTACTCCTCGACCATAAATGGCTTGCCTGGGCCCCTCTCTCCGCCTCATCCCACTTGAATAGAACGGAATCCGATCATTCTCCCATCTTACTATCTATTGAAAGTGAGCGGCCTAACTCTCCGAGGCCGTTTCGTTTTCTTCACTTTTGGAAGGATCATGATACATTTCTACCGGTAGTTGAGGAGGCATGGAACTCGGTTGATCACTGCAATAGCCTAGTCCGCATTGGCTTGCGACTGGGGGCTACTAGACGGGCTCTTTCTTTGTGGAGTAGGGCAACTTTTGGTGATATATTCCAAGAAGTTAAGAAGGCTGAAGACGCTGTCACGTCAATTGAGGCAGAGTTCGAGACGGACCCATCTCTTCGTACTCAGTGTATGCTAGCTCGGGCCAATCTGAAACAATGCCTTTGTATTGAAGATGCATTCTGGAAGAAAAAAGCCCGGATCAAATAGGATGAGGATGGCGACAAGAATACTAAATTTTATCATTCTTGCGTTTCTTCCAAACGAAATCGCCTTCATATTCATCATATTTTATCATCGGATGGTTCTACTCTCTCCTCTCTTGAAGACATTCAGAAGGAAGCGAATGACCATTACAGTAAGGTCTTCACTTCTCATCATATTGCTGTTGAAGATGAGTTTCTCGATCATATTCCTTGTATCTTATCTCATGAGGATAATGCTGCACTGACTGCTAAGCCGACTATGGAGGAGCTATTGGCTACGGTGAAGAGCTTGGACCCTGCTAGTTCCTCGGGACCAGATGGATTCACAGGATCATTCTTCTTGAAATGCTGGCCTATCTTATGCAACGACATCATGGAGGCGGTATGTTTATTTCTTGATGGCTTTGTATTACCTAAAGCTATTACTAGTACATTTTTGCTCCCCATCCCCAAATCTAAGCATCCGAAATCTTTTATTGACTATCGGCCTATTAGTTTATGTAACTTTGTGAATAAAATATTCTCTAAGTTACTGGCTAATATATTAGTGGATGTACTGCCCCGTATTATATTGCCGGAACAAAGTGGATTTGTTAAAGGAAGAGAAATTGTCGACAACATTATTCTTGCCCAAGAAATGGTTTCGGTTATTGATCACAAACATTGGGGAGGAAACTTGGCTTTAAAACTCGACATGAGTAAAGCTTATGATAGGATCAACTGGCCATTCCTCCTGTGGGTCATGAAGAAATTCAGTTTTAGTGATGAATGGAGAACTTTGATTTTACATTTGCTTGATAATGTTTGGTTTTCTACTCTTATAAATGGGAGGAGATCGGGTTTCTTTCATGGACAGTGTGGCATCAGACAAGGAGATCCTCTTTCTCCAGCTTTATTTATTATTGCCTCGGAAGCACTAAGTAGAAGTCTTATCCACCTCAACGATAATACTGCATACTCGGGATACTACTCCCCAAGAGGTTGCCCGAGGTTGTCTCATCTCGCATATGCGAACGATTTATTGATCTTCTCTGGAGCTGACAAACGCTCAGTTCATATGCTTATGCAGGTCATCAACAGATATGAGGTTAACTCGGGCCAGAGGGTTAATGCTTCTAAATCAGCTATGATGTTATCGGATAAGATCTCCATTGGTACATCTAATAGGCTTCAACAGATGACATGATTTCATATTCAAAATACTGCTATGACCTACTTGGGGTGCCCTATCATGACCGGACGACGCAATGCGACTATGTACGACGAATTGGTAGGCAAAATTCAGATGAAGATTTCGGGGTGGAACAACAAACATCTTTCTTATGGAGGCAGGCTAGTTCTCATCAAATCTGTCCTTGCTTCAATGCCTGTACATTGTCTCTCGGCTAGCAATCCGTCTATATCGGTTTTAAATCGTATTGAAAGCATGTTTGACAGTTTTCTTTGGGGTTCGAAAGATAGCATGCCCAAACGATCGTGGCTTCGATGGGAAAGGGTGGCTCGACCGACCGTGGAGGGCGGCCTAGGCATTCGTCGGCTGGAGGATGTCTTAGACGCCTTGACAGTGAAAATGTGGTGGAAACTTCGCTCAACTAACTCTCTTTGGGCGGAATACATGAAGGCTAAATACTGCTCTTTCGCTCTTCCTGAAGAAGTCGAACTTACATCTGCTGCCTCCCATGTATGGAAGCGTCTGATTTGGGGAAGAAGCATGGGCGAGGACTTTATTCTTGAAGACCAAGGCAACTTCACATGGACTCCTAGCCCGTCCAATAAGTTTTCGATCACGTCGGCTTGGAACCAAGTTCGCCAACAATATCCTCAGCAGGTATATCTCAAAAACATCTGGAATAAATGCATGCCTTCTAAATGGTCGATTGTTCTATGGAGAATTCTTTATAACAAGCTCCCTACGGATGATAATATTCAAAAGCTTGGCTTCTCTATGGCGTTGTCATGTCATTGTTGTGTCCAGCCGAGTAGTGAGACAGTCGTTCATATATTTGGTGAAGGGGAATTTGCTTCTTTGGTTTGGAATCATTATCAATCTATCTTGGGAGTTCATGCTAGAAGAGGAGACATGCTGCAGCGACTCCAGACTTGGTGGAAGAAGCGACAGAAGCATGCAAAACAGTTGATTATTGGAGCTATCTGCTGGGTGTTGTGGAAGAATCGAAATAAGTGGCGTTATGAAGCTTACTCATACTCTCCTCTACAGTTGATATCTGAAGTTAAAAGACAGGTGAAGAAGATCTTGATTCGTTGCTCTCACACAGAGGATCCGTTACTCTAGATTTTGTTATTGGAGCTATTTTGTTTTGAAGCTCATTTTGTAATGGACACTCTTTCTTCTTATGATTGAATAAAGTGGTAGGGTTTTAAAATATATATATATATATATATATATATATATATATATATATATATATATATATATATATATATATATATATATAATATAATACAGAAAAGATGTAGCAGCCGCACGCGAAGGCTTCCGCTAGGGTTTCTGCAACCGCCGCTTCTCCTTCCCACCGATCCGCTCGAGGGGAGGGGGGCACGTCGGCCGGGCAGGACGGGAGGGGGCGGATGGCCCCCTGGCGGCCATGGTGGCCCAGTCGGAGGCGACAGCGGGTCCCCCCCTCGCGGGGCGGGGGAAGGATTGAGAGGTTCAGGCGGGACCCCCCAGGCGGGGGGGTCGGGTGGAGGCGTTGTCAGTGGCCGGGGGCCAGGCCGGGTGGCGGCGGCGGTATCCCTCCACGCGAGGGAGGGGTAGGGCAACGGCGGAGGACCTCCTCCAAGCGGGGGAGGGAGGGGTCGGGAGGAGGCGACGGCGGTATTTCGGGTGGAGTGGCTCCCATGTTCGAGTTCGGGTCCGGAGGGGACAACTCTGGGAATGCCCGCTGGCAAATTGTGACGCGACGACGGATTGGAGGACGGAGAGGGGCTCAGCCCCAAGTTTCGGGAAGGGCGAGGCCTGGAAGTCATGGAAATCGATCCTTGATCGGCGCTATAAATTTTCGGCGATGTGGAGGAGGCATGGTGCGATCTGTTCCGGGTTGGAGGCCTAAGGCGACGGCGGCCGAGAAGGCAAAGGGTATTGCTACCGATACCGGCATCACATGACAGAGTCCGGTTACCCCCCCCCCCGACTAGGACGCACACTGAGGAGCAGAGGCCTCGATCATGGAAGGAGGTCTGCACGCCAGTGACTATGAAAAGCCCGATGTCGATGGAGTATGTTCCACCGATGTCGGTGGGAGGAGGGCTTCGGGCGTATTTTCCCGCTGAAGAAATAGCGGTTGTTTCCGAATTCTAGAAAAACACTCTGGTGTTGTATGTGTTAGGGGAACAAGCCGTTCTTTGTCCAAATTTGGGGTTATACGGAGCGTGTCTGGAGGCCCAAAGGTAGCATGGAATTCTTCTCTCGGGAGAACGGGTTCTATTATGTCAAATTTGGATTAGCGGAGGATGTGTCCAGGATTCTTCAGGGTGGGCCTTGGTCATTTGATGGGAGACTCATAATACTGAAGGAGTGGACGCCGGAGTTGAGGTGTGAGAAGGAGGTGCTGAATGCTATCCCAATCTGGGTCAGATTTCCTGAGTTCCCAGTAAAGTATTGGAGCATCCCCCTTCTCATGCGACTTGCCAGTCTGGTGGGAAAACCGATCAAAGCAGACGAGGACACCACTTTCCGTACCAGACTGATGTATGCCAGGGTCTTCGTGGAGATCAAGGCGGGCTCTGTGCTACCGAGTATTCTTGAGTATCAGGTTCCGTCTGGGAAGGTTTTGACACAGGCAGTAGAGTATGACTGGGTTTCCCCTATGTGTTCTCACTGTAAGTGCTTTGGGCATACTACTAGTGCATGCAAATACAAGGGGAAGGAGACTGCCAGGCCACAGACGACTCGGGCGGAGGCACCGAGGAAGGAGACGACCACCAGTCACCTGCCGGAAGAGGCGGAGCCAGCCAGGGATAGGAAGGAGGACACAGGAATGGAGGTTGATAGGAGGCCGGAGTCAGGATCACCGCAGAGAGAGAAGAGCACGCAGGGTGCGCTGGTCCCGTTCATGCCACAGAGGACTATCGTGACCAGGGGTATGAGCGCGGCTGGTGGTAGTCAGATGGTGACAGAGGCCCCCCCGGCGATCATGGTGTACAGCAGCAGGAAAAGGCACGCTCCGGCCACACGGAAGGAAATCCCTCAAACGAGGGATCTGGAAGACCAGACTGAAGACAATCCTGACTGGGCTCTTACTCTCCGCAGGATCCAGGCCCATCTTGCCCCTTCTTCTATAGTAGATGTAATCATTGATCAGGCGGATGAGACACTTCCCTCGAGTGTCAATCCAGACGAGTGCCAGGGGGATCCATCCTCTCTTTATTAGATGTCGGTCCTAGCATGGAACATTAGAGGGGTGTTCCATAGGACGATGGAGGGAGATTGGAGGAGTTCTGAGAAGAGAGGCGTGTGATATTGCCATCCTACTAGAGACGAAGATTAGAGGGACTGCTATGCTCTCGCGGAGGACTCCGGCAAACAGGGATCACTTGCACAACTTAGATCTTTGTGATATGGCAAGGATCTGGGTTAGGTGGAACAAAGAAAGTTGGGAGGGGGTGCAGATCCATAAATCAGAACAACTCATCGGTGTTACTTTTGTGAACAAAGGTGGGTTCCGATTCATCCTGGGGTCTGTCTATGGGCACAATGACCAGAGACCCCGGGAGGCTTTGTGGGAGGATATTGTGCATCTGGGTCTCATGGCGGACAATCTGTCCCTCCCCCTGCTCATCATAGAGGACTTCAATGCTATGCTGGTTTGCCAAGAGAAGGTGGGAGGTCGGCCTGTTCCGGATCCGATACTATATGACTTCCAGAGGTGTCTGCTTCGGTCAGGGATGCTAGAACTGGAGCGAGCTGGACATATCTAGACCTAGCACAACAAGGCTACTCATAACCGGATTGCTTCTAAGTTGGATCGGGCCATGGGCAATAGTGAGTAGTTCTGGAGCTTTCCAAACTCGGTGGCGGAAGGTCTGGTGGCAGGTACTAGCGATCATTCTCCTATCCGGGTTAGCTTCGGTGAGATACCTACTCTGAGGGCGAGGCCATTGATGGAACTGGGGATTCCCAGGACCCTTCCTTTGGTGTGCGTATTGATCGATAGAAAGTTAAACAGATCTAATACGTGTTCTAACCCTCATAGACGAAAACTAGGATTCACGAATTATACCTGTGGCGGAAAGAAGACAAGTAATTCCTGGCAATCTCGAGCGGACGATCCCAAGATCTTCTGCACGTATTCCTTCCTCGAGTTGGACGTCGTGTGGGCGACGATCTCCCAACCATTTCTTCTCCTTGGCAGCACTCTCTTTCTCTCCTTACGTGAATCACAAATTTAGAGAAAATTTCAGATTTCTGATCCGTAATCTGGCGGCCACAGAATAGAGGATATATATAGGCTACGGCAGAAACCATGAGGAGAAATTAGGGTTAGGCCTCCTAACGGATCTGGATATCCCGTGTTCAGCCCGAACACACAATTCAGGCCCATTAACAATAGCTCGGTCCACTAATAAGCTATTGTTGCACAACCTTCCTAATCCCAAATTATGTTTGTGGGCTCCTTTTATTATATGCTCGTTTGGCTCCCCATGTTAAGATATCGTATGTCCGTCGATCAAATTAAGTTACTGACAACTATATTGATTCGACATCTTTTATCCTTAAGTAGTACCGCTCAACTTTATTTGTCATGTCGGATATAATCCACCTGCAGGGTTTATATGACAATCCTTATGAGCTCCTTAAGAGAACATCATCAACCCGATGTATCGGGACATGGATTCCATTTATAATCAACAGCCCATCATACATACAATGTTATTACCCAATTCATAGAGGTTGTTGATCCATAATGAATCTCACTCTTTTATGAGTCAAAGTAATGCACATTGCATATACATGTCCGTTATTATATCCGGATTAAGAGTACAAGCATCCATAATAATAGAGGTGTTTGTTCTCTTATATAGTCAGTACAAAGAGAACAACCTCAAGTGGTCCTGTTCAATACACACAAAGTGTACTGGTGTAAACCTATAGTCAAGATAGACTAATACCAGATTATACTACAACCATTCCAATAGATTGTCCAAGTCCATCTAGGTTGTGAACTATTTATATACTCCATAGGAAACTGATAATATGATCTTCTGTGTGACACCACACACCATATTATCTACAATATAGAATATCAGACATTTGTATTAACACTTGCAACAAATACAATATGCAAACATTTGCCCATATGATTCTCATTCAAAATTTAAGGAAATAAGGTTACTAAAAAAAGTGATGCTTTTAGTATATAACCCTAACAATTTCGGTATAACAACAGCTGGTATCTGTGGGCCGGTTACGAGGAGGTGGTTACGAGAGAGATGTAGCACTTTCGGGAGGGCACAGCTCAGTTCCGTATGGTTCACAAACTTAAGCAGCTCAAGCGGGCTATCAGGGGATGGGTGAAGAAGATACCGTGGACGTCTCTGACAGATAAAGCCGAGCTTCGGGACATTCAGGTGGCCCTCCAAGCTGACATTCTGAACGGGGAGCTGGCGGCCAAGGAGAAGCTCCTAATTGGGGAGGTCAGCATCATGCGCCAGCAGAAGGAGATTAGTGCGGCACAGAGGGCTAAATGTACCTGGCTTAAGGATGGTGACCGCTGCACCAATTTTTTCTACGATGTGATCCGCACCCGCCAGTACCGGAACAGCATCCCCAGACTTCTGAATGCTGAGGAACGTCTTGTTGGGGACCCGACGGAGATTCAGGAGGAGGCAGTCAGATTCTATACGGCCCTCTATCAGCAGACTGGCTACTCTAGCACGTTCCCTGCTCTTGTCATGAAGAGACTGGTGTCCCGAGATGGGAACAGTCTGCTTCTGGCACCTGTGAGGATGGAGGAGGTGGAGGATATTGTTATGAAGGCCAATCCCAATAAAGCTCCCAGGCCTGATGGCTTCTCTTCAGGGTTCTTTAAGCGACACTGGGGTGTGCTTAAGACCCATGTTCTGGCGGCGATTCAGGAGTTCTTTGTGGAGGACAGGCTTCTGAAGGAGATGAACCACACTTTCTTGACGCTGGTTCCTAAAAAGGAGGGAGCGACCTCACTTGCGGATTTCCGGCCCATTGTTTGCTGTAATTTTCTTTTACAAGATTATCACTCATCTTATGTGCTGGCGTATGGAGGGGATTATGCAGGGATTGGTGTCCCAGAACCAAGCAGCATTCATCAAGGGCCGGTCGATAGCGGAGCACAGCCTGCTGGCTCATGAGATGGTGAGGGAGTTCAGCAAACCTGGGGGGATGAAGGCTTGTGTGAAGCTTGATCTCCGGAAAGCATATGATACGGTCAACAGGGACTTCCTGTGTCACTTGATGCTTGCCATGGGATTCGATGAGAGGTGGGTTGCGAGGGTGACGGAGTGCATTTGCTCCCCTACTTTTTCAGTCCTTATCCAGGGCATGTCGCATGGCTACTTCAGTAGCAACAGGGGGTTGAGGCAGGAAGACCCCCTATTCCCGTATCTATTTACCTTGGTGATGGAGTACTTTACCTGTATGATGGATACGGCTGTGCATAGCAAGAGGATCGTTCCCCTTTTTCGGTTGGTACGTCCGGTTGTATCCCACTTGATCTATGCTGACGACTTATTGGTGCTTCTCCAGCCTTCCATGCATGGAATGAGAGCGTTCTCTGACATTATGGAGGACTTCGGGCGGCTTTCTGGGCTCCAGTTAAACAGGGAGAAGAGCAGAGTTTACTTTAGCTCCCGGTACATACAGCATGAGGAGAGAGCCTTCGCCTTAGGTATGGACAGAGGCGAGCTCGCAGTGAAATACTTGGGGATTCCGCTGACGATCAATTATGCTAGAGAGCAGGATTGTCACAGCTTGGTGGACTTTGCTCAGAGGAGGGTGGAAGGCTGGCAAGCTGCGGGTCTATCTTTTGGCGGCCGGATATTGCAGGCATAACGATGTTCTGGTTCCAGTCTATCCAGATCCCCATGGCTACTATTTGTAAAATGGAGGCCATCTGTGCTGACTTTATCTGGAGGGAAGGAATGCATGCGATATACTGGGACCAGTTATGTCGGTCTCGGGAGGAAGGAGGAGTGGGGTTGAGGTCTCTTCACACGGTCAGAAAAGCAGCTTGTGTGAAGATGGCCTGGAGATTCATCAAGGGGGGTCGCTTTGGGCTAGATGGATGGCGAACAGATACCTGAGGAGGACCAACTTCTGGGCTTGCAGGATAGACAACAATTTCTCGGTCACGTTCAAGGCCATCCTTAGGTGTAGACCGGTGCATCAGACCGCTATCTGCAGGTACATGAAGGATGGGACGACTACCGACCTCTGGCTGGACCCCTGGTTGGGCTCTAGATCCTTGCTCGAGCTTCTAGGAGGGCAACTGGACAGAGAAACGGGCATGGGGCTCACATGTAATCGGATCATCAGAGATGGAGTTTGGAGGCCAGAGGGATATACATATACTGCTCCGCTAGTCGAGGAGATACACCTTATTACTATCGACGCTAGCCAGACGGAGGATACATGGAGCTGGGCCGACCCAGGTACGGGGGGCGGGTCAGGTCTATTCTGCTTTCGTAGCTGCTACAATTTGGTTCGGACCCACCACGACCAGGCTGAAGAGGTGGACTTCATTTGGGGCAAGGGCGTTGCACAAAAAATGCAACTATGTGCATATCGCCTTCTCCGGGGTAGACTGATGACGAGAGACAGACTCCTCCGGTTTGGGATGCAGATCCCGGATGCCAAATGTGTGCTATGTAATGAGGATGATGAATCTATGGGGCATCTCTTCTTTGTTTGTCCGGTGACCTGGCCCATTTGGACTGAGCAGTGTGCACAGCTGAGAGGAGGAGTTGGGATGGACCGAGACATCCGGAGCATTCTCAGCTGGATCCGAGATCACAGAGGCCGGGATCCGGGGTGGACAAGAAGAGCCAGAGTTCGTCTTGCTGCGTCTGTTTGGCACATCTGGAAGGAGCATAACAGACGTATCTTTGAGGGCTTGACTACCCCCTATTGGAATTCTACATAATATAGAATTCAATGTATCTGTAATGGTCCCATAATAGTATTATTTGGGGCATAGAGAGTTGTGATGTTGTACTTTAATACCTTTTCCGCTATATACGAGGAATAAATTCACCCTTATTCCAAAAAAAATAATATATATGTATATAACCATGTATATTCAAGACGGGAGCAAGCCCGCTCAATATGTGTGAACTGTGTTAGAAATATTTCCAGTACCAAAGCATGAAAACATTATAAAGGTGAGATCTAGAATTACTCGTTTCACAATAATAACTAAGGAATACTCAAGAAATGAGAACAAAATTAAAAAAAATCATTTATAAATACATGGTTAATACTTAAAAGTAAATAACCAACATTAGCAAAGCCTACAAAAAAATCTAATACAAATAGCTCATAAATTCTACTAGTTCGGGCTCATTTCAGTCTAGGAACCGTATTGTCAGCATACTGGCAATATACTATCTGGCTTGGAATCGGCTTGAAAATAGCAGTCCAAAAATTGGTTTGGGACATAAAAACTTCAAAGCTCAAATTTGATTGAAGTTAAATTCTCTATAATATGGAAGCACAAGTTTTCAAATATTAAGAGATTAAAAGATGGCGACATCAGAATTCCCCAAAAATGGGTTTCGGTGTTAAAATGTTCATTTTGGATATTGGACTCGATTTTGGGTGCCAAAATTGGGCATGCTTCTTAAAGAAGTGTCCTAGCATGTTACTAGTTATGGGAAACACGCTAAAATCCTAGTAATTAAATACAATCTCCCAAAGTCCACATGTATAGACATAAAACCTATTTCTGACATGGAAAGACCGACATAGATGGAGTATATGCCCTATGTCCAGGAAATCAACATAAAAATAGTACAAAGCATTTGTGAAGGCATAAACATGGAGTATATGCCCTATCTCCCAAAGTCCACATGTATAGACATAAACATTTGTGTAATTGACTCATTTGGCTTTATCTTGAAAACCTCATACCCTTGTGCCAGTCTACTAATCTTGGATTCCTTCACTTGTGAAGTTCCTTCATAAGTTACCTCAAGAAATTTTTAGATCCCATGTGAAGTGACACATGTAGGTACTCTATTGAACTCAGTCTTATCAATAATACATAATAGTGCATTGATCGCTCTTGCATCAAGATAGGCTTATGTCTTCTCTGAATCTATGTATCTAACATGTGGCTTGTCCACAAGGTTATCGTCAATCACTATTCTAGGTGGCTTTTTGTAGCCGTCTATATATATCTATAGACCAAAGATCAAAATCTAGATATTTCAAAAAAAAAACTCATTCGTGTTTTCCAGTAGGTATAGTTTGTTCCATCAAATAGTGGGGGTCTATTTGTGGATTGCCCTTCACCTATGAATATAAATTTCACGACTGCTATATATATATATATATATATAAAAAAAAAAAAAAAAAAATATATATATATATATATATATATATATATATATATATATATATATATAATCTCTAGAGTGTGCTTTGATACCAATTGCAGGAACGTTGAGCACCTCTAGGGGGTGAATAGAGTGCGTGTCTGCAGCAAAAATATAATCACAAATTAAAATATATATATAAGCAGTATTACAAGTATAAAGTACTAATAAAACTATGAAATTTAAATGTAGAGAGTAAAGAGCATCAGAAAAGTAAACTCATGACATAGCGATGTATACTGGTATCTCTCTGAGAGGACTATTCCAGTTTTGAGTAGTCTTACTCGATGTTAATCCACTATTGCACAAGCTTTAATCGAGCGCTTGCAGATCTTTACAACACGAGGTTTCGTTCGAAGGACTCGCAATTTCAATTGAGGCAAAATCTAAAAACTTGAACGTTTTCGGAGAGCCTTCTTTACAACTCGAACGAAACTCTATATTGAAACGGAAAGGCACTTGGCTTGGCTAGGAGTCGCTAAAGGCTAGATATGAAAATGAATAGCTCTGGAATGCTTTTGAGTAGAGAGATAAGAGAGGAAAGAATGAACGATTTGGAATGGGAACTTCTCCTCTATTTTTAGCAATTTTTCGGGCAGAACTCGGCATGAGTTCGAGTCCTCAAATTTCTATTTTAAAAAGTGGTTACAGATATTCAGGAAGACCAAAACGTTCTGGAACTGCCATGTCAAAACTCAGGCCGAACTCGATCTGAGTTATTTCATGAATATATGCTCATTTTAGCAATTTTTCGGGCAGAACTCGGCATGAGTTCGAGTCCTCAAATTTCTATTTTAAAAAGTGGTTACAGATATTCAGGAAGACCAAAACGTTCTGGAACTGCCATGTCCAAACTCAGGCCGAACTCGATCTGAGTTATTTCATGAATATATGCTCATTTTTGTATGGCTTTTTATATGGATATTTGATATAGGATTGGGTATAGACTTAGTATAGAATATGGGGTATATAGGTAGGCTTATTTTGGACAGTGAAGTTCAATAAAAAATAAGTTGCCAATCAGATCAACCTCATATTTTCCTAGACTCAATTAAAAATACAGAATAAAATGTAAAAACAAATATTGATCTGCATATGTAGTTTTTGAACAATGAAGATGGGGAGTAGTAGCTTGTTGGAAGTAGATGTTCTGTTCGTGTACCTGTAGTGTATTATTTGCGTATCAACCAAAGTTTATGTTGATTATCAAAATCCGGTGTGACTGACCAATGAGCCAACAATTTATTATTTCCAGATCACCTGTTCAACCAAGATACATCTGATCTATTTAGAGCCCTCCACAACAGCCTAACTAGCAAAGCTCTCTTCTGATTGAAATTTTAGAAATTTTCTACAGATACCTATTTTCTTCAAAGTTATTCCTTTGAACTTTTTGTGTCGTAATTCCTAATATTACATTCCCTAACAATGTTAATGTGTATATGTCGTATCCAGTTTTTTTTGTGTCCAACCTTGAACACCAGAACACCAACAAACACCAATATTAAAATGGGGGTTTGGAGGGGACGGGGACGGGGACGGGGACGGGGACGGGGAGCGCCGCCTGGACGTCTGAATCGAGGGAAGGAGGGGGGACTTTTCCTAGGCGTCAGTGGGCCAATCGGCAATGGAGAGAAGGGATAGGGGTGTGGCCAGCACCCAGAATATGAGGGGCTCAGAGAGAATGAGAGGGGTCAGGGGTCTGATGTGTCAGCTGTCGCCACCACTCGTTATGAGGAGGAGGAGGGTCAGGAAGATGGGAGGTTTTCGGAGGAAACAAAAATTTTGTCTTGATTTTGGAAATGTAGAAAATCTATGTTTGGAAATACTACTTTCGTAGCGACAGAAGTGGTTTGTGCCATTCCGTTGTTCGACAGAATAGCATTGGATTAGTGAATTAATGTATGATTCGTAACAACAAATCCATCTTAGCCAGTCGTGGATTCGTCGCTGATTAGAGACCAAACTACTATTGTCGTCAAATTTCGTCACTATTTTGCAGTATTTTTGTTGTGTAACAATACAAGGTTCACTAAGTGTGCTTACAAGTATAAAAGCTTGTTAGAAAGAACGTGCATGTGTAAGTGCTTTAATTTGGCATGAGTGAATTAATAAACTAAGAGTTACAACAAGTGCATGTGTATGTATATAAATTTGCTTCAGATTGACAAATGCATTATTGGTCGATTGCGACTTAAGTTTTGTAATTTTCGTTATTGTATCTACAAAATGCTTGTTTTGTTTGTAATTGTATTGCATTAATTAAATAAAAATATGAAGAAATAGTAAGAAGGTCAGTTTGTACTTAAATGCCATCAATTTTTTAACTGTTTGTAACTTGCTACCATAAACTATATTTTTTAATTAAGTTTTTACTATCAAAAGTTTTGTAAGTAAATATTACAATGCAGGTCCATTTTACGGCGAAAAAAATCCCTATAAGAGAAGAAAATATTACAACTCCTATCAGCTTTCCCAACAAACCTCCCAAAGCCTCCTAACTCTTGCAAAGCAACAACTGTGCACATCCATGTTAAGGACTCCCATGGCCGACTCCATTCTGATTGCTTGTACCAATAGAAACAACATCAAGCACAATTTTAACAAGAATGGTATCAATATGAAAAAATTAGAAATCTAAAACAACTTAATGGAGACAAAATATATAATTTTGTTGAAATTGTGGAAATTAATGAAATCTGGGATACAGTTACAAGAACCATGTCTTTTCTGTTTGTTTCTACATATTTCTCTGAAAAAGTCAAGCTATTGTTCAATTCAATTAGTCGAGCACATTATGGTCTGGACTTAATTTTTAAGGCTTTGGATAAGTGAAAAACTTGAATTACCTTACTGAGCTGTTATACTTCTCATGTGTCCATAGCTAAGTGAACAAAATGTAAGAACACAAGAGGAGATGTTATGTTGATGATGACGACGACGAAGAAGGTGTGGGTGCAGGAGCCACGTACATGTTGGATTGTATCTCGTTTTTGGTTGAGTCCTTAAAAAGGAGGTGACAATGGAGTTGGTAATTTAGTCCCACATCAAGATGTGATGATTGTATGTACCTAGGTTTAGTGTCTGATCGAGGGTGACAAACGAGATGGTTAATAACTTTATTTTACGTTTCAACTAACAGTGACATGATAGTTGCACAAAAAATAATTTATGATAACAATTTACTTAAAGAAATATTTTATGTTAAGAACTTATCTAAAAAGTTAGTTTATAACAGTAAGCTGCAAAATTTAATGGTATTTAAATACAAATTAGCCAAGTAAGAAATGTTGTAATAAGTGGTCTATGCTGCAACTATGGTATTTGAGGAAGTTGTTGCAACATTCGCTGCACCAACTTAGTGGGGACCATCCTAAGTTGCCAACCCATAGTGGAACCATATTAGTTTTATTTAATTCAAATTAAGTGCAGTCATGTGTCACAAATCCTTGCATCTTTGAGAACCAATCAATCCATCCAAATATGGAAACCCACTTGACCCACCTTGCCATAGTTGGAGATTGGAGGCCCAAACCTCAACCAAATCAATCCAAACAAGAGCCATATGAACCCTAACATATAAAACCTCATATTCTTATATTTTAACCTTCAAAAACTGCAGCCCCTCTCCTGTGATGTTCCAGGAATATTCGTTGCGAAACTAACGCGGCCCTCTATAATTCTATTAACCCTCATATGTTCACAACCTCTTCTAGCACATCAAAATATTCCTACAAGTCACCCATAGTCCGAAATCCAATTCTGAATTCATTTCAGTAGGTATGTTGTTATGCATCTAGGGTTTCATGTACTTCCTGACGTCATCTTTTCGTGAAACCAAAACTAATAGAATGATCTTTGTGTTTCATGTGGCCACACACACATTCCAAACGGTTTGGCCGGGGGTGTCTGTTCTACGAACAGGTGTCTAGAACAGACTAGATCTGTTGTGAGCTATTTTTTATCTACTTTCGGGGCACTTCGACCTTCCGTATATGTTGGATAAGAAACTAGACTTCCTAAGATTTCCAACTCATATACTTTTGCAGCATTTTTGTTTCATTTTCTATTTCTTAAAAATCTGAACATTTCACCGTATTATCGAAACACCAAAATTCATGAGTTCTATGTGTTCAATTGATTTGAAATTTCGTATACCATTACCAAAATAATTATTGTGCAAGTTTTGATGAGAAAAACCTACTTTTACATAATTAGTAGTATTTTTTCCAGAATTAATATTTATTAAAAATTTGTTGATTTGGGAGCCAAACCATGGAACAAGTCTATGCATATTGATGTAGAATCAATACAAGACTTGTACACACATATTTTTCTATGAATAAAATATATTAATTATTATTATAGAATATTTATAAATATTTTTACAAAATTATAAGTGATATTTTTATGTTAATAATATATTATTTTTGTAGGTAGATTTAATACTATATATGTTATATTAAGTAGAGTAATTAATATGACTAGTTTTGGTATAAATATATTATTAAGGTCTATATAAGGTAAGTCTATATAAGGTGAGTGGCAATGAGTAACAAATAATAGAATATTTATTATAGGTGGACATGACGAGAGTAGCGAAAACTTTGGATTTGGTCAGACGTACACACAGACAGTGGTTACATGCAAGTGTCCCTTGCCAATGTTACGATTTACTGCCTTTTCCTTTTTATTGTTGCATTATTCTCATTCGTTATTGTCATGACGTAGGATTTGTCAGTATTTTGCGTCCTTATCGTATTCGAATGTCGATGTTATTTTATTGACATTGTATATCGACATTAGGCATTGTATGTATTATGTCGTGTTCATTGACACGATGGACCACATGACAGTTCCAAACGGTTTGGCCGGGGTGTCCGTTCTACGAACAAGTGCCAGAATAGACCAGATCTGTTGCGAGCCAATTTTCATCTACTTACGGGCCACTTCGACCTTTCGTATATTTTTGGTAAGAAAGTAGATTTCCTAAGATTTCCAACTCATATAATTCTACAGCATTTTCGTCTAGTTTTCTATTTATTAAAAATTTGGACATTTTATCGTATCATCGAAATACTGAAATCCATGAGTTCTATGTGTTCAATTGATTTGAAACTTTGTATACCTTTAACAAAATAATTGTTGTGCATGTTTTGATAAGAAAAACCTATTTTTTCATAATTAATAGTATATTTTCTAGAATTAATATTTATTAAGAATTTATCGTTTTGGGAGCCAAACCATGGAACGAGTCAATACATATTGATGTAGAATCAATACAAGACTAGTACACATATTTTTCTTTGAATAAAATATATTAATTATTATAATAGAATATTTATAAATATTTTTGTATAATTATAATTAATATTTTTATGTTAATAATGTATTACTTTTATATGTAGATTTAATATTATATATGTTATATTAAGTAGAGTAGTCAATATGACTAGTTTTGGTATAAATATATTATTAAGGTTTATATAAGGCAAGTCTATATAAGGTGAGTGGTAGTGAGTTACTAATATTAGAATATTTATTATAGGTGGACGTGACAAGAGTAGCGAGGAATTTGGAGTTGGTCAGACGTACACACAAATAGAGGTTACAGGCAAGTGTACCTTGCCAATATTACGGTTTATTGTCTTTTTCTTTTTATTGTTGCATTATTCTCATTCATTATTTTCATGACGTAGGATTTGTCGGTATTTAGCGTCTGTATCGTATTCGGGTGTCGATGTTATTTTATTGACATTGTATATCGACATTAGGCATTGCGTGCATTATGTCGTGTTCATTGACACGATGGACCACGAACACGATGGATGATGATGATATAATAAGGATTTTGACATGAGACATTTGTGGCTAGGGACTCTGTGATAGCATGTAGTACTAGCTCGCATGACTTATTGCTGGTACATGATTTATACGTGATTTGACTGGATAGTTTTAGAGCATGGGGAGGGAGGACTCTACCGAAATATCTGGCCATCTAAACTCGTGATCATGCTTCCATACTCGTGATCATGCTTCTATATTTGGGACTTGGTTATTTTACTCGTGGTCATGGTCTCTATAGAAGAGCTATGTCTTTGTTTACTCGTTTGTCCGTTGGTATCACATCACAGTGCCATAGGTGATTACCAGAACATCTGGGCCTGGTATTAGGACTGTCCTCAACTTCATATTTGCACTTAGATTGTTATGGTAGTTACCCTTCACTTTATAGATATTTTCTTTACTATTACTTAGCATGTATTTTATGTACCTTGCTAGTCTCCAGGTAGTCGACAGAGTGGAGTTGGTTTGCTGATCATGATGGTTGCTATTTACTATTTCATACATCTCCTGCGGTTACATATTCATCTAAATTTATTTATATTCTGCTTATTAGCCTAGTATTTGTAGACTCAAATTATTCTTTCGAGTCTATTCGAACAAATGTAGCAAGGGGTCACACTATGTTATATATTGTTCATTTTTGAATTCTATTATTGTGGATTGGGACCTAGAGATATTATTGATTAGTATAGATAGCTGGTCATTACTCTACAACTTATACGTATTCGACCTGGGCTGGAGTCCACTTGATATATAGCTGGCATGTACACACTTTTCTAGTTGTCACACCCTAATACCGGAATACGAAGACGGACATAGCCATCTACCCTGTATGAGGTACAAAGACATCATACGGTGATTATGGTTGTCAAAGGACAAAGGGGTGCATGCTACATTCCAGTCTTTTATGGTCTCATAGAGCATCTATGTCTCAATCAATCAAAACAAGAAGCAGTAATTAATGATCATATAAGACAAAGCAGTAAGGCATCTGTAACACCCCAGAACCAGAATACTGGAGAGCGGGGGAGAACATAGCCAGCTACGTATATTGAAGTGCAACCCACCTCGCTATACGGTCATGGCTGTCTAGATACATGAGGGTTTAACTACAAGCCATCAGTCTCCTATGGTCATGAACAAGCCTATTGTCTCAATCTCAAACAAGCAATAACAGTTTACAAGATGTTAGAACACCAAATATACAATAGTAAGGCGTCTCATACATTACATACTTGGATGATCATGAAGCTAGTCGTACAAAATGTCAAGACTAGCAAGAGTTCAGTCATACATAATCAACCCTAGGATTTGTCAATCATGTTACAGCCCGTAGGCAGACAGTAAATAAAGGTGCAATACGAGCTAAAACGTGCTCGACGGCTAAACGTCTCAAAAGAACATTTATACAATAAAGTGGGAGAACAAAAGGAACCCACTCGTTGCCAGGGTTACGCCTGGTGGTCACCATCTGGCTGGAAGATAGGTGGATCCTCTGGAGCTGCTCCGATATCTGGCCATAAAAAACCAGCTGGATCAGATCCCAGAAAGAGCAAGTGCCATAAAGGAAGCTTCACTTAGGAACTAAAACCAGTATATAATAAATGAATATTAAAGATAACTATATAAAGAAAATTGATAATAACAGAGCCAACCACAGTAAAATTGAGTACTAGGAAACCATTCAAGTAGCCAGGTCGTAACCCTTAAACCAAACAAGGACCGGGGTTACAACCCTTCACCTGAATAGAAATCCGTCTCAAATACTTGTTGGTAAAGTAATAAGACAATAAACGAAGAGAGGACACAGAACGGCTCCGGGAGCCAGGTTATAACCCTTAAACCAAATAAGGACCGGGGTTGTAACCCTTCGCCTGAACAGAACTTGACCCCTGATCGTTATTGTTAAGGCCAGTATAATAATCTTGCTATTGAGGTAAGGTAAAACATGACGAGCATGACATGGAGTGCAATAAGACAATAAATGAAAAGAGGACATAGAACTGCTCCGGGAGCCAGGTTATAACCCTTAAACCAAACAAGGACCGGGGTTGTAACCCTTTGCCTGAACAGAACTTGACCCCTGATCGTTATTGTTAAGGCAAGCATAAGTAATCATGTCATGTCATAATTTTGCACAGGATCAGGACGAGACAAAGCTGGGCTAGACTTCATCCAATCAATCACGGCCAAGCAAAGAGTACGGCTTGATATTTAATAACTAGGGTTATCACAGACCTAGTTACTAACAAAATACAATGAGATTATTCCAACAGCCACAAGCCCTGCAGACCATCCAGGTTATCTAGACGCAATTTGGGGATTGAATTCATGTGGATACATCGTTCATGAAACGCATGTACCCTTAGGTAGTTTGAAGGGTGCAACACATGACAGTGTGCTGAAAATGTGCCCTACTCGACGGCAGGCTACAAATTCCATGATGGGGCACCCAGATAACGGGATTGCCTGTAGCTAGAAAATCTCTTCATGACTACTGGAGTATTCTAGTTATTAGCCTTATTCAATTTAAGTAGGTACCCCTGACCGTGGTTGTCATGACCCGCATCCTAGAGTAAGGGCACGAGACGTGGGTACGTCCAGCCTACTCCGCAGTGTCGGCGGTAGAACGCTGTCCTAGGTCACAACATCTAACAATATAAAGCTAAACAGTTTATACTCCCCGAATGGGGGTGACATAGCAGAAATAAAATCAATCACAACTAAGGAAGAAGAAGCACGATATGATATAGAACTCAAGGAAATACAGATGATCAGAAGAGTCTAACATAACATCTCAACAAATATCCAGAAATACAAGTCTATCTGCTGAATATGAAAGAATATATACAACCCAGATCTCAAAGACAGAAATAAAGTCTAACTAAACTAGTCCCAAGACAATCATGAGTAAGATAAAGCCTAACTAAGCTAGTCTAGGCAATATGGGTGATGTCATCAGCTAGAGCTGAGTCCTCCTGAGAGTCCAGCTCACAAGTGTCATCTAGGACTGCCCCATAGAAGGTATCCACACAGGCCTCCTCCTCGACTTCTGTAATATTTTCAACAGGTCCAGTCATGAAAGGAGCGAGCACAATACATCTCAACAGTTCATAGCAGGTTAGAAAATAAAATCAAACAGTAAAGTAAGATATAGGTACTGAAAGAAATACAGTATGTAAACAAAGAGAGAAATATAATAGAAATATCTACTATAATAGAGAACTAACAGTGGCTAGTGAGTCAGAGTACAATATAGACATGTAAATGGCATAGGATGATTCTGTTGAGACACTACGGAATGATTCTGATGAGATATTAGATATTATTCACATGTCCACTTCTACTCTCCCGTACCCCCAATCAATACATAAGGATCCAGCCAGGTTATGTTATGATTCCATACAATGGCCCCCGAAGGGTGGTACATGGTAGTCCCATAAATGGGAATTCTAGGAAACCCAATAAATGGAAGGATTCAAGGAAGACTCTCTGATCATGAGAGTACATCTCACAAGTGATTCAATGAACCATGAAGCATAGTGATACGTCATGTAAGTGAAACGCACAGAACATGAAGTACCCGATGCTCCTAAAGGATAACATCTCAAGAAAGGATCCATATAGTACAAATCCGTGTGACCAACGTGACAGTATCAAGTAAAGTAATTTAAAGCAGAAAAATAATTCTAAACAGGATATGAAATGATCAGAGAATGTACTCGCCTGATGTCTGAATGTCCAAAGTAAATATACTATCCGAGGAGAGGTGTCTGGCTCCTATTCAAAACAACACAAGTCACAACAAGTCAAGAATGGTAATAAGATGCACTACAATGCGCTCTACATGAATCTAGATCAATCTAGGCCAAAGTCAACTCTTGGTCAACTCTGGTCAACCCTAGAAGTCAAACTAGGTAAACTATGGTCAACTAGGTCTAACAGGTCTAAACTAGTCTAACTAGTCTATTCTAGGCCTAATCAAGACTAACAAGTTTAACTAAACTCTCACTAATCTAACAGACACACCATAGGCTAAGAGCCCTAGGCTATATGCTATATCATGCCTAAGCCAAACCACAAACACATATACACATAACAATATATATATCTAATATATTGTAGTACACTCATAACATATAGGCTACCTATATGTACATCCCACATATATATATATATATATATATATATATATATATATATATATATATATATATATATATATATATATATATATATATATATATATATATAATAAAAATAAAAATAAAAAATAAAATAAAATAAAAAAATAATATATATATATATATATATATATATATATATATATATATATATATATATATATATATATATATATATATATATGCATCACTATTCACATATTCATATACATAGATATATATAGGAAAGCTATATATATAGGCACATACATATATATATATAGAGAGAGAGAGAAAAAAAATATATATATAGAGAGAGAGAAAAAATATATATAGAGAGAGAGAAAAAAAAATATATATATAGAGAGAGAGAGAAAGAGAGGTAAAAGAGTAAGTGAGTATGTGCGTGTTTGGCATGTGTGTGAAAGGATATGTGTTAATGTTATAAAATTTAGTGATAGGTAGGTGTATGTGACATGGGATACATGATGTCAAAGGGTGTATGAATGCATATGTGTAAAAGGTTATAGGTTAACTCAGTTTATAGAAATAAATACATACATACTTGCCTTGTATACATGCATACATACATATCATGTATATTATATTTACATGATACATACATGTATACTTGTATTATATTATACTTACATTCATGCATATTAGATACTTGTATTTATATTAACATATTGCAAACATTCATTTCATTCATGCATCTATGCATTACCTACATGTTTTATACATATGCATACATTGTATATTCATATCATTTCATACATTAACATAGAGACATACAAACATGCACACATCATATGTTTCATACCTTGCATTACCTTACATATCATGTTATATATTATCATTCATTCCTTTCATACATTACATTATCTTTAAGTTGAATACATCATATATGGATACAATACATTATCTTGCATGCTTGCATTCATATATTATATTCTATATTACCTATATACATGTATTTCCTCCATTCATTCATGCTTGCATCATATACTCTACATTACCATACATGTTATCATTATATATTGCATTACAATATTTATACATTATGCATTCATATCTATCATTACATATATCTTGCATTAATATCTAGCATTCATTATATACTTTCATGCATACATTGTATATTATTCTTTCATTCATGCATTGCTTATATGCATTATATTAATTGCATTCCTACATGCTTGCATTCAACCATATATATACATTAATGTAAAGAGAATATATATCATTTCATTCATCTAACGTATCATGCATTACATACTCTATATTCATTTAATATCCATACTACATAGGCTCATAGGTTACACAAAATGCATATATCGTATGATCACTCTTCTACTTAAAACCAATACTGTACCAATTGGCCATTCACTAAATTCTAGGATTAAAGTATGTCGTAGCCCTTTGTGTTAGCTTTTCGAAACTTTAAACGGATCGCATTTTCATGTCCGGAAGCTCCCGGAATCGCAAAAATACCGAAACACATTCGTCTTTCGTACAGCTGACACTCAAATAATTCTACAGAAAGTTACAGAAAGCATTTTGCTTATTAAAATATATATTTGGAAAGCTAACTTCGATACGGTTCTTTTAAAAAAAATGGGAGATATATCGGAGCTCTAAGCTAAAAGTTATGACATTTCTAATTTGCTTTTGTTAATAAAAACGTGGATAAAAATTATGACGGATTTGACAAAAGAACACATATAGGCCAAGATACTTGGATACAAACATAGGTATCCAAATGAAACTCATTCTAACCATCCTAACTAAGATCAATCCACTCTCTAACCATTATAAATATGAATTTAAATATCTATTTAAACTATTATCATACATACATACACATGGGGTGTCCTAATTTGGGATCTATCAAGTAGGACACAAGACACATATCTAAAATTCTCAAGAGAGCTCCAAATGGCCTCAAATTTGAATCTAAATGGGACACATGCATGAGGATGGATCCTACGGATTCAAAACTAATTTATATGCAAAGAAAATCGATTTAGAGGATGGGTTTTACCTATTGGGAGTGGAATCCCAATGAAATCCTTTAGGACACGGCTCCGATACGAAGATCCCTCAAAGTGGACACTCCTCCTTGCACTCCTCTTCCAATCCTTGATAGCACCCTTCCCTTGGAGAATGGGAATGATTGAGGGAAGGTTTGGTGAAGGAATGATTTGATTTGGAGATCAAATCAATGGAAAGGCTCTCTAAAATTGGGGAAGAACAAAAGGAAAATAAAAGAGGCAAGATTGTAATGAATGAAATGAATCATTCTCTCCTAAAGGTGGCTGCCATAAAGAGTCCATTAGGGCTAATGGAAAATGTCCTAATTGCCCCTCTCTAGTCTCATATGGTTAAGTCTAGACTAGGTTCAAGTTTGGGGTCAAAATGATCTAGTTTTGAGTCTCTAACTTAACCATTCTAACATGATAAAAATTAGTTTAATTAACTAACTTAATGTTGGGTCTTGTGAGCCATGCTTAACTTAATATTGGGTCCCATCTAGAGTTCAAGCTACCCGGGTCACAATACAAGTCGGATCGAGACGAAACTCAATCCCGACTAAACAAATCCAATAAAAACAATATTAAAAATATAAAATATTTCCAAAATATTAAAATATAAAAAATGACCAAAATCATAATACATCAATTTAAATATTATTAAAATAATCTAAAATTCACCAATTAATCAAAATCCTAAATAATTTAAAAGTCACAAAATGACTAAAATACACTTAGCATAAAAAGTTGTAAATAGTCATTCTAATCACATGGTTAGGTCCCCATGGTCATGGTTAGTCTCTTAACTTAGCAAAACTAGGGATTAACTAGTTAACCATCAAAATCATAATTCAACATTTTAAATAGTTTTAAATTGATTAAAAAAATTACCAAAAATCACAACATGAGTTAAATCTTATTATCGATTAATCAAAATTATAAAAGTTCAAAATTATTCTCATTTTAGAAAAGTGGGTGTTACAAGTCTACCCTCTTTAGAAGAATTTCGTCCTCGAAATTAAGATGGTCGTACTTCTTCTAGAGTCTCGTCCCCAACAATCATGGTATCAGAACTTACCTAAATCATACGATTAAAAGGATGGCATACAGGGTCATGGCATATGGTGGTAGTGAAAGTCTCATCTAGGTATACTTGTCATGCTAACCAAAAGGGTCATAGGGTATCAAACATACAAGCAATCGGGGGTGTTAAACTGGAAAAGATACAGAAATAACAAATCATCAAAACTGTAAGGCAGTCTACCATCCTATATAAAAAACTGGTACTTATCAGAAAAAAATAAGATAACTACCAATTATCTATAAAGGGGTACTATTCAAAGAAAAAATCAAAATCAAAAGTTAAAGAATAAAAGTCAATTGCATTGAAATCTAATCACAATATATATATATATATATATATATATATATATATATATATATATATATATATATATATATATATATATATATAGAGAGAGAGAGAGAGAGAGAGCGTTAGAGAGGGAAAAGCTGGCATTATGTAAAGGTTATGTGGTTAGTGTGTGTATGGGTGTTTGTGGACATGTTCATAGGGTTAGATAGTAGACGTGTGTGTGTGTGTGTGTGTGTGTGTGTGTGTGTGTGTGTGTGTGTGTGTGTGTGTGTGTGTGTGTGTGTGTGTGTGTGTGAAATATACATGAAAGTGTATAGGAGGATTTGGGTTTCAAAACAATAGCTATCAAGTTACACTACTCATGGCATATTGGTTAAACAATCTATAATGCACAACCTATTTACTCATAACATGTATGACTAACCATATATATACATATATCTATATGTATAGAGAGGTAGAGATTTAGTTATGTATCTATATACATTATAACATGTATGCATAAACTATATATATATATATATATATATATATATATATATATATATATATATATATATATATATGAACATAACATAGAGATGAAGGGTTAGGTTTACATAGCAGTTGTGAACATTAGTGTACATTAGTGTAGAGTGTTAAGAGTACATGGGTTATAACTTAAAATGAAGGGTTCAATCATTCAGTTCAGTTTAACATTACATATTAAATCTGAAATTGAACTAAACATTTAAAATTAATATGAAAAATGTTAACATGTATTCAGTTTTAGGATTTTGGAGAAATTCGAACATCAAACCAACCCAATGTTTATCACAACCTAACATGTAAAAATATGAAACCTAACATTATATCCCTACATACAATAATGTATATACCTCAAAATATTACATTTAAAAATAGCAATTTGAACTAATATTTAAAATCCAGTATTAAGGGTTAATATGCACACAGTCTCAGATTTGACAAGTTCAAATACAAAACTCAACCAATTTCTTTAAGAATTGAAACCTTGTGTATAAGATACATGTGCAGTGATGTAAACAAAACTAATAATATAAAATTTATATTTAAATTACGAATTTAAATTGGAAAAGCGGAGAACCAGTCTATGATACTGTACTGTATCAGAATATTGTGGTTTTGAGAATTTAAACATCATCAACATATTAATATGCATTTAGATGTGTTGATAATCAAAGTGTAGCATGCATACGTGTCAGACAAAGTGTTTGTGTCCACTATATAAATTCTCATGTCCCAATATAAAAATCAAATTCTATATCAAGACCAACATTTAGATTCCTACCAAGATTGCAAAGCAGGTGATTAATGTAATCAAGACAGTTTTATTATTATTATTTAATACAAGAATAATAGCAAGAAGGAAATAACGATAAAATTTGTTCTGCTTATCTGTTTAAAAGAAGGAACCATTTTGAAACTGGAGCTATAATATCAAATCCAAGATAAGGTCTAGCAAAATCATCGATTCATTATTTTAAGAAGAGATTCATAGTAAGAAGTTACACAAAGGTTTATAATACAGCTAAAGCTACTCCTACTACTAAGTTAAATAATGAGAAACAAAACAATTTTTTTTTTGAAAGACTGAACAAAAGTAGATTAAACTTATTCAAGAGCATTTAAGGTACAATCTGCTAATCATATGCGTCTATCCAAAATCATGGTGCTCCAAATCCTCGTCATTCTAGTAAGCAAGGCTACGATAATCACAAAGTCCTTGACTAAGGTACATACCTCTAGGTTCATGGTATTTAAAATTTTTACATTGTCGCATGCGACGGCGAAAATCTTAAATTTCCACACCCAAGAAATAGGTCCAAAATCTGACTATATGTCCTCACTATGCCAGCTAACATGACTATCGAAGATTCTAGATCCCATAACTGAGGTGACCTAGCCCATATGATTTTTTTTTCAAAAGAAAAAAAACAAACATAACACAGGAACAATAGAACAAATTGATCAGTCAACAAGGAACAGATGGAGTCGAATTTCAAGATAGTTATAAGAGACAATTGCGGGAATGGAATAGAGAAGAACGGAACTTGCAGTAAGATCTCTAATGGTCTGTGCATCCTCGACTGTCCTGACGATAGCTCGCCCTGCTGGCTTCCCCTTGTCTGCTGATGATGCTGCATGAACCGCTGCTGCTGAAAGAAATCGAGAATGACGGGAAAAAGTCTCTGTACAGACAGAGGTACACCTCCAATGTAGCAGAAACGCCAACCTGAGTCGGCACAACAGGAGCTGCGGTCTCGAGGCCCTGATGAACAGGACGAGAGGTGGCCAGCCTCTCGATAGTATTCTCCGGACCGGAGCGATGAGATCATGTCTCCATAACCATCATAAAGACAGATCAAAACAAGAAGAAATTACTGGGAATGAAGCAAAAATTCAAAGGAGGACAGTTTATATTCAAGGGAAGACAATAAACAGCAAATTTAGTTAAAATAAATCTGATTAAGAGTTTTCCTAGTATGATTGAGTACCCTCAAAAATATCCTAATCCTACTGCAGGCTGTAGTGATACTCTAGTTCGAATACCACTACATAAACTCGACCTGCATGGGCCACCACTAAAAACGTGTCACGATCCGCACCCTAGAGTAAGGGCACGAGACGTGGGTACGTCCAGCCTACGCCGTAGTGTCGGCGGTAGAACGCTGTCCTAGGTCACAACATCTAACAATATAAAGCTAAACAGTTTATACTCCCCGAATGGGGGTGACATAGCAGAAATAAACTCAATCACAACTAAGGAAGAAGAAGCACGATATGATATAGAACTCAAAGAAATACAGATGATCAGAAGAGTCTAAGATAACATCTCAGCAAATATCCAGAAATACAAGTCTATCTACTGAATATGAAAGAATATATACAACCCAGATCTCAAAGACAGAAATAAAGTCTAACTAAACTAGTCCCAAGACAATCATGAGTAAGATAAAGCCTAACTAAGCTAGTCTAGGCAATAGGGGTGATGTCATCAGCTAGAGCTGAGTCCTCCTGAGAGTCCAGCTCACAAGTGTCATCTAGGGCTGTCCCATAGAAGGTATCCACACAGGCCTCCTCCTCGTCCTCTGTAATATTTTTCAACAGGTCCAGTCAGGACAAGAGCGAGCACAATACATCTCAACAGTTCATAGCAGGTTAGAAAATAAAATCATACAGTAAAGTAAGATACATGTACTGAAAGAAATATAATATGTAAACAGAGAGAGAACTGTAATAGAAATATCTACTATAATAGAGAACAAACAGTGGCTAGTGAGTCAGAGTACAATATAGACATGTAAATGGCATAGGATGATTCTGATGAGACACTACGGAATGATTCTGATGAGATACTACTTGGGTATTATTCACATGTCCACTTCTACTCTCCCGTACCCCCAATCAATACACAAGGATCCAGCCAGATTATGTTATTGTAGAAGCATGGAAAATATTAGAATAATGATCCATGCGGCTCGGAGTAAGAAGCTTATGCGGCTCACACAGGAGCGGCCCTATGCGGTTCAAAGAAGACTCTCAATCGCATGCGGCTTGGGAGCGTATGCGGTTCAGCAAGGCATATGCGGCTCGATGGATGCCATGTGTGATCCTTCCCTACAGCTGGTCGTTTGGGGGTGGCCTCATTTAATGCTCTGACACGACTTGGCGACTGTGACTGCTCTGACATAAAGTGTCATAATGGCTCTGCCATAATGACAGACTTTTCGGGAAAGGAAGAAGATCTCTGACCCGAACCGTCAGAAATCCTAGGTTGCCACGTGGTAACTCTCATGCGGCTTAAATGGAAAACAGCTCCATGCGGCTCACGAAGAAGTCACTCTATATGGTTAGCAGAAATCAGCCATATGCGGCCCACCGAGAGCTCAATCCCTGCGACTCAATACAATGCTAGCTCATGCGGCTCGCAAAAACTATGCATATGCGGCTCACGGAAGGTTCGTCCCCTGCGGCTCGATGAGGCATTGTCTCATGCGGCTCAGGAAGAGTATCTCTCTGCGGTTCGAGGATAGTCAATCCTATGCGGCTCTGACAGGACTCACAATTAAGACACGTGGCATGGGATCAATAAGAGATTTAACCGAATCTCAACAAATATATTTGACATCATCGTCATAATTACTGAGATCAGGGCATATCATTTATCATCAAGCAAATGGGACACGTGGCGAGCAATCAGACATTAGCATAATCAATCACGAGGATTTAAAGCAGCTAGCATTAATTGCTCATGAGATACGATGCTATCCGCATTAATGGCCGAGATTCACTATAATCAGGATCAAGGGTTCAGATAGAATGAAGGAGCGCCGACATTCCAAACAGATAATCATTAGCAAACCCTAATGATCACCCCCCCCCCCACTCTTATAAATAGCCAGCATCATTCCCTTGAAAAAAAAAAGAGAGAGAGGAGAGGTCGGCAATAAAAGAATAAGAGAGAGATCTACACAGAGAGAGCTCCCCCTTTCTTCTTGATAATCACAGAGAGAGAGAAGTCAGGAGAGCAATCCGAGGAGAGCAAGAAGAGCGTTTCTCCATCAACGCCAAGCAGATCTTCCCCGAGCCAAGGCTACATACTGATCGTCCAAGGAGTAAGGCAGAGCGGCCGTCGCTTTCCCGAGCCTCTATCGTCACCCCCCAGAATCAAAAATAAACAATCGTACTTAGTCTGCTGTACCTAGGTTTTCGTCCCTAGGCTTTCTTTGTACGAGCGAGTTTGTATTGTGAGTCTAAGTTCAGTCCTCCGATAATTGTTCTGTTCTTTTACAATCAATGACAAACACGATGGCGACTCTGCTGGGGACTAACTTCTCCACGGCTGAGGAGTTGGTGACGCAATCAGATGCAGCCAAACCTGGCTCCACACAAAAGAAGATGGTCGTCCGCTTCGACCAACAGGCGTTCGAAGAGATGCTCTCTGAAGGCAGCGCTGGCCCGGCTCAGAAGCGCACCCGCACTATGAAGGCTCGCAAAGAATGGAGACCGAAGTCATTTGCTCCTCCTCAAGCCCTCGATGGGATGCCCTCTGCTGCTCAAGACGGCGAGAAGGATTCTCCTGCGGCCCCACTTCAGATCGTAGACAACTCTGCTGTCCCCAAGTCCGGCAGAAGAAAACATTATGATGCTGGACTTGCAGGGACAAAGAGGGACTCTACGCGGACCGAACCGCAGAAGAATATTAGCCGCAAGAAGAAAGCCCATGCGGCTACATCCGCCAACCGCATGAAGAAAACTCATGCGGCTATTTCTGTCAGCCGCATAACTTATGCGACTACAGTTCCCGACAGCATGGATGAAACTCATGCGGCCAGTAAAGTCAATCGTTTGCAGAAAACCCATGCGGCCACAGATGCCAACCGTATGAGGCCAGCCTGCACGGTCGTGACACCTAGACGCATAAGAACTCGTCCGACGACAGGAGACAACCGCATGCAGACAGCCTGCACGGTTTCCGCTCCCAGCCGCATAGCATCTGCTCCATGCTCCTCTCGATCAGTTTTCGACCGTCTCTCGTACGGTCCGAACCCTGATGACTCTCTGGATGATAAGCCAGACTCTGTGATGTTCAACTTGGACTCTTCCTATTATGCACCCACAAGTGCTAGAAAGAAGAAGTCTAGGGCAGTGCGGGCTCATCAAGCCCAGACAGCCGCCCCAACCTCTGACTATCAGGGCGTCCCGCTGATTATCACACGAGCCTCTGATGGGAAGTTGTACAGAACTGCTCAAGTCCAATCCCCGGCGGCGAACGGACAGAGTGGTTCCTCTAACCTGCGTGAGGCGATCCTCCACAAGCGTAAGGAAAGAGAAGGGGCCTCGGCGTGCAAAGAATCCTCACATGGACGTCACTGCACCCAGATCATCGTCAACTGCTGCTGCAACAACGCGACAGTGACGGAAGATCGTCCGTCCGTCTTCCACAGACTACAGCACCCGAACTCAGAAGATGAGGCACCTCCTGTTGTCTCCTGCAATTCCGCTCAGAAGGTCCCCGCCGAGGGGAGAGGGAAGAAGACAAGCATCTCCAGTCCAAAGATATCAGCCACTACAACTAAGAAATTATCGGCTAAACGGTTGCCCTCCACCGGAGTATACCAACACACCCGTTCGAAGACAAAATCTGCTGCAACAAGAGATTCATCGTCCCCGACCCAGGGGGTCGTAGGAGCTGGGGGTAGTACTCCTCCGAACGTCCACAATAATCCAACGTTTCAAGAAGACGAACCCCGAGAAACAACCCTCCCATCGGGTACAAAAGATGCTGATGTCCCCGAGGACATCCATGATTCTCGAGATGAAGCAAGCTCCGAAGCTGGGGGTAGTGTTCCTTCCGAGTCCGAACCTGACGAGAACATCCCCACATATCCAGATGATTTCTCGACGCATGGGTACGACTCGGAGGGTACATCCTCCACCACTCCCTCCGTCACTCCTCATGTGAAGACGGTATTCATGACAGACAGCAATCAAGGCGGTTCCAGCGATCGCCAGTACATCGACACGTTGGAGGCCATATTGCATGCCTTGGTCAAGTCTGTAGACGAGATCAAAGCGGCACTTCCTACTCTGCAGGGAGTGACACCTGGCCAGACAAGCACGGGTCCCGTAATCAACGTAGATTCAAATTCAGCGGCACCAAACCAGGGCAATAATCCTCCCGAGATAACGGCCCCTACCGCGACAGATGAGGCCCGAGAAGTAAGAAGAGAGGTTCAGGAGCTCCGAGCAATGTTCCACGTCCGAGAAAACTCTCAAGACCTCAGAATACGGCAACCATATCCTGCTGAATTGAGGGATGTTCCCTTTCCGCCAAGATATAAGCCGTTCAATATCAACCCATACGATGGCAAGACTTCAGCAAGTCGATACATCACTTACTTTGAGGTCACTACCGACCATCTGCCCCATGATGACGCTATCCTCACGCGGTTATTCATTGGGGAACTGGAAGGAGTCGCCTTCGATTGGTACCGCAACCTGCCAGACAATTGCATCCACTCCTTCGCTGGCTTCAAACGCTTGTTCTTGGAGAGGTTCTATGAGGTAGGACAGGACGTGACGATGTCTACCCTCATGGACGTCGTTCAAGAAGAGAAAGAACTGACGAGGAATTACATTGAGCGGTTTCGTCAAACCGCAATGAAGTTACCATCTGGCAACCCGGACTCTTCTTTGATTGAAATTTGCCTCTGGATGGGCGAAAGTCAGTTTAAGGATTGGAAGGCTTTTATCATCAGTGCTACAAGTGCTGAAGAACGATTGAAGAAGGCTCGCCAACTAGGGTTGTATATCTCGGAGGGAGAGAACAAGAGCAAGCGTCCCAACACCAGCAACGACAATGGGGGTAGCCCCTCCAACAACCGGGACAACAAAGGCAAGCAGGCTATGGTGACCGATACAGCCCAGAAGCCCGAGCCACAGCCAGCAGACAAACAATGGCCTCAAATCACTTATTCCTTTGAAGACGGTCACGTCAAGCCTATCTTGGACATGCTTATACAAGGAGATAGGATTCAGCTTCCTCCACCAAGACGGGAGCCTCGGCCGGCTGATCTGGAGAACCCAAAGTTCTGCCATTACCATCGCTACGTCCACCATGCTACACACGACTACTACCAACTGAAACGGTATATCCAAAACCTCATCGATTCGAACGCCCTGGCCATCGATTTCGAAGAGGTAACCGTGGCAGCCAACATGGTGTCCGTACAATTCGGCAGCTTCCCTCCAACAGAGACTCAGGACGGGGTTATACCCATCCCTCTGGCAACAATGGAAATTGCTAATCTGCCGCCTGCTCGCGATCAAGCCGCTGGTCTAATACCCCTCACCACATCACGAGAGGAAATCATGTGGGTCCATCCGGACCTAGTCCACGAGGTAACTCAGCCCTCTCCACCTTCTAAAAGGAAAAGTGAAAAAGTCAGATCCTGCCGTACTGCCTCGGCGGAAGAAGAGGAAGTCTCGGCCGTCACTACTCGATCCGGAACACAAGCCCAACCGGTGACCGAAAGCGCGACTGATGATCATCCGCCCGCTACCAATGATGCTCCAGGACCGGCTCAGCCTTCGACGACCGACAAGCCTAGGCCGAAGGAGACTCGCTTCGACAAGTCCCTCCGGAAGGAGACACCTCAGGGGCTGGAGAGGCCCTACAACTTCGATATCTTAGCGCAATTAGCTAATACCCCGGCCAAATTGTCCTTATATGAACTCCTCAGGCTCTCAAAGGATGTCCGCACGGCTTTAAGTGAGGCGCTCCAAAATGCCGACGCATACTTGGCTCAGGTCAACCTCACGGGAGATAACCAACCTGCAGAGCTCCAAGATAGTGCGTGTACGGGAGCAATGCCCAATATCGTCTTCTCTCCACAAGATATGCTCATCAAAACTAACCTGCATGATCGCCCGCTATACTACACTGGATACATCGGAGACGTAAAGGTGGACCGAATGCACATTGATCCTGGGTCCTCTATAAGCATCATTCCGAAGGGTCTACTACATCATCTTCGTATTCCGATGCATCGCCTGACACCTACAAGCACCGCCATTAGCGGTTTCAATTCGGGCAGGAGCTACCCAATAGGGAAGATCCGTTTGAAGTGTCAGATCGGCGATCTCCAATCAGAAGTCACCTGTTATGTCATAGATGCCGACACTTCTTACAATATCCTTCTGGGACGGCCTTGGATACACGATCACATGATCGTGGCTTCCACACTACACCAGTGCTTCAAATATGTCGATAAGCACGGCTTCGTGAGGACAGAGTTTGCCGATATCGATCCCTTCAAGGGGGTCGAATCTTATTACTCAGACTCCTGTCTATACGAAAAATCAAAGAAGCATCTGGTCGAAGAAGATGTGCAAACTCACAACAAGACGGCTACAGGATCAGAAGAACCTCTAACGATCCACCTTCAGGCTCGCAAACCGGGCAATTCCGCACCCCTTACGGCCACTCTGCGTAAGGACGCAATCAGTCTCTCCGCACAAGAAGAACAGATGAGAATCCGGCTGCCAAAGTTCGGCCAAGCGCCGAGACCCATAACAGGGCCACTTACCATCAGACTACCGAGAGTCGGTCAGCTCCAAACGGAGAAGCCCAATCCCTCCGACAGACCGCTCACAATATGCCTTCCCAAGAAGGTTCTTCACCCCGATGCGAGGTCTGACACTTCTAGCGAACCAGCCACCCCTCGCCTCACATCAAGTACCAAACTGGGGGTTGCTAGTTTACCAACAACTCCACGATCTGCTCCGCCAGTTGAGCCTCTGAAGATCAAGCTGACTAGGTCGTCCTTCCAGTCTTCATTTATACAGGGGGTGGCCGAAGAAGAACCAGAATTGGCCAAGTATGTGGCTGCCCACTCCGATACCCCCTCCGCAGATGATGTAATCCCTCTAGAAAAGATACCTTACTTCATCAATAAAGGGTTATCTTTGAACTACACCGAGCTCAATAAGCTATGTACAATGTATGCTATGGAACACGGTATATGCACTCACCTACATACACAGGTGACAAACGTGTACACCGCCATCCGACTTACTCCAGCAGAAGACACTTACCGAATAGTCAAGGGAGGGGACCACCCGATCATCTTCGGCCGGACGAACAACCCACATCCCCCCGCTATGGAAGAAGTCGACTTCGGGTCAGATGCCGGAAGACTGCCCCTGTATCTCTATAGCCCTCAATCCAAATATCTCATGCAGAAACAGGGGTATGATCTAGAGACAACGCCAGGACTGAACTACGGCACTGGACGACGATTACCTTTGAAGACGCCAGCCCCGGCGGGCAAACCACGAAACTACTATAACAAAACCCGATGCGGTTTAGGGTATGTAACGCCTACTACGACCCCTGAAAGCTCAGATGAAGAATGTGACTGGCAATCACATTCAACCGGATCACCGACTTCCGACTCAGGTACCAGCATCGGAGATGTGTTCAGACAAATCATGTCAGTCAACATGGCGTTCGCTGATGCTTACGAGGAAGATGAAGACATCCCCGAAATCCTTGAGCTAGAGCCGTGGGCCCAGCAATTAGACGCGCAATGGGAAAAGCGGTTCGAACTGAGAGAACCTCCTACCGAGGATGAGGTCATACAAGTGGATCTCGGCAGCGAATCTTCTCCAAAACCGATCTTTATCAGTAAAAGCCTGACAAACGAAGAACGAGAATCGCTGCTGAAACTCGTCAGAGAATATATCGACGTGTTCGCGTGGAGTTACGAGGACATGCCGGGGCTAGACCCCGATATCGCTCTTCACAAACTCAACATACGGCCAGATGCAAAGCCAGTCAAACAGCAACAACGACGCTTCCGCCCAGGCGTCATGGACGCAATTGAAGCCGAAGTCAACAAGCTAATAGCCAGCGGCTTCATTCGTGAAGAGCAACATCCTGACTGGGTCGCCAACATAGTGCCGGTCCTTAAGAAAAATGGGAAGATCCGAATCTGCATCGACTTCCGTAATCTGAATGAGGCATGTCCGAAGGACGAGTTTCCCCTCCCCATCACAGACATCATGATCGACAACACATGCGGCTTTGAACGTATGTCATTCATGGATGGATTCTCGGGATACAATCAAATCAAGATGTCTCCCGACAACGAAAAGTACACATCATTCCGAACGCCGATTGGTACATACTGCTACACAGTCATGCCATTCGGTCTAAAGAGTGCTGGCGCTACATATCAGCGGGCCATGAGTATCATTTTCCGAGAACATTTACGCAAAACAGTAGAATGTTATGTCGACGACATCGCCGTCAAGACTCGCCATAAGGAAGATCATCTGCAAGACCTGAGAACGGTATTCGCACTACAAGAAAAATGATCATTTACGGCGCGCAAAACATGCCGTAAATGATCTTTCACGGCGTACATGCTTGTGCCGTAAAAGACCATGCCGTAAATGATCCTATTAATTACGGCGCGTTAATGAACGCCGTAAATGTTAATATAGACGTCGTAAATGTAAACAAATTAACGCCGTAATTGTTTTTTCACAGAACTTCGACAATCATTTACGGCATATTTAGTGTGCCGTAATTGCTCTTTCACGGCATACATTTGGCGCCGTAATAGATATTTGTGCAGGCTCAAATACGGCGTATATATGCACGCCGTAATAGTTATTCCCACATGATCAAATACGGCGTACATTTTGATGTCGTAAAAGATATTTTAACAAATTATGTTTACAATTTATGAAATATGTAGCGTGCCGCAAATAATTTTTGATAAAAATTTTCATCAAATTATTATTATTATTATTATTATTATTATTATTATTATTATTATTATTATTATTATTATTATTATTATTATTATTATTATTTCCATACCAATTCTTATTTATTTAAACACAAGGATATCAATGGTAAACAATGTAGATAACTTAACAAAAATAAATTAAAGAAATAGTTGACTGATATATAATCCCAATCAAACTACAAAAGTGAAAAGTAATTCAAATAAACCCAGGCACGTGAGATCATAAAAAATAATCGAATTCAATAGCCAAAATACATTAATAGCAAACAAAAGGCCATGCCAAAGTATATCATGCCATATTGTTGCATGAACTACGAAACTATTGTAGTACTGAATTAAGAACAATACAATATTTCACTATAATTGAGCTTGTTTCATACTTTGCCCTACTTTGGGAGAAAAAAAATGAAAATTGTCTTCTATAACAAATTTCAGCTCAAATGGTTGCAGATAAGAAGCTTCAAACACAATACCCTGATTTTTTTCATTGATTGATAATCTGCACAAACATAAAATGTGTTTTAGTTCATTACATCCAATTTGATGTATATATAAACACAACAATGAAAAAAATATACATAAACTACATCATGTTATTCCCACAATGACCTAAATACTTGTGGACATTTGGAGAAGAATCATATAAGTTCGCGAGCTTCAATCTCTTTTTGAATTTTCACTTGGGAGCATGTTGTTCACAAATAAATAAACATAAATTTAATGAATATCACATAAAAGTGACAATAATTCTTTCTCCAATCAACTCCAAGGGAAACACAGTTATAGTGGCAAAACATAATGGGTTTCAAACCTTGTTTAAGGAAGTACTTTACTCAATTGAACTGAGCTCTTAGAAAACGCATGGGTATTCAAAATTGTGATCAGGAACTAGGTGAATGGAACATAGTGGGCAAGCTCTCACTATTCACCTTTTCACACGAGTAACTAATTCCAAAATTACATTCCTAAAATCTTTTCAGGTTCTAACCTGCATAATTATATGACTACATGGCTCGATAATAATATCTTCCTCTAACAAGTGGTACTCTGATTGGAGGTATAAAAGAAGAAATTCTGATGAACCAACATGCTTAAATAAGAAATTTCAACTAAGCAAGATGAAACAATAGATGCAAAACACGCTATCAAGGATACAAAAGGAAGACCAGTGGCCAGCTAGTCCTCGGAATATGCATGTTTTTCTATAAATAAACTTCACAATTATCATATAAAAATAGATCATTGCACCAATACACTTCCAAGTTAGAGAAAAGAGCAAAAGACAAAGTAAATAGCTTATCCTCAACATTTTCAAAACCTTTTACTATGTTCAAGACTTCACGACCAACTAAAAGAGAGATGGAGCATTGGAGAGTGTCAACAGTAACATGTACATGTCTCCAAAGGGAAATAATTCCCAGGTTGGTATGGAAGCAGAACTGCTTCTAAGCAGGAAATCAGCCCCCGCCCTGAAGGGATCTTGCTCATAAGAAAGCTAGAGTTTCCTCCAATAACATTTTTTTAAAAAAAATTTCTTTAAGAATATATACATGAGGACATATAAAAGTGACTGGAAAAATCAACATTTGATTGATGACAATGTGCTACATGCAAAGAAGAACACCGAAACTTTAGATAACAGCACTAAACAATTTTGATATCTACATCCAAATCTAGAGGGGTGTGAAGAGAAGAACTGCAGATGAATAAATGAACTATAGCTGCTGATATATAGCAGCAGTAAACAATTTTGTACCAGACGCACTTGCAGCTCTTACAGCCTAATTTTCGTGTGCACCAAAATAAAGGTTACAATAGAACATACAATTCACATCACTTGGGCTTCACTACCCAAGGGCAGATCCAGGCCCTTTCACACATCCTAGGCATTAGTTTTAGAAGTATGGCCAACAAAATAACCTGAGGCCCTTTGCAATAAAAATTACTTCAGATCTTGTGTGATAACATCATTTAGTGAAAAAGAGTCAGATATTTCAAAGTGTTATAATTATTGGTCGAACAAATATAGGCAACTAACAATGAACATATGCTCATAGTTCCTAGATCCACATAATTCCCAAAATCAAATGCTGGAAAAAACTAGTCTCAATCTACTCTAGACAGGAACATTCTAATCCCTGGCATCAATAACCTTACCACAGTAACGCATGCTCCTAGTGAAGGCAACACAACTGGAGCATCGGCAAGTTATTTCTACTCATCAGTTACGCACCCTATGGAGGAAGATTGGACATTCTTAATATACTGCATGGGGAACAATGCTCACCTCAGATAAGAGAGAAGAACTCGAATTAAGGATTTAATCAATTAAAAGTGCATCTAATTTCCAGAGCTTGTATAAAACTCCACTTGTCGCCTTGTAAGGTGGTGGAGTCCACTTCTTCCTCCTCTCCGCCAGCTGCTCCTCCGTCAGTTCAACATCTATTGTTTTTTTTTTTTGAACATCAATGGTGATTATATAACCATTTTGAATTAGGCCGATTGGGTCACCTTCCTGGAAACAACAAAACAAGAACTTGTTGCAAAACTATTGAAACAATTGGACGATATTGTGGTGCAAACAATGGCCAGAGTTTCTATCAGGCTTTCAAGCGTACTTATCTGATAGCCCAGGGCTCCATGTTGGATCATGATTTCATCTTACAGGAAAAAAAAAAAGAGTTCTCTTCCGTGATATCAGTGTAAGATTAAATATGATGAACTTGGGAGGGATTTCAAGAAAAGGTGTGTTAGTTGATAGTGATATTATATGGAGGAAAGCCTCAAAACTTAAATAAAAGAACAACTCAGTTTTCTTTTCTTTTTAACTCAATTTTCTTTAAATAAAAGAACAACTCTATATATATTTCTCCTATTATAATTGATAACCTACAACTGTATAAAAGCACCAGTGTTTAAGTGCAAGAAGTTCACAAACACAACATCCACATCATTCCCAGCCAGGAAATAGTTTATCTTCACTAATGTAAGATGCAAATAGAATAATATTACAAATGACAGTAATAAAATCTATATCTAAGAAACACGAGTAAACTTAAAACTAGTAAATTAATTACCTGTGCTTCTGGGCATACATGACCAACTACATACATGACCAACTACATATCCATGTGATCCACCAAAAAATCTACTGCCAGTCCGAAGGGTACATTCCTAGATCATTTTAATAGAAATTAGACAAATAAAAACTGACATGGCGAACAAATTTAGTCAAAATACATTAACAACTGCCTTTTAACAAGTCCCAGAAAAAAAAGATTTAAGAGTACTATACTTGAAGAACCTATGACTAGCACTACTTTACTTATTAAAAGGAACTCACCTGCTAGGACTCACATTAATCTTGAATTCTATCAATATCATAAAAAAAAAGTTAACTTACTATCCCACTCCTTTTCCTGCATGATCATACACTTCAAACAATCCCCCTATCTACTGTCTAATAGTGAAAAAACTATGCATGCATGTTCTGTGCATTCCAATATGACTATTTACAATAAAGTACGGAAATTTTTAATGATGTAGTTCTCAACTCCCTACTAAAAATTTGCTCATGTCGATCATTGTTCAATAGGACACGCGTAGGTTGATAATGGAACGGGCTAGAACAGGCAAGCAATATCCAACTCCGGCCCTGAAAATTTTGGACAAAAATGTGCCACAGTCTGGCCGTAGTCCTACAAAACCTAGGCTCTGACCACCCTCATTAGGCTTCAGGCCAGACCGCATGCCTTTCGGACTGGCCTAATTAATTCTCTATTTTCTAAGCAGAGGCTCCCATCTGAAGATAAATCCTTAACAATTCTCAACGCATGTGGTGTTATGGAGAAATATAAAAAATTATTCACCAAGTAATTTGCTTCAGTATTAAATATGCATACAGATCGAAGATGATACTAGGAGTTTTTGCATTTGATCTTTTTATCAAGTATCACACAAGTAATAAGGATGTATATAGTAAATGTTGAGTATGCCTATGCTTTAAAACTCTTAAATTGAATGTTAAATATCATAGTGTTTTGACAGGAGAAAACACATTCCCAATCTAGAATTATAAGACCTAAAACTGAAACATGGACATATAATGAGTACTTCATTACCTTTATTAATGATTGTAAAGTAGTCGACAACAGAAGTGAGAATCTTCACATAAAGCATGCTCATATACTTTCTTATAATTATATTAGGAACTTACCATATATCTAGTTGCCAAGGTAGTGAAGCTGGTTCTGTGAGTTGAGGAGGTACTGGTGGTAGTTGACATCGGTTCTGATGGCCATTTTGGTGCTGGTAATCTCCACCATGTCCAGCCTCGGACCATCCTACAATCACACCTCGAGTAATCTCCAGCAGCAAGTCCCTAACTTGGTCTACTTGCAATAGCTCGTTCCCTCTCTATAACATGAGCACTATAACATGAGCACACATACCTTAATCGATTAGCTCGAATAATATTCTATATATGTATGCAGTGGTAGTGCGTACCCCCACCCTGAATACATTCAGGATGAGCCGTCCGAGCAAGCTCATCACCTCCATTATCCTGGCGAATCCACCCGCCTTGAGCGGCCGTTGTGTTTCCTGTTCCTCCCCACCATCAATTTCCAAGCCATAATTAAACAAAATCGATACCCAAAAAATAGGATTTTGATGAGAAGATGAGGAATTGAACCTGACCCATGGGCCTTTCGAGGAGGATCTCCTCCGTGGAGAGACCATGGTGAGGCCATTGTCGCCATCCTCTGTGGAACCCATTCTCCCATCTTCCACCAAAACTTGCGTCTTCCCTTTTTGGGCATTGCATCAAACAACATATCAGAATGCAAAAAAACACACCAAAGAATCCAACTGCAATAATCGAACACTGACCTCCACCAACGGTCGGGACGTCGGAACCGACCATGTACACCCTTTCTTCTCAAACATCGCTACTTGGACCCTGTCGACGCCGTCGTCGGCCAAGACCCGAGCCTCCTCGAGATCGTCGACAGCCTGCGTCTCGACCCACTCTTCGACTCCCCGGATCACTTCGTCGTCTTCCTCCACGACTTGGGTCTCTCCGCAAAGATCGTAGTAGCCACCGACATGATGCATCCCGTCCTCGAAGCGGAGCGTGTCTTCTGGTTCTCCCAAAAGTGGTAAGATTGGGGGGAGAGAGAGAGAAGATGCTGGTTAAAAAAATATTTTTGGATGAATGGTGTGGATGCATTCTGGAGATCAACGGTTAAGAGTAATACTCGATGAGAAAAAAGATTTCCAAAAAATTTGATTTAGGCCGCCAAATAATTGTCATTTCTGCCGAGATTACTTGGGACAATCTCTGGATTTATTTGGGACGAAAAATATTGTTAGTCCCAAATAAGAGATCCATTTTCAAATCTGTACCAAATAAATGTGTTTTTTGTTACAAAAAATATAGCCGTCCCAAATATTAACTTTTTAGGACATTTCATGGTTCCTAAAAGTGTTGTCCCAAAAGTCCATTTTTTTGGTGGTTTATAGGCTCTCTACGACATCTTTCTTTAAGCGGCGGCACGGGGGGGGGGGGGGGGGGGGGGGGGGGGGGGGGGGGGAGGGTGTGGGGGGGAGGGGGGTAGTTTTTGTAGATGGCGGAGGGGTGAGAGAAGTTTTCTATAGATAGTGAAGGAAAATTTTGAGGGAAGAATATTTCGCTAAGGTTATAGACTGCTTCAGGGAAAAGGAAATTTTTTTGGTATATTAATATTTTCTTTCTCTATATAGTTTTTAAGGGGTTCATTTGACACACGAAAAAAATTACGCTGCAAAAAAATTAACTTATTACAATGTAAAAGTTCATTGTCAAAATTTTAATATTTTCTGCCACGAACAGATTTTGCTATAAAAATTATTTTTTGTTGTAAATAATTTTACCACCAACTTTGCAAGAGCGGAAAAAACAATGCGCGACGAAATATTTTGATCGATTTAGTTTGTTTGTTGCTTAAAATTGCAAACTTAGCTTTTGCAACAAATATATAAATTTTGTTGCAATTAATTAACTTTTGCAACAAATTATTTTTGTTGCAAAATATTTTGTCACAAAAAGTTATTTTTCTTGTAGTCTACAATTGGTGGAAAATTTGTGATGGAAATATTTTTAATGGAAAAAAAAAGCCCAATCAAACACAGCCATAGTACTTAGGAAAAAATTTCTTAGAGAGCACGATAGCAACATGCATGGCGTGCACAAATACATGCCGTAAATAAGTTATTATTTACGGTGCACAAAAATGCATGTCGTAAATAAGTTATCATTTACAGCGTGCACAAATGTATGCCGTAAATAAGTTATCATTTACGGCATGCACAAATGTATGCCGTAAATAAGTTATCATTTACGGCATGCACAAATGCATACCGTAAATAAGTTATCATTCATGGCACAAAAGAATACATGCCGTAAATATGTTGTCATTTACGGTGTGCATGGCAAATACGCCGTAACAAAGACAAAAAATAACTCTTATACGGCACGCAGATTTGTGTGCCGTAAAAAAGTGTCATTTACGGCACGCAGCAACTGCACGCCGTAAATTGTGCGCCGTAAATGCTACGTTTTCTTGTAGTGGATCGACCTGATGAGAGCCCACAACCTGAAGATGAACCCTACAAAATCATTCTTGGGCGTATCCAGCGGAAAATTCTTAGGCTTCATCATCACGGCACGGGGCATCCATGTAGACCCTGAGAAGACGAAGGCGATCATGGAGATGGGTCCCCCGAAAAATCTCCGCGAACTCAGAGGCCTCCAAGGGAGGCTAGCTTACATCAGGAGGTTCATTTCCAACATCTCCGGGCGATGCCGACCGTTCACACACCTCATGAAGAAGGGAGTCTCATTCGTATGGGACGAGGAATGCCAGCGTGCTTTCGACGACATCAAAGAATATTTGTCGAATCCCCTAGTCCTGGTGGCCCCGGTCCCCGGAAAACCATTCCTGCTCTACGTACGAGCGATGGAACACTCCCTTGGTGCCCTGCTAGCACAAAATAACGATGCAGGCCACGAGCAGGCCATATATTATCTCAGCCGAATGATGATCGGGCCAGAACATCGATACACCGCTGTGGAGAAAGAATGCCTCGCCCTGGTATTCGCCATTCAAAAGACGCGACACTATGTCACGGGACAAACCATACATGTGATCTCACGAGTCAACCCCCTCAGAGTCCTCATGACTAAACCAGGGGCCCTCAGCTCTCGCCTCGCCACATGGGCAATATTGCTGTCCCCCTATCATATGATCTTCGTCCCGCAAAAGGCTGTTAAGGGTCAAGCCCTAGCAGACTTTTTGGCAGCCCATCCAGGATCGGAGTCATCCAGAATCTATGAAGAGATCCCAGACGAGGTTGCCGATTCAAATACAGCCACCCACGATAACATATGGCGAATGTTCTTCGATGGCGCCTCAAGGACCGGACCCAAGGGAAACATCGTCGTCGGGGTCGGAGTGGTATTAATTTCTCCTACTGGGCTGGTGATCAATCGCACCTACTCCCTCACGGAACCCTGCTCCAACAATATGGCCGAATATAACGCTCTGGTCATTGGCCTCCAACTTGCAAAAGAGCTGGGGGTAGAATACCTTGAAGCATACGGGAACTCCCAACTAATCGTCAATCAGATCTGGGGCTCATACGAGGTTCGCCATGAAGACATGATCCCCTACCATCAAATTGCGATCAATATTATCTCATCATTCGAGGGATTCTTCATCGAGCACGTCCCCAGACTCTAAAATATCGAAGTCGATGCCCTAGCAGGCCTTGCCGCTTCCTTAGCAGTGCCAAACCACTCTCATCATTCGGTCGATGTAATCGGCCATGAGGTGGTCTGCCCCAAGAACAACGTTCAAGCCATGGCAAGTTATTCCGTCCAGACGGTCGACGACACACCGGACTGGAGACAGCCGTTCATCGACTTCGTCGTATACGACATCCTCCCAGAGAATCCAAAGGAAGCTACCTCTATCATGCGGCGTTCTCTCAGATTCTTCTACGATACAGAGACGAAGATGCTGTATCGTCGCTCCTACGACGGATTACTACTTCGGTGCTTGTCGAACACAGAAGCCAAAGAAGCCATACGAGAGGCTCATGACGGTGTTTGCGGGGCCCATCAGCCTGGCCCTAAGCTGCAAGACCGCCTTCGCCGGATGGGCTACTACTGGCCCACGATGGTGGCTGATGCAATAGATTATGCCCGAAAATGCAAGGCCTGCCAAGTCCACGCAGACTTCATTCACCAACCATCCGAATTTCTACATCCAACGGTGGCATCCTGGCCATTCGAAGTATGGGGAATGGATATCATTGGTCCAATCACCCCACCTTCCTCCCGAGGACACCGCTTCATACTTGCGATCACTGATTATTTCTCCAAATGGGCGGAGGCTGTCCCACTCGCAGAAGTTAAAACTTCAAACGTGATCAGCTTCCTTAAGCATCACGTTATCTACCGCTTCGGACTACCGCGAAGAATCATCCATGATAATGGTCCACAGTTTATAAGCCATGCATTCTATCGATTCTGCGATAAGCACCGCATTCAGAATGTCGCTTCGACACCATATAACCCGGCAGCAAACGGGTTGGCAGAGGCATTCAACAAAACAATCATCAAGCTCCTCAAGAAGTTCGTCTCCTCCAACAAACGTGACTGGAACGAGAAGCTCGGCGAGTCCTTATGGGCTTATCGCACCACGGTTCGAACAGCCACCGGGAATACACCATTCTCTCTGGTGTACGGGAGCGAGGCAGTCCTCCCTTTGGAGACTCAGATCCCCTCACTCCGCGTCGCCCTCACTTATCAATTGACGACGGATGATAACTACCGACGACGACTACAAGAGTTGGAGGCTTTAGATGAAAAGCGCCTCCTAGCTCAGCAAAGGATCGAGCTATACCAAGTACGCATCTCCGGAGCCTTCAATAAGAAAGTTAAAATCAGAACATTCCAAGTGGGTGATCTTGTTCTGGCAGTCCGGAGGCCGATGGTCATGACTCACAAGACCACCGGTAAGTTTCAGCCAAAATGGGAAGGTCCATTTGTCATCGAGACCGTGTTCTCCAACGGTGCCTACCGCCTCGCTAAGCAGAACGGAGATTTGCTCATGTTGCCCGTCAACGGCAAGTTCCTGAAGAAATACTATGTTTGAACATCATTCTCCAGATTATCGAGTCATGTACCCCTTTAGTACCACTGAACTCTCATCTATCATCCTCCAGATTATCGAGTCATGTACCCCTTTAGTACCACTGAACTCTCATCCACCCTATTTCAGATTATCGAGCCATGCACCCGCTGGTGCCGCTGAACTCCCACTCCCTCAATAGTCCAAATTACCAAGTTATGTACCAGCTGGTGCCTTTGAACTTACATTTCGGTCACTCTTTCAGATAATAAGTCAAGTATGATTATACCTCTGAACTTTCTTCCTGACAGAGATCCTCCTTCAGGATTCACTACCCGCACTCCAGTACACAAAAAGGGTAGTCGATCCACCAATTTCCGAAACGACCATGTCCTCATTACCTCTGAGTCGTCTTTACTTCCATCAAAAACAAACCGCCCCCTCACATAGAACTTCCACGTTCTCCTACCTCTGAGTCGTTTTATGTACCCAATCTTCATTGAGCCCACTCCTGCCATGTCCTCACTACCTCTGAGTGGGAAGGCTCCGTCGAAGAAATCGTCATATTTGCCATGTCCACATTACCTCTGAGCAAGTATGTCGGTCCTCTTTTAACCTATTATCTGTACCCATAACCGGAGTACGACAAGGATAATAGGTCCACAAATGTCCTCTGTTGACCACAAATGTCCTCTGTTGACCACAAATGTCCTCTGTTGACCACAAATGTCCTCTGTTGACCACAAATAGCTTCCGTAAAGTCTCTCCTGCCATGTTCTCATTACCGCTGAGCAGGAAGATTTCACGATAAAACCTTCACGTTTGCCATGTCATCATAACCTCTGAGCAAATGTGATTGGTTTCCTTTCATCCCATTATCCGTGTCCTGAACCAGGGTACGCCAAGGATAATAGGCCCACAAATATCCCTTGCTAAGCTTCTTAGCATAAATCTACCATCTTACCATGCCCCGGGAGCCCAGCTGCTCTACGGCATTCCTTTTCCCAACACCAAGAACACCCATGACCACTTTGCCATGGCTGCTCCAAACATCCTAATCAAACTTGTTATCCGTACCTAAAACCAAGGTACGCCTAGGGTAACAGGTCCACAAATAATCCCCCAGCAAGTTCGGTTCCATAAACACCGCAAGTACAAGAAAGAAAAGATGAGTTGAAACATGCTCATATATTTAAAAATCAAAGGGCTACATCAGCGGGGATCACATCCCTTACAAAAAATTAAAAGAGAAAAGAGAAAAAAAAAGACAGAGGACGGATCACTGCTCTGGAGCACATAACGCCATGAGACGGTCCTTTATCAAGGCAACCGACCGCTCAAGCCTCTGTTTGGCTCGACGCTCCGCCTCCTGGTTCAGCACCGCCGCATCCTCCAGATGAGCATGGGCTTGCCAGTTGTCCTCAAACTTCTTGAAGGCCCGCTCCAGGTTGACAGAAGATCGGGAAACCCTCTCGGCCTCCCGAGCAATCGACTCCTGTTATGCATGAGCAGCCTCCCGCTCTGACTCTAAGAAGGTCAACTCCTTCTGGAGTGCGAGAATCCGCTCCTTCGTGTCAGCTATTCCACGAGAGGCAGATTCTTCCCGGGCCCTACAAGCCTGACTCCGACGACCCAGTCGGTCATAGGAGACGGAGAACTTGTCAAGATCCCCCTGCACAGCCGGTCCGACAGTTTTTCGAGCGAGCTTGATCCTGTCCCGAGCAGCAACCAGGAAGCCCCGCTCTCGTTCGATCGCATCAGGCAAGCCAGCCTGCCGTACTGCCAGCAGTTGGGTCACAAGCTGGTCAGCCTCTGTAAGCTTAGGCTCCAGGAACGCGGCTAACCCCACCCCGCCAGGAAGACCCTTCAGAGTGTCGATTTGACCCCGAGCACCCCGCAGAGACAGAGAAAAAGGGATCCCCCGTTCCACGGCAGCGTTGACACCCCTCCCTAAGTGACAATAGAAGCTGTCAACCATATCCTGCATCACCTCGTTCAGAGCCTCCGAGGAAGCCGGTGTCAACGGGAGTGTGGCTGGCAGCGCGGAAGAAGACGCGACAGAATCTGCCGCTCCCGCTACAAGAGAAACCAACTCTGCACGGAAAGATGCTTGAGCATCGGCCAATTCCTCTTCAGTGGTCCGTAGAATTTGGATGTTCGGCAGAGTCGAGAAGTCGATCTCCGGAGCCGTATAAGCAGCCGAAGACGAGGCCGGGGCCAGCACCAACTCCATCCCCATCTGCCCAGAGCTGGCAGGATGTCCCTCAACATGCGATGACGAAGGAGAGGAAATGCTCCTTTCGTCCAGATCACGGCAGACCGGGCCTTCCCCGAAGACATCCGCGGAGGAAGGTAAAGGGTCAGGACCTGCAGGGCCAAGGCAACCATAAATCGACTTGACCCGAAGGATATGTTGATAGAGCAAATAAGCCCCCTCGGTGGTCAATATGTGGCTCAGCTTACCAGTGGAGGAATGTGGAGGCTGAGGTTCGCCTACAGCCATCACAATCTCTTCACCAACAGCCTCCGAGTAAGGAATAAAAGACTCATCCGCCCTTGCATCCTCGGGAGGGGATACACTGAGGATGGCATCATCTCGCTGAAGTTCAGAAATCTCGGAGACGGGCCCAAGGAAACTTTCGTCACCCCAGGCTGGGGCCTCAGCAGCTTGGGAGTCCTTAGCCGCTGCTGAGAGAGCCCCCGCAGAGAGGACCGCGGCACACATGTCGCTAATCAAAGCGGCAAGGACCGGATCAACTACTGAAGCAGCAGATGGTTCAGGAGAGCCTGGTTCGTCAGACGCCTACAAAGAAAAATGATCAAGTCGTATTCCCGAGAGGAAAGAAAGCTACAACAAAGATAGAACTCCGACTTGGACTTACCTCCGGAACATCGTCTACACCCTCACCCTTCTCCGTAATAAGCAGCCTACGGGGACCGACAGCCGCTCTCTTTACAGAAAAAGTTACCTCTCCGCCGGTAGGCTCATGCCTGCCTCGCTTACGCGAAGGACCAGGCATGGAGGGCGATAGATCTACCCGTACCTCCTCCGACGTAGACGGTAACGGGTCCACTGCTTCGTCAAATACGGTCGACGGTTGTTCCGTCGCCATCTCAGCCGCCATAACGGGAGGCTGACCCGCCATTATCCCATCACCCGAAGAAAAGGAGTCTTCGCCGTCCCGCTCATTATCTTCCTCAATTGTGTCGAAGGATTCGGAATCGGGCGAAGGAACCCTATTCGTCCTTTTCTTCTTTGCTCTCGACGTCATAGCCTTCTCCGCTAGGCGAGTGCCCGCAATGAAGCTAGTCCTCAAGTCAAAATCGAGGGGAGGAGGATTCGCCGTGACATGATACAGGGCTGCCATATGCAGGATTTCATCCGTCACATTTGCGGCAGGGACCAAGAAGCTAGTTCGAGTATGACAGGTGTCATAGTAGCTCCATGCTCTGATACCATCAAGAATGCTGCCTTCAAATCCCAGGTGAGAACTGGGGCGCCCGAGGAATAGCTGACTATACCCAAATTGACGGGCAAACCTACTAGGCAAGTAGGGCTCCAAATACACAGTGGTGCGATTCCGGTAAACTAGATGCGCCGGGCGAATGTTGCGCAGCCAGAAACGTATCTTTTCAGGCAAGAAATGAGGAGGTCCGACCCCATCAACATGAACACTCCTCACCTCTTGATCAGTGAAACGAGGAACGGATACGAAAAAATTGTACCCATCCACCCTCGCCAGCATCCTCCGACACGCCGGCATGGTACTACATTTCCAAGGCTGGTGGTGATACTTGAAAAGAAACGCGTCATCACCTGTAACGCCATCTCCCGTCCCGGGTCTCATCAAGGATTGATAATGCAGCAATAGCCATCCCAGCAAGTAATGGTAAGGCAATTCTACACGTTCAAAATCTATTACCACGTCATGAGCAATGACCTTGGACGAGAAGGTGCGAAGACCATGTTGAATACTGCACACCATGGCAGGAAGGAGGGCCAGCCTGACCCCAAAGGCCAACTTCACGGCAGGAAGAATGAAGTGGCGACTGATCCTCTCAATAGAGCCTGCCCCTCCTGAGACCACGCAATTGTGCAGCCACACCATTAAAAATCCGGCCAAGAGTGCCTTCTCGGACAACCGTCGAGTACCATAACGAAAGTAGCTAAAGGAGTCAATCTGGCTCCCGAACCTGTCACTTTGAGACTTCGACCTCCGGGCAGTCGACATCAAGACCTCCACTTCTTTAGGAGTTAAACGATCTCGGGAAGTAACCCGGCCAGCCGTGCTAAATTTGAAAAGGTATGCAACCCAAGATTTAGTATGGAGAGAGTCCCCCTCCGAGCTATCATTTTTCTAGATAGTCGTCCGGTGACAGGTGCTATGATGGCATAATAATTCTTGATACACGGTGACGAAACCGGGGAATCGCTGATCCAAATCTTGGAGCTCCTCATTCGTCGGCGTATACACTTCGAAGGGTTCATCCCCCCAGGGGAGCTTGGAGACAGCATACATCTCGTGAAGAGCGAGCCCTAATGTCACTCCCCGTTCCCAGAATGCGTATTTTAATACGTATATTGCCTGAATGTATTTATTTAGCATTTATCATGTAGTATCCTGTATTTAAATTTTAATAACTTCATGTTAATTAATTATCTGCATTTTATTTTTGCACTTTATTTTTCTGCAATTCTATTACCTGCTCTTTAAATTTTCATGTTAATTAATTAGCTGCTCTTTAATTTTCATGATAATTTATTTCTGCAAATTTTGTTTCCGTACTTTATTTCCTGTATTTTATTTCTTGCTCTAGTCTTACTTTCGGGTTAGCCTTATTGGACCCGTGCAACCCGACCCATTGGACCCATTGGACCCGGCCCAACTCCCACCTACCACCCCTTCCATATTTAAGTTACCTTCTCCCTTCTCTCTCCTCATTTACTTTACTTCTTCACCATTACTCCTCTTCTTCTTCTTCATTACTCCCTCCACCTACCAAACCGTAGGCAAGTGCCAACTTGCTTCCTGATGGATTCCCATTATTATTGTTCCATCCTCCTCCTTATTTGATTCTATGTCTCTTTAGTACTTAGCATTTTTAATTTCCATGGCTAATTTGTTGTAGATCTAAGTTTGTTATATTTTCGGGTTTCTTAGGTTTTGATCTAGTAAACTTTGTTATCATCAAGTTTTAATGGTTCCATGTTGTAGAGAATTTCGTTCTACCCAATTTTGACCTAAGGAAGTTCGAATTTGGACTCTGGATGAAGGTTTTATGGAACTTTGAAGCTTGGGTTTATGGTGTTCTTCTTCTCTGAAACTTGGAGAAGAAGAACAGTACTTGACTTGACCGCATGAATAATTCATGCGGCAAGTGATTCTCAGCCGCATGGGTTGTTTCCTTCTCAGCCGCATGGAAAGTTTCTACCCGGCCGCATGAGACTCATTCGAGCCCGGCCGCATAGGGAGTTCTCCTAGCCGCATGGACTTTCCCCACTTAACCGCATATGCGCCCCCGTCTTTTTTGACCGCATGGATTTCTCTCCAAATCCAGCCGCATGAACCAGACTCACTCGCTGGCCGCATGAGGTCCTGAACTTTATAGCCGCATGAACTCCCCTCCCCCCCCCGCCAGCCGCATAAGCAATCTCCTTGACCCGGCCGCATGGGGTTCGACTTGGTTGAGCCGCATGGACTCATTCCCGCCAGCCGCATGAGCACCCTTTCCGCTGACCGCATGTGCCTTGTCTTTTCGGCCGCATGAGCCCAATTCATCCTAGCCGCATGGAACATCCCTTCTGCTTGCCGCATGGGAGCTAGTCCTACTCGCCAGCCGCATAGGTTCCCACATTATTCAGCCGCATGTGCCTCTGCCCACTGAGCCGCATAAATCCGACTCCTTTCCTTGCCGCATAAGATCCATTCTGGCCGCACTAGACTTAGCCGCATGACTATTCTATAGCCCTGAATATTGGTATTTTATTAGATATTTTACGTCCATTTTATATCCTTACGCCTTTTTGCATAAACTTGATAAATCATGATATGTTAATATTTCTATTAATTATAGATTGTTACGTGGGATGTACCATGTGTCATGAATTGAGTTATAGATACCCGGATTGATTGGAATTAAACCTTAAGGGTTGTAGACTCGACTCCACTGAATACTAGTTGACTTTCATGCCTTGATACCAATGATAATAATTGTTAGCTTGACTAAAATTGATCATGCGTTCCTAGTTAGAACTAAAGAGACTGGCTAGTCGTCTTATTGAATTAAATGAATGAGACACGTTCATGAAATGAACTATTGTAATCGACTGGCTAATCTCGAATATTGACATACATGCACATGCATGCTTCAAATTATTTATTTATTTATTTAGTTATTTTTTATCTTCCAAAAAGAAGTATGTGTACTTTATGGTCAAGGCATGATCACCGTGGTTAGGTTTGATTGTTGCATTACGCTATGTAAGACCTGCAACCTAACCGCACTGGTATCGTTGTAGAGTTGTGCATATCGTACCCCGTACGAAAGTACTCATTTGAATGACCATGATCCACGGCATGGGATTTCACTCAACGTAGGGACTATTAAGTTAAATAAAATAATGATTGCATGGAGAGAATGGATTCCCGAATTCTTACATGGCAGCCCCCTTGGAACGAGTAGTACCCGACGGGCCGGCTGGTTCCCACAGATACTGTAAATCTGCCACACGGGCAGGGAACAGTATCTGCTTTTATTATTATTGTATATTGTATATTGACGAGCGTCCTGCTAGGACTCGTCTAATTCATGCATGGGCCAATTGATTGACTGGATAGACTAGCCTTGCTTGCACATAGTAAGAACTGAGGAATCCCTAATTGCATTATTCCAGGATAACTTGGAACTCATAATAGCAAGCCGTAGGAGTTGATTGGCCGTTCAAGATGATTTGTTTGTGTACTGTACTCTGTTACCTAACTGGGATGATCAGAATGTCAGGACATGACGGGCCAACTTCTGTCCTTGTTTGGTTGGGAGGTTGGTTCGAAGTGTCTTGATGTGATGTGAGTCCTAGTAGCAAGCAGAGATCTATTATTATATTCTCTTACTTACTGGTTTAGTCCTTCATATCGTCCTCCCTTGTGGTACTTGCTATTAGAGGTCTAACCTCTCTGGTTTTGCATGGCCAGATTTAGAGCCAGTCCCCGAGGATCCAGCTTACTTCTACCTCCAAGATGGTCAACACTAGAAGGACGATCGCAGGAGGACTCGAGTGGGTTTTCTTACTTTCCCGCTCATTTTGTTAAATACCTTATACCTTGCCGTTTGTCACTGACATGTTAGTCGGATTGTCTTGTACTTACTTTTTACATAATTGTAACTAAAGTCAGACTGCAGCTGATAACAATTGTGTATACCTTGCTACATCATCTGGCTATGTTTTGTAAAGCCAGATATCAAGAACATTTTGACTGAGCGTTTGGGACGCCTTACTGCTTTATCTTACATGTTCTCTATTTCTGTTTCTTGTTTGAATGATTGAGACAATAGATGTGAAATGACCATAGTAAGACCTTTATGTAGTATGCACCCCCTCGTCTGGTTAGACAGCATTGATCGTATTATACGGTATTCATCTACCCGTAATACGTAGCTGGCTGAGTCACTCCCCCGCTCTCCAGTATTCTGGTTCTGGGGCGTGACAAGGTTTTAGTGGTGGCCCATGCAGGTCTGGTTTCAGACTTGTGGGGTGTTTTGATTTATAGGATGTCTCAATCATATATGTTCCCCCTTGATCTCATGATTCGTTGTTCTCAACCCTTGCTTGACATTCCAGTATCCTTTGACTTCATTGATCCTTCATGTCCGGTCGTTTGATTGTTCTCTTGTCCCTTTTCTTAGGGGCACCTCGTCCGTACCTGTTAGAGCTGGACAGCAACAACATGGACAGCAGCATGGACAACCTGCCCATGTTGGTCAGCAACAAGAGCTGGTACTAACTCAAGAGACTATCCAGAAAGAAGTGATAGTAGAACCAGCGGTTGGACCGCAGTATCCGGATGTTCCACCCCCACCAACAGTTCCACCTACCCAAGTGGACACACCAGCCCTTCTAGAGATTATGAGAGGGATGATGGCCACTCAGCAACACCAGATGTTAGCCCAGCAGCGCATGCACGCTCAGTTGCAGGAGCAGAATGTACTACTCAACCAAGGATTACAGACGGCATTGGAAAGAGGGGCGAGGCCAGATTCAGGAGCGTCAGCCCGATTTTGCAAGTACAACCCCCATCGTTTCGAAGGCACGGAGGATGCTATCTCAGCAGATGCATGGCTTAAGGATATCGAGGCTATTCTGACAGCCGCTAAGGTGCCGGCAGAAGAACGTGTGGATCTAGTAAAGTTGTTACTTCAGGATCTCGCACGTGATTGGTGGGAAGCAGAGGAAGTAGGCATCAGACGTCCTGTGGCTTGGGATGATTTTACTGCAAGGTTCAAGACAAAGTACTATGGAGTTGTGGCACAGTTTGAGCTGCAACAGAAGTTTATCAACCTCAGACAGGCTGGCAAGACTGTAGATGCTTATGCAGCGGAGTTCTGCAGATTGAGTAGGTTTGCCCCAGAGATGGTAGCAACGGAACGCCAGAGGGCGATGAGGTTCCAGCAAGGGTTTCATCTTGAGCTCTTGCAATTGATAGAAGGGCACAATTACCAGACTTTTGATGAGATATTGACGGCGACTCGAAGGCATGAGATCACCATTCAGAGGCTTGCAGTAAGGACTGGGGGTCAGAAGAGATCCCACAGTCAGATTGAAGGAGGAGGGGGAGCAGCGCCCCGAACAACAGCACCATCCCCTGGCATTCGTATCCACGATGTGGCGATGCGAGGGCCAGCACCACCACCCAGGCAGCAGCAACAGCAACAGAGGAAGAACCAGCAACCCCCGACGGGCTGCACTTATTGTGGGAAGATGGGACACACTAGAGATGTGTGTCGAACATTGAATAGACTGTGTCTGATATGTGGAAACCTAGATCATCGGGTTACCACATGTCCTATGAATTCGAGGACAGGAGGGCCAGGGCAGCAGTTTCCTGCTCTGCCAGCACCAGGGGCAGGACAGTATCGAGGACCAGCATTGGCAGTGAGGCCGTTGGCGCAGCGTCCGTTAGTATCACAGGCTCAGATGTTTCGGCAGCAGGGGTCGCCGATGCAGCAACACCAACGTAGACCATCCCAGCATCATCAAGGCAGGGGCCAGCAGCAGCACCAGGCTAGGCCGCAGCATAGGAACCAGCAAGGAGGTCGGGGGCAGGCATTCACACTGTCCTTGGAAGAGGCATTGGCATCGGGAGATGTTGTGGCAGGTAACATTCTCGTCGCCTTATATCCCGCAGTAGCATTATTTGATTCGGGAGCATCCCATTCATTTATATCTGCACAATTTGTGACACGACTAGGAGTGGAGTTCGAGGCATTGCCAGGGAGGTTGAATATACTCACTGGTAATAGGCTCGTGGGAGTTAGTTGAGTTAGTTTAGCATGTAGTGTTGTAGTGTGCGGGCATCCTTTATCCGCCCGGTTGATAGAATTTCCTGTTAGAAATTTTGACGTTATCTTAGGCATGGACTGGTTGAAAGACAGTCATGCGACAATAGATTGTCGTTGTGGAAGTGTATCTTTTGATATTCCAGGCATGGGGAGGTTCACCTTGGTCAGGTCAGAGGCAACTCAACAAGAACAGGGAGTAGTGACGGCAATGGAAGAAGTTCAGATTCCGAAGGTAGTTAAAGAATTTCTAGACGTATTTCCTGAAGAACTTCCAGGTCTCCCACCGGTTAGAGATATTGAGTTCAGTATAGAATTGGCACCAGGAACTAAACCAATATCAGATCGGGTTTACAGAATGGCGGATTCAGAGCAGGCCAAGGTGTATCAACATATAGAGGAACTGAAGGAGAAGAAGTTCATCCAAGCTAGCGTGTCACCATGGGCAGCACCAGTGGTACTTGTGGGAAAGAAGGATGGGTCGTCCAGATTGTGCATCGATTACAGGAAGCTAAATGCGGCAACAGTAAAGAACAAGTACCCCCTACCAAGGATCGACGACTTATTTGATCAGTTGAGCAGGGCCAGAGTTTTCTCCAAGATAGATCTTCGTTCAGGGTATCATCAGGTGAGGGTTCGGAAGGAGGATATTCCCAAGACAGCATTCAGGTCGAAGTATGGGCATTATGAATTCTTAGTGATGCCGTTTGGTTTGACCAATGCTCCAGCTATCTTCATGGATTTGATGAACCGCATCTTTATGCCGTATTTAGATCAGTTTGTCGTAGTATTCCTCGATGACATTCTTGTGTACTCTGCTAGTGAAGAGGAGCATGAAGACCACCTCAGGAAAGTGTTGCAGGTTCTAAGAGAGAACCAGTTGTATGCCAAGCTTAGCAAGTGTGAATTCTGGACGGATCATATTTCATTTTTAGGTCATATTGTATCAGGAGCTGGAGTAGCAGTAGATCCCAAGAAGGTAGAAGCAGTAAAGAATTGGCCAGTACCCAAGACCGTAGCTGATGTACGGAGTTTCTTGGGATTGGCAGGATATTACAGAAGGTTTGTGTCAGATTTTGCAAGACTTTCAGCACCCATGACCCGCTTGACACGGAAGGATGTACCATTCGTTTGGTCTGTAGAATGTCAGGCATCATTTGAGAATCTGAAGCAGAAGTTGATATCAGCGCCTATTCTTACATTGCCAGTGGGACCCGGAGGTTTTACTGTATATTGTGATGCGTCAGGTAAAGGACTTGGATGTGTCCTTATACAACATGGGAAGGTGATAGCATATGCATCTAGGCAGCTTCGAGACCATAAGAAGAATTATCCAACTCATGATTTGGAGTTGGCGGCAGTAGTATTTGCTTTGAAGCTATGGAGACATTATTTATATGGTGACCGAGTGGAAATGTACACAGACCACAAAAGTCTGAAGTACATCTTTACTCAGAAGGAGCTGAACATGAGGCAGAGAAGATGGTTGGAGTTGATCAAGGATTATGACGTGGAGCTTCAGTATCATCCAGGCAAGGCTAATGTGGTAGCAGACGCTCTCAGCAGAAGAGGCGGCGCATTTATGTTGACAACGCAGAAGCACATCTTAGAAGACCTTCAGGAGATGGGCATCGAAGTTATACCTCCTAATAATATAGGAATTCTGGCGAGTCTACAAGTTCAATCCGACTTAGTAGACAGGATCAAGACAGCTCAGGCACAGGACCCAAGGATTCAGAAGCTTAGGGCAGAATGTGAGTCAGGACTCAGAAAGGAGATGCAAATCCATGAAGATGGTACACTTAGGTTTGGGTCACGCCTATGTGTTCCTAGTGGAGATATCAGACAGGAGGTTATGGCGGAAGCTCATAGTTCCCAGTATTCTATACACCCTGGAGGGACCAAGATGTACCAAGATATCAAGCAGCATTTCTGGTGGAACGGGATGAAGAGGGAGATAGCTAGGTTTGTTTTCCGTTGCTTGGTATGTCAGCAAGTGAAGGCAGAACAACAGAGGCCAGCTGGATTATTGCAACCGCTTCCTATTCCGAAATGGAAATGGAAACATATTATAATAGACTTTGTGACCGGTTTACCGAGATCACCAAGTGGTAAAGATGCTATTTGGGTGATAGTGGATCGGCTTACAAAGGTAGCACATTTTCTCCCTTTCAGAGTAGGACAATCTACAGAAAAGTTGGCAGAGTTGTATATGCAACAGATAGTCAGGCAGCATGGAGTCCCTGTCAGCATTGTGTCCGACAGAGATACCCGTTTCACATCACATTTCTGGAAGAGCTTGCATCATAGTCTGGGTACCAAGTTAAGATTTAGCACGGCTTACCATCCACAGACGGACGGGCAATCAGAAAGGACGATTCAGACTTTAGAAGACATGTTGCGAGCTTGCACTCTAGATTTTGGAGGGTCTTGGGAGAGTCACCTTCACTTGGTCGAGTTCTCATACAACAACAGTTATCAAGCCAGTATCCAGATGGCGCCATTTGAGGCATTATATGGTAAGAAGTGCAGGTCGCCACTAGCATGGGATGATATCGGAGAAAGAAAGATGTTAGGCCCAGAAATGATTGTTCAGACGGTTGAATTGGTTAAGAGAATTAGAGAGCGACTTCGAGTTGCGCAGGACCGACATCGTTATTGGGCGGACCAGCATCGTAGGCCGCTAGAGTTTTCTGTTGGGGACTACGTGTTCTTGAGGATCTCACCTACCCGTGGGGTCATTAGGTTTGGCGTTCGCGGGAAGTTGAGTCCGCGGTACGTGGGCCCATTTGTTATTCTTGAGAGGATAGGCGATGTTGCTTATCGTTTATCACTCCCACCTTCGTTACGAGAGGTGCATGACGTATTTCATGTATCTCAATTACGTAGGTATGTATCGGACCCAAGCCATGTCCTCGATCACTCTGAGCTGGTTGTTGGTACCAACCTGTCTTACGAGGAACAGCCTGTGTCCATTTTGGACCGAAGAGAGAAGATACTCAAGAACCGTACAATTAGTCTTGTCCGAGTTGCTTGGGGTCATCACTCCTTGGGAGAGTCAACGTGGGAACGTGAGGATGATATCCGATCACGGTATCCACACCTATTTGACTCACAAGGTATATCTTTTTCTGTATACCTTGATTGTCCTGATTCCTCATGCTTATCACCTTATGGGTAGAATTGCTTGATATCGTAGATTGATGGATTTACATATATGTTACTTGCTATGGATATTGTAAAAGGATTGCTTCATTGAATTGCTTGTACTTAGATTAGTTTAGCCCCGATGTTTCTATCCTGCTTGGATTTAAAATTCCGAGGACGGAATTTTTCTAAGGAGGGTAGAGATGTCACTCCCCGTTCCCAGAATGCGTATTTTAATACGTATATTGCCTGAATGTATTTATTTAGCATTTATCATGTAGTATCCTGTATTTAAATTTTAATAACTTCATGTTAATTAATTATCTGCATTTTATTTTTGCACTTTATTTTTCTGTAATTCTATTACCTGCTCTTTAAATTTTCATGTTAATTAATTAGCTGCTCTTTAATTTTCATGATAATTTATTTCTGTAAATTTTGTTTCCGTACTTTATTTCCTGTATTTTATTTCCTGCTCTAGTCTTACTTTCGGGTTAGCCTTGTTGGACCCGTGCAACCCGACCCATTGGACCCATTGGACCCGGCCCAACTCCCACCTACCACCCCTTCCATATTTAAGTCACCTTCTCCCTTCTCTCTCCTCATTTACTTTACTTCTTCACCATTACTCCTCTTCTTCTTCTTCATTACTCCCTCCACCTACCAAACCGTAGGCAAGTGCCAACTTGCTTTCTGATGGATTCCCATTATTATTGTTCCATCCTCCTCCTTATTTGATTCTATGTCTCTTTAGTACTTAGCATTTTTAATTTCCATGGCTAATTTGTTGTAGATCTAAGTTTGTTACATTTTCGGGTTTCTTAGGTTTTGATCTAGTAAACTTTGTTATCTTCAAGTTTTAATGGTTCCATGTTGTAGAGAATTTCGTTCTACCCAATTTTGACCTAAGGAAGTTCGAATTTGGACTCTGGATGAAGGTTTTATGGAACTTTGAAGCTTGGGTTTATGGTGTTCTTCTTCTCTGAAACTTGGAGAAGAAGAACAGTACTTGACTTGACCGCATGAATAATTCATGCGGCAAGTGATTCTCAGCCGCATGGGTTGTTTCCTTCTCAGCCGCATGGAAAGTTTCTACCCGGCCGTATGAGACTCATTCGAGCCCGGCCGCATAGGGAGTTCTCCTAGCCGCATGGACTTTCCCCACTTAACCGCATATGCGCCCCCGTCTTTTTTGACCGCATGGATTTCTCTCCAAATCCAGCCGCATGAACCAGACTCACTCGCTGGCCGCATGAGGTCCTGAACTTTATAGCCGCATGAACTCCCCCCCCCGCCAGCCGCATAAGCAATCTCCTTGACCCGGCCGCATGGGGTTCGACTTGGTTGAGCCGCATGGACTCATTTCCGCCAGCCGCATGAGCACCCTTTCCGCTGACCGCATGTGCCTTGTCTTTTCGGCCGCATGAGCCCAATTCATCATAGCCGCATGGAACATCCCTTCTGCTTGCCGCATGGGAGCTAGTCCCACTCGCCAGCCGCATAGGTTCCCGCATTATTCAGCCGCATGTGCCTCTGCCCACTGAGCCGCATAAATCCGACTCCTTTCCTTGCCGCATAAGATCCATCCTGGCCGCACTAGACTTAGCCGCATGACTATTCTATAGCCCTGAATATTGGTATTTTATTAGATATTTTACGTCCATTTTATATCCTTACGCCCTTTTGCATAAACTTGATAAATCATGATATGTTAATATTTCTATTAATTATAGATTGTTACGTGGGATGTACCATGTGTCATGAATTGAGTTATAGATACCCGGATTGACTGGAATTAAACCCTGAGGGTTGTAGACTCGACCCCACTGAATACTAGTTGACTTTCATGCCTTGATATCAATGATAATAATTGTTAGCTTGACTAAAATTGATCATGCGTTCCTAGTTAGAACTAAAGAGACTGGCTAGTCGTCTTATTGAATTAAATGAATGAGACACGTTCATGAAATGAACTATTGTAATCGACTGGCTAATCTCGAATATTGACATACATGCACATGCAGGCTTCAAATTATTTATTTATTTATTTAGTTATTTTTTATCTTCCAAAAAGAAGTATATGTACTTTATGGTCAAGGCATGATCACTGTGGTTAGGTTTGATTGTTGCATTACGCTATGTAAGACCTGCAACCTAACCGCACTGGTATCGTTGTAGAGTTGTGCATATCGTACCCCGTACGAAAGTACTCATTTGAATGACCATGATCCACGGCATGGGATTTCACTCAACGTAGGGACTATTAAGTTAAATAAAATAATGATTGCATGGAGAGAATGGATTCCCGAATTCTTACATGGTAGCCCCCTTGGAACGAGTAGTACCCGACGGGCCGGCTGGTTCCCACAGATACTGTAAATCTGCCACACGGGCAGGGAACAGCATCTGCTTTTATTATTATTGTATATTGTATATTGACGAGCGTCCTGCTAGGACTCGTCTAATTCATGCATGGGCCAATTGATTGACTGGATAGACTAGCCTTGCTTGCACATAGTAAGAACTGAGGAATCCCTAATTGCATTATTCCAGGATAACTTGGAACTCATAATAGCAAGCCGTAGGAGTTGATTGGCCGTTCAAGATGATTTGTTTGTGCACTGTACTCTGTTACCTAACTGGGATGATCAGAATGTCAGGACATGACGGGCCAACTTCTGTCCTTGTTTGGTTGGGAGGTTGGTTCGAAGTGTCTTGATGTGATGTGAGTCCTAGTAGCAAGCAGAGATCTATTATTATATTCTCTTACTTACTGGTTTAGTCCTTCATATCGTCCTCCCTTGTGGTACTTGCTATTAGAGGTCTAACCTCTCTGGTTTTGCATGGCCAGATTTAGAGCCAGTCCCCGAGGATCCAGCTTACTTCTACCTCCAAGATGGTCAACACTAGAAGGACGATCGCAGGAGGACTCGAGTGGGTTTTCTTACTTTCCCGCTCGTTTTGTTAAATACCTTATACCTTGCCGTTTGGCACTGACATGTTAGTCGGATTGTCTTGTACTTACTTTTTACATAATTGTAACTAAAGTCAGACTGCAGCTGATAACAATTGTGTATACCTTACTACATCATCTGGCTATGTTTTGTAAAGCCAGATGTCAAGAACATTTTGACTGAGCGTTTGGGACGCCTTACTGCTTTATCTTACATGTTCTCTATTTCTGTTTCTTGTTTGAATGATTGAGACAATAGATGTGAAATGACCATAGTAAGACCTTTATGTAGTATGCACCCCCTCGTCTGGTTAGACAGCATTGATCGTATTATACGGTATTCATCTACCCGTAATACGTAGCTGGCTGAGTCACTCCCCCGCTCTCCAGTATTCTGGTTCTGGGACGTGACACCTAATTCTCCAACAGGGGTAAAAAAGGTCCCCGTTCGATGATTGTACATCTCCAAAAGGGCCATGAACAGTGGCTTATTAACGGGCAACCCGTGGCTAGTACCCCGTATAGCTTCATAAAGGTTGACTCCCCGCAAAAACTCTTCATACTTTCGTAGGATCCATGAGGACAGATTAGCCCACGGAGGAATGGGGTGTACCCAGCTCGGCAGGACCAACCTACCAATAGGATAGGACCCTTTACGAGCAAGCTGACTCAGGAAGGTATCAGCCTGGAAGAATGAAAAGTTAGGACCAGGGGTGTTGATGAAGGTACCTGGAACTAACCCCATCACGGACCGACTGGTCGGATCTTTGACTGCGCGCACTGACCCAGTGGCTCTGTTATAACGGATATTACCAACAAACATCCCCGGTCTGGTTGGAGTGAGGGTGTCCGGCATCTGCCTATCCAGAACGATCATATTGAACCACTCAAAAGGGAAATGGCGCTTCATAATAGAGATGTGAATCGGCATCCCGTCCAGGTCAAAATCCCAACTCTCCGAAACGTCCAACACCCGGGAGTTTTCTACAACCAACGCATCCCCAAAGAGGAAGACCGGTTTCAGATACTTCCCGTCAGACTGCCCAGAGCTTATCATATCAACAAGGAACTGAAAGGATTGAACCCTGATAGCATTTAGTCGCTCCAAAGGTTCATCAACAAGTAGCTGTTCGGACACTTGACGAACTAAGTCATCCCGATGAACGCCCGAGGCAAACTGACGCGAGACTACCATAAGTTCCCCAGCAGGATTCACGGGCAGAGTCACTGAAGAAAGACAAAAGAAACAAGGTCAAAATGATAGCTGAAACGACAAAAACACATGATGCTTATGCGGCTCAGCATAGGTGCAGCTCGGTTTATACAGGTCATTTCAAATGAGCCTATGCGGCTCAGTTTGAAAGAGCCCATGCGGTCCAGTATGAATAAAATCATGCGGTTCCGTTTGAAGGGAACTCATGCGACTCAGTACGGAGGAACTTATGCGGTCCGAAAGGGGTATGTTCGGCTTGAAAACGTTTATGCGGCCCTGCAAGGATGAGCTTATGCAGTCTAGCGAGGATGAGCTTATGCGGCCCTGATAAAGAAGTAGTTACGCAACCACTTCCATACGGCTCAAACCTGGGTCATACCCCATGCGGCCCAGGCATGAGTCGGACACACAGTGTGCTTTAGAATATAGGCTCGCGCATAAAATATGCGGCGTAGCCATGGCAGTTCATATTAAGGGACCCTTACCAGCGATAGGCGGGTGGACGTCGGGGTGAAAAGCGGGTACGTCAGTCAACGGAGGAGCCGCCATGTTCGCCGCCGCAGTCGAGGAAGACGCGGCTTTCTTGCCCTTCGCTGCCGCAGAAGATGAGGCGGCCTTCGATGCTGCAGCCTTCTTGGGAGCCATTGTCGGTTGCTAAAGACGAAGAGCAAAGACAGCAAATAGAGATTCAGAGCAAAGAGAGAAGGTAAAGAAAAACCCCAAGAGGCTTAAAGACTCCTATTTATAGGCAAAAGAGACCCACGAAACGAACAGACGTCTCGGAGTATGCCTCGGATTACGCGCCGCCCCCAAAGAATAAAGGCAAAACGCTTCGGTCAAGGCAAAACCGACTCTTGGGATCCTCCCCCAAAAGGCGGCGTTAAATCAAATCAAAGGCACTTAATGAAGATTTGCACACGTGTTCAGGACACATGGCAACCAGTTTATGCGGCCAGATGAATTTATGCGGCTAAGGCACTTATGCGGCTAGGAAGCTCAGGCAGACAGAAAAATCCTATGCGGCATGAACGGGGCCATGCTTCTTGTTCAAAGTATTCCAATTTTTACAAATTGAAAACTTTGAAGGGGGTCCTGTAGAAGCATGAAAATATTAGAATAATGATCCATGCGGCTCGGAGTAAGAAGCTTATGCGGCTCACACAGGAGCGGCCCTATGCGGTTCAAAGAAGACTCTCAATCGCATGCGGCTCGGGAGCGTATGCGGTTCAGCAAGGCATATGCGGCTCGATGGATGCCATGTGTGATCCTTTCCTACAGCTGGTCGTTTGGGGGTGGCCTCATTTAATGCTCTGACACGACTTGACGACTGTGACTGCTCTGACATAAAGTGTCATAATGGCTCTGCCATAATGACAGACTTTTTGGGAAAGAAAGAAGATCTCTGACCCGAACCGTCAGAAATCCTAGGTTGTCACGTGGCAACTCTCATGCGGCTTAAATGGAAAACAGCTCCATGCGCCTCACGAAGAAGTCACTCTATATGGTTAGCAGAAATCAGCCATATGCGGCCCACCGAGAGCTCAATCCCTGCGACTCAATACAATGCTAGCTCATGCAGCTCGCAAAAACTATGCATATGCGGCTCACGGAAGGTTCGTCCCCTGCGGCTCGATGAGGCATTGTCTCATGCGGCTCAGGAAGAGTATCTCTCTGCGGTTCGAGGATAGTCAATCCTATGCGGCTCTGACAGGACTCACAATTAAGACACGTGGCATGGGATCAATAAGAGATTTAACCGAATCTCAACAAATATATTTGACATCATCGTCATAATTACTGAGATCAGGGCATATCATTTATCATCAAGCTAATGGGACACGTGGCGAGCAATCAGACATTAGCATAATCAATCACGAGAATTTAAAGCAGCTAGCATTAATTGCTCATGAGATACGATGCTATCCGCATTAATGGTCGAGATTCACTATAATCAGGATCAAGGGTTCAGATACAATGAAGGAGCGCCGACATTCCAAACAGATAATTATTAGCAAACCCTAATGATCACCCCCCCCACTCTTATAAATAGCCAGCATCATTCCCTTGAAAAAAAAAAGAGAGAGAGAGGAGAGGTCGGCAACAAAAGAATAAGAGAGAGATCTACACAGAGAGAGCTCCCCCTTTCTTCTTGATAATCACAGAGAGAGAGAAGTCAGGAGAGCAATCCGAGGAGAGCAAGAAGAGCGTTTCTTCATCAACGCCAAGCAGATCTTCCCCGAGCCAAGGCTACATACTGATCGTCCAAGGAGTAAGGCAGAGCGGCCGTCGCTTTCCCGAGCCTCTATCGTCACCCCCCAGAATCAAAAATAAACAATCGTACTTAGTCTGCTGTACCTAGGTTTTCGTCCCTAGGCTTTTTTTGTACGAGCGAGTTTGTATTGTGAGTCTAAGTTCAGTCCTCCGATAATTGTTCTGTTCTTTTACAATCAATGGCAAACAGTTATGATTCCATACAATGGCCCCCGAAGGGTGGTACATGGTAGTCCCATAAATAGGGATTCTAGGAAACCCAATAAATAGGAGGATTCAAGGAAGACTCTGTGATCATGAGAGTACATGTCACAAGTGATTCAATGAACCATGAAGCATAGTGATACGTCGTGTAAGTAAAATGCACAGAACATGAAGTACCCGATGCTCCTAAAGGATAACATCTCAAGAAGGGATCCATATAGTACCAATCCGTGTGACCAACGTGACAGTATCAAGTAAAGTAATTTAAAGCATGAAAATAATTCTAAACAGGATATGAAATGATCAGAGAATGTACTTGCCGGATGTCTGAATGTCCAAAGTAAATATACTATCCGAGGAGAGGTGTCTGGCTCCTATTCAGAACAGCACAAGTCACAACAAGTCCAGAATGGTAATAAGATGCACTACAATGCATTCTACATGAATCTAGGTCAATCTAGGCCAAAGTCAACTCTTGGTCAACTCTGGTCAACCCTAGAAGTCAAACTAGGTCAACTAGGTCTAACAAGTCTAAACTAGTCTAACTAGTCTATTCTTGGCCTAATCAAGACTAACAAGTCTAACTAAACTCTCACTAATCTTGTCACGTTCCAGAACCAGAATACTGGAGAGCGGGGGCAGACATAGCCAGCTACGTATACGAAATAGAATCCATCTCGCTATACGGTCACGGCTGTCTAGATATATGAGGGTTTATCTACAAGCTAACAGTCTCTTAAGGTCATGAACAAGCCTAGTGTCTCAATCACAAGCAAGCACTACAAGAAAATACACTTTTTGCAGCAAAAAAAATTGTTGCAAAAAAATAAAAATTTGTAACAAAAGGGTATTTGCAACGAAATCTTTTCGTCATCCAATTCGTCGCCATAAGTGCGTACCAAAAGGTCTTTTGCAACGTTTTTTTGGTTCGTTGCAAACTTAGCAACAAAATAGTTCTCGTTGTAAATAATGTTCTTTTGAAACAAATAATTTTGTTATAAATAATTTTATTTGCAACAAATAGTTTGTTGTCTATAGTATTTTATTGTAACAAAATGGTTTTGTTGCATGTATTTTTATTTGCAACAATTTTTTTTGTTCCTGCATACTTTTATTGGCAACAAATTTTTAATCACAAATACTTTTCTCATTGTTGCAAAAGTCTGATAAAATTCAAGAAAAATGAATATTTTCAATAAAAATTTGTTGCAAAAAGTAGATAATTTTTGTTGCAACAAAAAAATATAGTGCTCCTAATTACATTTTCATCATTAGCAAATAATATTAAATATAACATAAGAGTATGTAAATGTTGCTGTAACAATCAATAAAACACCTTATTATTTGGAATAATTCATTTCATTAAAAATAGTTAAGATCCGGTCACATTGAGAATACAATAGCTGATACATTGCATAAAGGTACACATTCTAAGACCTATAGCAACATTGAAATTTTATGTCCAACAAAAAATTGACTGCTCAGCTTCCATTGTGATTCCAAAAGTTTAGTAGCCTCTATAGCAACATTGAAATATTTGGTTTCATGTCCCAACCACCTAAGGTATCTTGTAAGCTTTATTGCTGTGAAAGTCTTTACTCGAACAGCAAGCCAACCTGCAATAAATTATATGACAAAACATTAAAAATTGAAACAAGTTAAAATTAATCCACTGTTTCTAAATCATGGTGCACTTAAAGCAAGTAATGAAGGAACTCATCAAAAAAAATATGTGGGCAAGTTGCTGAGATTGTGATAAAAATTTAGCAAACTTTTGCTGAATCTATGCAAACACCTTGATTTTGTCATCTAATAGGATAATTTCATGAAACACAGATTGGGAACCCACTTCTCAATTATACAGTAGATACAAGTGCAACCTATTCCTATATATGGTCTCATGGCGTCATATCCGACTAGACCTTCTGATAAGTCTCAAGGTGGTGTGACTTTAGATTCTGGTACATGGGTGGTGGACAAGTAGAGGGTGAACAAAAGGTCGAGAAGGATATAAAGAAATTGGTGCAGCAAGTGCTTCATGCCAATGTTACTTCTCTCCCTTACCCTTGGGAAGCTTACAGCAGGTCTCTTTGTGTGTACTTGCGTTATTGTATGCTCCTTTTTAAACTTTGGAAGACATAATTAAATCAATCTGGCAAAATCCTAAAATACCCCACCTTAATCAATCTGGCAAAATCCTAAAATACCCCACCTTCCATCTTCGTGCCCAGGGGCGGAGCCAGGATTTTGGAGTAGGGTGGGCTAGCTAACAGACTAAAAGTAAATAATTCAAGGAAGACATTCCTGCAAACAGTCTCCGACACAGGCCTCTAACATCCAAAAAAATAAGATGACGTGTGAAGAATCATGAGAAAATCTGGATGCAGAGTAATCATGCAAAACTAAGTCTGAAGCAAGGTTTCAAAAGATCATGGCCGTCCTGCACTTGTACTGGAAGACGGACCAGCATAATCCTGGCACTAAAGAGCAGTACAGGGATGAAATGGAAAGAAACTGGTGAGGATCAAACAAACTTGTTCCTATGCACTACTGCTTAATTCATTTATTTGTACCATCGACTTTAAACGTATCAGAATCGTCTTTAAACACCAAACTTGTTCCTATGTATTACTGCTTAATTCATTTATTTGTACCATCGACTTTAAACATATCAGAATCGTCTTTAAAAATTTATTGGTATCATTATGAAGCAGTTGAGGGAAATAAGTTGAACAAAAACTTTTGAATTGGTATTATGCCTCTTCTGCAACAATTGGCATACAGATGGACCAATGACGCTCCCAGGCCTTCACACAAATTATTTGAGTTGCTTGAATGGTATGGCTTCTTTCAGCAAAAGCTTTCGTCAGTATGAGACAAAGATTGTTGCCCACTAAAGCATTCTGTTCAAATTCTAGAAGTAGCGGTAGATCAAAATATAGATAAACTTGGGCAATGAAAAAGGACAATTGATAATGTTGCAGAGATGGATCCTAACGGAGCTTAACTAAAAGGGGCAGATACTTTCAACAGTAACTATGTGGGATGAGGGCTCCATTATTGTGTTAATTAAGTTGAAATGCCAAATGTAAAATGATTCCCTATGTACCAAGACTATAAGTAGTTTTCTGAGTTAGAGATTTACCTCTTGCATATGGAATTGTCGCAGCAGCTCGATATGAAGGTTTTTCACATCTTCATGAATAGATTTCTGAGCAGATCCCAATGTTTCCTCAAGGGTGCGTTGAACTAGCTGAAGGGAAAATGATGAAGTTCCCTGTTGATCTGTTGGCTGACCAGAGGCCCATGGTGTTTGAGATGCTTGCCCCTGTTATGAACATAAACATAGACAAACATCAACTTTTTGAGCTGAACACAATGTTTGTGAACAGGTATCATTGAATTACACTAATTTTTCCAGTGCTTGACAGTTGACACAATACAGTATAGAGTCTGCTTGGTGTCTGCTGCACAAGAACACCATCTGCTTTGAAAATAACATAACCTCCAACATTCAGTTTGTTGCACTTGTATCTGATTTTGCTACAATAGCATAAAAACTTTTCCGAGAATTTACTCTTCTATTCTCAACTGTCATCTGTTAGATGACTTATAGACAAGAATACAAGTGTGCAGTAAATAGAAATGATTGACTGACTGCCAAGGATGAAGGAACTGACCAAGACAAGGTGCAACTTCAGAAAATATTCAACCCGGACAGAAGTCTTCAACTGTTCAAATGTTAAACAACTGTCGATTTCATGTTGCAGCTTTCACTTGCTATACCTGTTTCCTTCGCAATAAGATTTAAACTTTCAAAGTAGAATATCCATCATCATCTTAATGTAACTTTTAGTTTACTCTCCATTAGTTGATCCATCATATTTTGCCATCTGAAGTAGGTTCACCTTAAAGCTAAATCGTCTTCTCCTATATTTAACAAAACCCATGTCATTGACATATGTTTGTCAAATTAATCAATAAAAATACACATACATATATTTTAACAAAATAAATTGAACATGTTTGCAATACATACAAGCTCATATCGCACTTGAACAAAGGACTTCCTCCCAGTGCAATGGTTCACTTTCAAGCACTTTCGATTCTGAGTGTTTTTTTTCGCTTTGTTTCTGTAATGAAAAGTGAAACATAGCACTAAATGTATATATAAAAGCTTATAGAGTAAATGAAAGAAATTTGAGAAGATGAGGCAACTAAGCTAGATCAAATTAACCTACAAAATCTATTTAACAACCAAGAATGAACCTGAAAACAAGCAGAGTGCATGAAGTGGCCACAAGGTAAGGCTCTAACTACTGCACTTGATGTGAATAAAAAAATCACAACAAATTGGGCAGTTTGTCTCTAGACTTTTTTCATGGCATTTATGATCAATTAACTTCATTCCCAGACAACAATTGCATTTCATGCAATTAAAGAAGTCAATGCCAAGTCCTTTCCCTATGCGGCATAAATTGCAAAAGGGGCAGTGGTATACCATCATGTAATAAGAATCAAAGAGAACTCCAATGTCGGTATCGGTCGATATCGGGTATCAGTCGGTATCGGATCGGGACATGTCAAACTGTATCGGTATCGGCCGTATCGGATCGGTATCGGCCGATACTTTAAACTATGGAATCAACCATTCATGAATTCACCATAACTAGAATGTACTAACAAATCATCTGAGCTTAGCAGGAATTATCAACCATAGAGAAACATGCTAAGTGGAATGTAACAGAAGTAAACCAGCAAGTATCTTACTAAAAGCAAAGTGCTATAGCCTGAATTAAGCATCACACAATTCTTTTGATACAGGTAGCATATTTGGATTTAGAATATTCCAATACATAAGCATAATCATAATGCCAATAGGCCCAATATACAAAACTATTCCAACAATACTACAAATATGATAAATTAGAATATTCAATCTATCATAAACACATGCAATAATATGCGACTTTTAACTTTCTAAGAAGCATTTCAGATTTCAAAAGAGCTTACTGAACAAGTGAAGCTTGACAACTCAAGCCGACCTTATTGCAGATTGAATTCCGAGATAAATGAGCTTGTTTCCAACATATCACAGCAAAGGAACAATCCTACACTAACATCTTTAGTTGGCACCTTGATGAAAATAGAGCGGAAAAGAATCCGTTCTGTAACATACATAGAAGATATCAGCACTTGCTTCAATTTCACAATACATTAATGCATTGCAATAGAACAATATTGATAACTAATCAAGCACCTAAGACAGATAAGTAAAAAAAATGAATTGATAAAACAAGAAGTTTCTCTGTCCATTTACAAAATATTTCTTCTATCCTTCAAAAGATTCGCGAGCATCAAAACTCTGAAACTGAATTGAAGTCACAGACAGGTAGAACTGCTAGCCTTGGGCAAGGCCAGGTATTGCATAATGTTCATAGGTTTAAACTTCTAGTCTACATGTATTCCTAAACTAATCAATGTGCAACTGACCCAACTGCAAACCATGTTTTTCTCAATAGGACAGTGAAGCACTCATTTCAGGAACAAGCTGTTCATAATTAATGAAGTCATTTGGGGGTGAAAAATTCATGCTAGGATAAAATTAACCATGTGTTATAGTAGACATCTCCAACCAATCCTTAAAGTATTGAAATCTGTTCTTGAAAATATAAAGTCCTGAAATAAGACCTAACATCTATTTTTGAGCTTTCAGGTGTAGAAGGAATCACCTCTGAAAAAACTTACAAGTTTCATATTAGAAAATACTGATATAAAGATTCTGTGAAGGATGCAGGTTAAGATTACATTTACTACATAGTATATTTATTAATCGAGTTATATTTGGTTAGCACTTAGCATCTATAACCATCCAGTGGCCTCTAACATAATCTGAGAGTGGAGATAATTAATTAACTCAGTCACCACATCATCAAAACTTGATCTACCTATCATAAGTTAGGCCAGATATGTTGACTGTTCGGACAAAAATTAAAATTCTCAATTAGGAATGTCAAACACGGCCAAACTACTTATTCAGAAACTAGACAACATATACCCAACTGGAAAAAATACTATAATCAACTGTTTATCATATTAATAAATAAAGAAAGAAATATACGTTACATATTAGCATAAGGTACTTATGTGCGGACTGAAAATTAGACATGTTAATTATCTTCAACCATATTTCAACTTTCAAGGCAAGGAAAACAACTTTACTGAGCATAAACCTACTATATTATCATCGTGAACCAGAAGTCACTTCCGGATTAAAACCGCAAAATGTCAATCTTAACAAGAGAACTTTGTCCCAAATGTTACCTTCCATCATCAAACAATTTGCAAATACTGCAATAATATTTTGCCATTGAAAATTTATTACAAGAAGGGGTCTTGCAAGTTTGGCCTATAGCTTGAACCTTTAGACAGTGCATACACATCATCTCATTTGTTGCTTTTCTGCAAACAATCATAGAATATAGTAAGAAACAGAAAAGACAAATGTATATAACAATATTTCTTGTGTTTCGACTTTCTATTTAAAACGCAAGGGGTCAATTTGTTGTGTTTACTGGTAGAATCATTTTATAGTGGCACCATCTCAACTATCAGGAGAAACAAAATGGTAGAGATCATGAGGAAATAACAAACTTACAACTATAAAATGGGTCAATCCCAACAGTGACTAAAGCGCAAGGCAAAATCTATTACCTATTACAAAAGATATTAATCTAGAGACTACCCATCCTGTAGATACATATTTACCGAATACATCTGAAAAGTTGGTGTGACATGTTGAAGCATCTATGTCCTATGCTGATACTTTAAATATTCTGATGTTGCTCAAAAGTTCTGCTCTTCTTACTTGATATGGTAATAGTTATTGAACTATTGTGTTATGTTGCAATTTAGCTGGAGACCTAATGTCCTAACAAAGACTAAATTACGAACCCCAAACTCCTCTTACTTACATTTTCTCCTCCTCCATAGATAAATGCAAAATTTTCTCCAGCATATGTTCGTTCAAAGAAACCACCAAATAACTCATCTTTCATCAATCTTGATTGTTTGAAAGTGCTAGTTGTTCTTGCATGAACAAGAAATGAACAACTGCACAGGGATGTTCGTCCCACATGCTCATCGAGATTTCACCTATATTGCATCTAACACCCAAATGCATGAATTTTAGGGTTCTAGGGTTTGAGAATTCAAAAACATGAATTTTAGGGTTCTAGGGTTTGAGAAAAGAGAACCTTGATATTGCCGCCGTCTCATGTCGTCCTTGTTGTGCCGTTTTCAGCGACGTCACTCCGTCATAAAGCTCGCCTAGCCGTCGTCAGACCGGTCGATGTCCTTCTGCCGTCGTTGTGCGCCGCAGCAGAAGAAGGGGAGAGGGAGAAGTCGATCCTTGTAGAGAGAAGGGGAATGACGATGGAAATCCAAGTAATAAAGGGAGATCGTGAGCGGGAAAGGAAAAAAAATTGAGGGAAAAGGGAAATCGGGCCGGGAATGAAATAATTTGAGGAAGAATGGAATTTTTTTGAGGGAAAAGAGAGTTGTAATGGCTGCAATAAATCCTCTACCATTTGTTTCTCTTTTTGCCATATAAATTAATTGTTGCAATAAAAATATTTGATGTGCAACAAATAAATTTCGTTTTTAATGATCTAGGATATTTTGGAACACCTAAATTTTGTTATAAAAACTATTGTTTGGTTGCAAAAAATTTTACCACCAATTTGCAAGTGTGAAAATGGAACCCGTCAACTGTTTTGCAACAAAAATTTTAGAACGATTAAATTTTTGTTGCTTTAAATTTGTGCAACCTAAAATTGCAATGAATTTATAATTTGTGTTGCAAATAATTACTTATTTGCAACAAATATTTTTTGTTGGAAAAATTTTGTCGCAAAAAGTGTATTTTCTTGTAGTGAAGTAAGTAAAAGGTTACAAGAAGTATGATCATTAAATATACAATAGTAAGGCATCCCAAACATTACATATTCAGCTGATCATGAAGCTAGTCGTTACAAAATGTTAGGACTAGCAAGAGTTTAGTCATACATGATCAACCCTAGGATCTGTCAATTATGTTACAGCCTGTAGGCAGACAGTAAGTAATGTACAATCGAGCTAAACAGGTGCTCGTCGGCTAAACGCCTCAAAAGAATATTTTTACAATAAAGTGGAAGATCAAAAATAACCCACTCGTTGCCAGGGTTCCGTCTAGTGGCCACCATCTGGCTGGAAGGTCGGTAGATCCTCCGGAGCTGCTTCAAAATCTGGCCACACAAAACCAGCTGGGTCAGACCCCAGAAAGAGCAAGTGCCACAAAGGAAGCTTCACTTATGAACTAAAACCAGCAATCAGCACAAGATATAAATAAAAGTAAGAACTGGAAATAAAGAAAATACATCAGGATGATATACGACGAGATAACCATGGAACTATTCATATAACCAGGTTACAACCCGTAAACCAAACAAGGACCGGGGTTGTAACCCTTCGTCTGAACAGAACTTGGAATTCTCACCATTTATCGGTAAAATAAATACAAGCATTCTGGTCATTCAATAATATGGAACAGGATCAGGGCAAGACTAGACTGGTTAGACTCCATCCAATCACTTCACGGCGAAGCAAGAATTACGGCTTGATACTTTAACTAACTAGGGTTTTCACAAGCCTAATTACTAACAAGATGCAGTGAGATTATTCCACAGCCACAAGCCCTGCAGACCATCCAGGTTACCCGGGTTGAAGGATTTAGAGTTGAATTCAGGTGGGTACATCGTCCAGGAAATGAATGTACCCTTAGGTAGCTTGAAGGGTGCAACACATGACATTGTGCTGTAAATGTGCCCTACTCGACGGCAGGCTACAGATCCCAAGGCGTTCCCAGGTAACGGGATTGTCTGTAGCTGGAAAATCTCGTCATGACTAATGTATTAATCTAGTTATTAGCCTTAGTCCATTTTAGTAGGTACTCCTGACCGTGGTACTCAGGAGTCCCTATCCTAGACATGATGCAAGACAGGACTGGTTTATTTGTACAAGCACAATCGCCCACGGTATCCAGGTCATTATACAGGTCATGTCGTGTCAGGTAGCCGTCGCAACAGCTATTCGAGATAATCATGTCAGGTTTATCATATCAAGTGTACTAGTCAGGAGTGCGCCACGACGGGCCACTATCAGGTCATGTCAGGTTATTATGTCAGGAGTGCACCACTACGGATCACTATCACGTCATGCTCAATTATCAATTCCAAATATATCAAATGAATTTACGATTTCCAAGTTCAGGACAAAAGGCGTAAGGATATAAAATGGACGTTAAATATCTAATAAAATATCAAAATACAGGGCTATAGAAGAGCCATGCGGCTAAGGCACATACGGCCAGGATGGATCTCTTACGGCTGGGAAAGGAGTCGGGTTCATGCGGCTGGGGAGAGATTCATGCGGGTCGGGGGAACTAAGGACCCATGCGGCTCGCAGGAGAGGGATTCTCATGCGGCTAGAATAAATCAAACTCATGCGGCCAAGAGAAGGGCAAGACACATGCGGCCAGGAGGGAAAGGGTACTCCTGCGGCTGGCGGAAATGAGTCCATGCGGCTCAACCAAGTCGAGCCCCATGCGGCTGGGTCAAGGTGATTGCTTATGCGGCTGACGGAGGGGATTCATGCGGCTTATAAGGTTCAGGATCTCATGCGGCTGGCGGATATAGGACTCATGCGGCCAGCGAGTGAGTCTGGTTCATGCGGCTCGTCAAGGCTGTGCACATGCGGCTGGGTCCAACTCATGCGGCAAAGATAAGCTGATGCGGCAGGATAAGGTCCTCAGCCCTATGCGGCTGAACTGACTGGGTCCCATGCGGCCGGGAATACTTGCCGTATGAACTTGTTACACGGTCAAGTCAAGGCAATAGTGCATGCGGTTGGAACTGACTTGCCGCATGAATGTTCATGCAGTCAAGTACACCATGCGGCTCGGGACTGTGCTTCTTCTCCAAATTTCCGAGAAGAAGTACACCATAAGCCATGGCTTCCAAGCTGCATAACTCTATTATCCGGAGCCCAAATCCGAACTTCCATAGGTTAAAATGGGGTAGAACGAGATTTTCTACAACATAGAACCCTCAAAACTCGAAAATAACAGGATTAAGTAGATCAAAACCCAAGAAATCCAAAAATAAAGTAAACTTAGATCTAGAAGAATCTAGCCATGGAAAGTGAAAATGCCAAGTTCTAAAGTAAGTTAAAATGCTGTAAGGAAGAGAATGAAGCAATAAAAATTAGAGTTCCTCCATGAAGCAAGTTACACTTGCCTAGACCTCTCTCTCCCTTTCTCTGGTAGGTAAGGAAGTAATGGTGGAGAAGATGATAAATGAAGAGAGAGAAAGGAGAAGGATTAATAAATGGTAGTGGTGGTGGTAGGTAGGGGGTTCATCCCTTGGTTCATGATGAACCAAGAGCAATCCCAAACCGAACTAAGCCAACCCAAACCAAGAATAAACCAAGCCCATGGAGGAAATTAAGCAAGGAAATCATGCAATACAAGAATAAATACGTACACGTATTCCAGAAATACGTAATATGAATCACAGGCATTACAACTCTATCCACCTTAAAAGAATTCCTTCCTCAGAATTTAATCAAGAGGCTAGAGGAGCAATGACAAGCTACATTAATCACATGTAAGCTATAACTAGGCAGACAATCACTCATTCAAGCAAGGAATCGAAGGCAAGAGGCATAAGAAAGACATTATACCTCACGAGTCAAACAAGTCGGGATATCGCGATCGGATATCATCCTCACGCTCACACGTTGACTCCCCCAAAGAGTGATGACCCCAAGCAACTCGGACTAACTTGATAGTCTTATTCTTGAGGATCTTCTCTCTCCGGTCCAATATAGACACGGGCCTCTCCTCATACGAAAGGTTGGTACCAACAACCAATTTCGAATGATCCAGGATGTGGCTCGAGTCCGGGATATACCGTCGTAATTGGGATACATGGAACACGTCATGCACCTCGCTTAGCGACGGCGGAAGAGCGAGACGATAGGATACATCTCCTACTCGCTTCAGAATGTCAAACGGTCCTATATACCTAGGACTAAGCTTGCCCCGTACGTCGAAACGAATGACGCCACGGTTAGGCAAAATCCTCAGGAATACATGATCGTCGACCGAAAACTCGAGAGGGCACCGATGAGAATCGGCCCAATGGCGCTGGCGATCTTGGGCAACTCGAAGATGATCTCTGACTCGCCTGACCACTTCAACTGTCTGGGCAATCATTTCTGGACCGAGCATCTGTCTCTCTCCAATATCATCCCACGCTAGCGGGGATCTGTACTTCCTACCATACAGTGCCTCGACCGGTGCCATCTGGATACTGGCCTGGAAACTGTTATTGTACGAAAATTCCACCAGGTGCAAGTGATCTTCCCATGAACCACCGAAGTCAAGTGTGCAAGACCGCAACATGTCTTCAAGAGTCTGGATCGTGCGCTCCGACTGGCCATCTGTCTGTGGGTGATATGCTGAACTGAACTGGAGATGAGTTCCCAAACTCTCTTGCAAGCTACGCCAAAAGTGCGACGTAAATCTTGAATCACGGTCCGAGGTGATACTGACTGGCACACCGTGCAATCTGACAATCTGCCTGAGGTACATCTCTGCTAGCTGAGCCGTCGACTGACCAACTCTGAATGGAAGAAAGTGAGCCACTTTCGTGAGCCGATCAACTACAACCCAGATAGCATCTCTACCAGCTGGGGATCTAGGTAGTCCAGTCACAAAATCTATGGTCACATGCTCCCACTTCCATTCTGGAATCGGTAAGGGCTGAAGAAGTCCAGCCGGTCTTTGATGTTCGGCTTTAACTTGTTGGCAAACCAAACACCGAGAGACAAACCGAGCTATCTCCTGCTTCATGCCATTCCACCAGAAATGCTGCCAGATATCACGTTACATCTTCATACTGTCGGGATGGATGGAATATTGCAAAACTATGCGCTTCTGACATGATCTCCTGCCGGATATCTCCGCTGGGTACACAAAGACGCTTACCATGTCGAAGTGTACCATCCTCATGAATGTATAACTCTGGTCTTCGTCCTGCCTCACACTCTGCTCTGAGTCACTGAAGCTTAGAATCTGCCGACTGCGCCATCCGGATCCTCTCGACTATAGTGGACTGAACTTGCATACTGGCCATCAAGGCCACACTGGAAGGGAGAACAACTTCAATACTTGTCACGACCCGCACCCGCTTTTCGGATACGAGACGTGTCCAAGCCAGCCTACGCTGCAGAGTCGGCGGTAGAACGCTGTCAAGCTCGCAAGAAAATAAATGCTCAAAAATAAACATTTGCTGCCCATTCACATTTCTAATTTATTACAACATTTATATTTTAAGGAAAAATAAAGTTTTATAATTAAAGAAATTGATACAAATGCTTTCTATTCTAGGTTGTCCTCAGCATACCCCAGTCTTCCCAATGCTAACAGTGATCGCGACTAAACCTGAAAAATATTGGTTTCCAGTCAGGAATGGAACAAGTACACAAACCGACGACAATGCGAAAACACAATAGAATTAACAAGACATGAAAATAGCATATGGAAAATGAAAGCTAGTAAGAAAACTGATGACATGGCACGGTGGAAAAGTAAAAGGAAAAAAAAATGGCGCGCGAAAAGCACGTCGGAGTTGGCGGGAATCGCTTCGGGAAGTCGAGATCTCTACTAGAACTCTCTCTCAAAAAGGCGGCTGAAATTTTACTAGGGTTTCGAATATAATACTATATATATATAGGAGAGAGAGGTGGTTCAGCTGGGCGCCGACAGGTGGGCCCCCCCGTGGGTAAATTTCTGGTTATTAATTATTTAATTCAGAAAATCATTTAAAAATTATTTTAAGTCCGAATAAATCAAAATAAATTGCAGAAAATCCAGAAAAATTCTAGAAAATTCTAGAAAATATTTCTAAGTGTCTAGAATCTAAATAAATATTTTTAACACAAAATATTATAATGTGACCTCACAGTAAATTCCCAAAGCCTATAAAATATAAATTCTATAGGTTTTAATTATATAAAAATTTCCAAAAATTCTAAAAAAAATCCAGAAAAATTCTAAAATATTCTATAAAATATTTTTAGTCATTTAGAGCCCAAATAAAAATATTGCGTCCCGAAATACCCCCGTATGACCTTACAGTAAATCCTAAAAGTCCTTAAAAATAATAAAACCTTAAATATTAAATACCTACAAATATCCAAAAATTATAGAAAAATATAAAATAGCTAAATAATACATATATAAGCTATCTAGAGGTCATATGACCTTAATATGGTCATAGTCCACCGAGAAGCTTTGATATGACTCACAATGGCCATAAAATTAATCATAAACAAATAAAATTAAAAAATTAAAAAAATTGGGAAGTGGGCTTACAATACCCATCTTCTGAAGATCTGCTAACAGCTCTAGTTGTGCTGTTAGAAAATAAACTCCCGCTCTCCTGTTCAATGCATCTGCAACAACATTGGCCTTCCCAGGATGATACTGCAGGTTGACATCATAATCCACAAGAAGCTCCAGCCACCTTCTCTGATGCATGTTAAGATCCTTCTGGGTGAAAACATACTTTAGGCTCTTGTGGTCGGTGAAAATCTCTACCCTGTCTCCATACAAGTAGTGCCTCCACAACTTAAGTGCAAACACCACTGCTGCCAGCTCCAAGTCATGGGTTGGGTAATTCCTCTCATGATCACGAAGTTGTCGTGACACATAAGCTATTACCTTTCCATGCTGCATCAGAATACATCCTAAACCTCTGCCTGAAGCATCACAGTACACTGAGAATCTTTCGGTCCCATCTGGAAGCATGAGAATAGGAGCTATTATCAGGCCTCGCTTCAACTGCTCAAAAGAACTCTGATACTCTGCTGTCCAAGCAAACTGTGCATCCTTGCGGGTCAACTGCGTCAATGGTGCTAAAATTTGAGCAAAATCCGAAACAAACCGCCGGTAGTAGCCGGCCAATCCAAGAAAACTACGAAACTCTGCAACTGTGCTGGGTACTAGCCATGACTCAATAGCCACAATCTTCTAGGGGTCCACTTCTACTCCTCCTCGAGTGATGATATGACCCAAGTACGAAATGCGATCGAGCCATAACTCGTATTTACTGAATTTGGCATATAACTGGTGCTCTCTGAGGATCTGAAGAACTATACGAAGATGCTGCTCATGCTCCGCCTCACTCTTGCTGTAGACCAGGATGTCATCCAAGAACACAATCATAAACTGATCCAAGTAAGGCATGAAGATGTGATTCATGAGGTCTATGAATACTGCCGACGCATTGGTTGCTCCAAAAGGCATAACAAGGAACTCCCAATGTCCATATCTCGATCTAAAAGCTGTCTTCGGGATGTCCTGCTCTCTGACTCTGATCTGATGATAACCTGAGCGCAAATCAATCTTCGAGAATACTGAAGCCCCCTTGAGTTGATCAAACAAGTCATCTATCCACGGAAGAGGGTATCTGTTCTTGATTGTCACTGAGTTCAAGGTACGATAATCAACACATAACCTGGACGTACCATCCTTCTTTTTCACAAGAAGCATCGGGGCTCCCCAAGGCGATCCACTAGCACGAATGAATCCCTTAGTTCTGAGTTCTTCAATCATCTTTTACAATATCTCCAACTCTGACGGTGCCATCCTGTAGACTCTCTCTGACACTGGGGCTGTCCCGGGAATCAAGTCTATAGTGAACTCGATCTCCCGCTCTGGAGGCATACCTGGAAGTTCTTCTGGGATAACATCTGGAAACTCCTCGACTATCCTGGGCAACTGAACTGCTGCTACTGCCATCCGCAATATCGGAGGAGATGACTCAACTTCGCCTCGGGAGAAAAAAAACTCCGGCTCGCCTGGAATGCTAAAAACAACCCTGCCAATGTGGCAGTCTATCCTAGCATACTGGTTCCTCAACCAATCCATCCCTAGGACCACATCATAATCGGCCATCGGGAACTCTATCAATCTAGCGGGGAATTCTTTACCGCTAGCTACGATCCGACACGAGAAAAATACTCTATCTACTTCCACAAGTCCGTTACCAGTAAGTATATTAAGCCTTACTGATAATGACTCGGGCTCCAATCCTACCCGTGTCGTAAATCGTACAGACATAAATGAATGCGATGCACCAGAATCAAATAAAGCTGAAGCTGGAAAGGAGTTGACGAGAATAGTACCTGCCACTACCTCTCCTGGTGCCAATCCTTCCTCCACGGTCATTACCATAGCCTGATCGTGCCCTCGGGGTGCTGGTCCCCTCTGCTGAAATCCTTGCTGCCTGCTCTGACTCTGGGCTTGGACTTATGCATACTGCTGGGGGTTCTGCTGCTGGAACACTTGGGTCTGAGGCGGCAAGGGCCTCGACAATGGATACTGCTGTTGCTGGACCGGAGCTGGTCCTCTCACCGAAGAGCTAGAAAGGTTGGACGATGATGAACCACCCCTATTCGGGCAGGATCCAACCCTATGGTCTGGTGCTCCACAAGCCAGAAATAATCCCTGTGCCCTGCGACATTCTGCCACTACATGGCCTGGCTTTCCACAATGAGAACAACCTACTGCGGAAGATTGCTTCTGCTTCTGCTGCTGTGGGTGCGTCGGAGTGGAATGCTGAACCGACGTTACTGAGGCCGCTCGCCTCGGAGCTCCAATAGTCAAAGCCCTGGCTGTCGGGGCTGGTGCTGAAGACTGATTCATCTGGCCATGAGATCTCTTCCGACCTCCGGCCCTATCCACAATCCTCTGGAAGGTATACTCATGCCTCCGGGCTGCTCTCAAGACTGCATTAAAAGTCTGATGCTCAAACTGCTCAACTGCCAACAAGATCTCCAGGTGAAGTCCCTGCTGGAACCGCTGGGCTCTATCATACTCGGTTGCCACCAAAGTGGGAGCAAACCGACTGAGTCTGGAAAACTCGGTCGCATATCCGTCGACCGTCCTGCCTCCTTACTTCAGATTGGTAAACCTCGTCTGCAGATCATACCGAGCCACGGCATCGAAATACTTGGTCTGGAATCTCTCTCTGAATACTGCGCAAGCAATGGACGCTGCTAATCCAACGGCCTGCGCTGCCCACCAGCTGCGGGAATGATCTAACAACTGCAGGCGCACAACGGCCACCTTCTCGTTCTCTGGGGTCCTAACTGCTTATAGAATCACCTCTGTGTCCTGAAGCCATGCATCTGCTGCGATAGCATCTTCACTACCGTCGAAGAATGGAGGGTTCAAGCGCTTGAAGTTGTTGGCCACACTGTTACCCTGATGACCACCCCGGGTCAAAGCATCCGTCACTGTCTGGTGCAAGGCATCTCCACGCCGGTCTTGGGAAGCTATCAAGGTCCTGACGAGTCCTACCAAAGTACCGTCATCATGTTCTACAGGTTGAACTGGCTGGACTGGTGGCTCACCGCTAGAAGGCACGACTCTGGAGGCTACTCCGAAATACTGGGCTTGATCTCCAGGTTGCTGCTGGTCCGCGGAAGGTGCTCCGCCTTGCTGGCCGGTAGGACCACGAACAATGTCGCTGAAGAAGACGACATAGGGAACAATAAGGAAGGACCAGGACAGATCAACGATACAAGCATATGATCGAGATAAGAATCCAGGGATTCAAAAGATGCGAGCAGAGATCAAGGACGAATACTGATTGAGACATCTATTCGGTAAACCCTCACATATCTTGATTTACAAGACCTGCATAGACCACCATTTAAACCATGTCACGCCCCAGAACCAGAATACTGGAGAGCGGGGGCAGACATAGCCAGCTACGTATATGAAATGGAATCCATCTCGCTATACGGTCACGGCTGTCTAGATACATGAGGGTTTATCTACAAGCCAACAGTCTCTTAAGGTCATGAACAAGCCTAGTGTCTCAATCACAAGCAAGTAAGTAAAAGGTTACAAGAAGTATGATCATTAAATATACAATAGTAAGGCGTCCCAAACATTACATATTCAGCTGATCATGAAGCTAGTCATTACAAAATATTAGGACTAGCAAGAGTTTAGTCATACATGATCAACCCTAGGATCTGTCAATCATGTTACAGCCCGTAGGCAGACAGTAAGAAATGTGCAATCGACCTAAACAGGTGCTCGTCGGCTAAACGCCTCAAAAGAATATTTTTACAATAAAGTGGGAGATCAAAAATAACCCACTCGTTGCCAGGATTCCGTCTAGTGGCCACCATCTGGCTGGAAGGTCGGTAGATCCTCCGGAGCTGCTTCGAAATCTGGCCACACAAAACCAGCTGGGTCAGACCCCAGAAAGAGCAAGTGCCACAAAGGAAGCTTCACTTAGGAACTAAAACCAGCAATCAGCACAAGATATAAATAAAAGTAAGAACTGGAAATAAAGAAAATACATCAGGATGATATACGACGAGATAATCATGGAACTATTCAGATAACCAGGTTACAACCCGTAAACCAAACAAGGACCGGGGTTGTAACCCTTCGTCTGAACAGAACTTGAAATTCTCACCATTTATCGGTAAAATAAATACAAGCATTCTGGTCATTCAATAATATGGAACAGGATCAGGGCAAGACTAGACTGGTTAGACTCCATCCAATCACTTCACGGCCAAGCAAGAATTACGGCTTGATACTTTAACTAACTAGGGTTGTCACAAGCCTAATTACTAACAAGATGTAGTGAGATTATTCCACAGCCACAAGCCCTGCAGACCATCCAGGTTACCCGGGTTGAAGGATTTAGAGTTGAATTCAGGTGGGTATATCGTCCAGGAAATGAATGTACCCTTAGGTGGCTTGAAGGGTGCAACACATGACAGTGTGCTGGAAATGTGCCCCACTCGACGGCAGGCTACAGATCCCAAGGCGTGCCCAGGTAACGGGATTGCCTGTAGCTGGAAAATCTCGTCATGACTAATGTATTAATCTAGTTATTAGCCTTAGTCCATTTTAGTAGGTACGCCTGACCGTAGTACTCAGGAGTCCCTATCCTAGACATGATGTAAGACAGGACTGGTTTATTTGTACAAGCACAATCGTCCATGGTATCCAGGTCATTATACAGGTCATGTCGTGTCAGGTAGCCGTCACAACAGCTATTCGAGATAATCATGTCAGGTTTATTATATCAAGTGTACTAGTCAGGAGTGCGCCACGACGGGCCACTATCAGGTCATGTCAGGTTATTATGTCAGGAGTGCACCACTATGGGTCACTATCACGTTATGCTCAATTATCAATTCCAAACATATCAAATGCGGCTAAGGCAGATACGGCCAGGATGGATCTTATGCGGCTGGGAAAGGTGTCGGGTTCATACGGCTGGGGAGAGATTCATGCGGGTCGGGGGAACTAAGGACCCATGCGGCTCGCAGGAGAGGGATTCTCATGCGGCTAGAATAAATCAAACTCATGCGGCCAAGAGAAGGGCAAGACACATGCGGCCAGGAGGGAAAGGGTACTCCTGCGGCTGGCGGAAATGAGTCCATGCGGCTCAACCAAGTCGAGCCCCATGCGGCTGGGTCAAGGTGATTGCTTATGCGGCTGACGGGGGGGGGGGGGATTCATGCGGCTTATAAGGTCCAGGATCTCATGCGGCTGGCGGATATAGGACTCATGCGGCCAGCGAGTGAGTCTGGTTCATGCGGCTCGTCAAGGCTGTGCACATGCGGCTGGGTCCAACTCATACGGCCAAGATAAGCTGATGCGGCAGGATAGGGTCCTCAGCCCTATGCGGCTGAACTGACTGTAAAACCCCTAAATTTTCTAGTAATTTTTTTAATGTTGGTACTGATTTAATTTTTTTTGTATTGTACGTCGCGTAGTAGTATTATACGTCGCGCACGAAATTTTATTTTCGAAATTTGCTCGTCGAGTGCGAATATGTGCGAGCGTACATATTTTTTTAAAAAATATATTTTTATTTTATATTCCAAAATCTTATTACTTTATTTATTTATTTATTAGTGGTAATTTAGAAAACTATTTTATATTCCTTGCGTACATTAAATTAAATTTATATATTTTTATTTTCGAAATTATTAAATATAAATATTTTATTATTCGAAAAGATATTTAAAAATATTTATTATTTTCGAAATTATTATTATTGGTAATTTGAAAAATATATTTGGAAGTTATTGTAGCCATTTAAATATTGATTTAATATTTGGATTTATTTTTATAGAGTAAATTAATATCTATATATGGAGTTTGAATTATATTGTTGATTTTAAACTAAAGCATAAAAATTTATTTGATTTAAAATTAGATTTTGATTTGGATTTAGATTTATTAAATTAATTTAAATTTATAGATTGAATTATCTATTAGAATTTGAAATATTCCTAATCCTATCCAAACGGGAATTCCCACATCCTATAAATAGGCAGGTACTCATCCGTGTATTCTATTCTCCAAAATTTTCTACCACAAAAGTGAGTGCATCGTGTCCATGACCGTGTCCGTGTCCCATCCACTATATGTTTCATTGTACAAGTACAATACTCCATCCCGGGTCCGACAGATCCGAACCTCCGTCTCCGTCATTCGGACACACCCGACACGACTCATCTAAACTCAAAAAGCTAATCCTATCCCAACCCTAAAACCTACTACTGCCACGACCACCGCCTCTTGCTGTCATCGTCTCGGCTCCGACCCCCTCTACGCCGACCGCCCATAGAACTGTCCCCAACCCCACGGCCTCCAATTCTGTCGACACCACCTCCTCACTGTCAAGGCCTGGCCAAATCCAGCACCACCATGGCAACCCCAAGATCCCCACAGCCTTCTCGCCACCATCACAGGATCACCTCCAACACCATCACCAAAATTACCACCGCCACCCATGGTCTCCGCAGCCCACCTCGACCCCATCACGATGGTCGCCCACACCCAACGCAGCGGGCACACCCCGTCACCACCACAGAGAAAAAAATAAAAAAAAGAAAAGAAAAGGGAACGCTAACCTAGCTCCGCTGACCCAACCCGAAACCCCCGTCGTCGAGTGCCTGACTCCGGCCGTCCCTTCCCCAGCCTCGAACTCCTTCCGTTCCGTCCGCCGCACCCCGTCACCCCCTCGTCGCAAGCTTCCGCACCGAGCCCAGCCCCAGAAACCCCCATCCGCCGCGTCTACGTCCGCCGTCCGTCGTAGATCCGACCGCCTCGAACTTCCTCCGACCTCCACCGCGTTCCTCCGTGCGTAGCCGGCCAAAACCCTCCATCGCCTCCTTTCCAGGACGTGCGCCACCGCCATCGGCGCTGCCCGCCGTCGAACCACCCTAAAACCCTTCGCGCCGCCATCGTACACCGTCCTTGGCCTCACGCCTCCGCCGAGCCCAGTCCCCTCGCTCCCACGACCTTTCCTTCCCTTCGTCGGAGCGCCGGCGCCACCCGCATGCGACCTCTCCACCGTTCGTCATCGAAACCCCATCTCCCCGATCGCCGCTCACTGACCCGTCGCCTACGACCCCTTCGCTCCTCTGCCACCCTCTGCTCCCACTCATCTCTTCCACTCGAAGAAAACCCCCTCGTTGCTGAGCCTTCTGTCTCTTGCTTCTTTTGATTTTTTCTTTCATTTTTGTTTTCTTTCTTCCCTGGTTGTTTCTCCCTTAAGTCCCATTTTGCTTCTTTGTGTTCCCGAGAAGGAACAACACAAACAGTCCAATATTTTCAATAATGTTAGTATTGTTATTATACTCTATCTTTATCATTATTATTATATTTTGTGCTGTTGTCAATTAGTAGTAGTTATTATATATTATTATTGTTATTAGATAATAGTTCATATTATCAGGGTTATTATTGTTATTACTAATATTATTTTTTATTATCATTGTTATTATTAGTCTTATTATTACAATGTTAAGTTTAGGATTTTGGTTATTATGATTAATCAGTGAGAGTTGGTATTTTATTAAGGTTATCAAATGTTTTCAAATTTTTTTATTTTAATATAAATAAATATTATATTTGACTTAGTCTATATTTCAAGATATCATTTTAAAAGAATAAACGAATTTCTAGATTATTTATATTTATCTAGAACTATTTGGACCCCTAAAAATATAGTTCCTAATAATAAAATGATTTCCTAAATACTTTCAAATATTTATCTAGAATTATCTATACTAATAAGAAATAGTTTCTCTAGCTATAGATTTTATTTTTGTAACCTTAGTTTCTAGCCTAAAATATTTTAAAGATTTTAAGTACTTTTCTAAAAACTATATTTAAGCTACCATAATATTTTTTGTTATTATAAATAACTTTCTAAAAAAATCATATATACACTAATCATTTATTTTCCTTCGATTATCCTCTTGTCCGTGGCTAAGACCATCTTTCATATTCCTTTACCAATTCGAGACTACCTTATGTCCACCCTAACTAATTTGAACCTTCTGGACCCAATAGAACCGACCGTGTCACCATCCGTGGACACCTTGTATAGTGGTTGTACCGAAGTTGCAGTTCGTGACACCGTGATTATCGCAGCACACCAGGCGCCCTATCAGGCAAGATACCTTGCCATCTTGTACTTACATTTGATTCATGATATTTTATATGTTGCTAGTGTTTTTACATTAGTAAGAGTATGTCCAAGTATGACTTGGGTGCCATCGATATGTATATTGATGTTTGTGTGTGTGCGTGTGTGTGTGTGTAGACCATATGTGGTAGCGGACTTTTCCGGTGTGTTGAAGTTATGCTTCATAACTTCTTTGACTTGTTGACACATCTCATATACGACACATGAGTGAGGATCATTGAGTCGACACGAACCTACGTATTCGACTTGCTACCGATACGGGCGGTTCGTGTGTCGGTTCATTTATGGATTAGCGGAGTCTAGATAGCGACTTACATAGAGATATGGATCGCCAAGACATGGATATGACTTGTGTGATACATGGGCGAGGAAAACTATTGGGACGTATGAGCTAGCCCAAAGCCTTCTAGATTGCCCGGTTATGGGTACATAGTTTCCCTGTTATGGGTGTGTCGCTAGAGGATATATCCATTGCACGGCCCTGACCACGACGTCAGATACGGTCAGGAGGTATGCTAGCGATGCAAAGTATGAACTAGGGGATATATCCATTGCACGGCCCTGACCACGTCGTTAGATACGGTCAGAGACGTATACTAGTTCATGCGAAAGCCTCTAGTGGATGCTATGCTTTATTTCTACTCACTTATACGTTCCAGTATAGTTTTCGACTTTCATTACACCTAGATGGTTAGGTTCTATTGTGTTGGAGCATGTGGTCTTTTCTTTATCATGTATCATTTACAGTTCATCATGGTACTGTTTTTATGTATCTTGCTACGTCCGTCTGAGGACCTGGTTTTTCCCCAGGTGTGTGTTCATGTTTTCCGCAGGTATCCTAGCCAAGGTCGTGGTCTTCTCTATTCCTTCGAAGACGATTGCGCTTGGTTCGTCTTGCCATTTTATTTGATCGATTCTTGTACATTTCTTTTATTGTGCTTGTTGGTAGTGGACTTTGTCTCTGCCCAACGATTGTATCATAAATATTCGAGTTGATATTTATACTATTATTCTTTTTATTGTGGATGAGATTTAGTTTGTCTTGGATTACTACATTTTACAGCTTATGTATTCATACGAGACTTATGTATTTCGTATGAATACAGCTGGCATGTCTACGTTCCTAGTCCTACGTATTTTGGGACTGGGGCATTACTTGTTTTTGTGGTGGCCCATGCAGGTCAAGATAAATTGTTTGGTTACTTTAACATACCAAGCAAGCCTGCGTATAGGATTAGAAGTCTAGGATCTCATCCACATACTTGACCTCTTTTCTTGATTTTATCTACCGTTTGACTCATCAATTGCATCTTGTTTGCTTCCTTCAATCCCTATTCTTATCTTTCCTTCGTGCTTGCTAGAGATTGACCATACTAGTTAGTTGTCCCAAAACACCATTAGTTTAATTCTTTAAGTTGGGTAGAATACCTTACGAACTAGCAACCCTTTGACCTAGTGACTTATATTAGCAAGCTTATTTAGATCCTAGAATCTAGAGGACCTAACCCGTCTAGCCAACCAAGGACTTGGACAAGAAGACTATAGGACGACTGTATGACTTAGAATCATTCTACCTTCTTTAAATCTTAATCTCTCGTGTCTATGTATTTGCCGTTTGACTAATGATGCTAATGTAGCCTAGTTTTTGCAAGCTTATTCTTTATCGAGTTTGTTCATGACATATGCTATTGAGCGCTCACTAGCCTATTGTCTAATCAGAACCGGTATATAATGGTCTGATCAACCAAGTGCACTTTAGTTCGCTTTTGTCTATCGTTCTACGTGGATGGGGAGGTAGTTAAACTTGTCCTCTAGAGTCCCATCCGCGACTGCCTTGACAACCCCTTTGAAAATTTTCGATCGTCTTTGGATCACGTATTCGTATTCGATAACGCCTCCTTCGAACTCTATATTGCTTTCACCTTCACCTATTTTAGAAGAACGAAAGCGTTGTACTAAAACTTCCTCTAAACCTTTATATCGATTATGACCATACCATATTATTTTTCTATGATCTAGATCGCAATTTCTTACGACATGATTTTATATCGATTGTTCCTCGTCGATACCCCATTGTGTCTTCTCACCCCCTCATAATTCTTAATTTCGAGGATGAAATTCTTTTAAGTTGGGTAGGATGTAAAACCCCTAAATTTTCTAGTAATTTTTTTAATGTTGGTACTGATTTAATTTTTTTGTATTGTACGTCGCGTAGTCGTATTATACGTCGCGCACGAAATTTTATTTTCAAAATTTGCTCGTCGAGTGCGAATATGTGCGAGCGTACATATTTTTTGAAAAAAATATATTTTTATTTTATATTCCAAAATCTTATTACTTTATTTATTTATTTATTAGTGGTAATTTAGAAAACTATTTTATATTCCTTGCGTACATTAAATTAAATTTATATATTTTTATTTTCGAAATTATTAAATATAAATATTTTATTATTCGAAAAGATATTTAAAAATATTTATTATTTTCGAAATTATTATTATTGGTAATTTGAAAAATATATTTGGAAGTTATTGTAGCCATTTAAATATTGATTTAATATTTGGATTTATTTTTATAGAGTAAATTAATATCTATATATGGAGTTTGAATTATATTGTTGATTTTAAACTAAAGCATAAAAATTTATTTGATTTAAAATTAAATTTTGATTTGGATTTAGATTTATTAAATTAATTTAAATTTATAGATTGAATTATCTATTGGAATTTGAAATATTCCTAATCCTATCCAAACAGGAATTTCCACATCCTATAAATAGGCAGGTACTCATCCGTGTATTCTATTCTCCAAAATTTTCCACCACAAAAGTGAGTGCATCGTGTCCATGACCGTGTCCGTGTCCCATCCACTATATGTTTCATTGTACAAGTACAATACTCCATCCCGGGTCCGACAGATCCGAACCTCCGTCTCCATCATGTCGGACACACCCGACACAACTCATCCAAACTCAAAAACCTAATCCTATCCCAACCCTAAAACCTACTACTGCCACGACCACCGCCTCTTGCTGTCATCGTCTCGGCTCCGACCCCCTCTACGCCGACCGCCCATAGAACCGTCCCCAACCCCACGGCCTCCAATTCTGTCGAAACCACCTCCTCACTGTCAAGGCCTGGCCAAACCCAGCACCACCATGGCAACCCCAAGATCCCCACAGCCTTCTCGCCACCATCACAGGATCACCTCCAACACCATCACCAAAATTACCACCGCCGCCCATGGGCTCTGCAGCCCACCTCGACTCCATCCCGATGGTCGCCCACACCCAACGCCGCCGGCACACCCCGTCACTGTTTGCCATGAAATATAAAAGAACAGAACAATTATCGGAGGACCGAACTTTTACTTCACGTTACAAACTCGCTTGTACAAAGAAAGCCTATGGACGAAAACCTAGGTACAGCAGTCTAAGTACAATTGTTTATTTTAGATTCTGGGGGGTGACGATAGAGGCTCGGGAAGGCGACGACAGCCTTGCCTTACTCCTTGTACGATCGGTATGTAGCCTTGGCTCCTGTGAGAAGATGGTTGGCGTTGATGAAGAAATACTCTTCTTGCTCTCCCTCTATTACTCTTCTGGCTTCTCTCTTTCTGTGTATTTTCTCTCTGATTATTGGGGGGTTCTCTCTGTATATCTCCTCTCTGACCGTGTCTCTTTTGCAAGGGAATGGCACCCTGCTATTTATAATAGTGGGGAGGCATCATTAGGGTTTGGTTGATTACCCATTCTCCAAGTGGCGGAGGCCTGATGCTTAATCAATCTAGACCATTCGTGCTAGGCGTGAAGGATCTGGGCCATAAATGGGGGTAGCACTAAATCTTTTGAATAATTAATGCTGATTGCTTTAAATCTTCATATTGATTGTGAAGCTTGGATCTCCCACCACGTGTCCCATTGGTTCGATTAGGAATGATATGACCAGATCCCATTAATTATGAGGATATGGTCATTGGGATCTGGTAAATCTTTGTATCTCATACTCATCTTTGCTGCCAGCTATCATTGAATCTCTGCCACGTATCTTGATGATGGACTCTGCCAAAGCCGCATGACATCCATGAACCGCATGAGACAGCGTATCGGCGAACCGCATAGGTATAGTATTTGCGAGCCGCATGAGATGGTTCCTTGGTGAACCACATAAGGGTAGTAACTATGAGCCGCATGGGATGGCTTTTTGGTGAGCTGCAGGAAAACGATCCTTGCCAGCCGCATGAAGCTGTTCTTCACTGGAGCCGCATGGGAGTAGCCACGTGTCAATCTCGAATCACGTCAGAGATTTTCTCCTATTTCCCAAGAGTCTGTCATTATAGCAGGGCCATTATGATACTTTATGTCAGAGCCCTCAGCTGTCAAATCATGACAGAGCATTAAATAGGCAGACTGCTCGATGGCCAGCTGTGTGAAGGGGTCTTCGTGGGTACACGTGGCATTGAGCCGCATATCTCCGTGAGCCGTATGTACTTTTGAACCACATGCGACTGGTGGACTCTTTGAACCGCAGGACTGTCCCTATACAAGCCGCATGGACTCTCCTGTCCGAGCCGTATGAGACTAAGAGTCTCTCTGAACCGCATGGGACTGCTCCTATATGAGCTGCATGGGGTTCTCCTGTTCTGAGCCGCATAGATCATCGTTCTGATATTTTCCATGCTTCTACAAGACCCCCTTCAAAGTTTTCAATTTGCAAAATTGAAATACTTTGAATAAGAAGCATGGCCTTTGTTGATCGCATAGATGGTACAGCCGTATGGATTTATCTGGCCGTACGAGCTGTGAGACCGCATAAGCTTTTTGCCACGTGTCTTAGCCACGTGTGCAAATCTTCTGCATTAAATGCCCTTGATTCGTCGCCTCTTAGGGGAGGATCCCAAGGGTCAGTTTTGTTTTGACCGAAGCGGTTTATTCTTTTAGGCGGCACATAGATCGAGGCATTTTCTTTTGTTTTTTTCGAGCCTCCTTCGCCTATAAGTAGGAGTAAGTTTATTCTTTGAGGGTTTCTTTACCTTCTCTCTTTTGCTCGAACTCTTCGTTGCAGACTTCCTCTTCGTCTTCTCCTATCAGCGATCGGCAATGGCTCCTAAGAAGACTGCTATTGCCACGGGCAAGAAGGCCGCGTCATCTTCTGCGGCGACGAAGGACAAGAAGGCCGCGTCTTCATCGACTGCGGCGGCGAACGTGGCGGCTCCTCCGGCGGCTGGCGTGCCTATTTTTTACTTCGACGTTCACCCGCCTATTGCTGGTAGGACCATCAATATGAACTGCCATGGCTACGCCGTATATTTTATGCGCGAGCCTATATTCCCAAGTATGCTGTGTGTCCGACTCATATTCGGACCGCATGGGATATGACCCAGGCTTGAGCCGCATGAAAGTTGTTTGCATAACTACTTCATCATCAGGGCCGCATAAGCCCATCTGGACCGCATGAGCTCCTTCAAACTGAGCCGCATAAGCATATTTCGAACTGAACCGCATAAGATTATCTGAACTGGACCGCATAAGCTCATCCTCGCTGGACCGCATAAGCTTTTTCGAGCCGAATTATATAAGCTTATTCGAATCGGACCATATCCGCATATGCTCCTTTCGAACCGCATAAGCTCATCCGCACTGAGCCGCATAAGTTTCTTTCGAGCCGAACCGCATAAGCTTATTCGAACTGAACCGTATGGGCTCTTTCAAATTGAGCCGCATAAGCTCATTCGGACTGACCGGTATGAACTCTTTTAAACCGAGCCGCATGAGGCTATACTGAGCCGCATAAGCATCATGTAGTTTTGTGTTTCAGCTATCTTTTTGACTTGTTTCTTTTGTTTCTTTCTTCAGAGAATCTGCCAGTAAATCCTGCGGGGGAACTTATAGTGGGTTCAAATCGATTCGCCCTGGGCCTGCATCTTGACGACTTAATTAAGCATGTGTTGAATCAATTCCCTGCTGATGAGCCTTCGGAGAGGTTGAAGGCCATCGAGAATCAGACCCTCCATTACCTCCGTTCCATGATGAATACTGGGAAGCTGGATGGAAAATACCTGAAGCCTTCGTTCCTTTTTGGAGATGCTTTAATCATAGAGATTTCCGAGAACTTGGATTTTTCTTTGGATGGGATGGCAATCCATATTCCTCTCATGGAATGTCATTATCCTTTGTCATGGTTCAATATGGTGTTGCTGGACAGGAAGATGGTGTGTAACTTAACTCCTACTCAATCAGGGATGTTGATGGGCAACATCCATTATAATTCGAACATGCGGTCAGCGTATGCGGGTAAGGATTCCGTCCTCTGGTACATGATGGGTCTGGCCCCGGGCTCTTTCATGAATGTATACGATCCCAACTTCACACTTACTCAAGCTGATACCTTCCTGAATCGGCTTGTTCACAAGAAGTCTTATTCCGTTGGTAGGCTGGCACTGCCGAACTGGATAAACCCCACTTCTACGTGGGCCCAGTTGACCACTTGGGTTCTGCAGACCTACGAAACATTCTTACGGGAGGTAGGGCTTTACCAGGCCATTCGGGGCACTTGTCATGGGCTTCCTATCAATAAGCCACTGTTCGTGGCGCTCTTGGAGATGTATAGCCAGCGAACGGGGACGTTCTTTACACCCGGAGGGGAGTTGGGGCTTGCTCTCAATGAGATGTATACTGTCTCCAAACTTCCGTGGGGGAATGAGCCTTTCGAGGTGTATACCCCGTCGAATGAGGAGTTTGAGGACTTGGACCGACGACTCCCAGGTTCTATTGCGGTGTATCGGGAGTTACTGTGCCACCATAGTGCTTGTCATCAGATGGCTATAAAAACGGTGGATAGCTCCGAGGGGACCGCTCCCCACACCACATCCTGGATTAATTATCTTTTTAAAGTTGACCCTTCAGGCGAAGTTACTCCTCGAACCCCTCGAACGAATGGAGAGATAAGGGATCTGATGTCAAGCGTCAAGAAGTCGCGATCCAAGAGCGACATATTCGGGAGTCAAACTGACTCTCTCAGCTATTTTTACTACGGGACCACAAAGATGTCAGAGAAGGCGCTCCTGGCTGGATTTTTAATGATATGGCTGCGAAATTGCGTAGTCTCAGGAGGAGCGGGTTCTATTGAGAGGATCGGTCGTCATTTCATTCTTCCTGCCGTTAAACTGGTATTTGGAGTTAGACTGGCCCTTCTTCCTACTATGGTGTGTAGCATACACCATGGTCTTCGAACCTTTTCGTCCAAGGTTATTGCACGCAAGAAGACTTTGGATTTTGAGTGCGTAGAACTGCCTTTTCACTATTTGATGGGGTGGTTGGCAATGCACTACAAGTCTTTGATGGGACCTGGCATAGCGGAAGATGCTACAGATGAAGACGCTTTCCTTTTCAAATGCCATCGTCGGTCTTGGAAATACAACACTATGCCATCTTGTCGGAAGACGCTGGCGAGGGTGGATGGGTGTGACTTTTTTGTGTCTGTTCCTCCCTTTTCTGATAAGGAAGTGAGGAAGGTACATCTCGATGGTACCGGCCTTCTCACTTTCTGTCTCCGAACATGCTCACCTGGTTGTGCAACATCCGCCCCGCGCATCTGGTTTATCGCAACCGCGATAATGTGTACTTGGAGCCTTACCTACCTATTAGATTTTCCCGCCAATTTGGTTATAGCCAGTTATTCCTTGATTGTCCCAACCCTTGTTTGGGCTTTGAAGGTAGCGTTCTTGATGGTGTCAGGGCATGGAATTATTACGACGCTTATCATACTCGGGCTAGCTTCTCGGTCCCCGATGCTAAGGCGACGAGGAAAATTTTATACGTGGCTGCTTTATATCACGTTATGGCGAACAAGCCTCGTGTTGATTTCGATCCGAGTACCAGTTTCATCGTGGGTACCGGTTTAGAGGAGAAGCCCAAGGGGGCTAAGGCTAGAAAGCAACTAGCGCTCCAGATTCCCCTCCCTGAATCAGAACCTTCCGAGTCTGCTGAGGAGGAGGATGATCATGATAGCGAAGACTCCCTTTCTGGTGGGGGTGAAGAAGTAGCGGATCAACCGCTTCCCACACCCGATGAACCGACGGAAGATCCGTTGCTTACTACACAAGAGGAAGTAGTGAGAGAAGAACAGTCTTCAGCTGTGTCTGGTTTCTCGCGTAAACGAGTTAGATACGAGTCTTCTGACAGTAGAGCGACCTTTTCCGTGAAGAGAGCTGCCGTTAGGTCTCGTGGATTACTTATTACCGAGAGGGGTGAAGGTACAGACGCTATTCTGGAGGTAAGACCAAGTCGTAGCCATCTCTTTGTTGTAGTTTTCTTTTCTCTCGGAGATATGACTTAATCCCTTTTCTTTGTAGGTGTCCGATGAACCGTCCTCTCCTGAATCGTCTACCACCCCTGAAGTTGATCCGGCCCTTGCTGCTTTGATTAGCGACATGTGTGTCGCGGTCCTTTCTGTGGGGGCTCTCTTAGCGGCGGCTGGGAGCTCCCAGGTTGTTGAAGCCTCGGCCCAGGGTGATGAAGGTTTCCTTGGGCCTGTCTCCGAGACCGCTAAACTTCAGCAAGGCGACGCCGATCTTGGTGCATCTCCTCCCGAGGATGCAAGGGCGGAGAAGTCTATTATACCTGACTCGGAGGCTGTTGGTGAAGAGGCTGCGGTGCCTGCAGGCGAACCTCGGCCTCCACACTCCTCAACTGGTAAGATAAGCCAGATATTGACTAGTGAGGGGGCTTATTTGCTCTATCAACATATCCTCCGGGTCAAATCGATTCATGGTTGCCTTGGCCCTGCAGGTCCTGACCCTTTACTTCCCGTCGTGGATGTTCTTGGGAAAGGCTCGGCCTGCCGTGATCCGGGAGAAAGGAGCGTTCCCTCTCCTTTGCCGTCTCATGTCGAGGGGCCTCCCGTCAGCTCCAGGCAGATGGGAATGGAGTTGGCGATGGTCTCCGCCTCATCCTCCGCAGATTATACGGCTCCGGAGACTGACCTCTCGACCCTACCGAGTATTCAAATTCTGCAGGCTGCCGAAGAGGAGTTGGCCGCTGTTCAAGCGTCCTTTCGTACGGAGTTTGCTTCTCTTGTGGCAGGGGCGGCAGATTCTGTTGCGTCTTCTTCAGTGCTGCCAGCCACACCCTCGCTGACACCGGCTTCCTCGAAAACTCTGGACGAGGTGACGTAGGACGTGGTTGACAGCTTCTATCGCCATTTAAAAAGGGGCGTAGACGTTGCTGTGGAACGGGAGACCCCTTTTTCCCTGTCTCTCCGGTGCGCTCGGGGTCAGGTTGCAACTTTGAAGTCCCTTCCTGGCGGGATGGGGTTGGCTGCACTGCTGGAGCCTAAGCTGACAGAAGCTGATCAGCTTGTGACCCAACTACTGGTGATACGACAGACGGGCTTGCCTGCTGCGATTGAGCGGGAGCGGGGCTTCGTCATTGCTGCTCGGGATAGGATCAAGCTTGCCCGAGATACTGCTGGGCCAGTTGTACGGGAAGACCTTGATAAGTTTTTCGCTTTGTATGACCGGCTGGGTCGTCGGAGTCAGGCTTGTCGTGCTCGGAAGAGTCTGCTTCTCGTGGAATCGTTGATACGAAGGAGCGGATCCTCGCACTCCAGAGGGAATTGGCCTTCTTAGAGTCGGAGCTGGAGGCTGCTAAGGCGGAACAGGAGTCAATCGTTCGGGAGGCCGAGAAGGTTTCCCGATCTTCTGCTAACCTGGAGCGGGCCTTTAAGAAATTTGAGAACAACTGGCAAGCTCACGCTCATCTGGAGGATGAGGCGGTGCTGACCCACGAGGCGGAGCGTCGAGCCTCCCAGAGGTTTGAGCGGTCGGTTGCTTTGCTGACGGACCGTCTCAGGGCGTTATGTGCCCCGGAGCAGTGATCAGCTTTCTGTTCTCTTTTGCTTCTCTTTTTTTTCTTTTTTTTTTTGTAAGGGATGTGATCCCAAATGATGTAGTATTTAGAATTTCGAATAAATGATCATGTTTCAACTCATCTTCTTTTTTTTGTACTTGTAGCGTTTGCGGAATTGGACTTGCTGGGGGATTATTTGTGGGCCTGTTACCCTAGGCGTACCTTAGTTTTAGGTACGGATAACAAGTTTGGTCATGACGTCCGGAACAGCCGTGGCAAAGTGGTCACGGATGCTCTTAGTATTGGGCAAAAAGAATGCCATGGAGCAGCTGGGCTCCCGGGGCATGGTGAGATGATGGATTTATGCTAAGAAGCTTAGCAAGGGATATTTATGGACCTATTATCCTTGGCGTACCCGGGTTCGGGATACGGATAATAGGGTGAAAGGAAAACCAACATATTTGCTCAGAGGTTATGAGGACATGGCAAGCATGAGGGTTTTACCGTGGAATCTTCCTGCTCAGAGGTAATGAGGACATGGCAAGCATGAGGGTTTTACCGTAGAATCTTCCTTCTCAGAGGTAATGAGGACATGGCAGGGGAGACTTCACGGAAGATATTCGTGGTCAACAGCGGACATTTGTGGTCAACAGAGGACATCTGTGGACCTATTATCCTTGTCGTACTCCGGTTGTGGGTACAGATAATAGGTTGAAAGGGAACCGACATACTTGCTCAGAGGTATTGTGGACATGGCAAGCATGAAGGATTCTTCGACGGAGCCTTCCCACTCAGAGGTAATGAGGACATGGCAGGAGTGGGCTCAATGAAGAGGGGGTACACAGAACGACTAAGAGGTAGGAGAACGTGGAAGTTCTGTGCGAGAGGGTGGTTTGTTTTTGGTGGAAGTGGAAACAACTCAGAGGTAATGAGGACATGGTCATTTCGGAAATTTGCGGATCGATTACCCTTTTTGTGCACTGGGAGCGCGGGTAGTGGATCATAAGGAAGGATCTCTTCCAAGAAGAAAGTTCAGAGGTATAATAATACGTGACTTACTATCTGAAAGAGTGACCGGAATATGAGTTCAGAGGCACCAGCGGGTACATAACTCGGTAATTTAGAATATTGAGAAAGTGTGAGTTCAGCGGCACCAGCGGGTACATGACTCGATAATCCAAAGGGAATGTGGAGGTGAGTTCAGCGGCACCAGCCGGTACATGACTCGATAATCTGAAATATTGTGGGTGTGAGTTCAGCGGTACCAGCGGGTACATGACTCGAAGATCTTATAGAGAATGTCGTTTAGACATAATATTTCTTCAGGAACTTGCCGTTGACGGGCAACATGAGCAAGTCTCCGTTTTGCTTTGCGACACGGTAAGCACCGTTGGAGAATACTGTCTCAATGATAAATGGGCCTTCCCACTTTGGCTAAAATTTGCCGGCGGTCTTGTGAGTCATGACCATCGGCCTCCGGACTGCCAAGACGAGATCGCCCACCTAGAATGTTCTAATTTTGACCTTCTTGTTGAAAGCTCCAAAGATGCGTGCTTGGTATAGCTCAATTCGTTGCTGAGCTAAGAGGCACTTTTCATCTAGTGCCTCCAATTCCTGTAGGCGACGCTGGTGGTTGTCGTCGGTTGTCAATTGATGTGTGAGGGCGACACGTAGTGAGGGAATCTGGGTCTCCAAGGGGAGGACTACCTCACTCCCGTATACCAGGGAGAATGGTGTATTCCCGGTGGCTGTTCGGACCGTGGTACGATAAGCCCATAAGCATTCGCCGAGCTTCTCGTTCCAGTCACGTTTGTTGGAGGAGACAAATTTCTTGAGAAGTTTGATGATTGTTTTGTTGAATGCCTCTGCCAACCCGTTCGCTGCCGGGTTGTATGGTGTCGAAGCGACATTCTGAATACGGTGCTTATCGCAGAACCGATAGAATGCGTGGCTTGTAAACTGTGGACCATTATCATGGATGATCCTTCGCGGCAGTCCGAAGCGGTAGATAACGTGATGCTTAAGGAAGCTGATCACGTTTGAAGTCTTAACTTCTGCGAGTGGGACGGCTTCCGCCCATTTGGAGAGGTAATCAGTGATCGCAAGTATGAAGCGATGTCCTCGGAAGGAAGGTGGGGTGATTGGACCAATGATATCCATTCCCCATGCTTCGAATGGCCAGGACGCCACTGTCGGATGTAGAAATTCGGATGGTTGGTGAATGAAGTCCGCGTGGACTTGGCAGGCTTTGTATTTTCTAGCATAATCTATCGCATCTGCCACCATCATGGGCCAATAGTAGCCCATTCGTCGAAGACGGTCTTGCAATTTTGGGCCAGGCTGGTGGGCCACGCAGACACCGTCGTGAGCTTCTCGTACGGCTTCTTTGGCTTCTGTATTTGACAGACACCGAAGCAGTAATCCGTCATAGGAACGACGATATAGCATTTTCGTCTCTGTATCGTAGAAGAATCTGAGAGAACGTCGTTTGATGGAAGTGGCTTCCTTTGGGTTCTCGGGCAGGATGTCGTAGACGACGAAATCGATGAATGGTTGTCTCCAATCTGGGGCATCAACGATTGTCTGTGCGGAATAATTCGCCACGAATTGCACATTGTTTTTGGAACAGACCAGTTCATGGCCTATCACATCCACTAATTGGCGGTCATAATTCGGAACTGCTAGGGAAGCGGCAAGACCGGCTAAGGCATCTGCTTCGATATTTCGGAGTCTGGGGACATGTTGGATGAAGAACCCCTTGAACGACGAGATGATGTCAATCGCTATTTGGTGATAAGGGATCATGTCTTCGTGGCGGACTTCGTATGAGCCCCGGATCTGATTGACGATTTGCTGGTAATCGCCATATGCTTCAAGGTATTCTACCCCCAGCTCTCTTGTAAGTTGGAGGCCAATGACCAGAGCGTTGTACTCGGCCACATTGTTAGAGCAGGGCTCGGTGAGGGAATAAGCACGGTTAATCACCAATCCGGAAGGAGAGATTAGCACTACCCCGACTCCGACGACTATATTGCCTTTAGGTCCGGTCCTCGAAGCACCGTCGAAGAACATTCGCCATATATTCTCGTGAGAGGTTGCATGCGAGTCGGCGACCTCATCTGGGATCTCTTCATATATTCTGGAGGACTCCGAGCCTGGGTGGGCTGCTAAGAAGTCTGCCAGGGCTTGACCTTTGATTGCCTTTTGTGGGACGAAGATCATATGATAAGGGGACAGCAATATTGCCCATGTAGCGAGGCGAGAGCTGAGTGCCCCTGGTTTAGTCATGAGGACCCTGAGAGGGTTGACTCGTTAGATCACATGTATCGTTTGTCCGGTGACATAATACCGTGTTTTCTGAATGGCGAACACCAGGGCGAGGCATTCCTTCTCCACAGCGGTGTATCGGTGCTCTGGCCCAATCATCATTCGGCTGAGGTAATATATGGCCTGCTCGTGGCCTGCGTTGTTGTTCTGTGCCAGCAAAGCCCCGAGGGAGTGTTCCATTGCTCGTACATAGAGCGGGAATGGTTTTCCAGGAACCGGGGCTACCAGAACTGGAGGATTTGACAAATATTTTTTGATGCTGTCGAAAGCACGCTGGAATTCCTCGTCCCATACGAATGAGACTCCTTTCTTCATGAGGTGCGTGAATGGTCGGCATCGCCCGGAGAGGTTGGAAATGAACCTTCTGATGTAAGCTAGCCTCCCTTGAAGGCCTCTGAGTTCGCGGAGATTTCTCGGGGGACCCATCTCCATGATTGCTTTTGTCTTCTCAGGGTCTACATAGATACCCTTTGCAGTGATGATGAAGCCTAAGAACTTTCTGCTGGATACGCCCAGAAAGGACTTCGTAGGGTTCATTTTCAAATTGTGCGCTCGCATTAGGTCGAATACCGTCCTTAGATCCTGCAGATGGTCTTCTTTGCAGCGGCTCTTAACGGCTATATCGTCAACGTAGCACTCCACTATCTTACGTAAGTGGTCTATGAAGATGATGCTCATGGCTCTTTGATATGTGGCACCGGCATTCTTCAAACCGAAAGGCATGACTGTGTAGTAGTACGTGCCAATTGGTGTTCGGAATGAAGTATGCTTTTCGTCATCAGGAGACATTTTGATTTGGTTATACCCCGAGAAGCCATCCATAAATGACATGCGTTCGAAGCTGCAGGTATTGTCGATCATGATGTCTGTGATAGGAAGGGGGAATTCATCTTTGGGGCATGCCTCGTTCAGGTTGCGAAAGTCGATGCAGATTCGAATCTTCCCATTCTTCTTGAGGACGGGTACTATATTGGCGACCCAATCGGGATGTTGCTCCTCACGAATGAAGCCGCTGGCTATCAGTTTGTTGACTTCGGCTTCGATCGCGTCCATGATGCCTGGACGGAAGCGTCGCTGTTGTTGCTTGACCGACTTCGCATCTGGTCGAATGTTGAGTTTGTGAAGAACGATGTCAGGATTTAACCCTGGCATGTCTTCATAGCTCCAGGCGAACACATCAATGTACTCTCTGATAAGTTCTAACAGCGACTCCCGTTCTTCGTCAGTTAGGCTTTTACTGATGAAAATTGGTTTTAGAGAAGATTCGCTGCCGAGATCCATTTGTATGACCTCATCTTCAGTAGGAGGTTCTCTCAGTTCGAACCGCTTTTTCTATTGTGCGTCTAATTACTGGGCCCATGGCTCTAGCTCGAGGATTTCGAGGATGTCTTCGTCTTCCTCGTAAGCGTCGGCGAATACCATGTTGACTGACATGACTTGTCTGAACACATCTCCGATGCTGGTATCTGAGTCGGAAGTTGGTGATCCGGTTGAATGTGACTGCCAGTCGCATTCTTCATCTGAACTTTCAGGGGTCGTAGTAGGCGTTACATACCCTAACCCGCATCGAGTTTTGTTATAGTAGTTCCGTGGTTTGCCCGTTGGGACTGGCGGCTTCAAAGGTAATCGTCGCTCAGTGCCATAGTTCAATCCTGGCGTCGTCTCTAGATCATACCCCTGTTTCTGCATGAGATATTTGGATTGAGGGCTATAGAGATACAGAGGCAGTCTCCCGGCATCTGACCCGAGGTCGACTTCTTCTATGGTGAGGGGATGCGGGTTGTTCGTCCGGCCGAAGATGATCGGATGATCTCCTCCCTCGAATATTCGGTAAGCGTCTTCTACTGGAGTAAGCTGGATCGCGGTGTACACATTTGTCACCTGTGTGTGTAGGTAAGTGCATATACCGTATTCCATAGCATAAATTGTACATAGCTTATTGAGCTCGGTGTAGTTCAAAGATAACCCTTTATTGATGAAGTAAGGTATCTTTTCTAGGGGGATTACATCATCAGCGGAGGGGACATCAGTGTGGGCAGCCACATACTTGGCTAGCTCCGGTTCCTCTTCGGCTACCCCCTGTGTGAATGAAGACTGAGAGGATGACCTGGGAAGCTTGATCGTCAGTGGTTCAGTTGATGGAGCAGAGCGTGGAGTTATTGGCAGACTGGCGACCCCCAGTTTGGCATTTGATGTGGAGCGAGGAGTGGCTGGTTCGCTGGAAGTGTCAGACCTTGCATCGGGGTGACGACCCTTCCTGGGAAGGCGTATCGTCATGGGCCTGTCCGAGGGGTTGAGCTTCCCTGCTTGTGGTTGGCTGACTCTTGGTAGCCTGATTGTCAGTGGCTCCGTTGTGGGTCTCGGCACTTGGCCGGACCTTGACAGCCGGATTATCATTTGCTCCTCCTGCGCTGAGAGGCTGATTGCGTCCTTCCGCAGAGTGGCGGTAAGGGGTACAGACTTGCCCGGTTTGCGAGCTTGGAGGTGGATCGTCAGGGGTCCTTCTGATCCCGTGGCTGTCTCGGTATGAGCTTGTGCGTCTCCTTCATCAAGGTGCCACTTCGACTTTTCGTATAGACAGGAGTCTGAGTAGTAGGATTCGACCCCTTTGAAGGGATCGATATCAGCAAATTCTGTCTTCACGAAGCCGTGTTTGTCGACATGTTTGAAGCACTGGTGTAGCGTGGAAGGCACGATCATATAATCATGAATCCATGGACGCCCCAAGAGGATGTTGTAAGAAGTGTCTGCATCTATGACGTAGCAGGTGACTTCGGATTGGAGGTCGCCAATTTGACACTTCAGACGAATCTTCCCAATAGGGTAGCTCCTGTCCGAATTGAAACCGCTGATGGCGGTGTTTGTGGGCGTCAGGCGATGCATTGGGATGCGGAGATGATGTAGCAAGCCCTTCGGAATGATGCTTATGGAAGAGCCAGGATCTATGTGCATCCGGTCCACCTTCACGTCGCCGATGTATCCCGTGTAGTATAGCGGGCGATCATGTAGGTTGGTTTTGATGAGCATGTCCTGCGGAGTGAAGACAATGTTGGGCATTGCTCCCGTGCAGGCGCTGTCTTGGAGATCCACGGGTGAGTCCTCCCCGGTGAGGTTGGATTGAGCTAGATAGGCATCGGCATTTTGAAGTGCTTCGCTCAATGCAATACGAACGTCCTTGGAGAGTCTTAGGAGTTCGTACAGTGACAATTTGGCCGGAGTGTTAGCCAATTGTGCTAAGATGTCAAAGTTGTAGGGCCTCTCTAGTCCTTGGGCTGCGTCTTTTCGGAGAGATTTGTCGAAGCGAGTCTCCTTCGGCCTAGGCTTGTCGGTCGTCGAAGGCTGAGCCGGTCCCGGAGCATCAGTTGTAGTGGGTTGATGATTTTCAGCTGGATTGTTAACTACAGGTTGGGATTGCGCTCCGGACCGCGTGACGACGGCTGTAGCTTCCTCGTTGTCTGCTGAGATTGTGTGGCAGGTCCTGATTTTTCTACTCTTCTTTTTGTTGGTGGGAGATGGTGTGGGCCGAGTTACTTCTGACACCAAGTCTGGATGGACCCACATGACCTCTCCTCGTGAGGTGGTGAGAGGTACTAGACCAGCAGCCTGTTCCCGGGGAGGTGGAAGATTGGTAATCTCCATCGTTGCGAGAGGGACGGGGATTACCCCGTCTCGAGTCTCCGTCGGAGGGAAGTTGCCGAATTGTACGGACACCATATTGGCTGCTACGGTTACCTCTTCGAAGTCGATGGCCAGAGCGTTCGAATCGATGAGGCTTTGGATGTACCGTTTTAGTTGGTAGCAGTCGTGTGTAGCGTGGTGCACATAATGGTGGTAATGGCAGAACTTTGGGTTCTCCAGATCAGCCGGCCGAGGCTCCCGTCTTGGTGGAGGAAGCTGAATTCTATCTCCTTGTATGAGCATGTCCAAGATAGGCTTGACGTGGCCGTCTTCGAAAGAGTAAGTGATTTGAGGTCATTGTTTGTCGGCTGGTTGTGACTCGGGCTTCTGGGCCGTGTCGGCCACCATATCCTGTTTTCTCTTGCTGTCCCGATTGTTGGAGGGGTTACCCCCATTATCGTTGTTGGGACGCTTGCCCTTGTTTTCTCCTTCTGAGATGTGCAATCCCAGTTGGCGAGCCTTCTTTAGTCGTTCTTCGGCGCTTGTGGCACTGATGATGAACGCCTTCCAATCTTTGAATTGACTTTCGCCCATCCAAAGGCTGATTGTTGGAAGCAGTCTCTTTTGGCAGATCTCAATCAAAGAGGAATCTGGATTTCCGGAGGGCAGCTTCATGGCGGTTTGGCGGAACCGCTCAATGTAGTTCCTTGTTAACTCTTTCTCCCCTTGGACGACGTCCATGAGGGTGGACATGGTGACGTCTTGCCCTACTTCGTAGAACCTCTCCAAGAACAGGCGCTTGAAGCCGGTGAAGGAGTGGATGCAGTTGTCCGGCAGATTGCAATACCAGTCGAAGGCGACTCCTTCCAATGCCCCAATGAATAATCGAGTGAGGATAGCATCATCATGGGGCAGATGGTCGGTGGTGACCTCGAAGTAAGTGATGTACCGACTTGCTGAGGTCTTGCCATCATATGGGTTGATATTGAACGACTTATATTTTGGCGGGAATGAAACATCCCTCCATTCAGCAGGGTATGGTTGCCGTATTCTGTGATCTTGAGCGTTTTCTCGGGCATGGAACATGGCTCGGAGCTCCTGGACCTCTTTTCTTACTTCTCGGGTCTCGTCTGTAGCGGTAGGGGCTGTTACTTCTTGAGGATTATTGCCCGGGTTTGGTGCCGCTGAGTTCGAATCCACATTGACCGCAGGGCCCGTGCTTCTTTGACCGGGCGTTCCTCCTTGTAGAGTTGGCAGGGCCGCTTTAATTTCGTCTACAGTCTTGACCAAAGCAAGTAATATGGCTTCGAGATTGTCGATGCGCTGGCGATCATTGGAACCACCTTGATTGTTGTCAGTCATAAACACCGTCCTTACGTGAGGAGTGATGGAAGGAACGGTGGAGGATGTGCCCTCCGAGTCGTACCCGTGTACCGAGAAGTCATCGGGATATGTGGGAATATTGTCTTCTGGTTCGGACTCGGAGGGAGCAGTACCCCCAGCCTCAGAGTTTACTTCGTCTTGAGAGTCACGGGTGTCCTCGGGGACATCGGTGCCTGTCGTACCTGATGGAAGAATCGCTTCCCCGGGCTCGGCTCCTTGAAACATTGGATTGTTGCGGATGTTCGGAGGAGTGCTACCCCCAACCCCCAACGATGTGGATGATGAATTTCCCACTGCAGCAGATTTTGTTTTTGAACGGGTGTGTTGGAATACTCCGATGGAAGACAACCGTTTAGACGACAGTTTCTTAGCTGTAGTGGTTGATATCTTGGGACTGGAGATGCTTGTCTTTTTCCCCCTCCTTTCGGCGGGGACCTTCTGAGCAGAATTGCAGGAGACTATCGGAGGTGCCTCATCTTCTGAGCTCGGATGCTGTAGTCTTTGGAAGACGGATGGCCGATCTTCCGTCATTGCTGCGTTATTGCAACAGCAGTTGACAATAATTTGGGTGCAGCAATGTCTAAGCGAGGACTCTTTGCATGCCGACACTCCTCCTCATTCCTTGCATTTGTGGAGGATCGCCTCCCGCAAGTCTGAAGAACCACTCTGTCCATTTACCGCCGGAGGCTGGACTCGAGCGGTTGTATACAACTTCCCATCCGAGGCCCGTGTGATAGTCAACGGGACGCCCCGATAGTCAGAGGTTGGGACTGCTGACTGGGCCTGATGAGCCCGCGCTGCCCTAGACTTCCTCCTTTTAGCACTTGCGGGTGCGTAATAGGAGGAGTCCAAGTTGAATGCCACAGATTCTGGCTTATCATCCAGAGAACCATCAGGGTCAGGACCGTATGAGAGACGGTCGAAGACTGATCGAGAGAAGCGTAGAACGGACGCTATGCGGCTAGAGTTGGGTACCGTGCAGGCTGTCTGCATGCGGTTGTCTTCTGCTGTTGGATGAGTTGTTTTTGAGCGGCTAGGAGTCACGACCGTGCAGGCTGGCCGCATGTGGTTGGCAATTGTGGCCGCATGGGCTTTCTGCAAGCGATTGACTCCCATAGCCGCATGTGTTTCATCCATATGATTGGCGACTGTAGCCGCATAAGCCATGCGGCTGACAGATGTGACCGTACGATTTTTCTTCATACGGCTAGCGGATGTGGCCGCATGAGCTTTTTCCATGCGGCTAACACCCTTATGCGGCTCGGTTCGCGTAGAGTTCCTCTTTGCCCCTGCAAGTCCAGCATCATAGTATTTTCTTCTGCCGGACTTGGGGACAGCAGAGTTGTCTACGGTCTGAAGTGGGGCGCAGAAGAGTCCTTCTCGCCGTCTTGAGCAACAGAGGGTATCCCGTCGGGGGCTTGGGGAGGAACAAATGATTTTGGCCTCCACTCTCTGCGAGCCTTTGTCGTGCGGGTGCGCTTCTGGACCGGGCCAGCGCTTACTTCGGAGAGCATCTCTTCAAACGCCTGTTGGTCGAAGCGGACGACCATCTTTTGTTGCGTGGAGCCAAGTTTGGCTGCATCCGACTGCATCACCAACTCCTCAGCCGTGGAGAAGTTTGTCCCCAGCAGAGTCGCCATCGTGTTTGCCATGAAATATAAAAGAACAGAATAATTATCGGAGGACCGGACTTTTACTTCACGTTACAAACTCGCTTGTACAAAGAAAGCCTAGGGACGAAAACCTAGGTACAGTAGTCTAAGTACAATTGTTTATTTTAGATTCTGGGGGGTGACCATAGAGGCTCGGGAAGGCGACGGCAGCCCTGCCTTACTCCTTGGACGATCGGTATGCAGCCTTGGCTCCTATGAGAAGATGGTTGGCGTTGATGAAGAAATGCTCTTCTTGCTCTCCCTCTATTACTCTTCTGGCTTCTCTCTCTCTGTGTATTTTCTCTCTGATTATTGGGGGGGTGTCTCTCTGTATATCTCCTCTCTGACCGTGTCTCTTTTGCAAGGAAATGGCACCCTGCTATTTATAATAGTGGGGAGGCATCATTAGGGTTTGGTTGATTACCCATTCTCTAAGTGGCAGCGGCCTGATGCTTAATCAATCTAGACCATTCGTTCTAGGCGTGAAGGATCTGGGCCATAAATGGGGGTAGCACTAAATCTTTCGAATAATTAATGCTGATTGCTTTAAATCTTCATGATTGATTGTGTAGCTTGGATCTCCCACCACGTGTCCCATTGGTTCGATTAGGAATGATATGACCTGATCCCATTAATTATGAGGATATGGTCATTGGGATCTGGTAAATCTTTGCATCTCATAATCATCTTTGCTGCCAGCTGTCATTGAATCTCTGCCACGTGTCTTGATGATGGACTCTGCCAAAGCCGCATGACATCCATGAACCGCATGAGACAGCGTCTCGGCGAACCGCATAGGTGTAGTATTTGCGAGCCGCATGAGATGGTTCCTTGGTGAACCGCATAAGGGTAGTAACTGCGAGCCGCATGGGATGGCTTTTTGGTGAGCTGCAGGAAAACGATCCTTGCCAGCCGCATGAAGCTGTTCTTTACTGGAGCCGCATGGGAGTAGCCACGTGTCAATCTCGAATCGCGTCAGAGATTTTCTTCTATTTTCCAAGAGTCTGTCATTATGGCAGGGCCATTATGATACTTTATGTCAGAGCCGTCAACTGTCAAATCATGACAGAGCATTAAATAGGCAGACTGCTCGATGGCCAGCTGTGTGAAGGGGTCTTCGAGGGTACACGTGGTATTGAGCCGCATATCTCCGTAAGCGGCATGTACTTTTGAACCACATGCGGCTGGTGGACTCTTTGAACCGCAGGACTGTCCCTTTGCAAGCCGCATGGACTCTCTTGTCCGAGCCGCATGAGACTAAGAGTCTATCTGAACCGCATGGGACTACTCCTGTATGAGCCGCATGGGGTTCTCCTGTTCTGAGCCGCATAGATCATCGTTCTGATAATTTCCATGCTTCTACAGTCACCACCGCAGAGAAAAAAAAGAAAAGAAAAGAAAAGGGAACGCTAACCTAGCTCCGCCGACCCAACCCGAAACCCCCGTCGTCGAGTGCCTGACTCCGGCCGTCCCTTCCCCAGCCTCGAACTCCTCCCGTTCCGTCCGCCGCACCCCGTCACCCCCTCGCCGCAAGCTTCCGCACCGAGCCCAGCCCCAGAAACCCCCATCCGCCGCGTCTGCGTCCGCCGTCCGCCGTAGATCCGACCGCCTCGAACTTCCTCCGACCTCCACCGCGTTCCTCCGCGCGTAGCCGGCCAAAACCCTCCACCGCCTCCTTTCCAGGACGTGCGCCACCGCCATCGGCGCCGCCCGCCGTCTGCTCCGCCGTCGAACCACCCCAAAACCCTCCGCGCCGCCACCGTACACCGTCCTTGGCCTCACGCCTCCGCCGAGCCCAGTCCCCTCGCTCCCACGACCTTTCCTTCCCTTTGCCGGAGCGCCGGTGCCACCCGCGCGCGACCTCTCCACCGTTCGTCGTCGAAACCCCATCTCCCCGATCGCCGCTCACTGACCCGTCGCCTACGACCTCTCTGCTCCTCCGCTACCCTCTGCTCCTACTCATCTCTTCCACTCGGAGAAAACCCCCTCGTTGCCGAGCCTTCTGTCTCTTGCTTCTTTTGATTTTTTTCTTTCGTTTTTGTTTTCTTTCTTCCCTGGTTGTTTCTCCCTTAAGTCCCATTTTGCTTCTTTGTGTTCCCGAGAAGGAACAACACAAACAGTCCAATATTTTCAACAATGTTAGTATTATTATTATACTCTATCTTTATCATTATTATTATATTTTGTGCTGTTGTCAATTAGTAGTAGTTATTATATATTATTATTGTTATTAGATAATAGTTCATATTATCAGGGTTATTATTGTTATTACTATTATTATTTTTTATTATCATTGTTATTATTAGTCTTATTATTACAATGTTAAGTTTAGCATTTTGATTATTATGATTAATCAGTGAGAGTTGGTATTTTATTAAGGTTATCAAATGTTTTCAATTTTTTTTTTATTTTAATATAAATAAATATTATATTTGACTTAGTCTATATTTCAAGATATCGTTTTAAAAGAATAAATGAATTTCTAGATTATTTATATTTATCTAGAACTATTTGGACCCCTAAAAATATAGTTTCTAATAATAAAATGATTTCCTAAATACTTTCAAATATTTATCTAGAATTATCTATACTAATAAGATATAGTTTCTCTAGCTATAGATTTTATTTTTGTAACCTTAGTTTCTAGCCTAAAATATTTTAAAGATTTTAAGTACTTTTCTAAAAACTATATTTAAGCTACCATAATATTTTTTGTTATTATAAATAACTTTCTAAAAAAATCATATATACACTAATCATTTATTTTCCTTCGATTATCCTCTTGTCCGTGGCTAAGACCATCTTTCCTATTCCTTTACCAATTCGAGACTACCTTATGTCCACCCTAACTAATTTGAACCTTCTGGACCCAGTGGAACCGACCGTGTCACCATCCGTGGACACCTTGCATAGTGGTTGTACCGAAGTCGCAGTTCGTGATACCGTGATTATCGCAGCACACCAGGCGCCCTATCAGGCAAGATACCTTGCCATCTTGTACTTACATTTGATTCATGATATTTTATATGTTGCTAGTGTTTTTACATTAGTAAGGGTATGTCCAAGTATGACTTGGGTGCCATCGATATGTATATCAATGTTTGTGTGTGTGCGTGTGTGTGTGTGTGTGGACCATATGTGGTGGCAGACTTTCCCGGTGTGTTGAAGTTATGCTTCGTAACTTCTTTGACTTGTTGACACGTCTCATACACGACACATGAGTGAGGATCATTGAGTCGACACGAACCTACGTATTCGACTTGCTACCGATACGGGCGGTTCGTGTGTCGGTTCATTTATGGATTAGCGGAGTCTAGATAGCGACTTGCATAGAGATATGGATCGCCAAGACATGGATATGACTTGTGTGATACATGGGCGGGGAAAACTACTGGGACGTATGAGCTAGCCCAAAGCCTTCTAGATTGCCCGGTTATGGGTACATGGTTTCCCTGTTATGGGTGTGTCGCTAGAGGATATATCCATTGCACGGCCCTGACCACGACGTCAGATACGGTCAGGAGGTATGCTAGCGATGCAAAGTATGAACTAGGGGATATATCCATTGCACGGCCCTGACCACGTCGTCAGATACGGTCAGAGACGTATACTAGTTCATGCGAAAGCCTCTAGTGGATGCTATGCTTTATTCCTACCCACTTATACGTTCCAGTATAGTTTTCGACTTGAATTACACCTAGATGGTTAGGTTCCATTGTGTTGGAGCATGTGGTCTTTTCTTTATCATGTATCATTTACAGTTCATCATGGTATTGTTTTTATGTATCTTGCTACGTCCGTCTGAGGACCTGGTTTTTCCCCAGGTGTGTGTTCATGTTTTCCGCAGGTATCCTAGCCAAGGTCGTGGTCTTCTATATTCCTTCGAAGACGATTGCGCTTGGTTCGTCTTGCTATTTTATTTGATCGATTCTTGTACATTTCTTCCATTGTGCTAGTTGGTAGTGGACTTTGTCTCCGCCCAACGATTGTATCATAAATATTCGAGTTGATATTTATATTATTATTCTTTTTATTGTGGATGAGATTTAGTTTGTCTTGGATTACTACATTTTACAGCTTATGTATTCATATGAGACTTATGTATTTCGTATGAATACAACTGGCATGTCTACGTTCCTAGTCCTACGTATTTTGGGACTGGGGCGTTACACTGACTGGGTCCCATGCGGTCGGGAATACTTGCCGCATGAACTTGTCACACGGTCAAGTCAAGGCAATAGTACATGCGGTTGGAACTGACTTGCCGCATGAATGTTCATGCGGTCAAGTACACCATGCAGCTCGGGACTGTGCTTCTTCTCCAAATTTTCGAAAAGAAGTACACCAAAAGCCATGGCTTCCAAGCTACATAACTCTATCATCCGGAGCCCAAATTCGAACTTCCATAGGTCAAAATGGGGTAGAACGAGATTCTCTACAACATAGAACCCTCAAAACTAGGAAATAACAGGATTAAGTAGATCAAAACCCAAGAAATCCAAAAATAAAGTAAACTTAGATCTAGAAGAATCTATCCATGGAAAGTAAAAATGCCAAGTTCTAAAGTAAGTTAAAATGTTGTAAGGAAGAGAATGAAGCAATAAAAATTAGAGTTCCTCCATGAAGCAAGTTGTACTTGCCTAGACCTCTCTCTCCCTCTCTCTGGTAGGTAAGGAAGTAATGGTGGAGAAGATGATAAATGAAAAGAGAGAAAGGAGAAGGGTTAATAAATGGTAGTGGTGGTGGTAGGTAGGGGGTTCACCCCTTGGTTCATGATGAACCAAGAGCAATCCCAAACCGAACCAAGCCAACCCAAACCAAGAATAAACCAAGCCCAGGGAGGAAATTAAGCAAGGAAATCATGCAATACAAGAATAAATACGTACACGTATTCCAGAAATACGTAATACGAACCACAGGCATTACAAATCTAACATACACACCATAGGCTAAGAGCCCTAGGCTATATGCTGTATCATGCCTAAGCCAAACCACAAACACAAATACACATAACAATATATATATCTAATATATTGTAGTACACTCATAACATATAGGCTACCTATATGTACATCCCACATATATATATATATGCATCACTATTCACATATTCATATACATAGATTTATATAGGAAAGATATATATATAGGCACATATATATATATATATATATATATATATATATATATATATATATATATATATATATATATATATATATATAGAGAGAGAGAGAGAAAGAGAGGTAAAAGAGTAAGTGAGTATGTGTGTGTTTGGCATGTGTGTGAAAGTATATGTGTTAATGTTATAAAATTTAGTGATAGGTAGGTGTATATGACATGGGATACATGATGTCAAAGGGTGTATGAATGCATATGTGTAAAAGGTTATAGGTTAACTCAGTTTATAGAAATACATACATACATACTTGCCTTGTATACATGCATACATACATATCATGTATATTATATTTACATGATACATACATGTATACTTGTATTATATTATACTTACATTCATGCATATTAGATACTTGTATTTATATTAACATATTGCAAACATTCATTTCATTCATGGATCTATGCATTGCCAACATGTTTTATACATATGCATACATTGTATATTCATATCATTTCATACATTAACATAGAGACATACAAACATGCACACTTCATATATTTCATACCTTGCATTACATTACATATCATGTTATATATTATCATTCATTCCTGTCATACATTACATTATCTTTAAGTTGAATACATCATATATGGATACAATACATTATCTTGCATGCTTGCATTCATATATTATATTATATATTACCTATATACATCTATTTCCTCCATTCATTCATGCTTGCATCATATACTCTACATTACCATACATGTTATCATTATATATTGCATTACAATATTTATACATTATGCATTCATATCTATCATTACATATATATCTTGCATTAATATCTAGCATTCATTATATACTTTCATGCATACATTGTATATCATTCTTTCATTCATGCATTGCTTATATGCATTATATTAATTGCATTCCTACATACTTGTATTCAACCATATATATACATTAATGTAAAGAAAATATATATCATAAATATATCATTTCATTCATCTAACATATCATGCATTACATACTCTATATTCATTTAATATCCATACTACATAGGCTCACAGGTTACACAAAATGCATATATCGTATAGTCACTCTTCTACTTAAAACCAATACTGTACCAATTGGACATTCACTAAATTCTAGGATTAAAGTATGTCTTAGTCCTTTGTGTTAGCTTTTTGAAACTTAAACGGATCACATTTTCATGTCCGGAAGCTCCCGGAATCGCGAAAATACCGAAACACATTCGTCTTTCGTACAGCTGACACTCAAATAATTCTACAGAAAGTTACAGAAAGAATTTGGCTTATTAAAATATATATTTGGAAAGCTAACTTCGATAAGGTTCTTTTAAAAAAATGGAAGATATATCGGAGTTCTAAGCTAAAAGTTATGACATTTCTAAGTTGCTTTGGTTAATAAAAGCGTGGATAAAAATTATGACGGATTTGACAAAAGAACACATATAGGCCAAGATACTTGGATACAAACATAGGTATCCAAATGAAACTCATTCTAACCATCCTAACTAATATCAATCCACTCTCTAACCATTATAAAACTGAATTTAAATATCTATTTAAACTATTATCATATATACATACACATGGGGTGTCCTAATTTGGGATCTATCAAGTAGGACACAAGACACATATCTAAAATCCTCAAGAGAGCTCCAAATGGCCTCAAATTTGAATCTAAATGGGACACATGCATGAGGATGGATCCTACGAATTCAAAACTAATTTATATGCAAAGGAGATCGATTTAGAGGATGGGTTTTACCTATTGGGAGTGGAATCCCAATGAAATCCTTTAGGACACGGCTCCGATACGAAGATCCCTCAAAGTGGACACTCCTCCTTGCACTCCTCTTCCAATCCATAGTAGCACCCTTCCCTTGGAGAATGGGAATGATTGAGGGAGGGTTTGGTGAAGGAATAATTTGATTTGGAGATCAAATCAATGGAAAGGCTCTCTAAAATTGGGAAAGAACAAAAGGAAAATAAAAGAGGCAATATTGTAATGAATGAAATGAAATGAATCATTCTCACCTAAAGGTGGCTGCCATAAAGAGTCCATTAGGGCTAATAGGAAATGTCCTAATTGCCCCTCTCTAGTCTCATATGGTTAAGTCTATACTAGGTTCAAATTTGGGGTCAAAATGATCTAGTTTTGATTCTCTAACTTAACCATTCTAACATGATAAAAATTAGTTTAATTAACTAACTTAATGTTGGGTCTTGTGAGCCATGCTTAACTTAATATTGGGTCCCATCTAGAGTTCAAGCTACCCGGGTCACAATACAACTCGGGACGAGACGAAACTCAAACCCGACTAAACAAATCCAATAAAAATAATATTAAAAATATAAATTTTTTCCAAAATATTAAAATATAAAAAATGACCAAAATCATAATACATCAATTTAAATATTATTAAAATAATCTAAAATTTACCAATTAATCAAAATCCTAAATAATTCAAAAGTCACAAAATGACCAAAATACCTTTAGCCTAAAAAGTTATAAAATGTCATTCTAATCACATGGTTAGGTCCCCATGGTCATGGTTAGTCTCTTAGCTTAACAAAACTAGGGATTAACTAGTTAACCATCAAAATCACAATTCAACATTTTAAATAGTTTTAAATTGATTAAAAAAAATTACCAAAAATCACAACATGAGTTAAATCTTATTATCGATTAATCAAACTTATAAAAGTTCAAAATTACCCTCATTTTAGACATGTGGGTGTTACAGTGGTACTCAGGGGTCCTTGTCCTAGACATGTTGCAAGACAATACTGGTTCACTTGTACAAACACAATCGTCCATGGTGTCCAGGCCATTAAATCTTGTTATGTCAAGTTTACTTATCAAGAGTGCGCCACGACGGGCCATTATCATGTCATGCCATTTGTCATGCCTTGTCATGTCAGGTCATGTAAATTTTCTTGCCACACCATGTCATGTACAATTGCCATTTCAATCATGTCAATTAATTCATGATTTATCAAGTTTAGGACAAAAGGCGTAAGGATATAAAAGGATAAAGGCGTACGCCATAGGGACTCAAGGTCTCTACGCACGTACCACCGGTCTACGCTAGTGAACTCTATGCGTGAAACTCTACGCTAGGCCAAGGGGCCTCAAGCGTAAAATTGGCTTTACGCTGGCAAGGGCAAGGTGAAATAGCTCTACGCGAGCCAGGGTGCATGCCAGTGGGGCTTTACGCTAGTGAAGGCTTTACGCTAGCAAGAGCCAGATAAGGTAACTCTACGCGAGCAAGCTCTACGCGAGGAAACACTCGGGAAAACTTTATGCACGCGAGAGTCTGCTCAAGCCAGGGTTTTACGCTAGCACGATTTTACGCGAGCGGAAGGGCCCCGAGCGTAAAATTCGTTCGAACTCGACATAAAATAGAGTACGCTGGCATGCAAATGCGTGGGCGTAAATGGCTAAAATAACACGCTGACACGTAAAACGTGGGCGTAAAGGCTAAACACTACGCTAACACGTTAGAACATGCGCGTAAGGACTGAAACACTACGCTGGCACATAAAACGTGGGCGTAAAATTTTATCTTCTTCCCGTAGCCAAGACAAGCAGGCGTAAAAGCTCACGAACTCAAGCAAGCCCTATCTCGATCAAGTCTCGATGAAACCCAACCATTCGAGAGCCAAACTTGCGTAAAATCAGAATGGCTACTATATGGAACTCTCTGTTTTCGAAAACAACCAAGTTTTAGAAGATCAAAACCGAGAAGACCAAAATACTAAAAACTTAGATCTACATGAAATGAGCCATGGAATCCGAAAATGCTAATCACTAAGGTGACTTAGAATCTTATGGAGAAGAAAATGGAACAATAAAACTTGAGTTCCTCCATGAAGCAAGTTGCACTTGCCTACGGTGGGGTTCGGTGAGGAAGAAGAAGAGGAAGAGCAGTAATAAGAAAATTGAATGAAGATAGAGAAAGGTGGTTGGGAGTTAATAAATGATGGAGGGTGGTAGGTAGGGGCTTGTACTCCAACCCAAACCGAACCAAATCAAGCCGAACCCAACCGAACAAAGTGCATGCCAAAACCATAAAATGTTGACTAACTCATGCCAATGCAGAACTCATGGCTAGCCAATCAGGACAAGTCTAAATACAAGTCCGAAATTACGTACACATATACCAAAATACATAATACGAACTATGGTTGTTACAACTCTACCCACCTTAAAAGAATTCCGTCCTCGAAATTTAATTAAGAGGCTAGAGAGGCAAGGACAAGCTATACTAATCACATGCAAGTTATATCAAGGCAATCAATCAAGCAATTATTTATTCAAGCAAGGAATTGAGAGCATAAGGCATAAGGAAGACATTATACCTTACGAGTCAAACAGGTTGAGATATCGCGATCGGATATCATCCTCACGCTCCCACGTTGACTCACCCAAAGAGTGATGACCCCAAACAACACGGACTAAACTAATAGTCTTGTTCTTGAGTATCTTCTCTCTTCGGTCCAATATAGACACGGGCCTCTCCTCATACGAAAGGTTGGTACTAACAACCAATTCCGAATGGTCCAGGATGTGGCTCGGGTCCGGGATATACCGTCGTAGTTGGGATACATGGAAAACATCATGCACCTCATGTAACGACGACGGAAGAGCGAGACGATAGGATACATCACCTACTCGCTCCATAATATCGAACGACCCTATATACCTAGGACTAAGCTTTCCCCGTACGCCGAAACGAATGACGCCACGGTTGGGCAAAATCCTCAGGAATACATGGTCGCCGACAGAAAACTCAAGGGGACGCCGATGAGAATCGGCCTAATGACGCTGGCGATCTTGCCCAACTCGAAGATGATCTCTGACTCTCCTGACCACCTCAACCGTCTGAGCAGTCATTTCTGGACCGAGCATCTGCCTCTCTCCAACCTCGTCCCATGCTAGCGAGGATCGACACTTCCTACAATACAATGCCTCGAACGGTGCCATCTGGATACTGGCCTAGAAACTGTTCTTGTACGAGAACTCCACCAGGTGTAGGTTATCACGTCCCGCTCCCGTAGGAGCGATCGTCCTCGCTAAGGTGTGATGTCGTACGAGCCTAGATTACGTTCGTACAAGAAAGTTTTATAACGGTCGATTACATCGGCTGCGACGGGGTCGTCGCACAGAAGTCCCAAACAGAAACATTGAAAGATGCAGCAGAAATTTAGAACAAGTACACAAGAACACAAGTCATTCAAGAGAAGCTCTTTATTGATATTGAATACAAGATTACATTTGTGGGCGCAAGGCCAAATTATTAGTCTCTCGTTCTCACTTTTCTCTCATTTTACAATTCACTCCGCTCTCTCTCATCTCTCGATGAAATAATTGAATCCAGCGGAAGCTTCGAAAGGCGATGTCCATAAATTATGTCCTGTATAAGTCTTTGAGTCCACGCGGCCGCACGCTTCAACTCGCCAAGGAACTCCGTACCTCGACGCATCCAAGCGAGCTCCGCGCCAAGAGCTTCTACCTGCGCCTACACATGGAAACTGTATGGTTGTCAGTACTCAACTGTACTGGTGGAGTGAGCTCCTCGTCCAACCAAACAAAACCGACACGTTCATTTACTTTGTGCAGCTTACAAGACCCTTTACGATTGTCTTTCTAATCTTGTCTTAGGATCCATTTTAGAACAAGACGTCTCGACCTACATTTAACAATACAACGACAGGGTCGTACAACGACGGGGTCGTACAACGACGGGGTCGTGCAACGACGGGGTCGTGCAACGACAGGGTAGTGCCATGCCAATGTGTATTTCGATCGAGGCAGTGCCTCATCGCCTAGGTACTTGACCAAACTTCAACTCGGGATGGCAGGGTCACGCCATACTCTATTCGAGACTTCAACACATTCGAGATAGCGCTTCGCCGAGGAGCAACTCATGCAAACTCGGCCGTACCAAGACTTTCAATATTTTTGCGTGCCTCTAGACCAATTCTCGTGCTAGCGACATCAAAGGGTAACGACCCGTGCAGGTCGTGCCTAATGACTTCCTGACTTAGCAATGCCGATACGCGAAAGCCAATACGCGAATGCCAATATTGATACGCGAAAGACAATACTTGATATGCGAAAGCCAATACGCGAATGCCAATAATGATACACGAAAGCCTTGCTTAGTGTCGAAGCACGTGTCTCTCTGACATAAGCTATAACTCATTCCTTTCGTACCGATACAAGGCTGACACTAACGGAATTACATCTTGCTGACTTTATACACGTCGTGCTAGACTGTCTCATGATTTGACCAACGCCGTGCTAGTACTTGACGCTATCCAAAGGCAAATATGCGAATTGCCACTCTTGCCGACACATCTACATGAGTGGTCACTAGCAATGTCAAGCTATCATGGACACGGCTCGACGGGGGTATCGGGCCGCCCTTCCAATAGGTAGCTAGCTCCGAAAGCGTCGATACTCCCATGCGGTTATCCGGTATCCTACTTTGAGCCACAACGCGCTTCCCTCGGGCCGAATGATCCCAGCGCCCCGGCAATCATTCAAGAAGACTACACCTTGTCGGCAAGTTGTCCAATGACCATGCAAGTCTCAACTCGATCTATCCAGTCCTTCCTTAACATGACCATGCTTTTCTTCTATCTGTCGAGACTTCCAAGCCGTGGGACCAATCTCGTGTGTTTCTTTTCAAGACATAGCGAGACTCCCAAGCCGTGGGATCGATCTCGTGTACGGGACTTATCAAGACTAAGCGAGACTCCCAAGCCGCAGGACCGATCTCGTGTGCGGGACTTATCATGACTTAACGAGACTCCCAAGTAGCGGGACCGATCTCGTGTACGGGACTTTCAAGACTTAGCGAGACTCCCAAGTAGTGGGATCGATCTCGGCGACAACCAGTCACGTGGACTTCTTTTGTTCGTGGCATGCTATTCGCTAAACTGACCGTAGCTCGTGTCTTAGACAAACCTGGTTCTTTAGGCGATGCTAACGCTCAAGTCATATACTTTATACGACAAGCCTTGTTCTCAAGGGACTATGCGACTTGACAACCGCAAATAGAGCAGGACAGTGCTAGAAATGGCTTTGATAGCCCAACACAACTCTTGTCTAACTTATTCGGGCAACGACTCAACGAGCAAAGGCTACGCCGAGCTTCGTATCGAGGGAATGTGTCGTGCACGCGTTCGACTTGAACAACCAAGTTCTCGGTTGCCTAGACTTAAGCCAACAAGCCGTATAAGATGACTTAACTTGCGGGACGTGCAAAGGCTATGCCAAGCCTTGCGGGACAGGACCGTGCATGCTTTACCAAGCATTCATGCAGGCGACGCCTATGACTTAGGTTATTTCAAGTGTTGGGACAACTTAGCAACTTAAGCCAACTTTCTTCTCCCAAGCCACGAGAACGAAGGATCGAGTGTCATTTGAAAGCACGCTGAGCCGACTTCTATGAAGACCGTGGGACCATTTTCCATGTTCTAAGACATTCCGACGGGTCGGGATTATTTTCTTAGCTATGTGCGTTCGTGGCTTTTATATTAGCCTACTTGTGCAAGTTGAAAACATGCGCGTTATTATGTGAAGGCTAAGATGAGGCAAGTTCACCGAAACTACCCCACCTGTGCGAGGAGTCGCCTCGATCGAGCGAGCCTTCGAGTAGCCGTTGCAAGGCTAAGTCCGAACGCCGTCGGCGTTTCGATTCCTCCGATTGACTTTGCGGGATGGGGCACTACAACATACACCACTCAGAACAAGTCTCGTCCTCGAGACTTTCCTGGAGGCAAGCCATCCTACCATTTCTATGGCCAGGACTTAATCGTACACACTCCGCCTACGCATTTCTTCGATTCTGAGCCACGCTCATACTACTATCATTCTTTCCCTTAACATGATTTCAAGTTTGCGACACTTTCCATTCTTTAAGTCTCGTTTGGAAATCAACGTGTCACTTGGTTGGATCGTGCACGCATTTCAGGTGTCCCCAAAATACATGCATTCACCAAACCGCGTGATAGAGAATTCATCATTCTCACTCGAGTCGTATCGTGCACATACTCCGGTGTCCTAGAAATACATGCATGTCAGCCGAATCTCGTGAGGGGTATTCCTATATTCGTGATTCACACTATCCATCCATGCCAATCCTCAATATCAATCTTTCGATTGCTAACTATTGAAATAGGTGCGCCTCGCCTAACCGCTAGGCTATTTCTTAAGGCTAAGTCAATGTCAGGATTGGAATCATAGTTCCCCAACAATAATGCCAACACTGACCCCCAATCCTAAGGTCAAACCAAGGTCGATAGCACGAGGTTTTCTACCCAAGCTCGCGTTACTCAGATTTCTAAACATCGAGCACGATCACCTAATTCGCATCAAGACATCGTTGTACATATTCGATTCCATTCAATTCACCAATTCTAACCAATTCATGTATTCGATCACGAGGTCGTCTAGCTTTTGACAATACGTTGTGTCCTAATCTCACGCGAGTCTGATTATCCATGGTGGTTCATGAATCACCATGTAACGCTCCCGTAGAATAATCATTCTCATCGGGGCGTAACTTTTGCTTGTATCTAGACTAATTCATTCTCGATACGCAGATTGGACCTACGCAATCCTCAAGCTCAATCATCAAGCACACCAAGTCATTCTCAAGTTCACCTACGCGTCACCACAAGTTGAAGCACACAAATTACCACGCCATGCTAGTTCAATCATCCCCGCCGTATGAACCACCATACCAGCGCTCACGCGGAGTGATCGCCCTAATCGGTACGACACATGTGCGAGGCTAGAGTTGCGCTCGCATAAGACAAGAATGTCGACGTTGGGGTTATCGCCGAAGCAATCCAAATATTTTATTTTCATCCAAGCCGAGATCTCTATTCGATAGTCCGACCATCATTCATTCAACCAGAAAATCCTCTAGCCACGTCTATATTTTCCTCGACACGTTTCAATATCCCGAGTATAGCATCCGTCAGAACAATAACATTTGCACGATCGTCATTCGTCGAGTCAGAGTACCCCCGAGTTATCGCATATCGATCTTTGATACGCCTCAATACCATCGACGATATGCGTAACCTGACGATCTTCCTTTGCAACTAATTTAGGTCGTGCGACTGATGCTATTGTCCGAACTGGATATACCAAAATTCCATTCGATTTAATCCAAGATCAAGTTTGATCGCTATTCCTCAAGATAATTCCAATATCGTTCTCCAAAACTCAAGTCACATTTCATTTGACCCAATCCGAAATCACAAGTGCTATTCTCTAGCTTCCTCGATCAAGGCATACATCTTTATTCATCGTTTCGAGTCGTTTTCTAACTTGCGTTGCCCATTGACAAGTTGTCCGAACGATATCCCGTTCGAAACATTCGAAGTCACGACCAACTAAGCGTGACACGTTCTAAGGCTTTGCGCGATCGCATTGTCTCGCCGACATACTCGCTATATCCGTAAATCCTTTAGTCTCGCTCGAACAATTTCCATAAATCCATACACCACTCAGGGTTCGAGCCACTCGACTAGTCGTCGACACTCATCCTTATTCTTCCTCGAAGCTATCACATACACCACTCAGATTCGAGCCATCCTATTTAATCCACAATCACGTTCGAATCATTTGCTAAGACATATTTCAGATTCGTTCGACGAATCTCTAGCGTAATCGCTCACGTCGTATCGACACACTAAGTCGTTCGTACTATTCCTCAAAATCCAAATCTATCTTTCATGCACGCCTAAGCGTTAATTTGATAGCGTTCCTATCGATATACACTCTAAGTGTAGCTTCGTTCCCGACTGAGCGGTACTTGATATCGCTCGCAACTCGATTGCACCAAAAAGTCGAGGTGTGTGACACGCAACACAACTTAGCCAAAAGGCCGTGTGCATAGCTATCCCGTGCGGACTATATTCGAGTTTGCACGCTCACATATTCTCGTTCGAGCGATAATCGATCTCGCTCGCAACTCGTTTGGACCAGAAGGTCTAGGTGCGCGATACTTCGCACAACTTAGCCAAAAGGCTGCGTACATAACCATCCCGTTCGAACTATACTTTGGTCTCGTGTACTCGTTCGCTATTGTCAGCGTAAGGTTATTCAAGCGCGCCTTGCGTTTGCTAACTTCTAGCATTTTAGTTTTCTTCCGACTTAAGTCCGTCATGGTTTGGCACAAAGGCCTTCGCCTATCAATCCCGTTCAACCGAGTACTTATATGAGCTTTTAAAAATATTAGACTTATTGTACGGAACATCCCAAGGCACAACGAGAGAGAGCGTATACTTCTTTTGTTTCAAAACGAGCTTTTAAAACTGAGAGAACCGAAATGAAGTCCAAGGACGTAAAGCCATGCTCTGATACCAATCTGTCAAGCCCCGCTCCCGTAGGAACGATCGTCCTCGCTAAGGCATGATGCCGTACGAGCCTAGATTGCGCTCGTGCAAGACAGTTTCATAACGGCCGATTACATCGGCTGCGATGGGGTTGTCGCACAGAAGTCCCAAGCAAAAATATTGAAACATGCAGCAGAAATTTAGAACAAGTACACATGAACACAAGTCATTCAAAAGAAACTCTTTATTGATATTGAATACAAGATTACATTTGTGGGCACAAGGCCAAATTACAAGTCTCTCGTGCTCACTTTTCTCTCATTTTACAATTCACTCTGCTCTCTCTCATCTCTCGATACAATACTTGAATCCAGCAGAAGCTTCGGAAGGCGATGTCCATACATTATGTCCTGTATAAGTCTTTGAGTCCATGCGACCGCACGCTTCGACTCGCCAAGGAACTTCGTGCCTCGACGCATCCAAGCGAGCTCCGCGCCACGAGCTTCTACCTGTGCCTGCACATAGAAATTGTATGGTTGTCAGTACTCAACTGTACTGGTGGAGTGAGCTCCTCACCCACCCATACAAAACTGACACGTTCATTAACTTTGTGTAGCTTACAAGACCCTTTACGATTGTCTTTCTAATCTTGCCTTAGGATCCATTTTAGAACAAGACGTCTCGGCCTACACTTAATAATGCAACGACAAGGTCGTACAACGACAGGGTCGTGCCATGCCAATGTGTATTTCAATCGAGGCAGTGCCTCATCGCCTAGGTACTTGACCAAACTTCAACTCGGGATGGCAGGGTCATGCCATACTCTATTTAAGACTTCAACACATTCGAGATAGCGCTTCGTCGAGGAGCAACTCATGCAAACTCGGCCGTGCCAAGACTTTTAATACTTTTGCGTGCCTCTAGACCAATTCTCGTGCTAGCGACATCAAGGGGTAACGACCCGTGCAGATCGTGCCTAATGACTCCCTGACTTAGCAATGTCGATACGCGAAAGCCAATACGCGAATGCCAATATTGATACATGAAAGACAATACTTGATACGCGAAAGCTAATACACGAATGCCAATAATGATACGCGAAAGCCTTTCTTAGTGCCGAAGCACATGTCTCTCTAATATAAGCTATAACTCATTCCTTTCGTACCGATACAAGACTGGCACTAACGGGATTATATCTTGCTGACTTTATACACGTCGTGCTAGACTGTCTCATGATTTGACCAACGCCGTGCTAGTACTTGACGCTATCCAAAGGCAAACATGCGGATTGCCGCTCTTGCCGACACATCTACATGAGTGGTCACTAACAATGTAAAGCAATCTTGGACACAGCTCGGCGGAGGTATCGGGCCGCCCTTCCAATGGGTAGCTAGCCCCGGAAGCGTCGATACTCCTATACAATTATCTGGCATCCTGTTTTGAGCCGCAATGCACTTCCCCCGGGCCGAATGATCCCGGCACCCCGACAATCATTCAAGAAGACTACACCTTGTCGATAAGTTGTCCAATGACCATGCAAGTATCAACTCGATCTATCCAGTCCTTCCTTAACATGACCATGCTTTCCTTCTATCTGCCGAGACTTCCAAGCCACGGGACCGATCTCGTGTGTTTTTTTTCAAGACATAGCGATATTCCCAAGCTGCGGGACAGATCTCGTGTGCGGGACTTATCAAGACTAAGCGAGACTTCTAAGCCGTAGGACCGATCTCGTGTGCGGGACTTATCAAGACTTAACGAGACTCCCAAGTAGCGGTACCGATCTCGTGTGTGGGACATTCAAGACTTAGTGAGACTCCCAAGTAGCGGGACCAATCTCGACGATAACCAGTCGTGTGGACTTCTTTTGTTCATGGCATGCTATTTGCTAAACTGATCGTAGCTCGTGCCTTAGACAGAACTGGTTCTCTAGGCGATGCTAACGCTCAAGTCATATACTTTATACGACGAGCCTTGTTCTCAAGGGACTACGCGACTTGACAACCGCAGATAGAGAAGGACAGTGCTAGAAATGCCTTTGATAGTCCAACACAACTTTTGTCTAACTTATTCGGGCAACGACCCGACGAACAAAGGCTACGCCGAGCTTTGCATCGAGGGAACGGGCCGTGCACGTATTCGACTTGAACAACCAAGTTCTCGGGTGCCTAGACTTAAGCCAACAAGCCGTACAAGATGACTTAACTTGCGGGACGTACAAAGGCTATGCCAAGCCTTGCGGGACAGGACCGTGCATGCTTTACCAAGCATTCATGCAGGCGACGCCTATGACTTATGATATTTCAAGTGTCGGAAAAACTTAGCAACTTAAGCCAACTTCCTTCTCCCAAGCCACGGGAACGAAGGATCAAGTGTCATTTGAAAGCACGCTAAACAGACTTCTATGAAGACCGTGGGACCATTTTCCATGTTCTAAGACATTCCGACGGGTCGGGATTATTCCCTTAGCTATGTGCGTTCGTGGCTTTTATATTAGCCTACTTGTGCAAGTTGAAAACATGCGCGTTATTATGTGAAGGCTAAGATGAGGCAAGTTCACCGAAACTACCCCACCTGTGCGAGGAGTCGCCTCGACCGAGCGAGCCTTCGAATAGCCGTTGCAAGGCTATGTCTGAACGCCGTCGGCGTTTTGATTCCTCCGATTGACTTTGCGGGACGGGACACTACACAGGTGATCCTCCCATGAACCACCGAAGTCGAGTATACAAGATCTCAATATATCTTCTAGGGTTCGTATGGTACGCTCCGACTGACCATCTGGCTGTGGGTGATAAGCTGAGCTGAACTGGAGGTGTGTTCCCAAGCTCTCTTACAGGCTACGCCAAAAGTGCGACGTAAATCTTGAATCTCTGTCTGAGGTGATACTGACTGGTATGCCGTGAAGTCTGACGATCTGCCTGAGGTACATTTCTGCTAGCTGAGTCGTCGACTGACCAACTCTGAATGAGAGAAAGTGAGCCACCTTCGTGAGCCTGTCTATAATTACCCAAATAGCATCTCTACCGGCCGGGGACCTAGAAAATCTAGTCATAAAGTCTATGGTTATATGCACCCACTTCTATTCTGGAATCTGTAATGGCTGAAGAAATCCAACTAGCCTCTGATGTTCAGCTTTAACTTGCTGGCAAACCAAACATCGAGAGATGAACCGGGCTATCTCCCTCTTCATGCTATTCTACCAAAAGTGCTGACAAATATCACGGTACATCTTCGTGCCACCGGGATGTACGGAATACTGAGAACTTTGAGCCTCTGCCATGATCTCCTGTCTGATATCTCCACTGGGTACACAAAGACGCTTTCCATGTCGAAGTGTACCATCTTCATGAATGCATAACTCTGGCCGTCGTCCTACCTCACACTCGGCTCTGAGTCGCTGAAGCTTGGAATCGGCTGACTGCGCCATCCGGATCCTTTCGACTATAGCGGACAGAACTTGCATGCTGGCCATCAGTGCTACACTGGTAGGAAGGACAACTTCGATTCCCATGTTCTAAAGATCTGCCAATAATTCTGGTTGCGCTGTGAGGAAATAAACTCCGGCTCTCCTGCTCAATGTATCTGCTAATACATTGTCCTTCCCTGGGTGATACTGCAGGTTGACATCATAATCCACAAGTAACTCTAGCCATCTTCTCTGACGCATGTTAAGAACCTTCCGAGTGAACACATACTTCAGGCCCTTGTGGTCGGTAAAAATCTCCACCCTATCTCCATACAAGTAGTGCCTCCACAATTTAAGTGCAAACACTACCGCTGCTAGCTCCAAGTCATGGGTTGGGTAATTCCTCTCATGATCACGAAGTTGGCGTGATGCGTAAGCTATTACCCTCCCATGCTGCATCAGAACACATCCCAAACCTCTGTCTGAAGCATCACAATATACTAAAAATCCTCCGGTCCCACCTGGAAGCGTGAGAATGGAAGCCGTCATCAAGCCTCGCTTCAACTTCTCAAAAGAATCCTGACATTCTACTGTCCAAGCAAACTGCACATCCTTGCGGGTCAACTGGGTTATGGGTGCTGAAATCCGAGCAAAGTCCGAAACAAATCGCCGGTAGTACCCAGCCAAGCCAAGGAAACTGCGAACTTCTGCAATTGTGCTGGGTACTGGCCATGTCTCAATGGACACGATCTTCTGGGGATCCACTTCTACTCCTCCTCTGGTGATGATATGACCCAAGTACGAAATGCGATCGAGCCGGAACTCGCATTTACTGAACTTGGTATACCACTGGTGCTCTTTGACAATCTGAAGAACTATACGAAGATGCTACTCATGCTCCGCCTCACTCTTGCTGTAGACTAAGATGTCGTCTATAAACACAATCATGAACTGATCCAAATAAGGCATGAAGATACGATTCATGAGGTCCATGAATACAGCTGGCGCATTGGTTGCTCCGAATGGCATAACAAGGAACTCCCAATGCCCATATCAAGATCTGAAAGCTGCCTTCGTGATGTCTTGCTCTCTGACTCTGATCTGATGGTATCCTGATCGTAAGTCAATCTTCGAGAATACGGACGCCCCTTTGAGTTGATCAAACAAGTCATCTATCCTTGGGAGAGCGTATCTGTTCTTGATTGTCACTGAGTTCAAGGTACGATAATCTACACATAATCTGGACGTACCATCCTTCTTTTCACAAGAAGCATCGGGGCTTCCCAAGGCGATCTACTAGCTCAAATAAATCCCTTGGTTCTAAGTTCTTCAATCATCTTGTACAATATCTCCAACTCTGATGGCGCCATACTGTAGACTCTATCCGACACTGGGCTGTCCTTGGGATCAAGTCTATAGTGAACTCGATCTCTCGCTCTGGCGGCATCCCTGGAAGCTCTTCTGAGAAAACATATAGAAACTCTTCGACCATCCGGGGTAACTGCACTGCTGCTACTGCCATCCGCAGCACTGGAGGAGAAGGTTCAACTTCGCCTCATGAAAAGGAAAACTCTGGCTCGCCTGGAATGCTAAAAACAACCCTGCCAATGTGGCAGTCTATCCTAGCATACTGGTCTCTCAACCAATCCATCCCTAAGACCACATCATAATCGGCCATCGGGAACTCTATCAATCTAGCAGGGAATTCTCTACCGCTAACTAAGATCCGACACGAGAAAAATACTCTATCTACTCCCACAAGTCCGTTACTAGTAAGTATATTAAGCCTTACCGATAATGACTCGGGCTCCAGTCCTATCTGTGTCGTAAATCGTACAGACAAATGAATGTGATGTACCAGAGTCAAATAAGAAGCTGGAAAGATGTTGACAAAAATAGTACCTGCCACCACCTCACCTGGTGCCAATCCTTCTTCTCCCATGGTCAAGGCCAGCACTTGACCATGTCCTCTGGGTGCGGGTTCCCTCTGCTGAAAACCTCTCTATCTGCTCCGGATCAGGGCTTGGGCTTGGGCATACTGCTGCGGTCTCTGCTGCTGGAATGCCTGGACCTGAGACAGTAACGGCCTCGGGAATGGAAACTGCTGCTGCTGCTGGACTGGTGCTGGTCCTTCCACCGAAGGACTAGAAAAGGTCGAAGAAGAGGAACTCCCCCGATTCGGGCAGTTCCCAACCCTGTGGTCTGGGGCACCACAAACCAAGCACAAACCCTGTGCTCTGCGACACTCTGATACCACATGCCCTGGCTTTCCGCAGTGTGAACATCCCACTACGGAAGAGTGCTTCTGCTTCTGCTGCTGAGGGTGTATCGGAGTTAAATATTGAACCGACGTCACTGAGGCCGCCCGTCTCGGAGCTCCAATGTTCAAAGCCCTAGCTGCCGGGGCTGGTGCTGAAGATTGATTCATCTGGCCATGGGATCGCTTCCGACCTCCGGTCCTATCCACGATCCTCTGGGAGGTATACTCATGCCTCATGGCTGCCCTCAATACTGCATCAAAAGTCTAATGCTCAAACTGTTCCACTGCCAATAAGATCTTCCGATGGAGCCCCTACTGGAACCGCTGGGCTCTGTCGAACTCGGTCGCTACCTAGGTGGGAGCAAACCGACTAAATCTTGAAAACTCGGCCACATATCCGTCGACTGTCCTGCCTATCTACTTTAGATTGGTGAACCTCGTCTGTAGGTCGTACCGAGCTACAGCATCAAAGTACTTGGTCTGGAATCTCTCTCGGAATACTGTCCAGACAATAGGTGCCACTAATCCAATGGCCTGCGCCGCCCACCAGCTGCGGGCAAGATCCAATAGCTGCAGGCGCACTACGGTCACCTTCTCGTTCTCTAGGGTCCTGGCTGCTTCTAGAATTACTTCTATATCCTGAAGCCAAGCATCTGTGGCAACAACATCTTCGCTACCATCGAAGAATGGAGGGTTCAAGCGCTTGAAGCTGTTGGTTGCACTGTTATCCTGATGACCTCCTCTGGTCAGAGCATCTGTCACTGCCTGGTGCAATGTATCTCCTCGATGATCTTCGAAAGCTAACAATGTCCTGATGAGACCCACCAAAGTGCCATCATCCGGCTCTGTAGGCTAGACGGGCTGAACTGGTGGCTCTTGACCCCCAATGGCATGACTCTAGAGTCTACTCCTGAAAGCCGGGCTTGATCTCCAGGTTGCTGCTGGTTTACGGGAGGTGCTCCGCCTTGCCGATCGGTAGGACCAGGAGCAATACCGCTGAAGAAGACGACATAGGGAATCAATAAGGAAGGACCATGACAGATCAAAGATACAAACATGTGATCAGGTCAAGAATCCAGGGATTTAGAGGATACGAGCAGAGATCAAGGGCGAATACTGATTGAGACATCTATTCAGTAAACCCTCACATATCTTGATTTTCGAGACCTGCATGGGCCACCACTTAAACCATGTAATGCCCCAGAACCAGAATACTGAAGAACGGGGGTAAACATAGCCAGCTACGTATATTGAAGTACAACCTACCTCGCTATACGGTCACGGCTGTCTAGATACATGAGGGTTTAACTACAACCCATCAGTCTTTTATGGTCATGAACAAGCCTATTGTCTCAATCTCAAGCAAGCAATAACAGTTTACAAGATGTCAGAACACCAAATATACAATAGTAAGGCGTCTTATACATTATATACTTGGATGATCATGAAGCTAGTCGTACAAAGTGTCAAGACTAGCAAGAGTTCAGTCATACATGATCAACCCTAGGATTTATCAATCATGTTACAGCCCGTAGGCAGACAGTAAATAAAGGTGCAATACGAGCTAACACGTGCTCGCCAGCTAAATGCCTCAAAAGAATATTTATACAATAAAGTGGAAGAACAAAAGGAACCCACTCGTTGTCAGGGTTACGCCTGGTGGTCACCATCTGGCTGGAAGATATGTGGATCCTCTTGAGCTGCTCTGATATCTGGCCATAAAAAACCAGCTGGGTCAGACCCCAGAAAGAGCAAGTGCCACAAAGGAAGCTTCACTTAGGAACTAAAACCAGCATATAATAAATGAATATTAAAGATAACTATATAAAGGAAACTGATAATAACAGAGCCAACCACAGTGAAATTGAGTACGAGGAAACCATTCAAGTAGCCAGGTCACAACCCTTAAACCAAACAAGGACCGGGGTTGCAACCCTTCACCTGAATAGAAACCCGTCTCAAATACTTGTTGGTAAAGTAATAAGACAATAAACGAAGAGAGGACACAGAACTACTCCGGGAGCCAGGTTACAACCCTTAAACCAAACAAGGACCGGGGTTGTAACCCTTTGCCTGAACAGAACTTGACCCCTGATCGTTATTGTTAAGGCCAGTATAATAATCTTGCTATTGAGGTAAGGTAAAACATGACGAGCATGACATGGAGTGCAATAAGACAATAAACGAAGAGAGGACACATAACTGCCCCAGGAGCCAGGTTACAAACCTTAAACCAAACAAGGACCGGGGTTGTAACCCTTCGCCTGAACAAAACTTGACCTCTGATCGTTATTGTTAAGGCAAGCATAAGTAATCATGTCATGTCATAACCTTGCACAGGATCAGGACGAGACGAAGTTGGGCTAGAATCCATCCAATCAATCACGGCCAAACAAAGAGTACGGCTTGATATTTTAACTAACTAGGGTTATCACAGGCCTAGTTACTAACAAAATATAATGAGATTATTCCAACAGCCACAAGCCCTGCAGACCATCCAGGTTATCCAGACGCAATTTAGGGATTGAATTCATGTGGGTATATCGTTTATGAAATGCATGTACCCTTAGGTAGTTTGAAGGGTACAACACATGACAGTGTGCTGGAAATGTGCCCTACTCGACGGCAGGCTACAAATCCCATGATGGGGCAATCAGATAACGGGATTTCCTGTAGCTGGAAAATCTCTTCATGACTACTGGAGTATTCTAGTTATTAGCCTTAGTCAATTTAAGTAGGTACCCCTGACCGTGGTACTCAGGGGTCCCTGCCCTAGACATGATGCAAGACAATACTAGTTTACTTGTACAAACACAATCGTCCATGGTGTCCAGGCCATTCATTCTTGTCATGTCAAGTTTACTTATCAAGAGTGCGCCACGATGGGCCATTATCATGTTATGCTATTTTTCATGCCTTATCATGTCAGGTCATGTAAATTTTCTTGCCACACCATGTCATGTACAATTGCCATTTCAATCATGTCAATCAATTCATGATTTATCAAGTTCAGGACAAAAGGCGTAAGGATATAAAAGGATAAAGGCGTACGCCATAGGGACTCAAGGTCTCTACGTACGTACCACTAGTCTACGCTAGTGAACTCTATGTGTGAAACTCTACGCTAGGCCAAGGGGCCTCAAGCGTAAAATTGGCTTTACGCTGGCAAGGGTAAGGTGAAATAGCTCTACGAGAGCCAGGGTGCATGCCGGTGGGGCTTTACGCTAGGAAGAGCCAGATGAGGTAACTCTACGCGAGCAAGCTCTACGCGAGCAAGCTCTACGCGAGGAAACACTCGGGCAAAACTTTACGCATGCGAGAGTCTGCTCGAGCCAGGGTTTTACGCTAGCACGATTTTACGCGAGCGGGAGGCGTTGGAACGAAATCGTAAAACAGAATACTCTAGAGGGGGGGTGAATAGATGTCACTACCACTTTTCTTGGACAAGGGTATTTCTTTCATTTCATAAATTAAGTCCTTTTTTTCTTTTAATATAATGGTTGTAATTATTAGTAGTCTAATTAATCATTAGTCATGGTAGACCTCATTCTATTTGACTTGACCAACTAGTTGATAAATTAGACTCTATTCATGGTTAGGTTGAACACAAGTCTTGATTAGAGCCAAATCACTTAGCCTAGTTAAGGACCCACTTAATACTAAGTGTAATGAGAGGATTAGGGCTAGTCTAGAGCTTATGTAACCCCCATTTAACCCCAAATGGCAGCCACCAATAAATTAGGGTTTCCATCCTTTTCTCCATCCCAAACTTCTCCAAATTTCTTCCTCTTTCCTCCATTGGTTGAGCAAAGCTTGGGGGAGCTCAAGGAGGCTAGGAGAAGGCTCTAGCAAGGGTTTGAAGGCCCCCTCTCCATCTATTTTCTCTATTTTTGTGCAACTTGGTAGAGGCTCCTTCCTACATAGGTATAACCCTCTAAACTTGCATTTCTATGATCAAATTTCATGTATTCATATAGGAGACCCACCCCATGACTCATAGGGAGTAGATTGAGGTCCTAATGAATCCTATTGGGGTAGTTTCAAGGAGTTTTGTGTCCATTCTAGGAGGGCTATGAATTTGACCCCATAGGTGTTTGTAAGAACGTCCAATAGACTAGTTTGAGCATTGTTTCATGCTTTGATGTATTATTTGGATTGGTTTTACATAGCAAGGCTCTCTAGTTGATTTTTTCTAATAAATTCCTGCATACAAATATATATTTAGGAGCTATACATATATTGTATATATATTGTGTGTGTGTGTGTTGGGTTAGAGATTAGATGGGTGTGTTCACCGTTCCAGTTAAGTGGCTGATTTCTGTTTTCAGTCTTGGTACCCATGAACAGCTTGGTTTGCATTAGGATAGGCCTATTGATCTCAATATTATATATATAAGTGTATATATATCTCTATATAGATATATGCATGAGTATATACATAAGGCTTGGGTTGTGTTCACTGTTGGAACTAGTCAGAGGAGAGGGGATTTGGTATCTCAGTCTTGAGTGTGTCAGTTTTTAGCTTAGTGTGTGAGAGTGTGATGTGTGTCTCAATGGCAGTGAGCAGGGACGCCTAGGCTAGTTGTACAGGCATTTTCCATGTGTTCCAGCTTCGACGCTACATTCTGGACCCGAGCCATGTGATGGACTTTTTCGAGCTGGAGGTGGGCCCGAGATTGACCTTCGAGGAGCAGCCAGTGGAGATCCTTGATTGGAGGGAGAAGCGCCTGCGGAACCAGACTATTCTACTTATCCGCGTCATGTGGAGACACCACTTTCCAGGAGAGTCCACGTAGGAATGCGAGGACGAATTGCGGGGGCGATATCGCTTGGTTTAAGATTTTCTTAATTCAATAAATGATTGTATTTAAACATTTTGTCGTGATTTTGTTTTGAGAACTCATTTTGTTCCTTGAATTTCGAGGACGAAATTATTTTAAGGGGGGAAGATTTGTAACCCCACTTTTTCCATTTTAGTGGAATTTAAAATTTTTATAATACTTCATTCTTTTCCTATAAATATATTATATGAATACTTTGGGAGGGAATTAATTTTGGGCAGAATTTTTCAAATTTGAAGGATTGTTGTAACAAACTTAGTCATCCCCACTCTTTCTAACAAATTAATTTTTACTGATTTTATCTAATATCTGAATTAATGAAGAGGGGAGGGACTGTTTTAGAAAATGTTTGAGCGGAAGGGGCTAAGATATAAATAATGAAAAGGGGCTGGTTGTTTGTACAAATAACCATTGAGCGGAGGGACCTAAAAGCAAAACTTCCATATATTTTGTGAACGGTTGGAGAGAGAGAGAGAGAGGTCATTCCATTGTTCTCTGACTCAAAAAAAAATTTCCATTCGTTTTTTTCCTTCTTCCCCAATAACCCTAACCCTAACCCTAACCCTACCTAATTTGCTACAAGAGACGATGTTGGCGGCGATGACATTCAACCCTCCGGCGACGAGTCCGACGACGGCGACGGGGCGGAGCCACCACAGCTTCGGCGGCAAGCGTCTCCTGAGTTGGCGACCGGGGTACCCTCCTCGACAGCGGCGGCGATCCTCCGTTCTCCGGTGAACTTAGAGGCGGCGGATCTCTGCGACGAGGAGGAGCAGCAGTATCATCCTCCTTAGCTGAGCTCGCGGCGTTGATCTATCGACGGCGACGCTGGCTCCTCCCTGCGGCGAGCTTCCCCGAGGACACGACCACATCGGCGGTGGCGGCAGACCCTCCATGACGGATAGCGATGGCGACGGCGAATCTCAGCGGCGTTCATTCTCTGGCGTAGCGAGGCCAGCGACCCTCCCTCCTAGCGACGACCATGGCGGAGCTCTTTTCCAGCAGCGACGACCGTGCCTTCCTTGGTGATGGCGCGACGAGTCCCTCAGGCAGCGCAATAGGCGGCTCACCCCGCTGACGGTGGACTCTCCTCCACGGATGGCGACTCCAGATCTGTATTTTCGTTCTCCAGCACCGAGCGCGGACAGCCGGATCCGTCCTCCAGTGGTGAGCACTCTCCCTTCTCTTCTCCTTCTTTCTCTTCACCTCTCGACGTCTAGTTTGCGGTGGCGATTGAGGCTTCGTCTTCTTCTCCAGCAATGACAGCACGACAGATTTCTCCGGCGCTTGGGCATCTACGACGAACAAGATTCTCCTCTGATCGACGAGCGATGGAATCCCTCCGACAATCTCCGTCGACTGAACGAAGACAACGCTAACACGGAAGAACTCAATCGATACTTGTTCCAGTAAATTCTCGGCCGTGTTCTTCATCGTGAGTTCGTCTGGTGAGTTTCGATCCTGAGGTTTAATTCAGATCTAAATTTGATATTCTTAAGTGACGTTGAAATCGATTGAATAACAGATCAGGAACACGTAAATTCATCGGAGTAGAGGTCAGCGGATGGATTGAAATCATTTGAATCTCTGGGACACCTGGACACGAAGAGAACGTGTCCGAATCTTCGATCGCGTCTCCCAGTTGTTGGAAGCAACCTTCAGGTATTCATGTGGTCTCTTTTGGACTCTGAATTCTATTTCTCTTCCTTTGAGTATGTGTGGTGTGGTCAGAAACGATTTTGTGGAATTGTAGCTTGTGTCGGATATAGCTGTGTTCGTGTCCAGGAGTGGGTGGTGTCCGGTTGCAGTATTTAAACCATGTGTAGTGTTCGTCTGGGTATACCGGTTGACTCGTGTCCGGCCAGACTTCGTGTCCTGCTGCCTTCATCTTTCGATTGGCGTTGTGCTCTCAAGATGGGTCGTGTGCAGGAAATTCATCTGGGTTTGGAGTTAGAAAGGGCAGGGTTTATGATCGATTCTAGTATCAGTCGACTCTATATTTTTCTATTAATATTTCAATGGGGGTGTATATTCTTTCATTAATTGTATATTCTTTCAAATGTCTTTGTATAAATTTTGGTTTGTGGTTTGAAATGTGTACATTCCTGGATTTAATGTGTTCTATTCTTCTTCGATTATGAGCCTTCTTATAATATGAAGTTCTCCTTAAAAGAGTAGTCATTGTGATCGGGTTATGTATATTCCTGCGCATTCTGGTTGTATATTTTGATATTCCAGATTGGTACCAGGCTGGGCCAGAGCCTGATATATTTACATCCAGAATAATTGGTATACATATGTCTTTAGTATGTGTGGGTTGATATTTCTGCAGTCAGCTATAATATTGACAGGTTTGGTGTGTAATCATTCATGGGATTAAGGAGTAATTGTGTGGGATTCTTGCTGTTGGTTTCTTGAACCTGGGAAAACAAGTAGACTAGTAGATTCTATTATGCATCTGGTTTGGAATTCTATACATGCAAGTTGGTGCATTATATTGCTAAGTATCATAAGAAACTGTAGTTGGCAATTGATTGTGGCGCCAAGGCTTGATTATTTTGGGTTGGTCCTGGGATGAGTAGGCTAACTTCAATATTATGAATACTTTGAGTCTTCAATCTATAGCCTAAGTCCTGTCAATCTAGCTCCACTCAATACTTTCATTGCTGCTTAGATGTTAAAATAATTTATATATAAAAACTATTATGGGGAGTCATCCTATACTAGTATATCTAAAAATATTTGTATTTCAGCTAAACTAAACTTGAATATAATTATCTAGATAAATTAGCAATATATTACTTTCTTATTAGATAATATCATGGCTAAACTAGTACTAAATCAATAAGTAACTAGTTGGTGAAATTAGCTAGAACTAATAGTTCATCAGTTAGATAATGATTAGATTATAACCAACTTGTACACATTATCAAATTCAGGTGGACATAGAGACTACTATCTCCCTATTCCCGATATTCCCGGAGCAAAGGCAAGTACATTCTATGGTCTTGTGCATTTCATTTTATCCTGTACTTCCTTGAGTGACACTTTTGCAACACGTCATGTACTTTCTGGTGCTCTTGTTCTCTTGTTCTTATTACTTGTATCTGGGGTGGGAAATATACTATCTATGTGACCAATCCCAAGTAACAACTCAGGTGTGTTTTAGCTTAGACCCCGCATCGTGCACGCGGGTCCTAAGTCACCATTCATGTGCTTTCAGGTGCTTACCCTAGCCGGTCACATATTTAGTTATATTTCAAATGTAGTACACACATGTTCAGGAGATTACCTTGTACGTATTTCCTGTAGTTCCATGATATCATGTTCTTTCAGGTGCTTACATATCATGTTCTTACATTCATGTTCTTCCATGTACTTTACACTGTTCTTCATGTACTTATTTACCTGTTCTTCCTGTACCTTCCATGTTCCCTTGTACTTTCATATCATGATGTCTTGTTCATTACCTAGAATTGTACTTGCTCCGCTCCTGAATAGGATATGTTGCAGGTATGCTTGCAGGACATTGTTCTACTCTATGGGCCAGAGTCCAGGATTTAGCTGAGCAGGATGAGGCTTAGCTTGAGGCTTCAGGTTTAGATTACTTAGCTTTACTTTGAGATATTGACTTTAGAGTTCATAGCACTTTTTATTCATGTTGATTCTGGTACAATATGATATCTGGATTTGTGGATTATGGTGATCATTCTGGGATACGTTTTTAGATGCTGTGATTATATACTTTTATGTTTATCTGGTTAGTTTTCCCTAGCTTGGTACAGCTTACTTCGTCGTGTCTAACGACGAAGGCTGGGCGTGTCCGACTCGTGTCCGATTATTCGGGAGCGGGTCATGACATATTTTTAGTGGTGGCCCATACAGGTCCATCCTAATGGTACCTAGGTCTTAGCGTACTATTGGGGGACTTGATTATACTAGGAAAACTTGATCACAGCATAGGAAAAATCGGAAAATAAGGGTATATCAGGTGTATCAGGTATTTTAATATTCTATAAACACTTGTTGTATGTGGGTCTAGGTTATTTTTAACAGTTTTCTGTTTTGCAGATAGTTCAAAAGCACGCGACACCAGGACAGTCGACCCACCTATACTTGAAGGTTTCGAGCTTCCACTACCTTCTATCACTCTACTATCCCCATGGGTAGTACGTAGTTAACGGAGACGTTTGAAGAGTCCCTTGACAACCAGAGGGAGCAGGTCATCCTTTCCAAGTCAGACTTGTGGATGCACTCTCTGAGCCAGGAAGGACTTCTGATTTCCAGACTCTCAGATTTTTGGACTTCTCCGACGCCAAGCGCATATCTTGCACCGAGTAGCAGATCGAGAACCTGGAGTAGCCACTGAAAATCATTCTAGCCCCTGAGGACCCGACTTCTCCGGAGATTGGTGCCACCAGCCAGAAGATCCAGAATATTGCACTGACAATAGAATGAGACCTGAAGCTGAAGTTTATGAAAGGCATGAAGACTTATGACCGAGATAGCAGCTATTATGGATCCGCAAAGCGTCGCCACACTCAGACAACACGTCTTCAGCCCAGCAGGAGATTCAGATTCAGCCGGCTATCATTTGTATTTTCTGCCGCAACCCAGGACACCACTACGACGAATGCCACAAAAGATGGAGACTACGCTAGTACTGCGGATCACCTACTCACCAAGTCAAAGATTGTCCGGAGACCGTTGATCGCACTGCCCGAGAACAAGCACGAGGAGCACCAGGACCGCAGCAGAAGGACCCGCCTCTCCAGATTCTGCAGTTATATGGAGCATTACCGCACGGACCAGTCTACGTCAGGACAGTGAAGAAGATTGAAGTGATTCCAGTTCCGGAGGAAATACTGAAGACAGATTGAAGACAGAAGATTCTTTTGCATGGTTGGAAAAACCATGTATCTGATTAGCAATCCAGCCTCTCCTTAAAATCCTCTTAGCACCTAGATCATTTCTTCAAAACTTCTTGTTTTCTATTTTTGAAATCTTGATTGATGTCGAAACTTACTTTGAGATATTGTTTCCTGTTTCGGTAAACTTGTTTCAGATCCACGAATCGATAATTGTTTGAAATTCATTATTCGATACCGTTATTCATCATTCCTGACCTTGTTTCCTAGTGATGGCTTCTATTTGCAAATTTTGTTTATTTATCAAACTTCGTGTTATTGATATTTAATCGTTTCTCGAGATTTCATTTCAAAATTCCTGTTCCTCATTCGAAACTTGTTTAAAGCTCCATCCTATGCAGACATTGTTGCAAATACCTTTGAGGGTTTTGAAGATTTCGTTTCCTATTCGAGACTTGTTCCTCATTCATGACTTTGATTTTCTAGTCGAGAGTTGTTGGTCCACTATTTGTTTCGATCTTGTCTCCTATCCAAGATTTTGTTTGTTTCATGGATACTTGTTCCTACTCGTTTATTGATATTCTGTTCGCAAATCGAACTTGTACTATTCCGGAATTATACCTACTTGAAATATCATTCTGAAATCTTGTTTGAACTTTTGCTTCTATTGATGCTTGTTTGAGATTCTATTTCCTATTCTTGACCTTATTCAGGACTTGTCTCTATTTAAGATTTTGTTGCTATTGAATTCGCTTGTTTCATGTTTACAATCCAATACCTTGTCTCCTATTGGAACCTGTTTTCTAGTCACTATTCTAAACCTTGTTTCCTTGTTTAAATTTTCTATTCAAGATTTTATTTCTTATTTTGAAACTTGTCTCCTATCTAATACCTTGCCTCAGTTCATCCTTCGAGACTCTGTTATCCTTCCGGGATAACATCCCACATATGGAATCTTGTTACCATTCCAGATATCAGTTGAAATTCCGTTATAATTTGAAACTTCGTCCTGTCTGAAATTTTAAATCTCCTTGGTTGCCCTTTTGTACTCACCGATGGGATTCCTTATCGTCTCTTAGTACCTAATAAACCCTTGTATTCTAACAGTCAGGTAACTTCACCATTTTCGTGACTTGGACTATTGAAACTCATTTTGAATTCCTTGGAACTCTTTTGAAATTCCTAGAGATAAAGTCGAGAGGCTATCCGATGACCTACTATGGCATGACAGTTGCGCGCTGCAGCCATTAGCTGGATTATGGAGACTGAGGGTTCACTGCAGCCAGTAGCGCACTGGCGAGGCAGGAACTTTAAGTTGAAGTGATTTCAGACATTCATAGGTTTCGGGTATTATTGAGACTTTGTCCTAAACTCTTCATATTTAGATCTCTTGAGTTGCTTCGTCAATAATTGTTTGAAAATGAATAAAGTTGATATGTTATTCGGTAACATATTGTTATTTAAGTCATGGAACCGAAAGTTCACTGCAGCCAGACATACACTGGCGGGGCAGGGATTCTAAGTAAAGTGATTTCAAATATCTATATGTTTTCGGATACCATAGAAACTATATTCCATTTTCATATAATTATTGGTTTTCGAGAATCACAAACCCTTGCACGTTCATCCTGATTTGATAATGTATCTCCTGAGTATTGCGTACGCCTCCTCAATCAACCTTTGCTAAAAAAATTTATTCTAGCATTTTATCGTTAGATCATTGAATTCCTCAAAATTGTATATTACCAGATTGTGATTCCGTACTTCGTTGTGAGTTGTCTAAACTTTGATCTTAAGTCATGTCTACCTGACCATGATTTTCTATCTTGTTCTAGTCTACCTGTGTTAAAATATCGATTTTTGATCGTACTAATAATTGTGTCTTCATGATTTTGCTCCTCTGAGTTGTAATTGAAATTCCTTCCACTTCGTGACTGTTTGATCCTCGATCTTTGTCAAAGAGTGATATCCCAAACTTCTTGTGTGTACTTGGACTCAAGGCTCAGAGTGTCATGGATCGACAGAGGCACTAGACGGACAACAGCAGATGGTCACCGGAGTTCACAGTTAGAAGCAGAGTGTTCCTGAAGAATCTCACCGACCAGAGGCAGCATTCGTTTTGGCAGAGGACGGGAAAGTTCAGTCCGAGATTCATCGGGCCTTTCGACGTGATGACGCGTATTGGCGAGGTGGCATATCGACTAGCGCTTCCAGCCAGCTTGGAGGGAGAGCACGACATTTTCCATGTGTTCCAGCTTCGACGCTACATTCTGGACCCGAGCCATGTGATGGACTTTTCCGAGCTGGAGGTGGGCCCGAGATTGACCTTCGAGGAGCAGCCAGTGGAGATCCTTGATTGGAGGGAGAAGCGCCTGCGGAACCAGACTATTCTACTTATCCGCGTCATGTGGAGACACCACTTTCCAGGAGAGTCCACGTAGGAATGCGAGGACGAATTGCGGGGGCGATATCGCTTGGTTTAAGATTTTCTTAATTCAATAAATGATTGTATTTAAACATTTTGTCGTGATTTTGTTTTGAGAACTCATTTTGTTCCTTGAATTTCGAGGACGAAATTATTTTAAGGGGGAAGATTTGTAACCCCACTTTTTCCATTTTAGTGGAATTTAAAATTTTTATAATACTTCATTCTTTTCCTATAAATATATTATATGAATACTTTGGGAGGGAATTAATTTTGGGCAGAATTTTTCAAATTTGAAGGATTGTTGTAACAAACTTAGTCGTCCCCACTCTTTCTAAGAAATTAATTTTTCACTGATTTTATCTAATATCTGAATTAATGAAGAGGGGAGGGACTGTTTTAGAAAATGTTTGAGCGGAAGGGGCTAAGATATAAATAATGAAAAGGGGCTGGTTGTTTGTACAAATAACCATTGAGCGGAGGGACCTAAAAGCAAAACTTCCATATATTTTGTGAACGGTTGGAGAGAGAGAGAGAGGTCATTCCATTGTTCTCTGACTCAAAAAAAAAATTTCCATTCGTTTTTTTCCTTCTTCCCCAATAACCCTAACCCTAACCCTAACCCTAATTTGCTACAAGAGACGATGTTGGCGGCGATGACATTCAACCCTCCGGCGACGAGTCCGACGACGGCGACGGGGCGGAGCCACCACAGCTTCGGCGGCAACGTCTCCTGAGTTGGCGGCCGGGGTACCCTCCTCGACAGCGGCGGCGATCCTCCGTTCTCCGGTGAACTTAGAGGCGGCGGATCTCTGCGACGAGGAGGAGCAGCAGTATCATCCTCCTTAGCTGAGCTCGCGGCGTTGATCTATCGACGGCGACGCTGGCTCCTCCCTGCGGCGAGCTTCCCCGAGGACGCGACCACATCGGCGGTGGCGGCAGACCCTCCATGACGGATAGCGATGGCGACGGCGAATCTCAGCGGCGTTCGTTCTCTGGCGTAGCGAGGCCAGCGACCCTCCCTCCTAGCGACGACCATGGCGGAGCTCTTTTCCAGCAGCGACGACCGTGCCTTCCTTGGTGATGGCGCGACGAGTCCCTCAGGCAGCGCAATAGGCGGCTCACCCCGCTGACGGTGGACTCTCCTCCACGGATGGCGACTCCAGATCTGTATTTCCGTTCTCCAGCACCGAGCGCGGACAGCCGGATCCGTCCTCCAGTGGTGAGCACTCTCCCTTCTCTTCTCCTTCTTTCTCTCCACCTCTCGACGTCTAGTTTGCGGTGGCGATTGAGGCTTCGTCTTCTTCTCCAGCAATGACAGCACGACAGATTTCTCCGGCGCTTGGGCATCTACGACGAACAAGATTCTCCTCTGATCGACGAGCGATGGAATCCCTCCGGCAATCTCCGTCGACTGAACGAAGACAACGCTAACACGGAAGAACTCAATCGATACTTGTTCCAGTAAATTCTCGGCCGTGTTCTTCATCGTGAGTTCGTCTGGTGAGTTTCGATCCTGAGGTTTAGTTCAGATCTAAATTTGATATTCTTAAGTGACGTTGAAATCGATTGAATAACAGATCAGGAACACGTAAATTCATCGGAGTAGAGGTCAGCGGATGGATTGAAATCATTTGAATCTCTGGGACACCTGGACACGAAGAGAACGTGTCCGAATCTTCAATCGCGTCTCCCAGTTGTTGGAAGCAACCTTCAGGTATTCATGTGGTCTCTTTTGGACTCTGAATTCTATTTCTCTTCCTTTGAGTATGTGTGGTGTGGTCAGGAACGATTTTGTGGAATTGTAGCTTGTGTCGGATATAGCTGTGTTCGTGTCCAGGAGTGGGTGGTGTCCGGTTGCAGTATTTAAACCATGTGTAGTGTTCGTCTGGGTATACCGGTTGACTCGTGTCCGGCCAGACTTCGTATCCTGCTGCCTTCATCTTTCGATTGGCGTTGTGCTCTCAAGATGGGTCGTGTGCAGGAAATTCAGCTGGGTTTGGAGTTAGAAAGGGCAGGGTTTATGATCGATTCTAGTATCAGTCGACTCTATATTTTTCTATTAATATTTCAATGGGGGTGTATATTCTTTCATTAATTGTATATTCTTTCAAATGTCTTTGTATAAATTTTGGTTTGTGGTTTAAATGTGTACATTCCTGGATATAATGTGTTCTATTCTTCTTCGATTATGAGCCTTCTTATAATATGAAGTTCTCCTTAAAAGAGTAGTCATTGTGATCGGGTTATGTATATTCCTGCGCATTCTGGTTGTATATTTTGATATTCCAGATTGGTACCAGGCTGGGCCAGAGCCTGATATATTTACATCCAGAATAATTGGTATATACATATGTCTTTAGTATGTGTGGGTTGATATTTCTGCAGTCAGCTATAATATTGACAGGTTTGGTGTGTAATCATTCATGGGATTAAGGAGTAATTGTGTGGGATTCTTGCTGTTGGTTTCTTGAACCTGGGAAAACAAGTAGACTAGTAGATTCTATTATGCATCTGGTTTAGAATTCTATACATGCAAGTTGGTGCATTATATTGCTAAGTATCATAAGAAACTGTAGTTGGCAATTGATTGTGGCGCCAAGGCTTGATTATTTTGGGTTGGTCCTGGGATGAGTAGGCTAACTTCAATATTATGAATACTTTGAGTCTTCAATCTATAGCCTAAGTCCTGTCAATCTAGCTCCACTCAATACTTTCATTGCTGCTTAGATGTTAAAATAATTTATATATAAAAACTATTATGGGGAGTCATCCTATACTAGTATATCTAAAAATATTTGTATTTCAGCTAAACTAAACTTGAATATAATTATCTAGATAAATTAGCAATATATTACTTTCTTATTAGATAATATCATGGCTAAACTAGTACTAAATCAATAAGTAACTAGTTGGTGAAATTAGCTAGAACTAATAGTTCATCAGTTAGATAATGATTAGATTATAACCAACTTGTACACATTATCAAATTCAGGTGGACATAGAGACTACTATCTCCCTATTCCCGATCTTTCCGGAGCAAAGGCAAGTACATTCTATGGTCTTGTGCATTTCATTTTATCATGTACTTCCTTGAGTGACACTTTTGCAACACGTCATGTACTTTCTGGTGCTCTTGTTCTCTTGTTCTTATTACTTGTATCTGGGGTGGGGAAATATACTATCTATGTGACCAATCCCAAGTAACAACTCAGGTGTGTTTTAGCTTAGACCCCGCATCGTGCACGCGGGTCCTAAGTCACCATTCATGTGCTTTCAGGTGCTTTCAGGTGCTTACCCTAGCCGGTCACATATTTAGTTATATTTCAAATGTAGTACACATATGTTCAGGAGATTACCTTGTACGTATTTCCTGTAGTTCCATGATATCATGTTCTTTCAGGTGCTTACATATCATGTTCTTACATTCATGTTCTTCCATGTACTTTACACTGTTCTTCATGTACTTATTTACCTGTTCTTCCTGTACCTTCCATGTTCCCTTGTACTTTCATATCATGATGTCTTGTTCATTACCTAGAATTGTACTTGCTCCGCTCCTGAATAGGATATGTTGCAGGTATGCTTGCAGGACATTGTTCTACTCTATGGGCCAGAGCCCAGGATTTAGCTGAGCAGGATGAGGCTTAGCTTGAGGCTTCAGGTTTAGATTACTTAGCTTTACTTTGAGATATTGACTTTAGAGTTCATAGCACTTTTTATTCATGTTGATTCTGGTACAATATGATATCTGGATTTGTGGATTATGGTGATCATTCTGGGATACGTTTTTAGATGCTGTGATTATATACTTTTATGTTTATCTGGTTAGTTTTCCCTAGCTTGGTACAGCTTACTTCGTCGTGTCTAACGACGAAGGCTGGGCGTGTCCGACTCGTGTCCGATTATTCGGGAGCGGGTCGTGACACCTCCAATTCAGCCTACAAGACACCTAAAATAGTCACTCAAACCAGCCCCTTACCTGTCCTAAACCTGACCCCATTAACAGCCAACACAGTCCTAAATTTAGCCTTAGTAGTACCCCAAAACCTGTCCATACCAGCCCCATGCTTCACCATGGTACAGCCCCTTAAAACAACCTATTAGCTATACTTAAACCCCCATGTATCAGTCCATATGGACAGCCCCTTGACACCCCAAACCAGTCTACAGTCAGTCCCATTTTAGTCCAAAATCAGTCCCTATAAGCCTATATATATATGTCCTATTTTAGCTATGTGTGTGTGTGTGTGCATGTGAGTTATATATGTGTATGAGTAGCTATAGGAGAGCCTATGTGTGAACCTATAGGAGAGCCTATGTGGGAGCCATATGTGAGTGAGTTAGTGTTAGTGTGTGGGTGGTTAGCTAGTATTTTAGAATTTAGGATAAGGTATTTTAGGCTATGTTAGTAAGGTGATGTTGGGATAACCAACATGTATCGTAGATGGATTAGATGAGCTAGGAACTAGGATTTTATGGTAGGTAATGTTAGTATAGGATAGTATCTAGCTATCCTAGTAAACCTAGGTTAGTATTCCTAGGTTAGAGTGGTATGTACACGGTAATCGGGATTACCTTGGTAAGGGTAATGTAGATAATACCTAGAAACTAAGGTATTTGAGTTTAGAGATTAGGATATGGTTAGAACTTGGTTCCCTTGGTTGGTAATGGTCAGAAATAGTGTTCCTAGACTAGCTTTGACTTCGGTTGACCATTTTGACCAAAAGTCAACCGAGAGTCAAACTTAGCCTATAAGTGACTATATTTGACCGAAACCAAACCAGAGTTGACCGGTTGACTGAAAGTCAACAAGTGGTCAATATTTGACTAGATTGACCTAGGGTTGACTCAGTGTTGACCAGAGTTGACCAGAGTTGACTTTTGACCAAAAGTCAACTGTAAGTCAACCCTTGACCCAGATTGACCTAGTTTGACTTGAATTGACTTCATGTGACCTTGTTTGACCTTGGTTGTCATAGTTTGACTCAGTATGACCTAGTTTAGCTTGGTGTAACTTAGTTTGACCTAGTTTTGACTTAGACTTGCATATCATGACTCGATTAGCTTTTCTTTTATTATTAAACCATGTTTTGACTTGTAGTATCTCATCTTTAGGTTTGTGATTACTCTGAGCGTCTGTTCACTTTATCAGCTCAGGACCACAGGCGAGTACATTCTCTGATAGTTCTTTCATTTACTTGTCAATTACTGTACTTCAGTTCCAGTTAGTTGTATGCGATTCTCTGTTACAACACGTATGGATATTCTGGATTCATGTATATGACAAACATTTATTGTCTGGCCTCTATTACTGGAATCATTTACTGGTATCATCATATTCTGGCAGGACTCATCTTGAATCCTTGTGTTGGATTTCTGGATTCACTTGCTGGGAGAGAAAATACTAGAGTAAGACATGTAGACATACCCCAATTCTGGAATCACCCCATGCTAAAATTAAACTGTAATGATAGCCATCTCACACCCGGCCTGGTGTGTGATGTGCCGGATTATCTATAGCCGTTTACATGTCGATCTCGGTATTTTAAAACACGCTGTTAGAGTATAGGATGGACTCACCATGGAATCATTGATCACTATGACTGGAATCGTCCCGTACTGGATTCATCTTGTATTAGATTCGTCTTGTACTGGACTTATATTAGAGTTATACTTGCCTATATTTACTGTCTGGACTTATATCATGTTACCCTGGTTCAGCTAGTTTCTATTTACAGTCTTTATTGCCATGATTCTTTTCTGGTTTAGTTACTTACTTTTCTTGTACTTTAACTGTCTCTCTTTACCATCACCTGTATATAAACTGCCATGTTCATCAATACAACTGCCTAAAACTATTTTATAGTTCTTTGTCATTTACTTGGGTTTTCTAGAAGAGATTGTGCTCGTTCCTGTCCTGACTGGACCTGTTGAAATATTACAGATACTTGCGCTGAGGATAAATGCCCTACATATTATGGACCCGGAGATGGGACGGCTACCTTTGGCCCCGACACTCAGGAGTGATCAGGATTTAGTTTAGTAGACTTGTATCTGTTTTCATGTAGAGCTTGTTGTATAGAATTGAGACTTGAGATTGTTCGAGATGTTGTTATTATTTCAGTATTTATTGTTGTCTTCAATTTCTTAGTTATATTTCGGTGTTATCTTATCGTACTTAGACTGTGATTGAGTTACACCATATCTTATACTTGTCCTCCGTTCGAAGTTGATCATGATGAGTACATTATATACTGCATGAGTTGATGGTTAGTTACAGACTTAGAACAGCGTTCTACCGCCGATACTGCGGCGTAGGCTGGGCGCTGTTACGTACTCGTACCCTCACGGTGTGTGCAAATCGTGACACGTTTTTAGTGGTGGCCCATGCAGGTCGAGAGTCGCATTAGTGCGATATCGTGGTAGTACGGCGACGTAGTTGTACTGCTGCGAGCCTGCGATGGGATTGAGAGATAGGTTTTAACGGAGAGGTACTCAATCACAGTTAGGACTACTTGAGAAGATTCCTGGGATGACCCTCGAGAATCTTATTTTAAACTATCTCAAAATTCGATTCTGACAGTATCTGTTTATCTTCCTTGTTCATCGTTGAATTTGATTCTTGGTATCCGTTATTGACTTGATTTCTACCAAGATAACATTATGGGCTAGGTTGCCTCAGTCATGGAATCTAGAGTCTCCTACAGCCATATCAGCTAGTTGGGCGATGAGATAGAGTCTGATTTTGGATGTATTTCTCGGGTGTGGGAATTTAAGGTTTTCGCAGCCAAGCTAGCGGTAATGCAAAAATTTTAAATACCATGATTCTAGAGGTATGTACATTAGTTGTGGACTCTATAGATTATCGTAGCCATACTTACTGGTGTGACGAAGGTTCTGGTAACATGGTTCTGTGTAGACGGGTATGATTATCAGATTGCAGAATAGATACCATATAGATGGTGCCCTAGTATAATGAAGTAGAATATCAGTATGGATATTACTTGAGTATCATGGATTAGATAGAGGGAGCTAGGCCACCTGTAGCACATCACCGTACCTTGCACCATCAGAGGGATATACCCCAGAGGGGCAAGGCTTTTGTGCTGACAGTCGAGTAGACCGACGCTACGGGTGACGGGTTAGCAAGTCTTTCTTTCCTGTTCTTCTTTTCATCTTGTTGTGTGGTTCCATTAGTACCTGTCAGGATATTTTGTGATGTGCTAGATAGTATAGTGACCCGGATCAAGACTATAATATCACGACCAGTGGGACCACAACTTGCATGTTTTAGGTATGGTTTTCTTGACCTTGATTGTTGGGGGTTTAGCCTAGAAGAAGTACGACCATCTTAATTTCGAGGACGAAATTTTCTAAGGTGGAGAGATTTGTCACTACCACTTTTCTAGGACAAGGGTATTTCTGTCATTTCATAAATTGAGTCCTTTTTTTTCTTTTAATATAATGGTTATAATTATTAGTAGTCTAATTAATCATTAGTCATGGTAGACCTCAATCTATTTGACTTGACCAACTAGTTGATAAATTAGACTCTATTCATGGTTAGGTTGAACACAAGTCTTGATTAGAGCCAAATCACTTAGCCTACTTAAGGACCCACTTAATACTAAGTGTAACAAGAGGATTAGGGCTAGTCTATAGCCTATTTAACCCCCATTTAACCCCAAATGGCAGCCACCAATAAATTAGGGTTTCCATCCTTTCCTCCATCCTAAACTTCTCCAAATTTCTTCCTCTTTCCTCCATTGGTTGAGCAAATCTTGGGTGAGCTCAAGGAGGCTAGGAGAAGGCTCTAGCAAGGGTTTGAAGGCTCCCTCTCCATCCATTTTCTCTATTTTTGTGCAACTTGGTAGAGGCTCCTTCCTACATAGGTATAACCCTCTAAACTTGTATTTCTATGATCAAATTTCATGTATTCATATAGGAGACCCACCCCATGACTCATAGGGAGTAGATTGAGGTCCTAATGAATCCTATTGGGGTAGTTTCAAGGAGTTTTGTGTCCATTCTAGGAGGGCTACGAATTTGACCCCATAGGTGTTTGTAAGAATGTCCTATAGACTAGTTTGAGCCTTGTTTCATGCTTTGATGTATTATTTGGATTGGTTTTACATAGCTAGGCTCTCTAGTTGATTTTTCCTAATAAATTCCTGCATACATACATATATTTAGGAGCTATACATATATTGTATATATATTGTGTGTGTGTGTTGGGTTAGAGATTAGATGGGTGTGTTCACCGTTCCAGTGAAGTGGCTGATTTCTGTTTTCAGTCTTGGTACCCATTAATAGCTTAGTTTGCATTAGGATAGGCCTATTGATCTTAATATTATATCTATAAGTGTATATATATATCTGTATATAGATATATGTATGAGTATATATGTAAGGCTTGGGTTGTGTTCACTGTTGGAACCAGTCAGAGGAGAGGGGATTTGGTATCTCAGTCTTGAGTGTGTCAGTTTTTAGCTTAGTGTGTGAGAGTGTGATGTGTGTCTCAATGGCAGTGAGCAGGGACGCCCAGGCTAGTTGCACAGGCAATGCCTAGTGCACCGCACTGTAGTGCTCCAGAGCCGGTGGGGCTTAGGCTATAGGCTATGAGCATCAGTTATTAGAGACCCCTTTGGCACCATCAACTCCTGTTACATGGGAGTATCCTAAGTTAGATAAGTGAGTTGAGAGTTGGGTTCAGTTCCTTATATTATTATTACAGTCCTATGTTTCATCCCATACCTAATGTATCAGTGGTAGACTTGGCATAGGTTGACCTGACCATAGGCTATGGTCTGTTGTAGTGCTCGAGTGTTATCCTTTGGCTTATCACTTGGCACTTGGCCATTCGAGTTAGGCCATTGGTTGCTTGGGCAGCATTAAGGTTTTGCGTAATAGAGCATGAGAGTGGCCCTGCTGCATATGCTGCAGTGGATCAGTGATGTGTGAATGGTTAGGATACCATGGTGTATCATAAGTCATCCTCAGATGTATCAGAGAGTTTGGGATAGTGCCATGTGTTTAGTGAGATTAGAGTTAGTGATTAGGGAGCCTAATGGTTAGATATGGTACCAGTTGATACCAAGTAGAGAATTTTGGTGATGTGTGAGCCTTGACATGGCCTAGGCAGTCCATGTGAGACTTGACCTTGCATATGGCTATAAGTATGTGACTATCAGACTTTAGATGGCTGTATCAGTAGGATACAGAGGTTAGAGGTTTCAGTCTTAATATCCCTCACCCATTCATTGTACAGATCCCTTCTTGTATCAATCATTCCTAGTGTATGATACCAATGTTCAGTCTTGGATCATGTCTGAAGGGTTTATAACATTTCAGATATTAGATGTGTGTTATATTATTATTATTATTATTATTATTATTATTATTATATATATATATATATATATATATATATATATATATATATATATATATATATATATATATATATATATATATATATATATATAGGTGTGTATATATTATAGGGATCATAGTGTGAGGAGACCTGTGTCATGAAGTGCAGGCCTTGAGGTTCTGGGAACACTATGTGACAGGTTAGTTAGTGTCTCTTTGTTCAATTAGAAAATTCAGTATGGATATGGGGGTTGGGCAGTGTTTGGTTAGGCATTTTGCCATGCAACACTTGCCCTACAGCAGCAGTATGAGGCATTAGCAGGCAGCATGCAGACATTAGCAGCTGCATAGGCTTTAGGTAGAGCAGTAGGGGTTTTGGGATACACACCTTGTACTGCACACAAAACTTAATGTGGCCGGTACAGGTCAGGTGGGCCAGGCCAGGCCAGGCAGCAGAGCACTACTTGGCCAGTGTTATGAGCCTTGTGTCTTGACCAAGGCATGGGGCTTCTGCTCTACAGCAGCAGTATATGTTACCTGCTGCACTTGGCAGGGGGGATTCCTTTCCCTGGTTGGTCGAGTGCCTTGGCACTTGGCCATGTTGTATAGCCATCAGATGGGCCATTGGCCATTAATGGTATCGGTAATATTGGTAAAGGGTGTGACTTGGCCTGGGTATGCTTTGAGCAGCAGGGGATGTGGTTATTGAACTTTGAATGAATGTGAGTGGCTTATGGCATGTAATGCAGCAATAAGAGAAATTGCAGTGGCTTAGTAGAAATGTGAGGAATTGCCTTAGCAATGATAGGCCACTGCACACTCTCTTTGAATGAAAGGCTAGGAGTTGTAGGCATCATTTAGGGAGTTCCTTCCTTGTGGTGCATAGGTGGAGCAGGGCAGTATATCATGAGTGAAGGGCATGGGGCTCACATACATGTGAGTGTGGTGAGGATAAGGGTTTTAGCTTGAGAGATGATTGTGGATAGGTAAGGAAGTAGTGTATTCATGTATAAGACTTGGGAGTGAGGTAGGAGGGGCTTTCTACTGCTGTAACAGCAGGTAAGGAGAGAGAACAGTCCATATTGCCATATAAGATCAGTCTCCATATCCCACTTGGTGTTAGATTCCCAGGTTCAGTTGTTTTATTATAGGTTCACTTACTTGTCATGTTGAGTATCAGTCTTCCCATTCAATGATGTGCAGTCCCTTAACCACCTAATACCTGTCCTAAATAGCCTCAAACAGTCCCCCTAAAATCAGCATAGTAGCAGTTCTAAACCAGTCCTTAATTGGCCTTAGAGTTCAGCTATTTGGACAATCCCAAACCAGTGCATATCAGCCCTTAGCCCTTCCAAAACAGTCCACTATATAGCTCCCCCCCCCAATTCAGCCTACAAGACACCTAAAATAGTCACTCAAACCAGCCCCTTACCTGTCCTAAACCTGACTCCAATAACAGCCAACACAGTCCCAAATTCAGCCTTAGTAGTAACCCAAAACCTGTCCATACCAGCCCCATGCTTCACCATGGTACAGCCCCTTAAAATAGCCTATTAGCTATACTTAAACCCCCATGTATCAGTCCATATGGACAGCCCCTTGATACCCTAAAGCAGTCTACAGTCAGTCCCATTTCAGTCCAAAAATCAGTCCCTATGAGCCTATATATATGTGTCCTATTTTAGCTATGTGTGTGTGTGTTCGTATGAGTTATATATGTGTGTGAGTAGCTATAGGAGAGCCTATGTGTGAACCTATAGGAGAGCCTATGTGGGAGCCATATGTGAGTGAGTTAGTGAGTGAGTGTTAGTGTGTGGGTGGTTAGCTAGTATTTTAGAAGTTAGGATAAGGTATTTTAGGCTATGTTAGTAAGGTGATGTTGGGATAACCAACATGTATCGTAGATGGATTAGATGAGCTAGGAACTAGGATTTTATGGTAGGTAATATTAGTATAGGATAGCATTATTTGCCATTAAAATTGTTTTGATTGAAATCTTAATACAAACAGAACAGTGATACAATATAGGACTTAGATGTAGTCCTAGGAGTACACTTTTGTTTAAGCTGGGTCCTTAGTGCCAATGGAGCGAGTGGTAATGCGTTGACTCCATTGACCGGCTGATGGCGGTTATCGGTTCTCTGAAGGTGTTGATTGCTCTGGGTGCTGGAGCTTGCTGAGAGGAGGAAGACGTTGAGTGTCTAGAACTGCCTCTCCGGTGATTCTCTGTTGTGGATTCTCTGTGAATCTTGTGTGTTCTGAGTCTCTGTGTGTGTGTGAAGGAGATGATCCTTCTATTTATAGTTTTGCAGGCTGGCTGCTCATGCACGCATGCAGGATGCGCCGGTGTGGGGACGCCACGTGGAGGTTGCTGATGGAGGCGCACGGATGCTGCGACCTGATCGAGGGGGAGAACTCTTCATACTGCTGTTGTGAGCCGGCACGTAGCAGAGAGAAGATCTTTCCGTTGCTGAAATCTTGGACGAGTTGAGTCAAAAGACACGTGTCGTCGACTCATGGTTCGAAGATCTCGGATTGGTGGAGAGGAGTGATCTGGTGGGCTGCGCCTTGGATTGGGCGCAGGATGAGGCTGCGGCTCATAACCTTTAGGAGTTACAAACCATTTGGGGCGCATGGCTTTTGAGGCGCATGCAGGCGACTTTCCTTCTGTCTTTCGGGATCAGAGAGCAGTCTGAGGCGCATGGCTTTTGAGGCGCATGCTGATTTGGACGCATGGCCGTAGAGGCGCATGCTGATGGTGGAGTGGCCACGTGGCAGTAGCCGTCGAAATAAAGTCATGATGATGCTGACGTTGCCGACGCTTCGTTTTCTGAATAAAGCTGTCAACTGTTCAGACTTTGGGAGGCGTGCTGCCAACTCTGTCAGTTCAGCATTTAATGTTGGTGACGTTCGATGGACAGCTGAGTGGGCGCGTCGGTTGGCGTTCCACTCGGTATGGAGATGTGTGGGGGCGCACCCTCTGTAATGCGCCGAGTACTGTAGGACGCGTCTGTGTGATGCGCCTGATGCCGAAGGGCGCGTCCGTGTGATGCGCTGTCTGGCTGGCGCATCGGACATGTCTTTTAATGATGCGGCTGTCTCGCTCTTCGAGTGCCATAAATAGCCGTTTGGCTGAATTCGAGGCGTCCGGTTCATCCATTTAATGTGAATTCATTGCACGAAATTCGGAGGGCCATCCACTTGGCACATGGGTTTGATCTGCCCGGCCTATAAATAGTGGCATGGAGAGAAGATTTGCTTCTCATTCCCTCACGTTCTTCCAACATGAACTTGAACATGCGGGTGCATTCTGTTGACGAAGTGCTCCCGAGGGTGAAGATGAGACGCTGTGTTGTCTTCGATGCACTTGAAGGTGACTGTTACATCCAAAAGACGGAGTCGAGGGCTTCTGAGGCAGGCGGAAGGTGCCTGTTGCATCTAAAGATAGGGATGCCCGAGCCTCGTCTTCGTTATTCCGGAAGAGCCGTAGATCGAAATGGCGGTGCTAGGCTCTCTCTTCCTTCAAAGTGGGTGTCGCCCATTTTGATTGTGTTGAAAGCTGCTCCTTTAGCCGTGGTTTCGATCACGGTCTTCCTTCGGCTTTGGAGGCTCTTTCGAAGCCTCCCCTGGCCACAGCATTTGCGGTGCTCTTCTCTTCCTTGGTTCCAGCCAGAGGGTTAAATACTTTGTGTATCGAAGCATTTATCAGGCGAGCCTGGTTGGAAGAGCGGCACATAACTGGGCTCTGCTCGGCCAGGTGAGCCTGGCTGGAAGAATTTGGCTGAAGGGATGCACATAACTGAGCTGCTGAAGAGATGATGGGATGCGCCTGGATGGAGGCGCATGATGTCTGCTGCGCCTGACTGATGGCGCATGGTGGCTGCTGCGCTTATCTGGAGGCGCGTGGTAGCCGCTGGCTGTAGACTTAGGATCCTTCCTTTGTAGAAATTCTCCTTTGTACAACCTTTTCTAGACATGTAATAGACTTTTATATATAAAATGAAAAGTCCTTCTTCAAATGTCTATACTTATTGACTTTGCTGTGAAGTTCTTCGTCTGAGCTCTAGCGCATGTAGTGTCTGGCGCATGGGCTTTCTGGTTGTGAAATTCCATGCTTCTACAAGACCCCCTTCAAAGTTTTCAAAACTTTTGAATAAGTTTTGGAATACTTTGAATAAGAAGCATGGAGGTCATGGCGCATGATTTCTGGGCGCATGCCTGTTCGGCGCATGCTCTTCTCAGTTAATGATGATGGTGCCTCGGTAACCGAAAAGATTAATGAAGATCTTTTGGTTTTATTTGCTGCTATCCTTGCACAGAACCCGAGGCGACGGCTGAGATCACACGTCATCTGTTCACGCGTGCGACCAAGCCCTATAAATAGGTAAGAGTTGGAGAGAGAAAGGGTTCTTCTTCTCTGTGCCTCTGCTTCTTTAGAGTTTCTTCTTCAAAACCCTAACTTCTCCTTCCTCGAGAGAATGGCTCCCAAGACTCCTCGCGGTGCTGCCGGCAAGGGAAAGGAGAAAGCGAAGGAGTCCGCGGAAGTTGCGGCGGCTGCCGTTCCCCGTCGGCCTGTCGAAGTTCGGCCGGAGGTGGTTGGTAAGTCTTATTGTCCGTACGCCAACGCACATAGGCCTTGAGTCTTTAATGATGTGCCGCGGTCTTTGCCCGCCGACGCGCATGGGTTTAAACCCTGGTGATGCGCCGAGGCTATACTGCTGACGCGCATGGGTTCAAACCCTGATGATGCGCCGAGGCCATACTGCTGACGCGCATGGGCTCAAACCCTGAAGATGCGCCGAGGCCATACTGCTGACGCGCATGGGCTCAAACCCTAAAGATGCGCCGAGGCTGGGATGGCTGATTCTGCATCATCCCAGTGTGATGAGCCCAGGCTCGGAAGGAGATTATAAGGCTGGAGATGCATTCCTTCGTCGTTTCCATCGGAGGAGCTGGTCGTATACCGGTGTCCCGGTTTGTAGAAAGGTTTTATCCCGTCTTCAGGGTTGGGAGATCACCAAAGTTGGTCCCCTCTATTTGGGTTTTGAGGCCAACGAGGATTTAAGGGACCTGGGCGAAGGTACCACCACTCTGCCTCAATGGGGATTCCGCTGGTTGCAAAGTATCCGGCCGTCCCATCTGGTGTACCGGAACAGGAATCAGTGCTACCTGGAACCATACTTGCCGAGCCGCTTTGCGCGGCAATTTGGTTATGCTCAGATGATGTTGGATAACCCCAGTAATACCCTGGGGTATGTTGGAAGTTTGTTGGATGGTGCACGAGCTTGGCATTACTATAATGCCGGATGTACCGGAGCTCGTTTTACGTTGCCCGTCCCCGATCCGCGGCCGCCCATTCTCTACTCGGCCGCCAAATTTTACTGTGTTATGGCTGCCCCGCCCTCCGGATATGACAGGGAGACTAGCCTTATCGCAGGCACCCAGTTAGCAGCGACTGGGGATACGCCAGTGAAGGCCCGGCCGCATCGTCCGTCAGGGGTGGGTCAACGGAGTGCCCCCTCCGCATCACAAGCAGAACCCTCGGGCGATCGATCGAAACGATGTGCAGATACGGGGGCTGAATCTCTTGTGTCGAAGAAGCAGAAGAAGGCATCGTTACCGACGGTGTCATCGGATTCGGCGTCCGAAGAGGTAAGGACATCCTACTAAATCTGATTTTGGTTCCGCCACTTACGAGGCCCCATCTTCTTTTGTAGGAGCCGCTAAAAAGAAAACCTCGTACCCCAAAGTCGGGTGGGAGTAGACGAGAAGAGATGGCGAGCTCGTCTGGAGTGCGTATTCCGCCGACAATGATGTCTCTCATGGAGGAAGATCCGGAGGATACTGTCATCGTGGAGGTTCCAGTATCCCCGGGTTATGTCAGGAGGGAACCTGAGGGTGCAGCAGCTTCCGAGGTAACGAAGGCCACAGCGGAGGCTTCACATATCGAAGGTTTAGCAAGTGCGCAGCTTCCTGGTGATGAAGAGGAATGGAGTTCATCATCTTCCGATGACATCGCTCCGGAGCTGCAGGAGTCTGTTGCGGGGGCAGCAGAAGCAGTGAGGATAGAGGAGAGGGTTGATTCCCCTCCTTGTCATGATGAAGGGAGGTCGGCTGAATCATTGCCAAACCCTTCCTTGGCTTCAACCATGGACATAGAGATGGCTACCGATCAGGAGGTAGCGACAGATTTTGTCCCTGTAGAGGGACTTGAGAAGAATGAAACCCTTCTGCCGGTCTTGTCTCCTGGGGCTGGCCAGGAGATAAATGTTGATCTTCCCGTTTTGCCGGGGGAGGTAGCTGATGCTGATAGAACGTCGGGGGTAGAAGAGGTGGCCGTTGACGTCGGTGATTTCTCCAGTCTTGAGAAGGGTAAGGGTGTGGAATCCTCTGTTGCTCCTTCCACTTGGGGTACTATCACGACGCACGTGCCGGCTCCTTCTGTTCCTTCGGCTCCTCGGGCTAGCAGTCTGGGCCCTGTTGATGAAGAGCCTATTGCTGCCGAGGTTCAAACCTCTCAGATCGAGGTTGGCGGATCTTCCTCCGGTCCACAAACTGTAGTAGCTCCCCCAACTCCTGCTATGACGTCGCAGGTGCTGGCGGATGCCGACGAGTATGTGAAGTTCCTCGTCGAGGGAGTGTACAAAATGCTGGAAAAAGGTGTATCTGCAGTGATGGATGCCAAGGGGAGCTTTGCGGCAGCAAAAGCTTTGGCAATGCCTTGTATCGAGCTGATCCGCGTTCACCAAGGCCATGACCATATGGTCGAAATTCTGGAAGTTTCGGTGATTGAGCTGGACGAGCGGCTCGCGGAACTGCAGCGCATCCAACGAAATGACCTCTCTGTCTTGATAGATGCAGAGATAGGGAAGTTGATGGCTGAAATCGAGGCTTCCCATCGAGCTGATGTGAGCAGTTGGGAGCGTGAAGTGGCTGGGACTGAGGCTGCGGCGGAGCAGTTGTCTCAATCTATGGAGAAGACGACGGAGAAGCGGGCTGCGGTGGACGCTAACATCGCAGAGGTTGATGCTCAGATGCGCCGTCTTGAAGACCAGCGGGCCCAACTTCAACTAGAAGCTGATCGTGTCCTGGCCGAACACGTGGCATTCAAGCAGGAGGAAGTGACTCTTACTCAGCGGACCCTTGCTTTGGCTCAGCAGCGACGACAGCTTGATGAGAAGTATGAGAGTAAAACTTCCGCTGAGGCTGTCGGATTAATGCGTCAAGAAGCCGAGCTGCGAGTCCAGGCGACTGTGGAAACTCGCACTGCCGACCTGAGACGTCGAGTCAGAGAGCTCTCATCCCACCCTGGAGAGGATCGGGGACTGTAGCTTCTCTTCTTTTTATGTGTTTTTTGCAACTCTTTCTGGAGGAAATAGCGTATTTCTGTACTCCTTTTTTTGAAAAATAAAGAAATACACTATCTTTGTGATGTGTTCATTTTTGATCTCATGAACTTGATGATTTATGTGGACCTATTATCTTTTGCGCACCTTGGTTTTTAGGTACAGATAATAAGTTTGAAGGAACCAACATGTTTGCTCAGAGGTAATGTGGACATGGCAATCATTAGGTTCAAATGATAGAATCCTCCTACTCAGAGGTATTTATGGACGTGGTAGGAATGATCCTGGGGGATACGCTGAACAACTCAGAGGTAATGTGGACGTGGAAGTTCTGCGATCAATGTACGACAACACAGGAGTTGTTTGTACGGGATGTTTACTCAGAGGTAATGTGGACGTGGTAAACATGAAGGATAGCGTAAGCTTACGAAATGTAAGGTTCCGCTTTGTAGGATGTAGAGAGACAACTCAGAGGTAATGTGGACGTGGTTATCTTTCTACGGAAGGATGCCACGGAACAGCTGGGTTCCGGAAGCGTTTGATTTTGTGAAAAGAGGTTGTTTGGGGAAATACATGTCTTAGAGGATGTCAAGAATAGTACTTCTTTAGGAACTTGCCGTTGATGGGCATCATGAACAAGTCCCCATTGGGTTTGGCGAACCGGTAAGCACCGTTTGAGTATACCGTCTCAATGATGAAGGGTCCTTCCCATTTGGGCTCGAACTTCCCTGGTGTCTTATGAGTTAACACCATTGGCCTTCTGACTGCTAAAACCAGGTCGCCAACTTGGAAAGTTCTTTGCTTGACCTTCTTGTTGAAAGCCTGTGATATACGGGCTTGGTAAAGTTCGATGCGTTGTTGAGCTAGGAGACGCTTTTCGTCAAGTGCCTCCAGTTCCCGCAGACGACGACGTTGATTGTCTTCTTCTATGAGATCGTTTGTGATTGCCACGCGGAGCGAAGGTATCTGTATCTCGAGAGGCAGTACTGCTTCGCTCCCGTAGACCAGGGAGAATGGAGTGTTGCCTGTTGGGGTCCGTACCGTTGTGCGGTAGGCCCAAAGGCATTCGCCAAGCTTTTCGTCCCAGTCGCGTTTGTTGGATGACACGACCTTTTTGAGTAGCCTAACGATAGTTTTGTTGAACGCCTCGGCCAATCCGTTTGCTGCCGGATTGTAGGCGGTTGAGGCCACGTTTTGAATGCGATTCTTGTCACAGAACCTGCTGAAAATATGGCTGATGAACTGGGGACCATTGTCATGAATGATTCGCCTGGGTACTCCGAAACGGTAAATGACATGGTGTTTGATAAAGCTGACCACCCTGGAGCTTTTTACTTCCGTTAGTGGGACTGCTTCCGTCCATTTGGAGAAGTAATCGGTGATGGCCAGGATGAAACGATGTCCTCTTGATGAAGGAGGGGTGATTGGTCCTACAATGTCCATGCCCCAGGCTTCGAATGGCCAGGAGGCGACTATAGGATGTAGAGGTTCAGACGGTGTATGTATGAAGTCTGCATGAAGTTGGCATGCATGGCACTTCTTAGCATATTCCACTGCGTCGGCGGCCATGGTTGGCCAGTAGTAGCCCATACGTCGCAGTCGATCTTGCAACTTAGGACCAGGTTGGTGAGCTCCGCAAGTTCCGTCATGAGCTTCTTGAAGAGCTTCGGCCGCTTCTTCATTAGACAGGCATCGAAGGAGAAGCCCGTCGAAGGAGCGTCGGTACAGCGTTTTGGTAGCTGTATCGTAGTAGAATCGAAGAGAGCGTCTCCTGACTGAGACAGCTTCCTTCGGGTCCTCTGGAAGGATTCCGTAGACAGCGAAGTCGATGAACGGGAACCTCCAGTCTCGGACATTAACCCCAGTGTTCGTCGGCATGGCGTGGGCCACTTGCAAGCACAGGTTGTTTCTGGGACAAATCAGGTCTCGGCCAGTCACCGTGACATAGTGTTGAGTCCCAAGGGGCGCTGCCAATGAGGCTGCGAGGCCAGCCAGAGCATCGGCCTCCAAGTTTTGTAAACGGGGGACATGTTCGATGAAGAACCCGGTGAAGGTTGAAATAATGTTCAACGCGACTTCATGATAAGGGATTAAATCTTCATGGCGAACCTCGTATTGCCCCCGAATCTGGTTTACGACGAGTTTCGAGTCGCCGTAGGCTTCCAGATGATCCACCCCCAGCTGTTGTGCTAGCTGGAGTCCCATGACGAGTGCGTTGTACTCAGCAACATTGTTGGAGCACGGCTTCGAAAGAGAGTATGTGCGCTGGATGACCAGCTGATCGGGGGAGACCAAGACTACCCCCACTCCTGCGATGATTTGGCCGTTGGGGCCCGTTCTTGAAGCGCCATCGAAGAACATCCGCCAAACGGGGCTTCCTTCAGTGACGTTTGATTCTTGGACTTCATCCGAGATGTCTTCATAGAGTTTTGAAGATTCTGGGATGGGGTGTGCAGCTAAAAAGTCAGCCAGAGCCTGACCCTTGACCGCCTTCTGCGGGACAAACACCATGTTGTATGGCGTTAGTAGGATCGCCCATGTAGCCAGCCGGGAGTTTAATGACCCTGGCTTCGTCATGAGAACTCTGAGTGGATTGACTCGGGAGATGACGTGAATTGTCTGGCCCGAGACGTAATGACGAGTCTTCTGAATGGCAAACACCAAAGCCAAGAACTCCTTTTCAACGGGGTTGTACCGGTGTTCGGCCCTGATGAGTGTTCGACTGAGGTAGTAGATTGCTTGCTCGTAGCCTGCATCGCTGTTTTGAGCCAGTAAAGCGCCGAGGGAATGATCCATGGCACGGACGTAGAGGAGGAATGGTTTGCCGGCGACAGGTGCCACTAGGACTGGCGGGCTTGTCAAGTAAGCCTTGATGTCGTCGAAAGCCTTTTGGCACTCCTCTGTCCAGACGTAAGAGACTCCCTTCTTCATGAGCTTAGTAAAGGGTTGACATTTACCGGAGAGGTTTGCTATGAACCTCCGGATGTATGCCAGACGTCCCTGTAAGCCCCGAAGTTCTCGAAGGTTCTTCGGAGGGTCCATGTTGAGGATGGCTTTAGTCTTCTCGGGATCGACATGAATGCCTTTTGCCGTGATGACAAAGCCCAAGAATTTGCCGCTAGAAACCCCCAGGAAGGACTTAGCGGGGTTCATTTTGAGTTGATGTGCCCGTATGAGATCAAAGACCGTCCTCAGGTCCTGTAGGTGATCTCTTTTGAGGCGACTCTTGACTGCGATGTCGTCAACATAACACTCAACTGTCTTGCGAAGATGTTGACGGAAGATGGTACTCATCGCTCGTTGGTATGTTGCACCGGCATTCTTCAAGCCGAAGGGCATTACTGTGTAGCAGAAAACACCTTTCGGAGTCCTAAATGACGTGTGTTTTGCGTCATCGGGGAACATCTTGATTTGATTGTAGCCTGAATACCCGTCCATGAAGGACATGCGTTCAAAGCCACATGTGTTGTCGATCATTACATCGGTAATTGGGAGCGGGAATTCATCCTTCGGGCAAGCAGAGTTGAGATCCCTGAAGTCGATACAGACTCGTATCTTCCCATTTTTCTTGGTGACAGGGACGACGTTGGCTACCCAGTCCGGGTGTTGTTCCTCACGGATGAAGCCACTGGTCAAGAGTTTGTCCACCTCCTGATCGATGGCGTTCATGATGTCCGGGCGAAAGCGTCGCTGTTGTTGTTTGATAGGTTTAGCATCTGGTAAGATGTTCAACCTATGCATCGCGATCTGTGGATCGAGACCCGGCATGTCTTCGTAGCTCCAGGCGAAGACGTCAATATACTCTTTAGCCAGTTGGACTAAAGATTCTCGGTCTTCTTCTTCCAAGCTTTTGCTGATAAAGATGGGTTTAGAAGAAGACCCATCCCCGAGGTCGATCTGCTCGACTTCGTCTTCGGTGGGAGGTTCTCGTAACTCAAAACGAGACTCCCATTGTTCTCCTAGGCGTTGAGCCTAGGGTTCCTCTTCGAAGGGTTCCGGCGGTTGGTCTTCGCCTTCATCTTTCTGAGGTTGCGCCGATGTCATGTTAGCTGACAGCACTTTCCTGAAGACTGATCCGATACTGGTATCGGAATCCCACGTCGATGCTTCAGACGAGTGGGAATGTTCTATGTCTTCTGCGTCTGAACTCTCTGGAGTTGATGGCGGCGTGACATAGCCTAACCCCCGTCGAGTCCGATTATAGTAATCCTGTGGCTTTCCATTGGGCATCGAAAGCCGGACAGGGAGATGCCGACCCTTGCCGTAGTTTAGGCCTTTATTGCTTTTCAGGTCGTAGCCCATCTTTTGGATGATGTGCTTAGCCGCATCTGTGTACCGATAGACTTGTACTCTGCCGGTATTAGGTTCGGGCTCGATTGACGGGAGGTTCCGACGACGCTCGATTTTGCCCGAGATGATGGTGCCTTGGTCTCGGCTCCGTGGAGGGACTATGAAGACTCCTTGAGACGGGACTATTTGATTATGGTAGACGGTCGTTACTTGTGTTTGCAACGACCGTAGAGCGTTGTCTAATGTATACACGGCATTCCAGTGTGGAAGACAAGAATAATTGAAAGACACTCTATTATTGATAAAGTACGAGATTTTATCCCGTGGGATTACATTGTCGAAGGAGGGTGCGTCTACATCAGCGGAGATATATTCGCCAAGCTCCTCATCTGTAAGCACTGGGGCCGAATCAGGAGAGTCCTCCACCGCTCTGACTTTGGGGTATGAGAGGGTTATGTGAGCCCTCTCCGGCATCTTGGATGACTGCGGCGGCTTGCCTTTAAGACGCACCTTGAGAGGTGCCTCGGTTGCGCCTCCGATGAGTGGCGCCTTCCCTTGTAATTTTACCACCAGGGGAGCCGCTGTTTGAGGTGGCTTTCCCTTGAGGCGTATCTTCAGGGGAGCTTCGCGAGTCGGCGCTTTTCCTGATAGCTTGATGCTCATTGGAGGCGCCTTCTGGGGTGGTTTCCCCTTCAGACAGATTTTCAAGGGGGCGTCGGGAGTCGTCTCAGGCTCCATGTCCGGCTCTGTTGCCATCTCTGCCTCATCATCAGCGTCATTGGCGTCCTCCTCGTCAATGGGCTTGTACAAGTCGGAATCGGTGAAGTAGGCCTCAATCCCTTTGAAGGGATCGATATCTGCAAACTCCGTCCGGATGACGCCGTTGGTGGATACATATTTCATGCATTGGTGGAGCGTGGAGGGCACCACCATGTACTCATGTAACCATGGTCGTCCGAGTAAGATGTTGTAGTTGACCTCGGCATCCACCACATAACAAGTCACCTCAGTTTTGAGGCTGCCGATGTGACATTTCAGCCGGATCTTGCCCAGTGGCTCGCTCTTGCTAGCGTTGAAGCCACTGATGGTCGTATTGGAGGGCGCCAGCCGGTATATTGGGATCTCCAGCTTTGATAGCAGCGCCTTTGGAATGATGCTTAGGGAAGACCCCGGATCGATCTGAATCCTGCTCACCTTTACCTAACCGATGTACCCTGTGTAATACAACGGTCGGTTATGTCGGTGATGCTTGAGCAGCATGTCTTGTTGGGTGAAGGTTATGTTTGGGATAACTTCATCCGCACAATGACAGTGTGCACAAGTAGTTGGGAGGTCTTCAGGCTGCTTGACTTGACTGAGAAAGGATTCGGCATCCTTCAGAGCTTCGCAGAGAGCTTCTCGGGAGTCCTTAGAGAGACGCAGGAGCTCGAACAAAGACAAGCGTGCAGGAGTACTGGCCAGTTGCGCCAGAATGTCAAAATTGTGGGGCTTGGCTAGCCCCGAAGCATTTTCTTTTCGCAGAGGTCTGTCGAAACGGGCCTCCACTTGCTTTTGTTTATTGGCTGCTGAGGGCTTGGATGGACCCTCCTCAGGGATGGTGCCAGGAGGCACCACTTCGGCGGCAGCTTCACCGGGCTGGGAGTTCTGTTGTGCACGCGTCTGCACAGGAAGCGCCTCTTCCGTTGAAGAAGAGACCGTGCGGCAAGACTTGATCTTCCTGCCTTTTGCTTTGGAGGTAGGGCGTACCTCCGGTTGAGTTACCTCGGAGACGAGGTCGGGGTGAACCCAGAGGACCTCTCCTCGAGATGTGGTGAGTGGGACAAGTCCACTCACATTGTCACGGGTGGGTGGCAAGTTCACCACCTCCATTGTCGCCTTAGGGATGGGGACGACGCCATCTTGTGTGGTAGTCGGCGGCAAGGTGCCGAACTGAAGTGACACCACATTAGCTGACACCGTCTTCTCTTCATAGTCGACGGAGATTACATCCGCATTGATCATGCGCTGGATGTAATTTTTGAGGACGTAGCAGTCCTTAGTCGGGTGTCCGACAAACCGATGGTAGTGACAGTACCTCGGGTTGTCCACTTTCCCGACTTCATCGGGCCGCTTCGGGTCCGGAAGCTTGATCTTGTCACCCTGCTTCAGTATCTCAAAGAGTTGCAGGGTGTCGTCATCATTGAATGAATAGACCTCCTTGGGTCTCGGTGCCAGTGGAGGCTTTTGAGTAGGCGCAGATGCGCCCTTCGAGGCATTAACAGTCAATACCTGTTTCCCCTTTGTTTCTCGTCCGGAGTTGTTGACTGCGGACTTTTTTCCCTTATCGTCAAAGGCGGGGAAGCTAACACCCAGAAGACGTGCATTGGCCGCCTTCTTCTCTGCAGCTTCAGCTTCGATGATTAGGGAGCTCCAGTCGGGAGGAGGAGTAGAGTTAAGCCAGAGCTTTACTGCAGGCAGCATGTTCATACTGCAAGCGGAGAGAAGCGCATGCTCCGGCATGCCTGGAGGTAGCCTGAAGCAGGCCTGACGGAAGTGTTCGATGAATGTCCGAACCGTTTCCTTGTCCTTCTGGCGTATCTCAATGAGAGACGCCATCGTCATGTCCTTCCCACCGTCGTAGAAGCGTCGAGGAAGAGGCGTGTCAGGTCGTCGAAGGACGATATGGAATTATCGGGGAGGCTGCAGTACCAGTCATACGCCACCCCTTTCAGGGCCCCAACAAAGATGCTGGTGAGGAGCGCGTCCTCCTTCGGAAGATGCCCTGTCTGCGACTGGAAGTACGTCAGGTACCGTCGTGGAGAGTCCTTTCCGTCATACGGCGTGAGTGTTTGTGGTTTATACTTTGGGGGATAAACCACCTTGTTCCACTCAAGGGGATAAGGCTGGGGAATGCCTATCTTCTGGCGCTCCTCCTGCCTGTTCTTGGACTCGAAGCGCTCCCGCAGATCTTTGATCATTTCGACCACGTCCTCCGTGGAGCTAGGAGTCGAGGAAGGAGGTACCACCTGGAATGGAGCATTTGAGGGCTCCGACGTCCGGGGTGCTTCTGTGTCTGAGGGTGTCCGTTGGAGGGGCACACTCGACTCTCCATTGGCTCCTAGGTCGGGACCATTTGAAGGTGTCCTGATCAAGGCCGACCGCATCTCAAACACTGCTTGAGTCAGTGCTTGCATTGAAGCAGAGAGGGTTTTGAGTCCTCCCTCTAGCGAGTCTATGCGTTGGACAATGTCCTGTGGCGGCGCATCAGTCTCAAGATCACCCCCGGTCATGTATACTGTCATGACACGGCCGGAAGTGGATGGATTAGTTGAGGCTTCGCTCTCAGCCTCGCTCTCATGTGGGGGAGTCACTTCTCCTGGTGTTTGGCCACCCCCAGCCACATTCTGGAGTTCGTCTTCGACAGGCGCATCTGCAAGGGCCTGACTGCCCTCAGCTCTGTCTTGAAGGGCCTCTTCGTTTCCAGCACTACCCCCGGCGGTGTCCTGGAGGACATCGTCATTTTGAGGTGCTTCAGGGAGGCCATCTTCGCCTTGATGAAGATCCGTCGCAGCTGTGCTTTGGACATCTTCGTCTTCGGAAGGAGGCTCGACAAGGGTCTGGCTACCCTCAGCTTCCTCCAAGAACTTCTTCCTCGACCGAGTGCCTTCAAACACTCCAGAGGTCGTGACAGCTGCCTTGGTTTTCCTCGGCTGGCTTTTGGATGAAGACGAGGAATTGGCAGTCGTCTTCCGGACAGATGAGGAGTTGGAGGTCACGTTGCATGAAGCAACCTTTAGCTCCTCCTCTGCTGACACCTTCGTCCCAAGGCGATGTCGGAGGGGTGTCGATGATTATAGCCGTTGGAAGACCGACTGCTTTGGCGGTACTGCCGTCTTGCAACAGCAGTTGATGGTGACCACTGCACAAGTGTGCCCCGTGAGAGGCGCATCGTGCTTGTTGGTCAACTCTCCTGACCGGCGCTTGTGAGTGATCACGTTGCGCAAGTCGTTGGAGGAGAGTGCTACCCTCACACCCCTCTCAGGCGCATGGCAGGGCCAAGCGCCGGGGTGGTCGGGTGAGTGCTGCGCCCCCTGATCTAATACCAAGCAGGCATCACGATTAGTAGTGGGGGAACCACAGCATTTGAAGTGACTTGAACGGACCTCAAACGCACAACCAGAGGAGGCGCGAGAGTTCAAGACCACTGAGTTTGCCTCTCTCGGCTTGGTTGTGCACGCAGTGAATGCGTCCAAGCGAGATGAGGACTTTGAAGGTCGACTCGTTGTCGGTGCAGAAGCACTTGAGTCAACCTTGTACAGCTTGCCATCGGCAGCGCGCGTGATCGTAAGCGCGTACCTCTGGCCGGCTGCTGGCATAGCACGTTTGTGGCGCATGGCCCGTGCCGCCTTGGATTTCTTCATACCAGCCCGCTGGGGCGCATAGTACTCAGCATCCAAATTCTCCTCGCCATTACAGCGAGTGAGTCTGTCAAAGACAGAGGCTCTTTGTGGCGCATCAGAAGTGATGCGCGGGGCATTGGCTGCGCCTCTGCTCCGTCGACGTATCTTCCTCGCCTGAGAGGAAGATGGCTGGGGAACGTGGTCAGCCGCACGCTTCCCCGAGAGATGCGCTGCATCAGCGGGCGCACCTTGACTGCTGAGGACGTCAGCAGGAAGGGAAGGCTGGACGGGCGCATCCCCTTCAACGGTGGTGCCCGAGGCGTCGACTTTGCGCACCCAGACTGCGCGGGTCTTCTTCGGCTTCGACAGCCGCTTCGAAGGACTCGCACTTCCTTCAGAAATGAACTCCTCGTACGCCTGTTGATTGAGGCGCACTACCAGCGTCTTGTGGGAGGAACCCACCTTCACGTCGTCGGCCTGTGACACAACCTTCTCGGTAGAGGAGAAAGAAGTCCACAGCAGAGTCGCCAGCTTGTTTGCCATTAAAATTGTTTTGATTGAAATCTTAATACAAACAGAACAGTGATACAATATAGGACTTAGATGTAGTCCTAGGAGTACACTTTTGTTTAAGCTGGGTCCTTAGTGCCAATGGAGCGAGTGGTAATGCGTTGACTCCGTTGACCGGCTGACGGCGGTTATCGGTTCTCTGAAGGTGTTGATTGCTCTAGGTGCTGGAGCTTGCTGAGAGGAGGAAGACGTTGAGTGTCTAGAACTGCCTCTCCGGTGATTCTCTGTTGTGGATTCTCTGTGAATCTTGTGTGTTCTGAGTCTCTGTGTGTGTGTGAAGGAGATGATCCTTCTATTTATAGTTTTGCAGGCTGGCTGCTCATGCGCGCATGCAGGATGCGCCGGTGTGGGGACGCCACGTGGAGGTTGCTGATGGAGGCGCACGGATGCTGCGCCCTGATCGAGGGGGAGAACTCCTCATACTGCTGTTGTGAGCCGGCACGTAGCAGAGAGAAGATCTTTCCGTTGCTGAAATCTTGGACGAGTTGAGTCAAAAGACACGTGTCGTCGACTCATGGTTCGAAGATCTCGGATTGGTGGAGAGGAGTGATCTGGTGGGCTGCGCCTTGGATTGGGCGCAGGATGAGGCTGCGGCTCATAACCTTTAGGAGTTACAAACCATTTGGGGCGCATGGCTTTTGAGGCGCATGCAGGCGACTTTCCTTCTGTCTTTCGGGATCAGAGAGCAGTCTGAGGCGCATGGCTTTTGAGGCGCATGCTGATTTGGACGCATGGCCGTAGAGGCGCATGCTGATGGTGGAGTGGCCACGTGGCAGTAGCCGTCGAAATAAAGTCATGATGATGCTGACGTTGCCGACGCTTCGTTTTCTGAATAAAGCTGTCAACTATTCAGACTTTGGGAGGCTTGCTGCCAACTCTGTCAGTTCAGCATTTAATGTTGGTGACGTTCGATGGACAGCTGAGTGGGCACGTCGGTTGGCGTTTCACTCGGTATGGAGATGTGTGGGGGCGCACCCTCTGTTATGCGCCGAGTACTGTAGGGCGCGTCTGTGTGATGTGCCTGATGCCGAAGGGCGCGTCCGTGTGATGCGCTGTCTGGCTGGCACATCGGACATGTCTTTTAATGATGCGGCTGTCTCGCTCTTCGAGTGCCATAAATAGCCGTTTGGCTGAATTCGAGGCGTCCGGTTCATCCATTTAATGTGAATTCATTGCACGGAATTCGGAGGGCCATCCACTTGGCGCATGGGTTTGATCTGCCCGGCCTATAAATAGTAGCATGGAGAGAAGATTTGCTTCTCATTCCCTCACGTTCTTCCAACATGAACTTGAACATGCGGGTGCATTCTGTTGACGAAGTGCTCCCGAGGGTGAAGATGAGACGCTGTGTTGTCTTCGATGCACTTGAAGGTGACTGTTACATCCAAAAGACGGAGTCGAGGGCTTCTGAGGCAGGCGGAAGGTGCCTGTTGCATCCAAAGATAGGGATGCCCGAGCCTCGTCTCCGTTATTCCGGAAGAGCCGTAGATCGGAATGGCGGTGCTAGGCTCTCTCTTCCTTCAAAGTGGGTGTCGCCCATTTTGATTGTGTTGAAAGCTGCTCCTTTAGCCGCGGTTTCGATCACGGTCTTCCTTCGGCTTTGGAGGCTCTTTCGAAGCCTCCCCTGGCCACAGCATTTGCGGTGCTCTTCTCTTCCTTGGTTCCAGCCAGAGGGTTAAATGCTTTGTGTATCGAAGCATTTATCAGGCGAGCCTGGTTGGAAGAGCGGCACATAACTGGGCTCTGCTCGGCCAGGTGAGCCTGGCTGGAAGAATTTGGCTGAAGGGATGCACATAACTGAGCTGCTGAAGAGATGATGGGATGCGCCTGGATGGAGGCGCATGATGTCTGCTGCGCCTGACTGATGGCGCATGGTGGCTGCTGCGCTTATCTAGAGGCGCGTGGTAGCCGCTGGCTGTAGACTTAGGATCCTTCCTTTGTAGAAATTCTCCTTTGTACAACCTTTTCTAGACATGTAATAGACTTTTATATATAAAATGAAAAGTCCTTCTTCAAATGTCTATACTTATTGACTTTGCTGTGAAGTTCTTCGTCTGAGCTCTAGCGCATGTAGTGTCTGGCGCATGGGCTTTCTGGTTGTGAAATTCCATGCTTCTACAAGCATCTAGCAATCCTAGGAAACCTAGGTTAGTATTCCTAGGTTAGAGTGGTATGTGCAAGGTAATCGAGATTACCTTGGTAAGGGTAACGTAGATAATACCTAGAAACTAAGGTATTTGTGTCTAGAGAATAGGATATGGTTAGAACTTGGTTCCCTTGGTTGGTAATGGTCAGAAATAGCGTTCCTAGACTAGTTTTGACTTCGATTGACCGTTTTGACCAAAAGTCAACAAAAGTCAACTGAGAGTCAAACATAGCCGATAAGTGACTAGATTTGACCAAAACCAAACCAGAGTTGACCAGTTGACTGAAAGTCAATAGTTGGTCAACATTTGACTAGTTTTACCTAGGGTTGATCCAGGGTTGACTTAGTGTTGACCAGAGTTGACCAGAGTTGACTTTTGACCAAAAGTCAACTGTAAGTCAACCCTTGACCCAGATTGACCTAGTTTGACTTGAATTGACTTCATGTGACCTTGTTTGACCTTGGTTGTCCTAGTTTGACTCAGTATGACCTAGTTTAGCTGGATGTGACTTAGTTTGACCTAGTTTTGACTTAGACTTGCATATCATGACTCGATTAGCTTTTCTTTTATTATTAAACCATGTTTTGACTTGTAGTATCTCATCTTTAGGTTTGTGATTACTCTGAGCGTCTGTTCACTTTATCATCTCAGGACCACAGGCGAGTACATTCTCTGATAGTTCTTTCATTTACTTGTCAATTATTGTAATTCAGTTCTAGTTAGTTGTATGCGATTCTCTGTTACAACACGTATGGATATTCTGGATTCATGTATAGGACACACATTTATTGTCTGGCCTCTATTACTGGAATCATTCTGGAATCATTTACTTGTATCATCATATTCTGGCTGGACTTATCTTGAATCATTGTGTCGGATTTCTGGATTCACTTGCTGGGAGGGGAAATACTAGAGTAAGATATGTAGACATACCCCAATTCTGGAATCATCCCATGCTGGAATCAAACTGGAATCAAACTGGAATGATAGCCATCTCACACCCGGCCAGGTGTGTAATGTGCAGGATTACCTATAGCCGTTTACATGTCGATCTCGGTATTTTAAAACACACTGTTAGAGTATAGGCTGGACTCACCCTGGAATCATTGATCACTATGAATGGAATCGTCCCGTACCGGATTCATCTTGTATTAGATTCGTCTTATACTGGACTTACATTGGAGTTACACTTGCCTACATTTACTGTCTGGACTTATATCATGTTACCCTGGTTCAGCTAGTTTCTATTTACAGTCTTTATTGCCATGATTCTTCTCTTGTTTAGTTACTTACTTTTCTTGTACTTTATCCGTCTCTCTTTACCATCACCTGTATATAAACTGTCAAGTTCATCAATACAACTGCATATAACTGCTTTATAGTTCTCTGTCATTTACTTACGTTTTCTAGATGAGATTGTGCTCGTTCCTGTCCTGACTGGACCTGTTGAAATATTGCAGATACTTGCGCTGAGGATACATGCCCTACATATTATGGACCCGGAGATAGGACGGCTACCTTTGGCCTGACACTCAGGAGTGATCGAGATTTAGTTTAGTAGACTTGCATCTGTTTTCATGTAGAGCTTGTTGTATAGAATTGAGACTTGAGATTGTTCGAGATGTTATTATTTCAGTAGTTATTGTTGTCTTCAATTTCTTAGTTATATTTCGGTGTTATCTTATCATGCTTAGACTGTGATTGAGTTACACCATATCTTATACTTGTCCTCCGTTCGGAGTTGATCATGATGAGTACATTATATACTGCATGAATTGATGGTTAGTTAGAGACTTAGAACAGCGTTCTACCGCCGACACTGCGGCGTAGGCTGGGCGCTGTTATGTACTCGTACCCTCACAGTGGGTGCGGATCGTGACAATAGAGTATGCAGCGGAATATTGCTAATTAAAAATCTCGTTAGCAGTTAGATCACAGATATAAAAAATAATCACAAAGTAAATGACAGTAATGAAAAAGTGATCAAAAGGCAAACGCAAACGCCAAGATTTATACTGGTTTTCTTCTTGTGAGGACTAGTCCAGTCGAAAGAGCTCTAGCTTCAAGTTGAATCCACTATTGGAAAATACCGCAAGTTTTCATACAAAGTCCTTGCAACTTCTACAGACGCGAGCTTTGATACGAAGAACTCGACCAACTTTAATTGTGAAAAGTTGTTTCTTCAATCAAGCCTCTGATTACAACCGCTCTGAAACTTCTAGACCGTACCGTACTGGCAAATCGACTAGAGGATTGTAACTGGCTTGGGATTTAAAAATGTAAGCTTTTGAGAACTCTTTGGAGAAAATGTAAGCTTTAGAAGAGAAGAGATTGAAAGTGAATTGGTGATTTGAAATGATCGAAATCATTCTCTATTTATAGTTTTTTCAAAGACAGAATTGTGACTAGGGTGAGCATATAACGGTTGAAAACTGAAAACCGAATCAAACCGAACTGAAATATGACAAACGGTTCGGTTTTTTGGTTATCGGTTCGGTTTACGGTTTAAAATTTGAAATAACGGTTCAGTTTTCGGTTCTTCATCCGAAAAACCGAACCGAACCGAAAACCGATTTAGATTTAGTAATTTATCAAACTACCCACAATATACATATACAATGTTTATTAACCCTTAACTGAGCGCATTCTCTTCTCCTATTCTATGTCGGTGCTTCTTTGAGCACTCTCTCTCCATCTACCCTCAATCTATATATACTAATATCTTTCACTCTATGTAATATAACAATTCATAAATACAACAATGTCATATATTTTTTAAAAATTTGTTATTTAAATAGGCCGATTTTGCTAAAAACTTGAAGGCCATGCACATTGGCCCATGAAATCGAACCGACTGAAAACCGAACCGAACTAATTCGGTTCGATTTTGTTCGGTTTTTATAAAAACGGTTCGGTTTTTTGTTTTAAAAAATATGGTTTACGATTATTTTGGTTTTCACATATTCGGTTCGGTTTGAACCGAACCGAACCGATGCTCACCCCTAATTGTGACAGAATTCGGGCAGAACTATGACAGAGCTCTTTGTAACAAACCGTAACTGAAGGGTGACCAAGTTCAAAATTAAACGTTCACATAACGTTCAACTTGGCCGAACTCTGGCCGAACTCTGATAGGGTTCTGCCAGTTGATTTTGAGAAAAATCATTTTGGCTTTTTGAAAAGTCCTTCAGAAGCTTTTAATAAAAAGGATATTTTTCAAAACATAGGTCATTTTTAAAAAGATAGGGTGATTTTGAAAAACTATTCCGAACAGCCTATTTTCCAGTACGACTTGGTGTACAATGTATTCCTAGACTCAATAAAATAAAAAATTACATTGCTTTGACGGAAATACATTCTGAATGGCAAACAGCGTCAATCTTGAACATCGTAGATATCCATCGTTGAGCAGTGTCCAAAACGTCGTAGGTAAACATCTGAATTGACTTGCATTTATATCGAGACAGAGTTTGATCAATTATTAAAATCAGTTTTGACCATGACCAATGGGCCAACAATCTCTCCCATTTTGATAATTGACAAACCTTGCCGATATAACATCTAAGTTTGGATCAATTCAAAAATGTATCAAAAAAATTGTTCATAACCTGCATTCATTAAGATGTTAGATCCTATTTCTTCCCCGTTGTCACTTAGCAAAATAATTGCAAAAGAAAAATCTCCCTCGCAATAAATGCATAAGTAACAAACAGTGAAGAAACACAAGAAATATATATAAAACAGTCATCACAGACATGGTATAAACAGTAAAAAAAATAACAATGGGCCACATCTTTTTCACTAATTCGTTTCAAATGTTTAATTCAGAGTTTAGTAATTTTAAATCTCAAAATAATATAAATAATATTATTTTATAAATTAATATTCTTTACTCAGCATCTGTCTCAGATTAGCTGTAGGAGAACTATCCCAGCTAATGAAGGTTCACCGGGGAACTCTTAAGTCCCGCTTCGCTTCGACCGTAGTCGTGGTGACAGACAGACTCTTTTTAGGCTTGTCTCAAAAATAGTTTTTGAGTATCGAATAAATTAATTAATAAAACAAAATTATTTAATATTATTGATATCTAAAATTCTTAATTCTCGACGTAAATAATTAAAATGAAATTCCGCAAAAGGTTTTGTGAGTATGTCAGCTAATTGATTCTGTGTGTCTATGTATACAAGGTCTATATCTCTATTTTGTTGATGATTTCTAAGAAAGTGATATCAAATTTTGATATGTTTAGTACGAGAGTGACATACTGGATTCTTAGTCAAATTAATAGAACTAGTGTTGTCACAGAAAATGAGTATGTGTGTAAAATACAATCCATAGTCTTCTAAAGTTTGTTTCATCCACAAAATTTGTGCACACCAACGTCCTGCGGCGATATACTCAGCCTCGGTTGTTGATAATGCAACATAATTTTGCTTCTTACTAAAGCAAGAGACTAGAGCTTTTCCTAGGAAATGACATGTGCCGCTAGTGCTTTTTCTATCTACTTTGCATCCGGCAAAATCAGCATCAGAATAATCGATCAGGTCAAACGACGTGGTTTTGGGATACCATAAGCCGACAGAAGAAGTACCTTTAAGGTATCGAAAGATATGCTTAACTGCGCACAGATGTGATTCCTTAGGATTAGCTTGAAAGCGTGCACATAAGAAAATACTAAATATAATGTCTGGTCGACTAGCAGCTAAATATAGCAAGCTACCGATCATACCTCGATACTTACGTATGTCGACGGGTTTGCCTTGTTCATCAATATCAAGCTTGGTTGAGGTTGCTATTGGAGTGCTAAGTGGCTTTGCAGCTTCCATGTCGAACTTCTTTAACAGATCCTTTGTGTACTTTGCTTGATTTATGAACGTCCCATTGTTGGTTTGTTTGATTTGCAGTCCGAGAAAGAATTTCAGCTCTCCCATCATGCTCATCTCAAACTCATTCTGCATACACTTTAAAAATTCTTGACAAAGAGATTCATCAATAGATCCAAAAATAATATCATCTACATAGACTTGAATCAAAAGAATATTATTATTCAAAGATTTTATAAATAATGTAGTGTCAACCTTTCCCTTTAAAAACCGTTATCAAGTAGAAAAGAGCTTAGACGATCGTACCAAGCACGAGGGGCTTGTTTCAAACCGTATAAGTCTTTCTTCAACTTGAAAACATATTCATAAAATTTGAAATCAGTAAAACCGGGAGGTTGAGCTACATAAACTTCTTCTTTTATAAAACCATTTAAAAATGCGCTTTTGACATCCATTTGAAATAACTTAAAATTTTGTAAACATGCAAATGCACATAACATGCGAATGGATTCTAATTTCGCAACTAGGGATAAGTCTAATCATAGTCGATTCCTTCTTCTTGATTATATCCTTGAGCTACGAGTCGAGCCTTATTACGAGTCGCTAAACCATTCTCGTTCAATTTGTTTCGGAATACCCATCGAGTGCCAATGACCGGATGATCAATGGGCTTGGGAATAAGTTCCCAAACTTGATTCCGTTCGAATTGGTTTAATTTCTCTTGCATAGCATCTAACCAAAAATTATCACTACATGCTTCATCAATATTTTTGGGTTCAAACTGCGAGACAAAAGCAACACAAGAAGCTATATCTTTATTCGAGGAACGAGTACTTACACCTTTGGTAATCTCACCAATTACCAAGTCCTTTGGATGATTAGCCAAGAATCTCATCTCTTTTGGTGTAGTCTCAAGATTGCTAGTTTCGGCTTCTTTGCTTGGAGGTTCATCTGATGCCTGATGTGATGGTTCTGCATCTTTGTGTGAAGGTTTTGCATTAGCTGTACTTGGTGTGATTATGTTTTCATTGTCATCATCGTCTAAGTGTTGATTTAGCTCATCAAACTTGACATTGATAGATTCTTCGATGATCATGGTTCTTTTGTTGAAGACTCTGTATCCTTTGCTCTTTGCTGCATAACCTAAAAATATACCTTTATCGGCATTTTTATCAAATTTACTCAAACCATCTTTAGTATTAAGAATATAACATTTACAACCAAAGATCTTGAAATATGAAACATTTGGTGTTCTATCAAACCATAGTTCATAGGGAGTCTTCTTCGATATAGGTCGAATTAGAACCCTATTGAGAATATAGCATGCTGTATTTACAGCTTCGGCCCATAAGTATCAAGGTAGACTAAACTGATTTAACATTACTCTAGCCATTTCAGATAGAGTTCTGTTCTTACATTCCACAACTCCATTTTGTTACGGAGTCCTAGGGCAAGAGAATTCATGCAGATAACCGTGTGTGTCACAAAATTGCTTGAATTCTGCATTCTCAAATTCGTCGCCATGATCACTACGAATGCAAGTAATCATGAACCCTTTTTCATTCTGTATTTTCTTGCAAAAGGTGATGAATTCTGATAATGCATCGTTCTTGCGTGCAAGAAAATAAACCCATGTATATCTAAAAAAATAATCTACAATGACAAATGCATATAACTTACCACCTAGACTAGCAATTCTACTTGGTCCAAATAAGTCCATATGCAATAGTTATAAAGGTCTAGTGGTACTTACAGCGTTTTTGGATTTGAATACGGATTTGGTAGCTTTGTTCTTTTCACATTAACTACATACCGTATCCTTCTTGAAAGAAATATCCGGTAAGTCGCGTACCAACTTCTTTGTAGATAGTCTTGAAATTGTATCCATGTTTGCATGACCGAGTCTCATATGCCATAGTTGACTCTCAACGCTTTTGGCCATCAAACATCTACCTGCTTTGTTAGCATCTTCCAACAAATAGAAAACATATATGTTGTCTTCCCTAATACCTTCAAATATAGTACTACCATTTGAACTATCAACTATAGTACATTTATCTTTTACGAAGTTAATACCATAACCGTGATCAGCTAAATGGCTTATGCTGAGCAGATTATGTTTTAACTCGATAACTAGACAAACATATTTAATCACTGGATAGGGAGCCTTACCAATGTCACCGATACCGATTATGTACCCTCTTAAATTATTACCGAAGGAGACGTATCCTTCTTTATTCCACTTCGATAGTGTTGCGAATAATGAAGCGTCACCGGTCATGTGTCGTGAGCAACCGCTGTCGAGAAACTATTTGCTCCTAGCATGTGAAGGACGTCCCACCTACAAAACAATTTCCAGATGAAACTAATGGTACCCATTTCTTATAGGGTCCTGACTGGTTAGTTTTTGGTATCCATGCATAAACATTTAAATCTACTAACTTTCTGATTCTACATGTAGAAGATATATGACCAATGAGGCCACAATAATGACATTTAGCATGTTGAGTGTTGAAAGTAGTGTGAGGTGCATGATTGGTAGGTTTTGGTTTTCTAGTATAGAAGAATGCATGCCTATTAGTCTTCTTGGGCATAGTTTTGGTATGGTTTGGTCTGACAGTGTTGGGCGAGTTCCAATGATTCGGTAATTGACACGTCTTAGAATAGGAAGCAGCAACTTCAAGCCGTTTTCCTAAACTAATTTCCAACTTTTTGGAAGTGTCATATAATCTAGTATAGTCAGATGTGAGTGATTCTAATCTAACCTGTGCACACTGGAGACTTTTTCTCTCCTTAGATAGGTCTTCATTTAACTGGATAATAGTTTGGTCTTTTTCTTCGGATAATTTAACAGTCTCGTGTAACAACAACTTAATAGAATAAAGCTCACCAGACTCATTTGAAAAGTCATTATCTCTAACATGATCTAGTAGGTCGGTAAGTCTTCCTATTTCACCTTTGTACTCTTTGAGTACCTTCTTAGAGGTTTCATATTTACTACGCAGTTTCCTGTAATCATTTAGTAGGTCACTGAAAGCCTCTCCTAATTGCTCAAAGGTGAAATCATCATAAGGGTCAAATAGAGGATTAGTGATTACCTGATCGCAAGCCATCAAGCATACATTTGCAGCGTCATCTGATTGTTCGTCTTCTGAGTCGCTGGCTTTACTTTCATGCCATATGCTTGTGTTGGCGTACTTCCTTGATGTAGATTTCTTCAGGTAGCCTTTGTCATATTTGCTATTTTTCTTTGATGATGATGTTGTCGGACAGTCCTTCTTCATGTGTCTTTTCTTCTTGCATCCGTAGCAAATAGGATCTTCCTCGTTGTTGTTGTTGTTGCTGTCTTTTGTTCTCCTGTTAAATCTCATGAACTTCTTGAATTTTCTTACCAGAAGAGCTTGATCTTCAGAGTCGGAGTCGCTGTTATCAGAGTCGTCTTCGACAGTTCTTCTATGTTGAGCCTTGAGAGCGATCGACTTTTCTGACTTCTCCTTTGGTGTAGCATCTTCAAAGTCTTGAAGTTCTAACTCGTGATTGAGTAGCTTACCCATGAGTGCTTCCAGAGACATTGTTGAGAGGTCGTTCCCTTCAATGATTGATGTAGCCTTTGGAATCCAGTTCTTTGTAAGGGCTCGTAGAAGTTTGTGAATCTTCTCATGGTTACTATAATTCTTGCCTAGTAAAGACAAAGGATTTACAATATCCAAGAACCTTGTAAACATCTGAGTGACTGATTCACTTGGCTTCATTTTGAACGCCTCGTACTACTGAGTAAGTCTGCTGATCTTTGACTCCTTGACTTATGTAGTTCCTTCGTGGGTTACTTCGAGAATTTTTCACACTTCGTTTGATGTTGTGCAAGTAGACACCCTGTTGAATTCATTTCTGTCTAAAGCACAAAATAAAGTGTTAATAGCATGTTCGTCAAGACTGGCCTTTTTCTTTTCCTCCTTTGTATATTTGTCATGGGGTTTTTTTTAACTAAAATACCATCAACACTAATACGAGGGGGCTTTTTATAGCCATTAATAACTACAGACCATAAGTCAAAATCAAGAGATTTCAAAAAGAAACTCATACGTGTTTTTCAATAAGTGTAATTAGTGCCATCAAACAGTGGAGGTCTGTTTGTGGCTTGGCCTTCACTTGTGAATTTCACAGTTGCCATGTGTAATATTGTGATCTATATAAAAATTGAATATAACTGCAATTTTACCTTGTTTTACCTGTATAACCCGCTCTGATACCAATTGTAGGAACAATTGGGATCAGAATATAATACCTCTAGATGGAGAGCCTGCTCTGATACCAATTATAGGAACGAAATCGTAAAGCATAATACTTTAGACGGGGGGTGAATAGAGTAGGCAGCGGAATATTGCTAACTAAAAATCTCGTTAGCAGTTAGATCACAGATATAAAAAATAATCACAAAGTAAATGACAGTAATGAAAAGTGATCAGCAGGCAAACGCAAACACCGAGATTTATACTGGTTTCCCTCTTGTGAGGACTAGTCCAGTCGGAAGAACTCTAGCTTCCAGTTGAATCCACTATTGGAAAATACTGCAAGTTTTCATACGAAGTCCTTGCAACTTCTACAGATGCGAGCTTTGATACGAAGAACTCGACCAACTTTAATTGTGAAGCGTTGTTTCTTCAATCAAGCCTCTGATTATAACCGCTCTGAAACTTCTAGACCGTACCGCACTGGCAAATCGACTAGAGGATTGTAACTCGCTTGGGATTTGAAAATGTAAGCTTTTGAGAACTCTTTGGAGAAAATGTAAGCTTTAGAAGAGAAGAGATTGAAAGTGAATTGGTGATTTGAAATGATCAAAATCCTTCTCTATTTATAGTTTTTCCAAGGACAGAATTCTGACAGAATTCGGGCAGAACTCTGACAGAGCTCTTTGTAACCAACCGCAACTGAAGGGTGACCAAGTTCAAAATCAAACGTTCACATAACGTTCAACTTGGCCGAACTCTGGCCGAACTCTGATAGGGTTTTGCCAATTGATTTTGAGAAAAATCATTTTGGCTTCTTGAAAAGTCCTTCAGAAGCTTTTAGTAAAAAGGATGTTTTTCAAAACATAGGTCATTTTTAAAAGGATAGGATGATTTTGAAAAGCGATTCCGGACAGCCTATTTGCCAGTACGATTTGGTGTACAATATATTCCTAGACTCAATAAAATGAAAAATTACATTGCTTTGACGGAAATGCATTCTGAATGGCAAACAACGTCAGTCTTGAACATCGTAGATATCCATCGTTAAGCAGTGTCCAAAACGTCGTAGGTAAACATCTGAATTGACTTGCATTTATATCGAGACAGAGTTTGATCAATTATTAAAATCAGGTTTGACTATAACCAATGGGCCAACAGGAGGGCCCCGAGCGTAAAATTCGTAGGAACTCGGCGTAAAACGGAGTACGCTGGCACGCAAATGCATGGGCGTAAAAGGCTAAAATAACACGCTGATACGTAAAATGTGGGCATAAATGCTAAACACTACGCTAACACGTTAGAACGTGTGCGTAAGGGCTGAAACACTACGCTGGCACGTAAAACGTGGGCGTAAAATTTCATCTTCTCCCCATGGCCAAGACAAGCAGGCGTAAAAGCTCACGAACTCAAGCAATCCCTATATCGATCAAGTCTCGATGAAACCCAACCATTCGAGAGCCAAACTTGCGTAAAATCAGAACACCTACTATATGGAACTCTCAGTTTTCAAAAACAACCAAGTTTTAGAAGATCAAAACCGAGAAGATCAAAATACTAAAAGCTTAGATCTACATGAAATGAGCCATGGAATCCGAAAATGCTAATCACTAAGGTGACTTAGAATCTTGTGGAGAAAAAAATAGAACAGTAAAACTTGAGTTCCTCCATGAAGTAAGTTGCACTTGCCTACGGTGGGGTTCGGTGAGGAAGAAGAAGAGAAAGAGCAGTAATGAGAAAATTGAATGAAGAGAGAGAAAGGTGGTTGGGGGTTAATAAATGATGGAGGGTGGTAGGTAGGGGCTTGCACTCCAACCCAAACCGAACCAAATCAAGCCAAACCAACCGAACCAAGTGCATGCTAGAACCATGAAATGCTTACTAACTCATGCCAATACAGAACTCAAGGCTAGCAAATCAGGACAAGTTTAAATACAGGTCTGAAATCACGTACACATATACCAAAATATGTAATACGAACTATGGTCGTTACAGCATCCCCAACGCTTTATCAAAATGATTCACGAGTATAGTTTTACAAGTGTCAGCTAGCACAGAAAGTCAATAGTACATAACCATAGTCAGCTTCAGTCTAATTTAATTACAATTATTTAAGAGAACTAAATACCAAAAATAATCGGCTAAACAGGTGCCGGTGGCTAAACGTCCAGTACAAAATTTAATATATCAGAGTAGTGGAGAAGAAACCCATTAAGAGTCCCTGACTCCCATGCTCCTAGTGTGCACCATGGTTTGGGTTGAAGGGTTGATCCTCAGGCTCTGCTACGAGATCTGTCCAAACAAAACTAGTGAGGTCAGGCCCCGAATAGGAAGTACCACAAGGAAGCACAATTGAAAGAGAGACAAGAATATAAGCATAGGCACATATCCCATCAACGAGGCAATGCGACATCACTACACTAAACAAGGACAATAGATGTTGTATCACATCGTGATAAAATACGTCCTATGATCATGCTCAGGTTAAAGACTTCTGTGTCATAACTTTGGTTCGTAGCCTGTCGTAGCACAATGGCCCAACCCAACAACCAGACAAGGACATAGGTTGGACCATGTACTATGACAGTCTATGTCCTCGGCTGCTAACAGAAGAAATTGATAACAAGCAAGTCAGTTTACAAGTGGCCAATCAATCCTACGGCTCTCTATAGTTTATCTGGATTATCCCATTAATGCTTATATATAGGAATCCTCATATCATGCCACAACCAAGCAGGGCTAGCTATACCAAATATATAATAATAACAATAAATAGTAAACAATAAGCGTCGGTCCTTTGCCAGGCCATCGGGCTGAGTAAAGTCAGTAACAGTTCTAACCTTTCTATAGGGAGAGGCTGGCTCGGTCAGTATAGTAGTCAAATACTGCACTCTACTATGGCGGATGATTTACAGTATCCGTGGCGGCCAGCCTTGAACGCCATAACAAATGTCTGGAGGTGGCTTGTCATGCACGATCTCGAGATTCTATTTCCTTCCAATGTTAATTCTAGTATTTACAGTTGCTTAGACTAGCCCTATCTTGGTCTTGGAATCGCATGTCGTGGTCACATGTTCATCCTCTTAGTTGTCATACCATAGTACGTGTACCCTAAGTATGAATCCACATTGTCTCGTAGAGTCCCAAATCTAGATTCATCCTTACTATAATGCATCCAGCAGCAATCATCATACCACGTCAATGTTACTGACCATTTGCCATGACTATGCTAGGATCAGAACTGAACTGACATATAATTAGCAGGATCAGGTAGCACGGAGAGTCGCACCTCAGTGCACTCATACAGATTGTACCTCAGTACATACCTAGAATAGTACCAGCACGTGTTCTGGTAATCGAGTCAGGAACATGGTCAAACAATCAAAGATAGTTTTTCTATGCATAAAAATATGATCTCTACACAAATCTGTACAAAATAGGGGCTTCTACGCAATTTTGCCCACAAACAGGGGTCTCTACGTAATTTCGCATACAACAGGGGACCTATGTGTAAAAATACGCATATGAAAAGATTCTGTGCAAAAGACTAAGAAAACGGGCCTTGGAGTAAAAATACGTGCAGGAAAGGATTATGGCGTATAAATGAGAAACTATAGTGGGAGTACAATGAGAAATGGAAACTGGTATATAATAATAAGAAATGGAATTGACTTACAATAACTGTGCACAATGGAAGTACAATGAGAAATAAAAACTGTCATATAAAAATAAGAAATAGAATTAGCGTAGAATGATTACACATAGTGGGAGTACAATAAGAAATGGGAATTGGCGTATAATAATGAGAAATAGAATTGGCGTACAATAACTATGTACAGGGGGAGTACAATAAAAAATGGAAACTGACGTATAATAATAATAAGAATGGGAATTGGCGTATAAATAAGAAATTAGGGAACTGGCTTATAATGAGAAATAAACACATAGTGAGAAACTGGCATATAATAAGGGAAACAAACGCACAGTGGAAACTGACGTAGAAATGGAAAATAAATGAACAGTGGGAACTGACGTTGCGTACAATTGGGAAATAAACATATAGTGAGAACTGGCGTAGAAATAGGAAATAAACACATAGTGTAAACTGGCGTAGAAATAGGAAATGACGTCCCAAACATCATGTTCAGCCATAGATTCACAAGAAACTTGTCATGGCAATAACTTCCTCCCTAAGACTCAAAATATGACGAAACAAAAGCCAAAATTGCATAAAATTGAATCCTCTACAACATGGAACAACTGTTTAAAAAATAACAAGTTTTATAGATCATTTCTATAAAAAACCCATAAAAACTCTAGTGTTAGAAACTTAGATCTACAACAAACAAGCTATCAAAATCGAAATCTCTAAGTTCTAAACATGTAGAGAAAGTAATGTTTCAAAATATAGGCTAAATATGTAAAGAAACCAAAGAAACAAAAAATGAGCGTGTGATCTCTTCATTAGTGCAAGATGTACTTGCCTAGGGTTGGTGGAGAAAATAAATGTGAGTGAATGAGGAGAGAGATAGAAGAAGAGAATATATATAGGGGTGTGGGTTGGCTCCACTAAACCCTAATACTATTCGAATGTCTAAACCAAGTCAAGTCTAAATGCTCATGCAACATGATCATAAGCAATTAAAATAAAACAAATATTCATATACATGAATAATATAGGAAAAATTATGTATAGCGGGAACAAGACATGACATCTCTACTCTCCTTAAAAAATTATGTACTCAACCAAGACAAGATAGAAAATTAAGGACAAGCAAGATACTAACTACAAGCCTAATTACACATGCAATCACATCAATCAACCAGGCATCAAGGGAACAATTATCTACCGCATGGTGCTAACCTAAGCACAAAAATCAAGGTATAAAGGTATAAGAACTGAATATACCTTCCGTGTCAAACAAGTGCGAATATCGAGATCTGGTCTCATCCTCGTGCTCCTATTTCGACCCTTCCGGTGAGTGATGGCCCCAAGCGACATAGACAAGCATTATAGTCCAGTTTTTGAGCACCTTCTCTCCCCAGTCCAAAATAGATACAGGTTGTTCTTCGTAAGTCAAGTCGGTACCAACGACTAGCTCAGAATGATCGAGGACGTGGCTCGGATTTGGCTCATACCTACGCAACTGAGATACATGGAAAACATCATATATATCACGTAGCGAAGGCGGAAGATAGAGACGATAAGCAACATCGGCCATCGACGTGAGAACATCAAAAGGACCAGCGTAACATAGACAAAGATTTCTTCTGGGTCCAAATCTAATGACTCTTCGAGTAGGCAAAATCCATAGAAACACTTGGTCACCAACAGCAAACTATAGAGGTCTTCGATACTGAACTGGCCAATGACGATGCCTATCCTGCACAACTAGAAGTCGCTCTCTGATTAGCTTGACTATCTCCACTATCTGTGTGATCATTTCTAGTCACAATAATTTTTGCTCGCCCACATCGTCCCATGCTAGAGGAGTTTTGTACTTTCTCCCATATAATGCTTTAAATGGAGCCATCTGAATACTCGTCCGATAACTGTTATTGTAAGAGAACACCATATGAAGATGACCCTCCCATGATCCGCCAAAATCTGAGGTACAAGATCGTAACATATCTTCCAAGGTCTGAATGGTTCTCTCTGATTGTCCATCTATCTGTGGATGGTAAGCGACATTGAACATCGATCTGGTGTCCAAACTCTGATACAAACTCAGCCAAAAATGAGAGGTGAAACATGTGTCTCAATCTGATATAATGTTCACTGGAACATTATGATGCCTTACTTTCTACTTCACGTACATGTCGGCCAACTGCTCAGTAGACTGTCCTATTCTGAAAGGAAGAAAATGAGCCACCTTCATGAGCCGATCTACTATCACCCAAACAACATTTCGACCAGTCAGAGATCTAGGTAAACTGATCACGAAATTCATTATAATGTGCTTCCACTTCCATTCCGGGATAGGAAGTAGGTGCAATAATCCTGCTGGCCTCTACTGCTCTACATTTACTTGCTGACATATCAAGCAATGGGAAACGAATCTCGCTATCTTCCTCTTCATGCCATTCTACCAAAAGTGTTTCTTTATGTCCTGATACATTTTCGTTCCTCTAGGATGTATAGAATAAGGAGAACTATGAGCCTCTGCCATAACTTTCTATCGAAGGTCTTCGCTCGGTACACAAAGAAGAATTCTAAATCTAAGTATCCCATCCTCATGGATTACTAACTCCTTCCTGAGACCTGACTCACATTCTAATCAAAGTTTCTGGATATGCGGGTCCCCTTCCTGAGCTGTTCTGGTCCGCTCCTCCATTGTAGACTAAATCTGCAAACTGGCCAGTACTCCTATGTCCTCCAGCAAAATGACCTCAATTCCTATTTCCTGAAGATATTTTAAGATGTGCCTCTGAGATGCTAAGATGAATGCACTACCCCTTCTACTCAGGGCATCTTCTACCATATTTTTCTTGCCTGGATGATACTGGAGATCCACGTCAAAGTACTTCAACAACTCTCGCCATCTCCGCTGCCTCATGTTCAGGTCCTTCTGGGTGAACACATACTTCAAGCTCTTATGATCAGTGTAAATCTTCACTCGATCCCCATATATGTAGTGCCTCTACAGCTTAAGCACGAATACCGCTGCTGTTAACTCCAAATTGTGAGTCGGGCAAATTTTTCATGATCTTCTAGCTGTCAAGATGCCTATGCTATCACTCTACCATACTACATCAGTACACACCCAAGAATATACTATAAATCCTCCAGATCCTACTAGAAGTGTTAGAATCGGTGTTAAGATCAATCTCTTCTTTAATTCCTCAAATGATGTCTGACATTCAGCTGACCAAACAAACCCTACCTCTTTACGCGTCAAATGCGTCAAGGGTGTTGAGATTATGGCAAAGTCCGCCATGAACCTCTTGTAGTAACCTACCAATCCCAGAAAATTATGCACATCTGTTACCATCCTTGGAACTGGTCAACATTCTACGGCCTCAACCTTCTTCTGATCCATTGATACTCCTCCTCCAGAGATGATGTGCCTAAGAAATGAGATATGATCCAACAAAAACTCGTATTTATAATCTTCGCATAAAGCTGGTGCTCTCCCAAGGACTGCAAAACTGTCCGAAGATGCTCCTCATGCTCAGCTTCACAACTGGAATAGACGAGGATGTCGTCTATGAACACCACCACAAACTTATCCTAAAAGGGCATAAAGATGTGATTAATTAAATCCATAAATACTTTGGGGCATTAGTTAATCCAAATGGCATCACCAGTATACTGAAAAGCAGCATGGCTTTAAGTATAAGTGGAAGATTTGTAACATTATACTGAAAAGCAATGCCTTTGAGGATAAGTGAGAGATTGTTAGGGTTATATATTAAAATCATCACTTTTGTATTAACTTTATTTCCTTAAATTTTGAATGAGAATTATATAGGAAAATATTTGAATATTGTATTTGTTGCAAGTGTTAATGCAAGTGTCTGGTATTCTATATTATGGAAAATATAGTGTGTGGTGTCACACAGAAGATCATATTATCAGTTTCCTATGGAATATATAAATTGTTCATAACCTAGATTGACTTGGAAAATACATTAGAAATATTGTAGTGTAATCTGTATTAGTCTATCTTGACTATAGGTTTACACTAATACACTTTGTGTGTATTAAACATGACCACTTGAGGTTGTTCTCTTTGTACTAACTATATAAAAGAACAAACACCTTTGTTATTATGGATACTTGTGCTCTTAATCTGGATATAATAACAGACATGCAGTATGCATTACTTCGACTCATAAAAGAATGAGATTCATTATGGGTCAACAACCACTATGAATTGGGTAATAACATTGTTTATATGATGGACTGTTAATTATAAAAGGAATCCATGTTCCGATACGTCGGGTTAATGATGTCCCCTTAAGGAGCTCATAAGGATTGTGATGTAAACCCTGTAGGTGGATTATATCCGACATAAAAAATAAAGTTGAGTGGTACTACTTAAGGGTAAAAGATGTCGATCAATATAGTTGTCAGTAACTTAATTTGATCGACGGACATTCGATATCTTAATATGGGAAGCCAAACGAGTATATAATAAAATGAGCCCACAATCATAATTTGGGATTAGGAAGGTAGTGCAACAATAGATCTTTAGCGGATCGAGCTATTATTAATGGGCCTGGGTAGTGTGTTCGGGTTGAACATGGGATACCCAGCTCCGTTAGGAGACCTAACTCTAATCTCTCCTAATGGTCCCTGTCGTAGCCTTATATATATATCCTCTATTCTCTAGCCATTATGAGATCATCAAAAATAAAAAGCTTTCTCTAAATTTGTGATTCACGTAAGGAGAAGAAAAGGTTGCGAGATTGTCTCCCACACGACGTCCAACCCAAGGAAGAAATATGTGCAGAAGATCTTGGGATCATGACATCTCGAGGTTGCTGGAAAGTGTCTTCTTGTTCCCGTCGCAGGTATAATTCGTGAACCCTAGTTCCGCTATGAAGGGTTAGAATACGTCTTAGATCTGTTAAACTTCTATCGATCAATACACACACCAAACTAGTGGTCCTGGAAATCTCCAGTTCCATCAATTGGTATTGTTTGTTATTATATCCGAATTAAGAGCACAAGCATCTACAATAACAGAGGTGTTTTTTCTTTTATGTAGTCAGTACAAAAAGAACAACCTCAAGTGGTCATGATCAATATACTGTACTAGTGTAAACCTATAGTCAAGATAGACTAATACCATATTATACTACAACCTTTCCAATGGATTGTCCAAGTCCATCTAGGTTATGAACTATTTATATATTCCATAGGGAGCTGATAATACGATCTTCTGTGTAACACCACATACCATATTATCTACAATATAGAATATCAGACACTTGCAATAACACTTGTAACAAATTGAATATACAAATATTTGCCCATATGATTCTCATTCTAAATTTAAGGAAATAAAGTTAATACAAAAGTGATGTTTTTAATATATAACCCTAACAATCTCCCACTTATACTTAAAGCATTGCTTTTCAGTACACTGTTACAACCCAGACCGAAGATCAATCTTGGAGAAGATGCTGGCTTTACATAACTGATCAAACAAATCATCGATCCTTGGTAGAGGGTACTTATTCTATACTGTCACTGCATTTAACTGCCTATAGTCAACACACATTCGAGTTTATCCGTTTTTTTTTGGTACCAAAATCATCGTCGTTTACCATAGTGATTCACTATCTCGAATGAACATCTTCGCCTTCAGTTCCTCTACCTGCTCGTACAACTTGTCCAATTTTGGCTGCGACATTCTGTAAACTCTGCTAAATATAGGCTTCATTCCAGGAATCAAATTGATACAAAACTCCACATCCCTAACTGGTGGTATACCTGGAAGCTTATCTGAAAAGACATCAAGAAACTCTTCGACCATTCTTGGAATCTACTCCTTCTCTGTTATAGCTGTTGTAATTATATCTTTGGAATGATCCTCCAATGATCGGACAAGGACAAACTACTCAATACCCGGGATACTAAACAATACTCTACCTCCTCGGCAATCTATCGTCACATGACTGTCTCTCAACCAGTCTATGCCAAGGATGATATCAAAGCTCCCCGTAGGGAACTGTATCAACCTTGCGGGTAATAAATGCCTACGCATTACTACCAGACATGTTAAGCATACTCTGTTAACTCCTACGACCTCATTACCAGTGAGTATATTCATTCCCTCTGGCAATGCCTCGAACTGTAACCTAATACGTGTCGCAAATCGTGCAGATACAAAAGAATGGGAAGCTCCTGAATCAAATAATGCTATTGCAGAAAAAAGATGTAACAGAAATAATACCTGTAACCACGTCGCCCGATGCCAGTACCTCCTCCAGAGATAAGATAAAAACCTGACCCTGGCCTTGCTGGAATTCGTATTGCTGCCTTCCCTGACCATGTTGTTATTGTTGTGGCCTCTATGGGTCTCATTGGTTCTGAATATGATAAAACATCTGTGCCTGCGTCGACAATGGACGCTGGGCTAATGGCCTCACTGCTAGTGCTGGCCCTCTGTATGGTGCTTCCCCTGGAGTTGGCAATATCGAAAATTGCTGAACTGGCCCTAGCATTTGTGAGCAAGTAGCCAACCGGTGATCTGGACTACCATACCTCAAAAATAATCCCTTTTCTATGCGACACACGTCTCGGGTGTGCCCCACACATACATCCTACTGGCTCCCTTTAGCGTTGTTGCTGCTGCTAGTGCCTCGGCTGCTGTGGTCGAACTGGTACTGTTATCGTTGTTACTGTCGTCCTCCGCGGTGCTCCTAACTCATTAATACGAATGCCAGATGCTGGTGCCGACGTTCGATATACTGCTTCTCCTCCCCACTCTGGGCATGAGACCTTCTCTGACCTCCAGTTCTAGATACCAACCTCTGCAGTGTAAGCTTGTACCTCCGAGCTGTCGTCAAAACTGCATCAATAGTCTGGTAGTCGTGCCCCTCTACTAGTTGAAGAATCTCCAAATGAAGTCCATGTTTGAACCTCATGGCCCTCTCTAGCTCAGTAGCCACCATCGTCAGAACAAACTTACTTAATCGGCAAAATTTTGCTGCATAAGCATCAACTATCCTTCTAGCCTGCTTAAGACTGATAAACTTCTGGAATGAAGCTCATACAGTGCCGCCACGCCAAAATTTTGGTTCTGAATCTAGCCCTAAAGCTATCACAAGGAACAAGATGCCTTATGCCAACTTCCACATATGCCTACCAGCCACAGGCGAGGTCCTGAAGCAACAACCTGACCTGGTCAACTTGCTCTCGGAAACTTAGCTGCCGACAAAATTACCTAAATATCCTGACGCCAAGCATCCACCGTAATGGCATCCTCTGTGCTATCGAAGTACTTCGGATTGAGCCGAATGAATCTTGCCGATGCACCCTAGTCCTCATACTCCTCTCTAGGACTGTCTACAAACCCCGGTTCAGCAATATATTTTGCTCCTACTATCGAGTCTGTTGATGTTGCTGAACTGCCATCTGATGTTGCTGTCTTACCAGCAATTCTTGAATAATTTCTAAAAGTGTCTTAGAGTCCAGTACTGTTGCCACTACTGGCATTGCTGGAGGTACAGGAAATTCTAGAAGTTGTGGCTCAACTGGCTCTGTCACTGGCTCAATATGAATCTGATCCGGAGAAGGCACTGCCTCTTGCGGATGCCCTGTAGAATATTGCTCTACTAGATTTTCTTCCATGCCGGCCCAGCCAACTGTTGAGAATGAGGCACCCCTAGAGAGAAAAATACTAGATATCAAAAGATAGGACAAGAAGGAAGGAGGATGAAAAATTAAGTTAATAATCAAGATAGAGAAAGGGGAGACGAATCAGAAGATCAAGGAGGACATGTGTTTGATTGAGACTCCTATAATAATAACGCCCCAAAGTCAAAAAAACTGACCTTCATGGGCCACCACTAAAACCTTATCACGCCCCAATACCAGAATATAGAGACGGAGATGGCTAGCTACCCCGTATGAGTTACGAAGACGTCATACGACGATTATGGCTGTCAAGGGACAAGGGGGTGCATGCTACAATTCAGTGTCATATGGTCTCACAGAGCATTTATGTCTCAATCAATCAAAGCAAGAAGCAGTAATTAATAATCATATAAGACAAAGCAGTAATGCGTCCCCGACGCTTTATTAAAATGATTCATGAGTCTAGCTTTACGAGTGTCAGCTAGCATAGGGAGTCAATAGTACATAACCATAGTTAGATGCAGTTTGATTTAATTACAATTGTGTTAGGAAACTAAATACCTAGAAAAATTGGTTAATAGGTGTCGGTGGCTAAACGCCCCACAAAAATTTAATATACTAGAGTGGTAGAGAAGGAACCCACTCAGGGTCCCTGACGCCCATGCTCCTAGTGTATACTATGGTTCAGGTAGAAGGCTTGATCCTCAGGCTCTGCTATGAGATCTGGCCAAATAAAACCAGCGGGATTAGGCCCCGAATATCAAGTACCACAAAGAAGCACAATTGAAAGAGATAAAACTCAATTATACATAATAAGGTCGGGACATAAGCATAGACATATATCCCATCATTGAGGCAATACGACATCACTATACCAAATAATGACAAGAGATGTCGTATTATGCAGTGATAAAATGTGTCCTATGATCATAATCAGGTTAAAGACTTCTGTGTCGTAACTTTGGTTCATAACATGTCGTAGCATAATGGCCCAACCCAACAACCAAACAAAGATATTTGTTGGACCATGTAGCACGATAGTCCATGTCCCCGGCTGCTAACAGAAGAAATATATCACAAGCAAGTCAGTTTATAAGCGGCCAATCAAACCTATGGCTTTCTATAATTTATATGGGTTATCCCATTAATGCTCATATATAGGAATCCCCAGATCGTGCCATAACCAAGCAGGGCTAGCCATACCAAATGTATAATAGTAACATTGAACATTATATAGTAAACAATAAACAATAAGCGTCGGTCCCTTACCAGGCTACCAGGCTAAGTAAAGTCAGTAACAGTTCTAACCTTCCATAAGGAGAGGCTGGCTCGGTCAATACAGTAGTCAGTTACTGCAGTTCACTATGGTGGATGATATACAGTATCCGTGGGGGCCAGCCTTGCACGCCATAACAAATGTCTGGAGGTAGCTTGTCATGTACGATCTTAAGATTCTGTTCCCTCCAAATGTTAATTCTACCATTTATAGTTGCTTAGAGTAGCCCTATCTTGGTCTTGGAATCATATGTCATGGTCATAAAATCATCCTCTTAGATGCCATACCATAGTACGTGTACCCTGAATATGAATCCATGTTAATACTACTGACTATTTACCATGACTATGCTGGGATCAGAAATGTAGCAGCATCAGGTAGTACGGAGAGTCGTACCTCAGTGCACTGATACAGATTGTACCTCAGCACACACCTTGAATATTACCAGCACTTGTTCAGGTAATCGAGTTAGGAACATGGTCAAACAATCAATGATAGTCTTTCTACGCATAAAAATATGATCTCTACGCAACTCTGTACAAAATAGGGGCTTCTATGCAATTTTGCACACAAACAGGGTTCTCTACACAACTTTGCATACAACAGGGGACCTATGTGCAAAAATATGCATATGAAGAGATTCTATGCAAAATACTAACAAAATGGGCCTTGGCGTAAAAATATGTGCAGGAAAGGATTATGGCATAAAAATGAGAAACTACAATGGGAGTACGATAAGAAATGGAAACCGACATATAATAATGAGAAATGGAATTGGCATACAATAACTATGCACAGTGGGAGTACAATGAGAAATAAGAACCGAAATTTAATAATAAGAAATAGAATTAGCCTAGAAAGACTACGAACATTGGTTGTACAATAAGAAATGGGAATTGGCGTATAATAATGAGAAATAGAATTAGCGTACAATAACTATGCACAGTGGGAGTACAATGAGAAATAGGAACTGCCGTATAATAATGAGAATGGAATTGGCGTATAAATAAGAAACTAGGGAACTAGATTATAATGAGAAACAAACACATAGTGAGAAACTGGCATATAATAAGGGAAACAAACGCACAGTAGAAACTAGCGTAGAAATGGAAAATAAACGCACCGTGGGAACTGACGTGGCGTACAATTGGGAAATAAACGTATAGTGAGAACTGGCATAGAAATGGGAAATAAACACACAATATAAACTGGCATAGAAGTAGGAAACGTCATCCCAAACAGCAAGTTCAACCATGGATTCACAAGAAACTTGCCATGGCCATAACTTCCTCACTAAGACTCGAAATCCGACAAAACAAAAGCCAAAATCGCATGAAATTGAATCCTCTACCACATGGAACAACTGTTTTAAAAAAATAACAATTTTTATAGATCATTTCCATAAAAATCCATAAAAAATCCTAGTATTAGAAACCTAGATCTACACCAAACAAGCTATCAAAATCGAAATCACCAAGTTCTAAACATGTAGAGAAATTAATGTTGCATAATATAGGCTAAATATCTAAAGAAATTTAAGAAACAAAAATGAGCATGTGATCTCCCAATTAGTACAAGATGTACTTGCCTAGGTTTGGTGAAGAAAATAAACGTGAGTGAATGAGGAGAGAGAGAGAGAGAGAGAAGAAGAAGAGAATATATAGGGGGTGGGAGTTGGCTCCACTAAACCCTAACACTATTCCAAGTCAAGTCTAAATGCTCATGCAACATGATTATAAGCAATTAAAGTAAAATAAATAATTATGTACATGAATAATCTAGGAAAAATTACGTATAACAGGAACTGGTAATTCTTCTCATCATCTCGAAGTTGTCGAGACGCATTTGATATCACTCTACCATGCTGCATTAGTACACACCCAAGTCCCTTCCCGGATGCGCCACAATATACTGTAAATCCTTTAGATTCTACTGAAAGTGTTAGAATCGGTGCTGAGATCAATCTCTTGTAGTAACCTATCAATCCCAGAAATTTTGCACATTTGTTACTGCCTTTGGAATTGGCCAACTTTCTATGGCCTCAACCTTCTTCGGATCCATTGATACTCTTGCTCCAGAGATGACGTGCCCACGAAATGAGATGCGGTCCAACCAAAACTCGTATTTACTAAGCTTCGCATAAAGCTGGTGCTCTCTCAAGGTCTGCAAAACTGTCTGAAGATGCTCCGCACGCTCAGCTTTACAACTGGAATAGACGAGGACGTCGTCTATGAACACCACCACAAACTTATCCAAATAAGGCATGAAGATGCAATTAATTAAATCCATAAATACTTTCGGGACATTAGTTAATCCAAATGGTATCACCAGAAACTCATAATGCCTATATCGTAATCTAAATATTGCCTTGGGTATGTCCTACTCCCGGACCATCACTTGATGATACCCAGACCGAAGATCAATCATGGAGAAGATGATGGCTTTACTTAACTGATCAAACAAATCATCGATCCTTGGTAGAGGGTACTTATTCCTCACTGTCACTGCATTCAACTGCCTGTAGTCAACAAACATCCATGTCCATCAATCTTTTTGGGTGCCAAAATCACCGGCGTTTCCTATGGTGATTCACTATCTCGAATGAACATCTTCGCCTTCAGTTCCTCCACCTACTGGTACAACTTGTCCAATTCTGACTGCGATATTCTGTAAACTCTGCTGAATATAGGTTTCGTTCCAGAATCAACTAAATAAAAAACTCCACATCCCTAACTGGTGGTATACCTGGAAGCTCATCTGGAAAGATATTAAGAACTCTCTGACCTTTCTTTGAATATGCTCTTTCTCTGTTGCAGCTGTTGCAACTACACCCTTGGAATGATCCTCCAATGCTCGGACAAGGACAAACTACTCAATGCCCAGGATACTAAACAATACTCTACCTCCTCGACAATCTATCGTCGCATGACTGTCTCTTAACTAGTCCATGCCCAAGATGATATCAAAGTTCTCCATAGGCAACTATATCAACCTTGCGGGTAATAAATACCCACACATTACTACCGGATACGTTAAACACACTCTGCTAACTCCAACGAGCCCATTACCAGTGAGTATATTCATCATCTCTAGCAATATTTTGAACTCCAACCCAATACGCGTCGCGAATCGTACAGATACAAAAGAAGGGAAAGCTCCTGAATCAAATAATGCTACTACAGAAAAAGATGTAACAAAAATAATACCTGTAACCACGTCGCCCGATGCCAGTGCCTCCTCCAGAGATAAGGTAAGAACTTGACCCTGGCCTTGCTGGAATTCATATTGCTTCCTACCCTGACTATATTGTTATTATTGCGGCCTCTGTGGGCCTCATTGGTTCTAAATTTGACGAAACATTTGAGCCTGCATCGACAACGGACGCTGGGCTAATGGACTTACTGCTAATGCTGGCCCTCGTATGGTGCTGCCCCTGGAGCTAGCAACATCGAAAATTGCTGAACTGGCCCTCCTGCCCTAGCATCTGCGAGCAAGTAGCCACCCGGTGATCTGGGCTGCCACACCTCAAACACAATCCCTTTGTTATGTAACATACGTCTCAGGTGTACCCTCCCTTGCTACAATACGTACATCCCACTGGCGCCCCTTGGCATTGCTGCTGGTGCTGGTGCCTCGGCTGCTGCGGCCGAACTGGTGTTGTTATCGTTGAAACTATCGTCCTCCTCGGTTCTTCTGACTCATAAATACGAATGTCGGGTACTGGTGCCGACGTTCATTGTACTGCTCCTCCTCTCCCACTCTAGGCCTGAAACCTCTTCTGGCCTCTAGTTCTAGATGGCAACCTCTGCAGTATAAGCTCATGCCTCCGAGCTGCCGTCAAAAATGTATCAAAAGTCTGGTAGTCGTGCCCCTCTACTAGCTGAAGAATCTACAAATAAAGTCCCTGGTGGAACCTTATTGCCCTCTCTGGCTCAGTAGCCACCATCGTCAGAGCAAACCGACTCAATTTGCAAAACTCCACTGCATAATCATCAACTATCCTACCAGCCTGCTTGAGACTGTTAAACCTCTGCTGAAGCTCATACTATGCCACCATGCCAAAATATTTGGCTCTGAATCTGGCCCTGAAGATATCCTAAGGAACATGACACCTCATGCCAACTTCCATAGATGCCCACGAGTCACGGGCGAGGTCCTGAAGCAACAACCTTACCTGGTCAACTTGCTCCTCGGAACCTTAGCTGCCAACAAAATAGCCTCAATATCCTGAAGCCAAGCATAGCATCCTCTGTGCCATCGAAGTACTTTGAATTGAGTTGAACGAATCTTGCCGACGCACCCGAATCAGTCCTCACACTCTTCTCTAGGGATGTATGCAAACCCTGGTTCAACAATATATTTTACTCCTGCTGCGAGTTTGTTGATGTTGCTGAACTGTCATCTGATACTATTGTGTTGCCAGCAATCCTTGAATAATCTCCAAAAGTATCGTAGAGTTGGGTACTGTTGCCACTATCGGCATTGCTGGAGATACAGGAAATTTTGGAAGTTACGGGTTAGGTGGCTCTGTTAGTGGCTCAATACGAATCTGATCCGGAGAAGGCACTGCCTCCTGCGGACGCCTTGTAGAACCTTGCTCTATAAGATTTCCTTTCATGTCGGCCATGCCAACTGCAGAGAACGAGGCACCCCTAGAGAGAAAAATACTAGATATCAGAAGACAGGACAAGAAGGAACGAGGTTAAAAAAATCGAGTTAACAATCAAGATAGAGAAAGGGAAGATGAATCAGGAGATCAACGTGTTTGATTGAGACTCCTATAACAATTACACCCCATAAGTCGAAAAAATTGACCAGTATGGGCCACCACTAAAACCTTGTCATGCCCTAATACAGAATATGAAGACCGATATAGCTAAATATCCCGTATAAGGTACGAAGATGTTATACGGCGATTATGGCGGGGCGCATTCTACGATTCGGTCTCCTATGGTCTCACAGAGCATCTATGTCAAAGCAAGAATGTGAGGACCCTAATTTTTGGGAATTATTTTTTTTAGTATTTCTAATTATTAGGTTATATTATATATTTAATTATGATTATATATGTTCTCTTCCGTGTCTTTGATTATTGGAGCACAAGACATGCCCATCTCTTGAAACGTCCTTCATGAGTTTTGTAGTAGACAGGATAACCTTCAACTTGATATATTATGTCCCATCCAAACTTATTCCCTAGCATTCTTTTGACTTTGCGCAACTTCAGGTCAAATTTAGGCAATTAGATTATTTAACATAATTTCAGACCTAACTTCCTACGTGAGTTCGGGACTCGACATAAATCAAAACTATTCGACCCAATTATGGTTTTGACTCATTTTGAGCCTACGACACACATGCTAAGAGTGTGCCACTCAATCGAGTCTCTATGTGCTATTTAATTGCGAATGGCACAAGAGACTTATTGGTTGACACTTAGAGTTCGATTAAATTAGAAAATATATTTGGACCCTAACCTAGCCAACCCCACCTGGTAGGAAGCCATGTTAGGTTGCCATGACAGTATAATTATTATGGATTTATTTTGGATGTTATACAGTCAAATAGATTTAAATACAATTTTGTGTATATGATTATATTTATAATAGTCTAATATTATATATATATATATATATATATATATATATATATATATATATATATATATATATATATATATATATATATATATATATGGCCTTAGTTATGGTTAAGTTTGAGATACATATCGACTAGAAATTTTAGCACGGATAGTGTAGTCATGTACTTTGACTAGTCTATTACCCATGGTAGGGAAGGCCGAGCCATAGGTGTGTTCTAACTAGGAAAACTAGGCCAAGTTGTGACTTAACCTCCACCGATGATTTATTTATTTAATTATTAGATTATTGACCTTCTAGGAGACCCGGTTGTACCAATTTAGCCCCGACTTGACCCGAACCAAATCCCAATCTATATAGACTTGTAGTACTCTCAAATACCTTCATGTTGATATATATTTTGTATATATATTTTATTAATATTAATATGTTTTCAATTTTGCAAAGTTTCTATTTATAGAAAGTGTCTACGTGTAATCCTAGTGTAACCCTAGTTGGCATTAGTTTATATTTGACCCAAAGTCCAACCCAAACCTATGTAGGCATGTTGGGCATTAATATATATTAATAAATATATATATATATATATATTTATATTTAATTCAGATTTAGATTGTATTTATATTTAGAAATCTAACTAGTTCCATATTAGGAAACATTTTATTTAAATCCTCAATCAATCAATTAGCCAACTCATCAAATAACCAAATCAATCCATGTGGATCCCACATATGACCAACCAAAGATTATTTTCATGTAATTTTCGTCCAAAAATAAACCCCTACATTGGCGGGCCATGCCATGCATGGAAACATCCTCTTACATATATAAACTCAACCCATAGGCCCATATATATATCAACCCTTATCAAAACCCTAACCCTAACACAAAAACTCTTATTTATCACCCAAGAGCAGCTCCTTTACCATTAATTTCGAAAATATCATCCCCTACCCTCTACTACATCATCCCCTCCATCACATAACTCATCCTCCTCCATAAAGGCTTCTTCTTTCATCCTTCTTCCATCCAAACTCCACCAAACCAACCCTAAAAACTCTATTTTCTCCATCCAACCATCTAGAACCATTGCCAACCGCTCCAAACTCATCAAAGGAGGATTAGCAAACAAAGATAGCAATAAAGGTGGGGGCTTTAGCAAGGAGAAGCCTCCACAACCCAACTAGCAAGGAATCGTGGTAAAAAACCCTAATTTTTTTTATCTCAAACCTATACTATAAATCTGTAGAAATTATGGTATTATTTATGTAGAAATAGTGTTTTGATGTCTCTTGGGTAGTATTTTCACCCATAAAAGTTTCATGAATTATGATAGCTATTTTCATGTTTCGGTAGAGCCAAAACTTACCACGTTGTGAAGGACCTATAAGTTTCTGTAAGAATTTTTCAAAACTGAATTTTATGTAGTTTAATATATTTAAATTAGGATTTTTAAGCATTTTTCAAGAATTTATCAATTCAATTCTGGTCGAAAACATTGTAGGTCAAAACAAGTCATTTTCGGGTGACTTGTTGACCAAGAAGATTCCAAACTATTAGTACCATGAAACACTTGCATCAAAATTTCATATTCTAATAGTCAGGGCATTTTAATTCTGTTTAAATTATATTTTTAAGAATTTTCATAATTTTAAATAATTAATAAAGTTCTAGACAAATTTTGGGTAGACTAGGCGACCCGATAGACAACTAGTAGTATAATTCTTTAGAAATATAAATTCTAAAAATTCTAAGATACATCTATAGAAAATTAGTTTAAATAACATTCTTATTATTTTTATATGATTTTTAAGTATATGATTGAAGTAGCAACATAACTGACTAATTGGGAGTTGGAAACCAAAAAACTGCGTTGGGTGTCTCGTGGAACCTGTGTGTGATTGTATGGGTCTAAAGGGTTCCACTAGAAATTGAATATAATCTTAAAACATTATCTTGACTAATTAATTCATATTGTAAGTTCATGAGTAGTGGGTTAATTTAGTTAATTAATTATCTAGGAGCGTCGGGTTTCGACGGTGTTCACGCGGGAGCGACGTTTCAGATTCACAGCGCGACACCAGGCAAGTAACCCTTGCCAAACACTACAGTACTTACATGCTTTTCTATTTCCATTCGTTCTTGTTTGGTTTCATATTCCTCTTGTTTCATGTTATGGTTACTTTCTAGTTACACGTGCACGTAGATTTTCACTTTCTTTCTATACTAGTTCTATCTCTCCTATCTTGTTATGTCTAGTGATAGTATAGATATGTCTGTGCCATGTTTTCCCTGACCTGTACTTGACTTGGACATGACTAGATAGGCTTGACTTCCTAGTACCTTAGGAGAGAATGTTTTATTAGCCGTGGCTATCCTCTATTGTTAGTGTCTCTCCGGGCTACGATAGAGAACTTGTTATAGGCTGTTAGTGCCTCCCCTGGCTACGGTTTTAGCCAAGATTAATATTATATTCTCATGACATGTCACCATCAGTAGAGTTTCCATACGTGTCATCTTTTTCTCTACTTGTTATTCTTATTTTCTTGCATGTTAATTACTGTACAGTAGGCATATATATTATGTGTCTTGTTAGTCCTCTGAGGACCTGGTGATCTCTCCAGGTATTAAATGAAGGTATGGTACACTGATGGAGGATGATTGCTACACCAAGGCTGCAGGTATATTTAGTTGATGTTTTATCGTTCTCTTCCGTAATTAGATTTTGTCCTATATTATATTACTTTGACATTGCTACTGTATAGCCTAGTTTTACAAGCTTTATCTTTTATTAGAAGCTTGTTCAAGATAATTGCATTAGAGTCTGGTCCACTTTATTGTATATTACCTTTTCTTGTTACTTGTAATAACCGGTTTGCTAATGTCTGACCAGCATTAGTTTACTTGGTTTATACAAGAGTTTATCTTCAGTGGATTGAGATATTTGTAGATTGCTTTAAGAAACCAGACAACTTATACGTATTCGAGCTGGGCTGGAGTCCTCTCGATGCGTAGCTAGCATGTATACGTATCCTAGTCCTACGTATTTTGGGACTTGGGCGTTACATTTTTTTTTGGTGGCCCATGCAGGTCGAGTTAGCTATTTCGGTTACCTCACTGTACCGAGCGGGGCTGTGAACATGACTAAACCCTTAGGAATCTCAATCCACAACTGCCTTGACAATTCTTTTAGAAATTTTCTATCGTCCTTGAACTTCGCATTTACTCTCGATTACTATTCCCTTGCTTTCTCGTATCATTGCTTCTCGTCCCTTCCAATTTCGGAGTGACGAATAATCGTACTATATAGGATTTAGCAAAAATTCTTAAGTTGTAGTATAAGTTAGTTGGCTTATTGTGTTGTGATTGCTTGATAGATAAGTAGGATTAGAGATGTCATATGCCATAGGGCATTATGTGTTTGATGAGGTAGTTTGACCAAAGGTGGGTAGACGTCCTCATTATAGGCATACATATATGATCATACTGGGTTGCGCCCTTATGGTGACCACTTGATCAAGAATAGAGTGGTAGTTTTAGTGTAGAGATCGACCCTCTAAGAGATGAAACTAGACATAGCCTAACCCAACCCATTTACTATTATATCATGTCAATTATAAAATTAGGATTTGACGGATTGATAAGTATCACTTAACTTGGTTAGGTGAAGGGAGACTTACATAATTGTCTTGATAAAATGGTTAGGAGGACAAGCCTTCACCATGATCATTGCAAGAGCGCTAGTACCAAAAAGAGCGACTAGAGATAACTATATATAGCTTTATGAATGTTGCAAATCAAAATTGTTTAGGCTTGATTATTACTTGACTTATTAGGAGACATTGTAGTGACCTAGCATATCCCTTAAACTATTCCTAGTTACTTTAGCACGGTTCTTTGTTAGTGAGCCTTATTTTAATTTCGAGAATGAAATTCTTTTAAGGTGGGTAGATTGTGAGGACCCCAATTTTTGGGAATTATTTTTTTAGTATTTCTAATTATTAGGTTATATTGTATATTTAATTATGATTATATATGTACTCTTCCGTATCTTTGATTTTTGGAGCACAAGACATGCCCATCTCTTGAAACGTCCTTCATGAGTTTTGTAGTAGACAGGATGACCTTCAACTTGATATATTATGTCCCATCCAAACTTGTTCTCTAGCATTCTTTTCACTTTGTGCAACTTTGGGTCAAATTTAGGCAATTAGATTATTTAACATAATTCCAGACCTAACTTCCCACGTGAGTTCGGGACTCGACATAAATCAAAACTATTCGACCCAATTATGGTTTTGACTTATTTTGAGCCTACGACGCACATGCTAAGAGTGTGCCACTCAATCGAGTCTCCATGTGCTATTTAATTGAGAATGGCACAAGAGACTTATTGGTTGACTCTTAGAGTTCGATTAAATTAGAAAATATATTTGGACCCTAACTTAGCCGACCCCACCTGGTAGGAAGCCATGTTAGGTTGCCATGACAGTATAATTATTATGAATTTATTTTGGATGTTATATAGTCAATTAGATTTAAATACAATTTTGCGTATATGATTATATTTATAATAGTCTAATATTATATATATATATGGCCTTAGTTATGGTTAAGTTTGACATACATATCGACTAGAAATTTTAGTACGGATAGTGTAGTCATGTACTTTGACAAGTCTATTATCCATGGTAGGGAAGGCTGAGCCATGGGTGTGTTCTAACTAGGAAAAACAGGCCAAGTTGCGACTTAGCATCCACCGATGATTTATTTATTTAATTATTAGATTATTGAGCTTTTAGGAGACCCGGTTGTACCAATTTAGCCCCGACTTGACCCGAACCGAATTCTAATCTAAATAGACATGTAGTACTCTCAAATACCTTCATATTGATATATATTTTGTATATATATTTTATTAATATTAATATGTTTTTAATTTTGAAAAAGTTTCTATTTATAGAAAGTATCTACGTGTAATCCTAGTTGGCATTAGTTTATATTTGACCCAAAGTCCAACCCAAACCTATGTAGGCATGTTGGGCATTAATATATATATATATATATATATATATATATATATATATATATATATATATATATATATATATATATATATATATATATATTGTATATTTAATTCAGATTTAGATTGTATTTATATTTAGAAATCTAACTAGTTCCATATTAGAAAACATTTTATTTAAATCCTCAATCAATCAATTAGCCAGCTCATCAAATAACCAAATCAATCCATGTGGACCCCACGTATGACCAACCAAATATTATTTTCATGTAATTTTCGTCCAAAAATAAACTCCTACATTGGCGGGCCATGCCATGCATGGAAACATCCTCCTACATATATAAACTCAACCCATAGGTCCATATATATATCAACCCTTATCAAAACCCTAACCCTAACACCAAAAACTCTTATTTATCACCCAAGAGCAGCTCCTTTACCATTAATTTCGAAAATAGCATCCCCTCCCCTCTACTACATCATCTCCTCCATCACATAACTCATCCTCCTCCATAAAGGCTCCTTCTTCCATCCAAACTAACCCTAAAAACACTATCTTCTCCATCCAACCATCTAGAACTATTGCCAACCCCTCCAAACTCATCAAGAGAGGATTAGCAAGCAAAGATAGCAATAAAGGTGGGAGGTTTAGCAAGGAGAAGCCTCCGCAACCCAACTAGCAAGGACTTTTGGTAAGAAATGCTAATTTTTCCATCTCAAAGCTATGCTATAAATCTGTAAAAATTATGGTATTAATTCTGTAGAAATATTGTTTTGATGTCTCTTGGGTAGTATTTTCTCCCATAAAAATTTCATGAATTATGATAGCTATTTTCAGGTTTCGGTAGAGCCAAAACTTACCACATTGTGAAGGACCTATAAGTTTCTGTAGGAATTTTTTAAAACTGAATTTTATCTAGGTTAATATATTTAAATTAGGATTTTTAAGCATTTTTTCACAAATTTATCAATTCAATTCTGGTCGTAAAAATTATAGGTCAAAACTAGTCATTTTCGGGTGACTTGTTGACCTAGAAGATTCCAAACCATTAGTACCATGAAACCCTTGCATCAAAATTTCATATTCTAATATTTATGGCATTTTAATTCTATTTAAATTGTATTTTTTAGGATTTTCATAATTTTAGATAATTAATGAAGTTCTAGACAAATTTTGGGTAGGCTAGTCGACCCGATAGACAACTAGTAATATAATTCTTTAGAAATATAAATTCTGAAAATTCTGAGATAAATCTATGGAAAATTAGTTTAAATAATATTCTTATTATCTTTATATGATTTTTAAGTATATGATTGAAGTAGCAACATAACTGACTAATTGGGAGTTGGAAACCCAAAAACTGTGTTGGGTGTCTCGTGGAACCTATGTGTGATTGTATGGGTCTAAAGGGTTCCACTAGAAATTGAATATAATCTTAAAACATTATCTTGACTAATTAAGTCATATTGTAAGTTCATGAGTAGTGGGTTAATTTAGTTAATTAATTATCTAGGAGCGTCGGGTTCCGGCGGCGTTAACGCGGGAGCGACGTTTCAGATTCACAGCGCGACACCAGGCAAGTACGCCTTGCCAAACTTTACAGTACTTACATGCTTTTCTATTTCCATTCCTTCTTGCTTGGTTACATATTCCTCTTGTTTCATGTTATGGTTACTTTCTAGTTACACGCGCACGTAGATTTTCACTTTCTTTCTATACTACTTGTTCTATCTCTCATATCTTGTTCATGTCTAGTGATAATATTGATATGCCTGTGCCATGTTTTCCCTGACCTGTACTTGACTTGGACATGACTGGATAGGCTTGAGTTCCTAGTACCTTAGGAGAGAATGTTTTATTAGCCGTGGCTATCCTTTATTGTTAGTGCCTCCCCGGGCTACGATAGAGAACCTGTTATAGGGCTGTTAGTGCCTCCCCGCGCTACGGTTTTAGCTATGATTAACATTATATTCTCATGACATGTCACCATCTGTAGAGTTCCCTTATGTGTCATCTTTTTCTCTACTTGTTATTCTTATTTTCTTGCATGTTAATTAATGTACAGTAGGCATGTATATTATGTCTCTTGCTAGTCCTCTGAGGACCTGGTGATCTCTCCAGGTATTAGATGAAGGTATGCTACACTGATGGAGGATAATTGCTACACCAAGACTGCAGGTATATTTAGTTGATGTTTTATCGTTCTCTTCCGTAATTAGATTTTGTCCTATATTATATTACTTTGACATTGCTGATGTATAGCCTAGTTATACAAGCTTTATCTTTCATTAGAAGATTGTTCAAGATAATTGCATTAGAGTCCGGTCCACTTTATTGTATATTATCTTTTCTTGTTACTTGTAATAACCGGTTTGCTAATGTCTGACCAGCATTAGTTTACTTAGTTTATACAATAGTTTATCTTCAGTGGATTGAGATATTTGTAGATTGCTTTAGAAAACCAGACAGCTTATACGTATTCGAGCTGGGCTGGAGTCCTCTCGATGTGTAGCTGGCATGTATACGTATCCTAGTCCTACGTATTTTGGGACTATGGCGTTACAAAGAAGTAGTAATTAATGATCATATAAGAAAAAGTAGTAAGGCGTCTCTGACGCTTCATCAAAATGATTCATGAGTCTAGCTTTACAAATATCAGCTAGCACATAGGGCTGAAAATCGAACGAACGAGCTCGAACAAAGAGTGTTCAGGATTGGTTTGACTTAACTATCGAACGAGTTTGATTCGAGCCGAGCTTAAGGTCGAGCTCTAAAATGGTGTTTGAACTCGGTTTGATTAGAGACTCGAACGAATCGAGCTCGAGCCAAAGTCCTATTGAACATGTTGTATAAGACTATCACAATATTTCTTTCAAGTTTTAAAGACTTTTTTTATTGAATTACTTATGCTCTTTATATCATAAATTTACCATCATATAAAGAAAAAAATTGAGTAAAATTTCTAAGACAAAATATATTTCTAACTATTAAAAAAGGCATAACATATACTATAAAAAGTCCTAATATGAGAAATCGACCCGAGCTCGAGCCTGTTTGTGAACAAGATCGAGTCGAACAATCTATGGTCGAACTCGGTATCGATTAGTCCACGAACGAGCTTAAACCGAGCTTGGACCGAGCCAAACACGAGCCGAATGTTGAACGGTTTGAATCGTTTTACAGCCGTACTAGCACAGAGAGTCAATAGTACATAACCATAGTCGGCTGCAGTCTGATTTAATTACAATTATGTAAGGAAACTAAATACCCAGAACAACCGGCTAAATAGGCCAGTGTCGGTGGCTAAACGCCCAGTACAAAATTTAATATACTAGAGTAGTGGAGAAGAAACCAACTCAGGCTCCCCGATACCTATGCTCATGGTACGCACTATGGGTCGGATAGAAGGCTTGATCCCCATGCTCTGCTACGAGATCTGGCCAAACAAAACCACCAGGGTCAGGCCCCGAATATCAAGTACCACAAGCAAGCACAATTGGAAGAGATAAAATCCAATTATACATAATAAGGCCGGGACATAAGCATAGGCATATATCCCATTATCGAGGTAATGCAACATCACTACACCAAAAAAGGACAAGAGATGTCGTATCATGCGGTGATAAAATGAGTTCTATGATCATAATCAGGTTAAAGAATTATGTGTCGCAACTTTGGTTCATAGCCTGTCGTAGCACAATGGCCCAACCCAACAACCAAACAAGGACATGGGTTGGACCACGCACCACGACAGTCCATGTCCCAGGCTGCTAACAGAAGAAATAAATCACAAACAAGTCAGTTTACAAGCGGCCAATCAATCATATGGCTCTCTATAGTTTTAATGGATTATCCCAGTAATGCTTATATATAGGAATCCTCGGATCGTGCCATAACCAAGCAGGACTAGCCATACCAAATATCTAATAGTAACAATGAACAGTAAATAGTAAGCGTCGTTCCCTTGTCAGGCTACTGGGCAGAGTAAATTCAGTAATAGTTCCAACCTTCCTATAGGGAGAGGCTAGCTCGGTCAGTACAGTAGTCAAATACTGCACTTTACTATGGTGGATGATATACAGTATCCGTGGTGGCCAGCCTTACACGCCATAACAAATGCCTGGAGGTGGCTTGTCATACACAATATCGAGATTTCGTTCCCTCCCAATGTTAATTCTACCATTTATAGTTGCTTAGATAGCCCTATCTTGGTCTTGGAATCACATGTTGTGGTCACATGTTCATCCTCTTAGATGTCATACCTTTGTACGTGTATCCTAAGTGTGAATCCACATTGGCTCGTAGAATCCCAAATCTATATTAATCCTAAGTGTAATGCATCTAGCAGCAATCATCATACCACGTCAATGCTACTGATCATTTACCATGACTATGCTGGGATCAGAAATGTACTGACATATAATTAGCAGGATCAGGTAGCACGGAGAGTCGCACCTCAGTGCACTCATACAGATTGTACCTCAGTACACATTTAGTATAATACCAGCACGTGCTAAGGTAATCGAGTCAGGAACATGGTGAAACAATCAATGATAGTCTTTCTACGAATAAAAATATGATCTCTACGCAAATTTGTACAAAATAAGGACTTCTACGCAATTTTACACACAAAAAGGGGTCTCTATGTAATTTTGCATACAACAGGGGACCTATATGAAAAAATACGCATATAAAAAGATTTTGTTCAAAATACTAACAAAACAGTACTTAGCGTAAAAAAACGTGCATGAAAGGATTATGGCGTACAAATGAGAAACTAAAGTGGGAGTACAATGAGAAATGGGAACTGGCGTATAATAATGAAAATAGAATTGGCATACAATAACTACGCACAGTGGGAGTACAATGAGAAATGAGAACTTGCGTATAATAATGAGATGGAATTGGCGTACAATAACTACGCACTATGGGAGTACAATAAGAAATGGGAACTGACGTATAATAATAAGAAATGGAACTGGCGTACAATAACTACGTACAGAGGGAGTACAATGAGGAATGGAAACTGGCATATAATAATGACAAAAGGGAATTGGTGTACAAATAAGAAAGTAAGGAACTGGCAAATAATGAAAAACAAACACACAGTGCGAAACTGACGTATAATAAGGGAAACAAACGCACAGTGGAAATTGGCGTAGAAATAGAAAATAAACGCACAGTGGGAACTGGCGTGGCGTACAATTGGGAATAAATACACAGCGAGAACTGGCATAGAAATGGGAAATAAACGCACAGTGTAAACTGGCGTAGAAATGGAAAACATCGTCCCAAATAGCAAGTTCAGCCATGGATTCACAAGAAACTTGACATGGCCGTAACTTCCTCCCTAAGACTCGAAATCTGACGAAATAAAAGCCAAAATCACATGAAATTGAATTCTCTACCACACGAAACAACTAATTTTCAAAAATAACAAGTTTTTATAGATCATTTCCATGAAAACCCATAAAAACTCTAGTATTAGAAACCAAAATATACACCAAATAAGCCATCAAAATCGAATCACCAAGTTCTAAACATAAAGAGAGAGTAATGTTGCATAATATAGGCTAAAAATATGTAAAGTAATCAAAAGACAAAAATAGGCATGTGATCTCTCCCTTAGTGCAAGATGTACTTACCTAGGGTTGGTGGAGAAAATAAATATGAGTAAATAAGGGAAGAGAGAGAGAGAAGAAGAGAATACATATATATGGGTGGGGGTTGGCTTTACTAAACCCTAACTCTATTCTAATATCTAACCCAAGTCAAGTCTAAATTTTCATGCCACATGATCATAAGCAATTAAAACAAAATAAATAATCATGTACATGAATAATGTAGAAAAAATTATGTATACCAGGAATGGGGAGTGACACTAGTCCTATATATTTTGGGAGTGGGGCATTACAAAGATATAAATATCTAATAACAAATACTTGTATACCAAGATGATACCCATCAGCAACTCCAGCAAATCACCACGTCAATCAACTCTACAATCTAGTAGGGAACCAGGTCCTCAGAGGGACATAAAAAAGATACCAAAAAATACATGTCATAATATAAATACTGAGTAAATATAAGGATGAACTAACCATCTATGTGAATGCACTTTGAGGTAACTTTGGAGCGTATGGGTAGGTCAGGCTAAAATAAAAAATCTCTGGCATAGCCCCTGGCTAGATAACATATATATGCTGGCATATACCATCAATCGACATAGCTTATAGCTAGCTACTATGGCCTGATATACAGACAAATATATATAATACTCCATAATGTTCAGCAACGTTAATGGGCAACTATATACTATGAAAATCAGGATCATAACTCGGTAGTTTCCTCCAAAGACTACGGCAGACCAATTTGGTTGTCCCATATGGCTACTAATGATCATCCCCGTCCAATGCCAATGTATAAGTTGTGACTACGACGTGAACATCTCGTAACTATATGCCATGTCATAAGCAACTAGAACTATCTAACGCTATGTACTACACCATCATACGTGCTACTCGTGCTGATAGCTAGTCGAATGCGTAAGATCGTGTCCTACTTGATCTCACTCTGTGCCGTGAGTAGTACTTGTCCAGGTCTTGGGAGATATAATAATAAATCCATAACTTTAGGTGTGTCCACTAGTAAGTAAGTCAACACAAGACCAATATCGATGCCTGACTGCACCTGAGGCATTCTTAGACACGCACACTTATACTATTTTTAGAAGAGAACACATAATCAATATTTATTAAGCTTAAACAGTAAACAAGGCAAGGTATACTTGCAGTGCGACACTAAATATAGTCACATATGTTGGTATAAAAAAATAGGGTTAAGAGGTAATTAGTTGTTAGAAAATAGTTTCCGGTCTTCCAGTCACTTAGAAATTTATTAATCTAAATAAATATATAGAACCCTAGATGGTCTTAGCCTCTAAATTACTACCAACATATGGTGTTATGTATTCCTTCTATTAAATTTGGTCATTAGTAAAGGGACTTATTATTCAATACACAATAACATAACTAGTGAACGTCAATATCTATAACTTGTCAATTGTGACAATACCAATCCTATGTACCAACCCTATAGTCTTCTATCCTATTGAACATCATGCTAACATATTTCAATGTGTTAACTATAAGTCCAAGACAAGATATAACCCATTCCTACAAGGCGGTAACCTACAACAACATTATTTGGAAAATTATTAGCACAAAGTAGTGCTGAAATGTAACGTCGTAAACACCTAATATTGGTCATGTAAAATCATGAAATAGTATAGTTTTACAGCAAGGGTTTGAGTGCTCATAATGTCTCTAAAGTTTGGTACAATGCCGAGGATAATTTGTACATAAATGGTAAGCTTAATGGTAAAATTATGTCAAAACCAAATTCTGAATTTCAGAATTTGACAAAATAAACACATAGTTTAACCTTATTTAATCATGCATGTGTCATAGTTTAATTATATGGTATGGTAGGGGTTGAGATAGGGAAATGTTCATATAGATTTCAGACATAGAGTATGAGAATATACACATGAAATGACGAGCACAAGTATATATGTCAGTTCTGGAATTAAAGGAAAATGTGGCTAAAAATATGATTTCCCCTAGATAATTGTGATTCTAATTACAATTATAGGGTCTTAAAGGGGGGTAATCATAGGTACATTTGCATGAAGTTTTCGAGCATAAAATAAGAGTGTAACATGTATAAATGGGTGCGTGAGCACAAGTGTCAATAACTGAATGTTTGTGTTTGTGAGGGCATTTATCATGGTTAAACATGATTTTACTCAATTAAATTACTCCCTAGGGTATTGAAGTATCTAGTTGTACCCTAAGTCATATGTCATAAAAGTGAAGAATTCATAGGATACATACCTACTTAAGGGGTGCAGACACCAATACCACCCAAACGGTTCCAACAATGCACATTTGTGTCCCTCCGCGTCTACGAATGAAAACACCAACAAATATGTAGAAAAATATATAAGAAAACACTGGCATGTGCTGTAGGTACATGGGGGAAGAGGTTTGGATAAGTTTCACCTCTCAAATTGGTGTGCACACGTTCCTACAAGTCCCCTTCAAGCACAAATTCCAACAGTTCACTACAAGAAAAAAGGGCTTTCTTGACGGTTAATCCCCGTCAAGAAAGGGTTATCTTGACGGTTGTGGATCCGTCAAGTATGCCGGAGTCAAGAAAAGCCCTCACTTTTCTTGACGGTCTTTGACAGGACTTTACTTGACGGTTATTAACCGTCATATAAAATATTTTTTTGACAGTTTTTAGTCGTCAAAAAATCAATTTTGAAAAACCGTCAAGGTAGTTAAAAACTTTTATTGACTCCAGCCTAGATGACGGTTAAAAACCGTCAATGAAACGCTCTTCTGCACCATGATTGAGTTAATTGTTGACGTTTTATAACCGTAAAGAAAAGGTAAATTTTTGTATAGCCAAAATTTTATTTATATATTATGAATCAAACACACACATAATATCAATAATCCAGAAGACATACAAACACCAATAACTATAAAAACCAATTTTTATATTAATAAATTGTATACTGTTCATAAATCACAAACTTCCAACACACGTCCAACCACAAACATCCAACACTTTTCCAACCACAAACATATCCAACAAAAGTATGTAGTTTTCATACATCTTAACCATCCAAAACTGATAATTATACAAATAAAACCAAAATATGTAGCAAATCCGGCCGGAGCACATCCCTTCCATATTCACAGCACCTTCATTTTCCATGTAAGTTCCTGAGAGAACAACAGAAATAGATTTAATCTTATGTGTACATGTTTGTACAAACTGATATCAACTGAGAACAAAAATTTAAAAGAATTTAGCATATACCAAATAAGAACAAGATGTAGGAACGAAATAGTAAAGCGTAATACTCTAGAGGAGGGGTGAATAGAGTTGGCAGCGGAATAATGCTAATTAAAAAAGTTAGCAGCACAATCACAGAATATTAATCACAACTAAAATAATATAAAGGCAAAGTTAAGAGAGAAAACGCAAAGACAGCGATGTATACTGGTATCCCTCTATTGAGGACTAATCCAGTCGGTAGAACTCTTGCTACCAGTTGAATCCACTATTGGAAAAATTGCAAGTTTTCTTACGAAGTCCTTGCAACTTCTACAACACGAGCTTTGATACGAAGAACTCGTCCAACTTCAAATGTGAAGAGGTATTCTTCAATCAAGCCTTCTGATTACAATCTCTCAGAAACTTCTAGACCGTACCGCACTGGCAAATTGACTAGAGGATTGTAACTGGCTTGGGATCTGAAATTGAAAGCTCTAGAAAACTCTTTGGAAGACTGAAAGCTTTAGATAGAGAGAAGATTGAAAGTGAATGAGTGAATTGAAATGATCGAAATCCTTCTCTATTTATAGGAGTTCCAAAGGCAGACTTCTGTCAGAATTCGGGCAGAATTCGGGCAGAACTCTTTAAGCAAATCTCGGTCAAATTCGCAACTGCAGGAGGACCAAGTTCCAAAGATTCAAAATCACAACGGCCACCAACCGAACTCTGGCCGAACTCTGGCCGAACTCGGTCCGAGTTCTGTCAGGGTTAAGTCAGGGTTTAGTTAGGGTTTTTTGAAAAAGCTTTTGGTGATTTTTGAAAACCTTTTCGAAAACCTTTTTGTAAACCTTTTTGAGAGGTCATTTTAAAAACATTTTGAACTCATTTAGGGATAGCCTATTTGCCAGTACGACTCGGTGTACAATATATTCCTAGACTCAAATAAAATGAAAAATACATTGCATAAGAAATTACAGACTCGAGTAGGCAAACAGATCTTCGGTCTTGAATGGAGTGGATAGCCAATCTTGATCATGTCCAAGAATCCGAGATGTCCCGACTAGCTTCGTATATCCAGACAGAGTTTGATCAATTATTAAAATCAGGTTGACCATATGACCAATGTGCCAACAATCTCCCCCATTTTGATAATTGACAAACTATGAATGATATAACATTAAGCTAAGCTTGTTCAAAATATCAAAAAGTAGAAATTGTTCATATCCTGTATTAACTCAAAAAAAATGTTAATCTTTAATTTTCTCCCCCTTTGTCACTTAGCAAAATAATTGAAAAAGAGAAAGCTCCCCTGCAATCAATGCATAAGTAACAAGTAGTGAGAAAACATATAAAAAAATTTGAGAAACACATTAAAGCATGATTTGTTTCTACAGATTATCATTACAGGCATGTATTAAAAAAAATCTCAGGCATGCTATTTCACAGGCAGTTTGTAATGAAGAAGCAGTATAAAGAGATAGTGCTAATAATTAAAACAAAGTACTGAAAATAAACTGAAATGCCATAACTGAAACACCATAAACATGTCCAAGAATGATAATAGTACTGAATCAAACGACAAAGTGCTGATAAATACTAGAAAGTACTGATAAAAAGAAATACTGATAAAAACTTGGAATGTTGGAGCATTTCCAAGTATACAATAGAATGTCACTAAAAATCAAATCACATCTCCTCATCACTATCCTCGTCATCACCAACGTCAGCTCGACCAGCATGTCCTGAAGGACCAGCACCAGAAGTACCAGCGCCAGAAGGATGAGTAGGGGCGCCAGCATAGAACTCACCAACGTAGTCATGAGGTGCACGATACCAATCATAGGCGTTACCTGGCTGGAAGTAGGCATGGATAGCCTCATCCTCACAGCGGTAACCCGAAAAAGCTGGATCTCGAGGGATGGAACTGGCTGAATGACCAGTCTGAGCAAAACGAAGATCAGTCAAGGAGTTTGCCATCGCCTGATAATGGGTGACGTCGCGAAACTCACGCTCGCGAGCCATGTCCGTCATCGAGACGTGCAAAGCAGATAAGTGCTGATGTATGCCCTCAAATGTTATGGCCTACTGATGAGGTGGTGGAGGAGGTGCAGTAGGAGGAGCAGTAGGTGGAGCTGTAGCAGTCATGCTACGACGAGATAACTGAAGAAACTTGGGCTCAGGGTCCTGAGTACAAGTCGACAGATCGATGTCAAAGCGCTAAAAGATGCGTGGAAGAATCATCGCGTAAGAGAGATTTCTATCTCTTGCACGACAACGACCCATCATCTGAATCATGGTCTTAGGGGCAGAAAATGGAATCCCCTTAAGAATGTGGTACATGGCGGACAGCTCAAGAGAAGTCACATCATCCTTTGAAGTGGATTTTGGAAGAATAGTGGAATAGATGATGCGATACAATTCATAGTTAAACAAGTTCAGGTTGTTAGCCTTGAACTTTCCAGAGCGTACTCTATCAGGTGCACAGAGTTCCGCTTTGAAACTTGCGAGTGTCGTGCCTTCGGGAAAGTCAAAATCAGTGATATCGACTAGCGGTTCACCTTCGTTCGGGATACCAAGGATCTCCGCTAAGAGGCTATCATCGAAATTGATATCAATACCTCCAACACGTGTGGTCACATCGAAAGTGTCTAATATGAGATTGCAATAGAACAATCTAATGGCATTAGTTGCTATAGGAAAGCATATTTTAACAAATAAGTGTAACCCTAATGCCTCAAACAAATGACGATGATCAGGAAACACAGTCCATTTGACTGGAGCGCCTGTGCATATCGATCGCATAGAAAAATCACCATACCACAGTAGGGCTTGGTCGAGGGTTTGAAAGAAAAACCCGTCGAACGCACCGTCGCTCGTTTGGACCGGCGAAAAGAGTGAATCCGTATGTGGATGCGAAGATGACCCTTCCTCACTAGGGGTCGTCTTCTTCCTCTTAGATGGATTGAATTTAGGAGCCATATGTGCAAATTGGAATAAAAATGCACTAATTGAAAGGTGGAGAGAGATGGATTTATACCTCACGAGATCAAGATATATTGTAGAGAATGACGATCTCCGCACGATTCCAAATTTTGGAGAGATTTCACCAAGTAGATTGAAAGGAAAAGATTGGTGAAGAACTAGGGTTTGATGCTCGGGTCGGCTGCTGCTGCTGTTTGGAATAATTTGGAAGCAATGAAGAAGAAGGACTGCTCGGGTTCTGTATATATAACCAGACACCCTCAACCGAACTCGGGCCGAATTCGGTCAGAGCTCTGGCCGAATTCGCCTAGGGTTCTTCAAAGTTGATTTATGCCATTCTTTTTCATTGTCTCATGTCAAATATTTAATTCAAAGATTAGTGATTTTGGCCTTCAATTAACATAATTAATATTATTTTATGAATTAAATGTCGTTACACAGCAACTGTCTCAGATTAGCTGTAGGAGTACTGTCCCAGCTGGCGGAGGTTCACCGGGAAACTCTTAAGTACCGCTTCGCTTCAACCGTAGTTGTGGTGACAGACAGACTCTTTATTGGCTTGTCTCTAACACAGTTTTTGCATAATGATATATAATCATAAAACAAAATCAATTAATATTATTGACGTCCAAAATTCCTAATTCTCGATGTAAATAATTGAAACGATCTTCCGCTAGAGGTTTAGTGAAGATGTCAGCTAGTTGATTTTCAGTATCTATGTACACAAGCTTTATATCTCCATTTTGATGATGATCTCTAAGAAAATGATGTCGAATCTCGATATGTTTAGTACGAGAGTGACATACTGGATTCTTAGTCAAATTAATAGTGCTCGTGTTATCACAGAAAATGGGAATATGTGTGTAAAACAAATCAGTCTTCTAGGGTTTGTTTCATCCACAAAATCTGAGCACAACAACGTCCTGCGGCGATGTACTCAGCCTCTGTTGTTGATAGGGCTACATAATTTTGCTTTTTATTAAACCAAGAGACTAAAGCTTTGCCTAAGAAATGACATGTGCCACTTGTACTTTTTCTATCAACTTTGCATCCAGCAAAATTTGTATCCGAATAACCAATAAGGTCAAAGGACTTAGTTTTGGGATACCACAAGGCAACAGAAGAAGTGCCTTTAAGGTATCGAAAGATACGCTTAACTGCGGACAGATGTGATTCCTTTGGGTTAGCTTGAAAACGTGCACACAGGCAAACACTAAACATTATATCTGGACGACTAGCAGTTAAATAAAGTAAACTACCAATCATACCTCGATACTTACGTGTGTCGACTGGCTTGCCTTGTTCATCTGAATCAAGCTTTGTTGAAGTTGCCATTGGAGTGCCAATAGGTTTGACATTGTCCAGATCGAACTTCTTTAGCAAGTCTTTTGTGTACTTGGCTTGATTTATGAATGTCCCATTATCAGTTTGTTTGATTTGCAGTCCGAGAAAGAATTTCAGCTCTCCCATCATGCTCATCTCAAACTCATTCTGTATACACTTAGAAAATTCTTGACACAGAGATTCATCAGTAGATCCAAATATAATATCATTAACATAGATTTGAATTAAAAGCAGCTTGCCATTAAAAGATTTAATAAACAGTGTAGTGTCAACCTTCCCTTTTGAAAAATCGTTGTCAAGTAGAAAAGAGCTTAGACGATCATACCAAGCACGAGGGGCTTGTTTTAAACCGTATAGAGCTTTCTTCAACTTGAAAATATGATCTGGGTTTTTGAAATCCGTGAAACCTGGAGGTTGTGCTACAAAAACTTCTTTTATAAATCCATTTAAAAAAGCACTCTTCACATCCATTTGAAAAAGTTTGAAATCATGAAAACATGCAAATGCACATAACATGCGAATGGATTCTAATCTCGCAACTGGGGCATAAGTCTCATCGTAGTCGATACCTTCTTCTTGATTGTATCCTTGAGCTACGAGTCGAGCCTTATTACGAGTCACTAAACCATTCTCATTCAGGTCGTTTCGGAATACCCAACGGGTGCCAATGACCGGATGATCAACAGGCCTGGGAACAAGTTCCCAAACTTGATTCCATTCAAATTGGTTTAATTCCTCTTGCATAGCATCTATCCAAAAACTATCACTACATGCTTTATCAATAGTTTTAGGTTCTAGCTGTGAAATAAATGCAACACTAGAAACAATATCTCTACAGGAAGTACGAGTACTTACTCCCTTGGTAATATCACCAATTACCAAATCCTTTGGATGATTAGCTGTAAATTTCAACCTTTTCGCTTCATTCTGAAGGTAGCTGGTTCCTGGATCTTCTCTAGGAGGTTCAGCTAGTGCAGAGCTTGGTTGAAAATCAGCTGGAGTTGAGCTTGGTACAGATGTATCTTCGTCATTGTCATCAATTGTCATTTGATTCAATTCATCAAAAGTGACATTGATTGACTCTTCGATGATCATGGTAGGTTTGTTGAAGACTCTGTATCATTTGCTCTTAGTCGCATAACCTAAAAATATACCTTCATCGGCCTTTTTATCAAATTTTCCCAAATTGTCTTTTGTATTAAGAATAAAACATTTACAACCAAAAAATTCTAAAGTAAGAAACTGAGGGAATTCTATCAAACCATAACTCAAATGGAGTCTTCTTCGATTTGGGTCGAATTAGAACTCTATTGAGAACAAAGCAAGCTGTGTTGACAGCTTCAGCCCAGAAATATTTGGGTAGACTAAACTGGTTTAACATCACTCTGGCCATTTCGGTTAGAGTTCTGTTCTTACGTTCCACAACTCCATTTTGTTGTGGAGTCCTAGGGTAGGATAACTCATGAATAAAACCGTGTGTGTCACAAAAATGCTCAAAATCAGCATTCTCGAATTTGCCACCATGATCGCTTCTAATGCGAGTGATCATGTAACCTTTTTCATTCTGAACTTTCTTGCAAAAGGCGACAAATTCGGATAATGCATCATTCTTGCGTGTCAAGAAATATACCCACGTGTATCTAGAGAAATCATCTACAATTACGAAAGCATAAAGTTTACCTCCGAGGCTAGCAACTCTGCTAGGACCAAATAAGTCCATATGAAGCAATTGTAGAGGTCTAGTAGTACATACTGCGTTTACTGACTTGAAAGTGGATCTGGTAGCTTTGTTCCTTTCATATTGACTGCATACCGAATCCTTCTTGAATGTAATATCCGGTAAACCGCGTACTAGCTTCTTTGTGGATAATCTTGATATTGTATCCATATTAGCGTGACCGAGTCTCATATGCCACAGATGACTCTCATCACTCTTGGCCATTAAGCATCTACCTGAAATGTTAGTTTCTTCTAACAAATAGAAAACATATATATTGTCTTCCCTGATACCTTCAAAGATAGTACTACCAGTTGAGCTATCAACTATAGTACATTTGTCTTTGCCAAAGTTGATGCCATAACCATGATCAGCTAGATGACTTATGCTGAGTAGGTTATGTTTCAACTCGGTAACCAGACAGACATCCTTAATTACAGGATAGGGAGACTTACCAACATCACCGATACCAATAATATACCCTTTCAAATTATTACCGAAGGAGACATAGCCTTCCTTCTTTTTCTTCGACAGTGTTGCAAATAGGGTAGCGTCACCGGTCATATGTCGTGAGCAACCGCTGTCGAGGATCCATTTGCTTCTAGCATGTGAAGGGTGTTCCACCTACAAAACAGTTTGCAGATGAAACCTTTGGTACCCATTTCTTGTAGGGTCCTGAATTGTTAGCTTTAGGTATCCAAGCATAAACATTTAAATCTACAAGCTTTCTCATTCTACATGCAGATAATATATGACCAATGAGGCCACAATAATGACATTGTGTATGTCGAGTGTTGAAAGCTGAGTGGTGTGCATGGTTGGTAGGTTTGGGTTTTCTAGTATAGAAGAAAGCATACCTATAATCTTGTTTGGGCTTAACCTTTTGGGGTAAAGGTTTGATAGGGTTAGGTCTGACAGTGTTTGGCTTGGGAATGTTCCAATTTCTCGGTAAGTGACACGTCTTAAGGTAGGAAGCAGCAGGCTCAGGCTGTTTTCCTAACCTAATTTCCAATCTTTTGGAAGTGTCATACAACTTAGTATAATCAGAAGTAAGTGATTCCATTCTGATTTGTGCACATTGAAGACTTTTCTTCTCTATAGAAAGTTCTTCCTTGAGTTGGTCAATAATTTTGTCTTTCTCTTCAGATGACTTGGTAGTCTCGTGTAATAAGAGCTTTATTGAAGAAAGCTCACCAGACTCACTAACATTATTTCTAACCTCAGCTAGTAGGTCGGTAAGTCTACCTATTTCACCTTTGTACTCTTTGAGTACCTTCTTAGAGGTCTGATACTTACTACGCAGTTTCCTGTAGTCAGTCATCAGGTCACTGAAGGCATCTCCTAATTGCTCAAAGGTGAAGTCATCATAAGTATCAACTACAGGTTCAGTAGGTACCTGATCGGATGCCATAAAGCATACGTTTGTAGCGTCTTCTGATTGTTCGTCTTCTGAGTCGCTGGCTTCACTTTCATGCCATATGCTGGTGTTGGCATATTTCCGTGATGTTGATCTCTTCAGGTTCTCTTTTTCATACCTGTTGCTCTTCTTGCTTGATGATGAGTTTGTGGGACAATCCTTCTTCATGTGTCCCTTCTTCTTGCAACCATAGCAGACAGCATCTTCTTGGTACCAGTTGTTGTTGTTTTCTTTGACTCTCTTCTCATGTCTCATGAATCTTTTGAACTTCCTTGCTAGGAGTGCTTGATCTTCAGTGTCAGATCCACTGCTGTCTGAGTCATCTTCAGCAGCTTTTCTGTGTTGAGCCTTGAGGGCGATAGTCTTCTCCTTTGGTGCAGGCTCTTCAAAATCTAGTAGCTCCAGTTCATGAGTGAGTAGCTTACCCATGAGTACTTCGAGGGACATAGTTGTGAGGTCATTTCCTTCAATGATTGCAGTAGCCTTTGGAATCCAGTTCTTGGTAAGAGCTCTCAGGAGTTTGCGAATCTTTTCATGGTTACTGTAATCTTTGCCTAGGGAGGACAAAGGATTTACAATATCCAAGAACCTCTCGAACATTTGTGTAACTGTTTCGTTGGGCTTCATTTTGAACGCCTCGTACTCTTGAGTAAGTCTGCTGACTTTAGATTCCTTGACTTGAGTCGTGCCTTCATGTGTGACTTCGAGTAGCTTCCATACTTCATTAGCCGTTGTGCAGATAGACACCCTGTTAAATTCAGTTCTGTCTAAAGCACAAAAGAGAGCATTAATGGCACGTGCGTCAAGACTGGCCCTTTTCTTTTCTTCCTCTGTATATCTGCTATGGAGTTTTTCAACTAAAACTCCATCAACATTTATACGAGGTGGCTTTTGATAGCCATCAAGAACAATGGACCATAAATCAAAATCAAGAGATTTCAAGAAGAAACTCATCCGTGTTTTCCAATATGTATAATTCGTACCATCAAACAGTGGGGGTCTGTTTGTGGCCTGGCCTTCACTTGTGAATTTCACAGTTGCCATGTGTTGTGCTGTGATCTATATAACAGTTAATTAAAATGAATAAATAATTGCACTGTTACCTTTGCTTTACCTGTAACACCCGCTCTGATATCAATTGTAGGAACGAAATAGTAAAGCGTAATACTCTAGAGGGGGGTGAATAGAGTTGGCAGCGGAATAATGCTAATTAAAAAAGTTAGCAGCACAATCACAGAATATTAATCACAACTAAAATAATGTAAAGGCAAAGTTAAGAGAGCAAACGCAAAGACAGCGATGTATACTGGTATCCCTCTGTTGAGGACTAATCCAGTCGGTAGAACTCTTGCTACCAGTTGAATCCACTATTGGAAAAACCGCAAGTTTTCTTACGAAGTCCTTGCAACTTCTACAACGCGAGCTTTGATACGAAGAACTCGTCCAACTTCAAATGTGAAGAGGTATTCTTCAATCAAGCCTTCTGATTACAATCTCTCAGAAACTTCTAGACCGTACCGCACTGGCAAATTGACTAGAGGATTGTAACTGGCTTGGGATCTGAAATTGAAAGCTCTAGAAAACTCTTTGGAAGACTGAAAGCTTTAGATAGAGAGAAGATTGAAAGTGAATGAGTGAATTGAAATGATCGAAATCCTTCTCTATTTATAGGGGTTCCAAAGACAAACTTCTGTCAGAATTCGGGCAGAATTCGGACAGAACTCTTTGAGCAAATCTCGGTCAAATCCGCAACTGCAGGAGGACCAAGTTCCAAAGATTCAAAATCACAACGGCCACCAACCGAACTCTGGCCGAACTCTGGCCGAACTCGGTCCAAGTTCTGTCAGGGTTAAGTCAGGGTTTAGTTAGGATTTTTTGAAAAAGCTTTTGGTGATTTTTGAAAACCTTTTTGAAAACCTTTTTGTAAACCTTTTTGAGAGGTCATTTTAAAAACATTTTGAACTCATTTAGGGATAGCCTATTTGCCAGTACGACTCGGTGTACAACATATTCCTAGACTCAAATAAAATAAAAAATACATTGCATAAGAAATTACAGACTCGAGTAGGCAAACAGATCTTCGGTCTTAAATGGAGTGGATAGCCAATCTTGATCATGTCCAAGAATCCGAGATGTCCCGACTAGCTTCGTATATCCAGACAGAGTTTGATCAATTATTAAAATCAGGTTGACCATATGACCAATGGGCCAACACAAGATTCATATACTGTGGACATCAACTGAAAACAGGATTCAAGAACGTAATTATATACGAGTAACAAATATAATCGATATCTTATATATCCATAATCTAGTAAAATTGAATTTTTCACAATTTGTGCTAGTCTAACCCATTCCATATATAATTTGTATAAATAATTTGTCGAGGAAAAATTTCTATGTTCCTTACCCACCTCTCTATGATAGGTCAAAACTTGGTCGACAGAGTCAAGGCAGGTTATGTATCAGTAGATGGAATCAAGGCAACAACATGTATAAGCTTGCTGCAGTGTGCAAACTATAATTGCAACAATAGCAGTGTGAGGAGCAGCTTCTAGGTGTAGTGTATTGGTATAGTGTCCATGTGTGTATATTTGTGTGCACTAGTGAGGTGGATCAGTTCTTGCGGGACAGTGTAGGGGTGTATACATGGTATTCAGTTAGTGTATTGCAGTCCCAGATACATATATACTAGCAGCTACAAATTGATGGATCTTGACTTGATACATAAGTTTCAGAAGGCTATAATACATGTGATCTCTGTTTCTACTCAATACAGACTCCTATACCTATATCGACAGCTGCGAAAAAAATCTCACTTACATTCCATCTATGAGACACTTGTCAAGAAAAACAGTAGTAATTTGTAGCATGAGAGGAATTTCGTCGATATATATGATATGTATATCTAGCAACCGGTGTATGATTCTACGACACAAGATCTAAATGTTATTAGTGAGGGATAATTTTGTAGATGGATAGGACCAGACATACGTAATGTTGCCATAAACAAATTGGAAGTACACAACCCACATGTTATACCGAAACTTCCTTAAACAACTAACATATGTTTTGCATCATCAACTTTTCCGTGGTGATAGAACAAGCTACACAAGCTAGAGAGTGTTTCTTTACTCTTGGAATGGTAGTATTGTAATCCAAGTTACTGCAAGAGGTTTTGTTAGAACAAAAAACATAGTGCCAAGCATCTAAAAGCTAATATGCAGCACAAAAATAACTATGTAAAGTGTTTTCTTCCCTAAATTTTTTTGTTTGGTCTACAGAAGTGTCACGACCCGCACCCAGTGTAGGGGTACGAGAAGCGGTTACGTCCAGCCTACGTCGCAGTGTCGGCGGTAGAACGCTGTCCTAGGTCACATACATCTAACAGTTATAAGGTACCTGTATAGTATATACACTCCGAATGGAGGTGACATAATAAAGTACAACTCAATCACAACTAAGGAAGAAAGTACGAAAAGATAGAATAGACGAAAACACAGAATCCACATATGATAAATACAAGATAAAAGAGAGAGCTAAAAGTCTAAGATAAACAACTCCACAATCCAGAATACAATCTCCAATAAGTACAAGTGTATCCAACAGACAGAATGATAATAAGAAACTAGTCTAGCTAACTAGCCTAATCTACTGGGGTAATGTACTCTGCAAGTGCTGGGTCCTCCTGAGAGTCCAACTCACATGTGTCATCTAGGCCTGCTCCATAATAAGTAGGACAGCTCCTCAAGGTCATCTGTAATATTTCAACAGGTCCAGTCAGGACGGGAGCGAGCACAGTACATCTCACGTAGTTTATATCATGACAGGAATATAATACAGGAAATAGAGTAAGATACATGAAACGCTGAGATTATACATGAAGTAAAAAAAGAAGATTGTAATGAAATATCTACTATAAGTAAGGAGCTACAGTGAACTAGTGATTTAGAGTACAAGCTAGACATGTGAACGGATTGATAATAAACATGAGAGGTTGTACATGTCTATACTACTTTGGAAACTGTCCACATGACTATTTATACTCCTCCGTACCCCAATCAATACACAAGGATCCGTTCAAGTTATGTTATTGTACATGATTTCACATGGGAGCCCATAAATGGGTGCACATGAATATAAACATGGGGGCTCCGTGAACATGAGAGTACATGAATCACGAAAGTGCACATAAATGGTAAAAGCACATGAATACATGATGAAAGTGAAACGCACATGACATGATGTATCCGATGCTCCCAAGGGGGATAACATCGTATGAAAAGATCCATATAGTACTAATCCGTGTTTCCATCATGTCAGCATCAAGTAAAATAATCTATAGCAAGAATATAGTCATAGCAAGTATAAAATGGTCAGAGAATGTACTCGTCTTGTATCCTGAGTGTCTGAATGAAATACTGCCAGAGGAGTGGTGTCTGGCTCCTATTCAGAACAGTACAAGTCACAACATATCCAAACTGGTAAAATAAACTCTACGATGCATTCTACATGATGTTGGGTCAGTCTAGGCTAAAGTCAACCTTTGGTCAACTCTAGTCCACTACTCTAGTCAAACTAGGTCAACTAGGTCAAACATAGCCCAGACAAGTCTCACTAAGCCTAACCAGTCTATCCTAGCAAGCACACATCAATAAAAGTCACACTAGCCTAACATAACCCTAACTCATGTGTATATATTCCATATACACAAGACTACACTACATAGGCCATGTGCCAAATTTACATATAGGCAACACACATATTTAATTACCATATTCACATACATCCTAATTATATAGACATTTACATATATTATATTACCACACAAGGTTTATATATATATATATATATATATATATATATATATATATATATATATATATATAATATATATTTGGAAAAAGGGTAAATTTTATTCCAAAATAATGAGTAATCGTACAACATACATTCAAAGTGGGACTCCCACTCATCAAATCCCCATAACATTTACATCAAATTTGATGTTATGAAGCATGCCCACCAGAGATGTGACCATACCCTCAAATATCCGACGGTTTCGCTCCCGCCAGGCATGCCAAATTGAAGCAGCCAAACGGACCCTGGCGGTCCGGAACCAGTCCTCCCCTCGACCTCTACTATCTCGGATCGCCGTGATGACGTCCCCAATACCCTTCCCTGAGTCGCATCCTCCTAACACTCTACTCTGCTCCTTCCAGATCTGCCAAGCCAGGTCACACTCGAAGAAGATGTGGCTAATAGATTCTTGCTCCAGACTGCACAACACACACTTGGGATCTGGGACCGGCACTCCAAAAGAACGCAACCGATCCCTAGTCAAGAGGCGACCCAGTAGGAGCTTTTAGATACAGAGTTACATCTTCCTGGCCAGGCCCTTGCACCATACGAACTTGTAGTCAGAACTCTGCGGAAAAGTGCGCCGGATGAGATTGTAGCAACTCCGAAATTGGAACTCCCCAGTTCCCGGAGACGTACCAGTCGACTCCCAAATCCACCAATCAGCAGGCAAGTTCGGATCAATGGCAATAGTACTAATTATCCCACCCAACTCCATAGTAAATCTATATGACTCCGACCTCCACTCCCCGTCGCGAAGGATCCGACAACACGTCAGGCCCCGCCTATCCTCCTGGTGTGTCTGAGCCCCCATAATGTCCAGTAACGAGTGCCGATCTATCCAAGGATCCCGCCAGAGGTCCGTTCCAGATCCATCCTTCATGACCTTCCTGATAGCAGATTTAAGAATTCCCCTGTGTCGCAGGACAGTCTTGAACGTGACGGAGTGATTGTTGTCAATAGCACACGTCCAAAAGTTGTCCTATTTCACGTATCTGCTATGCATCCAGGCAGCCCAGAGAGACCCTTCATTGATGAATTTTCATGCCAGCTTAAGTGCGGAGGCCTCCCTAATCTCCAACAACGGCCTAAGCCCCACTCCTCCCTCCTTCCTGGGACGACAGAGCTGGTCCCAAGAGATCGTATGCATACCCCCCCCCCCCCCCCCGCGCCAAATGAAATCAGCACAGATCTGATCCACTTTCCTAACAGTGGCAATAGATAGGAGGATAGATTGCAGCCAGAAATGAGCTACAGCTATAATAACCGATCGAACCAGCTCGATGCGCCCTCCAAATAATAATCCCGATGCTTGCCAACCTTCCACTCTCCTCTGGATATACTCTACCAAACTATGGCAGTCCTGATCCCGCGCATAGTTGACCGTGAGAGGTACTCCTAAGTAGCGCATCGGAAGATCACTCCTCTCGATACCCAACACGGCAACCCGCTCCTCCTAATTGGGACATAAGGAGTTGAAATACACCCGGCTCTTCTCCATGTTCAGCTGAAGGCCCGAGAGGGAATGCAACTCTCCCATAATCTCTGCAAGCGTCTGCATACCCTACGTCGAAGTCTGAATAAACACCAAGAGATCATCAGCATAAATGAGGTGGGTGACTGGGGGATCCACCCTCCGGAACAATGGGACCAGCCTCCCACGGTGCACTGCTAAATCCATCAGGCATGTGAAGTATTCCATAACAAGCGTGAACAGGTAAGGAGACAGGGGGTCGCTTGCCTAAGCCCACGATTGCTCTGGAAGTACCCATAGGGGATGCCCTGGATAACAACAGAGAAAGTGGAGGACATGATGCACTCCTGGATCAGGGCAATCCAGTGGTCACCAAAACCCATGGCGGACATCAGATGACAAAGGAAGTCTCGGTTGTCCATGTCATACGCTTCCTTAGATCCAGTATCACGCATGCCTTCTCCCCTCCGGGTTTGCTAAAGCCCCTCACCATCTCATGAGCCAGGAGGCTGTGCTCAGCAATCGACCTCCCCTTGATAAACGTAGCCTGATTCGGAGATACCAAGTCCTGCATGATCCCCTCCATCCGCCGGCACATAAGGTGCGTAATTATCTTATAAAGATAATTATAGCACGCAATAGGTCTGAAGTCCGCCAGCGCTGTCGCTCCCTCCTTCTCAGGCACCAAGGTCAGGAAGGTGTGGTTCATCTCTTTCAGCAGCTTCCCTTTAGTGAAGAATTCATGAACCACCTCCAAGACCTGTTGCTTCAGAGTGTCCCAGGGGCGTTTGTAGAACCCACTGCTGAAACCATCCGATTCTGGAGCCTTGTTGGGATCCGCCAGCTTGACAATAGCTTCTACCTCCTCTATTGTAACAGGGGCCAGAAGAATGTTATTCCCATACAGAGTCACCAATCTCTTCGTAACTATCTCTGGGAACACAGACAGGTAGTCAGTCTGGAAATATAACTCAGAGTAGTACCAGACCGCCTCGTTCTGGATCGCAGCCGGCTCCCCCACAAGATTGCCATCCACATCCAGAAGCTGGGAGATGTGGTTCCTATGCTGTCTGGTCCAGATGACATCATAGAAGAACTTGGAACACCGGTCGCCGTCCTTGAGCCAGGAGCATTTGGCACACTGAGCCGTGCTAATCTCCTTCTACAGCCGTAAGATGTTGACTTCTTCAATCAGCTCCTTCTCTCTTGCCGCCAAGTCCCCATTGAGCATGTCAGCTTGCATGTCTTCCTGGACAGCCCGCAACTCCACCTCCTTATCATCTAAGGAAGTCTTAGGCAACCCCTTCACCTATCTCCGAAGAACCTGTTTCGTGGCCTTAATACGACGAACCAAACGGAACTGAGCCGTCCCCTACTGTCTGCTAGTAAGCCCCTCTGAGACAGCCTCCAGGTAGCCCTCCGATAGATACCAACTGTTGTTGTACCTAAAAGGATGGGACTTCCTAGAGACCGAAAAGTGAAGCCAACCCGGATGGGAGAATGATCGCTCGTCCCAGCAGCCAGGCCCTCCGCCGAAGAGTTGGGGAAATATTGGAACCATTCCCCATTACCCAGAGCTCGATCCAGCTGACAAGTAACCATGTTCCAGACTGCTTTGTTATGCCAAGTCCAGATGAAGCCAAAACGAGACAATCCCTGGAGCCCCGCCTGGAGGAGACATCTCTGAAAATCATAAAGGATAGAGTCTAGAACTGGCCGACCGCCCACCTTCTCACGTCGGTACAGAAGGGCATTGAAGTCCCCGATCATAAGAAGAGTAATGGACGACGAATCTGATGCAGCTGCGACCCGGGAGATATTACTCCACAGGGACTCCCTTCTCCGTCTGTCGTTGTGGCCGTAGACCGCCCCCAGTAAAAACCGAAAGCCACCTTTATTTGAGAAGGAGATGGCAATCAACTGCTCCATCATCAAGAGCAAGTCTCTATCCCAGCTCTTCGAGTTCCATCAAACCCAGATCCTGGCCATGTCATACAGAGCCAGGTTGAAGTATAAAAACAGTTGAACTCATGCTTCCTTAAGTAACAGTGTATAGGTGAACATTATGTGAGTGATTTGCCCACAAATTTTGTGTGAGTGTGTGAGTGAATAGATGTGTAAATCTCAGATTTCAGGAAACAAGCAATGTGTATTTGTGTGTGTAATGAACTCATTATGATCTAAGGTTTGCATAGGTGTAGATAGGAATCAATGTGTACATATCATAACAGTTGCAATCCCTCAAAACAATGTGTCAGTTAAATGGAATCCCAAGATCCAAATGCAATTCGAAAACCAATCATTACCACAACCATAATCCTAATGCAACTATATTCAGATGAAAATAGGTGAACCAATATCGAAATTAACCAACCAACTCAGAAAAACACAATGGCAGTTGGGAATTTTCAGGTTAACAGTGCACATTCATAACAGTGTATCAGTGCTGGAGAGCGGGGGAATGACTAAGCCAGCTACGTATTACGGGTAGATGAATACCGTATAATACGATCAATGCTGTCTAAAAGACGTGGGGGTGCATACTACATGAAAGTCTCACTATGGTCTCTTCACATCTATTGTCTCAATCATTCAAACAAGAAACAGTAATAGAGAACATGTAAGATAAAGCAGTAAGGCATCCCAAACGCTCTGTCAAATGTTCTTGATATCTGGCTTTACAAAACATAGCCAGATTGATGTAGCAAAAGTATACACAAGTGTTATCAGCTGCAGTCTGACTTTAATTACAATTATGTAAAAGTAAGTACAAGACAATCCGACTAACATGTCGGTGCCAAACGGCCAAGTATAAAGTAAGTGACAAAACGAGCGGTGAAGTAAGGAACCCACTCGAGTCCTCCTGCGATCATCCCTCTAGTGTTGACCATCTTGGAGGTAGAAGTAAGCTGGATCCTCGGAGACCGGCTCTAAATCTGGCCATGCAAAACCAGAGAGGTTAGACCTCTAATAGCAAGTACCACAAGGAAGCACGACATGAGAACTAAAACCAGTAAGTAAGAGAATATAATAATAGATCTCTGCTTTCCACTAGGATTCACATCACATCACGACACTTCGAACCAACCTCCCAACCAAACAATGACAGAAGTTGGCCCGTCATGTCCTGACATTCTGATCATCCCAGTTAGGTAACAGAGTAGGTACAGTGCACAAACAAATCAATTTAAACGGCCATTCAACTACTACGGCTTGCTATTGTGGGTCCCAAGTTATCCTGGAATAATGCAATTAGGAATTCCTCAGTTCTTACCATGTGCGAGCAAGGCTAGTCTATCCAGTCAATCATGTGCGCCATGCATGAATTAGACGAGTCCTAGCAGGACGCCCGTCAATATACAATATACAATAATAATAAAAGCAGATACTGTTCCCTGCCCGTGTGGCAGTTTTACAGTATCTGTGGGAACCAGCCGGCCCGTCGGGTATTACTTGTCCCAAGGGGGCTGCCATGTAAGAACTCGGGAATCCATTCTCTCCATGTCATCATTATTTTATTTAACTTAATAGTCCCTACGTTGAGTGAAATCTCATGCCGTGGATCATGGTCATTCAAATGAGTACTTTCGTACGGGGTACGATATGTACAACTCTACAACGATACCAGTGCGGTTAGGTTGCAGGTCTTACATAGCGTAATGCAACAATCAAATCTAACCACGGTAATCATGCCTTAACCATAAAGTACACATGCTTCTTTTGTAGAAAATAAATAAGTAAATAAATAAATAAATAGATTGAAGCCTGCATGTGCATGTAAGTCAATATTCGGGATCAGCCAGTCGATTACAATAGTCCATAACATGAACGTGTCTCATTCATTCAATTCAATAAGACGACTAGCCAGTCTCTTAGTTCCGACTAGGAACGCATGATTAATTTAGTCAAGATAACCATTATTATCAATGATGACAAGGCATGAAAGTCAATTAGCATTAAACGGGGGTCGATTCTATAACTCTCATGGTCAAGTCCCAGTCATACTGGGTATCCCAAAAATCAATCGGGACACAAGGCACATTCCACATAACAATTGATATTAACAATATTATCATATCATGATTTTATCGAGTTTATGCCAAAAAGGCGTAAGGATATAAAATGGACGTTAAATATCTAATAAAATATCAATATACAGGGCTATAGAAGATCAGGGTAAGTAAGGTCAGCGTACGCTCAAGTCAGGCTACGCTCAAGTCAGGCTACGCTCAAGTCAGCGTACGCTCAGGTCAAAGAGGCAGTGTATGGGCTCCATATTACTCCTCACCATCCAAGTGAGCGTATGCAAGTCATACGCTCCCTAAAGGCAGCGTATGGACTCCATACGACTCCTGACCATTCAAGTCAGCGTATGCAAGTCATACGCTCCCAAAAGGTAGCGTATGAACTCCATACGACTCCTGACCATTCAAGTCAGCGTATGCAAGTCATACGCTCCCAAAAGGTAACGTATGAACTCCATACGACTCCTGACCATTCAAGTCAGCGTATGCAAGTCATACGCTCCCAAAAGGTAGTGTATGCAAGACACACGCTTCCTAAAAAGGTAGCGTATGGACTCCAGACTGCGCTACGCTAAAGAGCGCGCACAGCTCAGTGACGCAAGCTAAAAAGCTAGTGTACACTGCTCACTGTCTTCTCCAAACAGCAAGAACTCCATGGTTGCACCCCAAAGCTTCAAAGGTCCATAACTTGGTCAAAACAAGTCCAAATCCAACTTTCCAAAGGTCAAAATTGGGTAGAATAAAACTCTCTACAACATAGAACCATCAAAACTTGAAAACAAAGAAGTTTGATAGATCAAAACCACCAAACTCCGAAAATAACTCATTTCTAGATCTACAAAAATTAAGACTTCGAAATGAAAAAATGCCAAGTTCTAAACTCTCTTAGGATCACGAGAGGAAGATAAATGAACCATAAAAACATGGGTTCTCATGTGGAGCAAGTTGTACTTGCCTACGGTTGGTAGGTGGAGAGAGTAATGAAGAAGAAGAGGAGTAATGGTGAGAATGTGAGTTATGAGGAGAGAGAAAGAGATGTAAGCTTTAAATAGAAAAGGGGGTGGTAGGTGGGAGTTGGGCCGGGTCCAATGGGTCCAATGGGTCGGGTTGCAGGGGATCCAACCAAAGCCAACCTGAACCCAAAGCCTAGCTAAAGCAGAGAATAAAAGCAGGAAATAAAGTGCAGAAATAAAATTGCAGAAATATAATTGCAGGAAATAAATTAACATGAAAATTTTAAGAGCAGATTAATTGATTATCATGAAATTAAAGGAATTTAAATACAGGATAATACATGATAAATATTAAATAAATACTCATGAGTTGTACATGTATAAAAATACGCATTCTGGGAACGGGGAGTGACATCTCTACCCTCCTTAGAAAAATTCCGTCCTCGGAATTTCAAACCCTAAGCAGGATAGAAATATCGGGGCTAAACTAATCTAAGTACAAGCAATTTAATCAAGCAATCATTTTACAATGTCCATAGCAAGTAACATATATGTAAATCCATCAATTTACGATATCAAGCAATTCTATCCATAAGGTGATAAGCATGAGAAATCAAGACAATCAGGTACACAGAAAAAGATATACCTTGTGAGTCAAACAGATGTGGATACCGTGATCGGATATCATCCTCACGTTCCCACGTTGACTCTCCCAAAGAGTGATGACCCCAAGCAACCCGGACAAGGTTAATTGTTCGGTTCTTGAGTATCTTCTCTCTTCGGTCCAAGATGGACACAGGCTGTTCCTCGTAAGACAGGTTGGTACCAACAACCAGTTCTGAATGATCGAGGATATGGCTGGGGTCCGATACATATCTTCGCAATTGAGATACATGAAACACGTCATGCACCTCTCGTAACGAAGGTGGAAGGGATAAACGATAAGCAACATCGCCTACCCTATCAAGAATAGCAAATGGGCCTACGTATCGCGGACTCAACTTTCCGCGAACGCCAAATCTAATGACCCCACGGGTAGGTGAGATCCGCAAGAACACGTGGTCCCCAACAGAAAACTCTAGCGGCCTACGATGCTGGTCCGCCCAATGACGATGCCGATCCTGCGCAACACGAAGTCGCTCTCTAATTCCCTTAATCACTTCAACCGTCTGAATAATCATTTCTGGGCCTAGCATCTTCCTTTCCCCGATATCATCCCATGCTAGTGGCGATCTACACTTCTTACCATATAGTGCCTCAAATGGCGCCATCTGGATACTGGCTTGATAACTGTTGTTGTATGAGAACTCAACTAAGTGCAGGTGGCTTTCCCAAGATCCTCCAAAATCCAGAGTGCAAGCTCGTAACATATCTTCCAAAGTCTGAATTGTTCTTTCTAATTGTCCATCCGTCTGTGGATGGTAAGCCGTGCTAAATCTTAACTTGGTACCTAGACTATGATGCAAGCTCTTCCAGAAATGTGATGTGAAACGGGTATCTCTGTCTGACACAATACTGACAGGGACTCCATGCTGCCTGACTATCTGTTGCATGTACAACTCTGCCAACTTTTCTGTAGATTGCCCTACTCTGAAAGGAAGAAAGTGTGCTACCTTTGTAAGCCGATCTACTATCACCCAAATAGCATCTTTACCACTTGGTGATCTCGGTAAACCGGTCACAAAGTCCATTGTAATATGCTCCCATTTTCATTCTGGGATGGGAAGCGGTTGCAATAATCCAGCTGGCCTCTGCTGTTCTGCCTTCACTTGCTGACATACCAAGCAACGGGAAACAAATCTAGCTATCTCTCTCTTCATCCCGTTCCACCAGAAGTGCTGCTTGATATCTTGGTACATCTTGGTCCCTCCAGGATGTATAGAATACTGAGAACTGTGAGCTTCTGTCATAACTTCCTGTCTGATATCTCCACTAGGTACACATAGACGTGATCCAAACCTAAGTGTACCATCTTCATGAATTTTCAACTCCTTTCTGTGCCCTGACTCACATTCTGCCCTAAGCTTCTGAATCCTTGGGTCTTGTGCCTGAGCTGCCTTGATCCTGTCTACCAAGTCGGATTGAACTTGTAGACTCGCCAGAACTCCTACATCGCTAGGAAGTATAACCTCTATGCGCATCTCCTGAAGGTCTTCTAAGATATGCTTCTGTGTTGTTAACATAAATGTGCCGCCTCTTCTGCTAAGAGCGTCTGCTACCACATTAGCCTTACCTGGATGATACTGAAGCTCCACGTCATAATCCTTGATCAGTTCTAACCATCTTCTCTGCCTCATGTTCAGCTCCTTCTGAGTAAAGATGTACTTCAGACTTTTGTGGTCTGTGTACATGTCTACTCGGTCACCATATAAGTAATGCCTCCATAGCTTCAAAGCAAATACTACTGCCGCCAACTCTAAATCATGAGTTGGATAATTCTTCTCGTGGTCCCGAAGCTGCCTAGATGCATATGCTATCACTTTCCCGTGCTGCATGAGGACACATCCAAGTCCTTTACCTGACGCATCACAATATACTGTAAAACCTTCGGGTCCGACTGGCAATGTAAGAATAGGCGCTGATATCAACTTCTGCTTCAAAATCTCAAATGATGCCTGACATTCTGTCGACCAAACAAATGGCACATCCTTCCGTGTCAAGCGGGTCATGGGTGCTGAAAGTCTTGCAAAATCTGACACAAATCTTCTGTAATATCCTGCCAATCCCAAGAAACTCCGTACATCAGCTACGGTCTTGGGTACTGGCCAACTCTCTACTGCTTCTACCTTCTTGGGATCCACTGCTACTCCAGCTCCTGATACGATATGACCCAAAAATGAAATGTGGTCCATCCAGAATTCAACTTGCTGAGCTTGGCATACAACTGGTTCTCTCTCAGAACCTGCAACACTTTCCTGAGGTGGTCTTCATGCTCCTCTTCACTAGCAGAGTACACAAGAATGTCGTCGAGAAATACTACGACAAATTGATCTAAATACGGCATAAAGATGCGGTTCATCAAATCCATGAATATAGCTGGAGCATTGGTCAAACCAAACGGCATTACTAAGAATTCATAATGCCCATACTTCGACCTGAATGCTGTCTTGGGAATGTCTTCCTTCCGAACCCTCACTTGGTGATACCCTGAACGAAGATCTATCTTGGAGAAAACTCTAGCCTTGCTCAACTGATCAAATAAGTCGTCGATCCTGGGTAATGGGTATTTGTTCTTTACTGTTGCCGCGTTAAGCTTCCTGTAATCGATGCACAATCTGGATGATCCATCCTTCTTCCCCACAAGTACCACTGGTGCTGCCCACGGCGATACGCTAGCTTGGATAAACTTCTTCTCCTTCAATTCCTCTATATGCTGATATACCTTGGCCTGCTCCGAATCCGCCATTCTGTAAACCCGATCTGATATCGGTTTAGTTCCAGGTGCCAATTCTATACTGAACTCAATATCTCTAACCGGTGGCAGACCGGGAAGTTCTTCGGGAAACACGTCTAAAAATTCTTCAACTACCTTCGGAACCTGAACTTCTTCCATTGCCGTTACTACTCCCTGCTCTTGTTGAGTTGCCTCTGATCTGACTAAGGTGAATCTCTTCATGCCTAGAATATCAAAAGATACACTCCCACTACGACAATCTATTGTCGCATGACTGTCTTTCAGCCAGTCCATGCCTAAGATAACGTCGAAATTTCCAATAGGAAATTCTATCAACTGGGCGGGTAAGGAATGCCCGCAAACTACAACACTACACGCTAGAATAACTCTACTAACTCCTACGAGCCCATTACCGGTGAGTATATTCACCCTCCCTGGCAATGCCTCGAACTCCATTCCTAGCCGTGTCGCAAATCGTGCAGATATAAATGAGTGCGATGCTCCCGAATCAAACAATGCTACTGCGGGATATGAGGCGACGAGAATGTTACCTGCCACAACATCTCCCGATGCTAATGCCTCTTCCAAGGACAGAGTGAATGCTTGTCCTCGACCTCCTTGCTGGTTCCCATGTTGCGGCCTAGCCTGGTGCTGCTGCTGGCCCCTTCCTTGATGATGCTGGGGTGGTCTATGCTGGTGTTGCTGCATCGGCGGTCCCTGCTGCCGAAACATCTGAGCCTGCGGTACTAACGGACGCTGTGCCAACGGCCTCACTGCTACCGCTGGTCCTCGATACTGCCCTGCCCCTGGTGCTGGCAGAGCAGGAAACTGCTGCACTGGTCCTCCTGACCTCGAATTCATGGGACATGTGGTAACCCGATGATCTGGATTTCCACATATCAAACATAGTCCATTCAATGTCCGACACACATCTCTAGTGTGTCCCATCTTCCCACAAAAAGTGCAGCCCGCTGGGGGTTGCTGGTTCTTCCTCTGTTGCTGTTGCTGCTGCCTGGGTGGTGGTGCTGGCCCTCGCATCGCCACATCGTGGATACGAATGCCAGGGGATGGTGCTGTTGTTCGGGGCGCTGCTCCCCCTCCTCCTTCAATCTGACTGTGGGATCTCTTCTGACCCCCAGTCCTTGCCGCAAGCCTCTGAATGGTGATCTCATGCCTTCGGGTTGCCGTCAATATCTCATCAAAAGTCTGGTAATTGTGCCCCTCTATCAATTGCAAGAGCTCAAGATGAAACCCTTGCTGGAACCTCATCGCCCTCTGGCGCTCCGTCGCCACCATCTCTGGGGCGAACCTACTCAATCTGCAGAACTCCGCTGCATAAGCATCTACAGTCTTGTCAGCCTGTCTGAGGTTGATAAACTTCTGTTGTAGCTCAAACTGTGCCACAACTCCATAATACTTCGTCTTGAACCTTGCAGTAAAATCGTCCCATGCAACAAGACGTCTGATGCCTACTTCCTCTGCTTCCCACCAATCACGTGCAAGATCCTGAAGTAACAACTTCACTAGATCCACACGCTCTTCGGCCGGCACCTTAGCGGCTGTCAGGATAGCCTCAATATCCTTAAGCCATGCATCTGCTGAGATGGCATCCTCCGTGCCCTCGAAACGGCGGGGGTTATACTTGCAAAACCGGGCTGACGCTCCTGAATCTGGCCTCGCCCCTCTTTCCAATGCCGTCTGTAATCCTTGGTTGAGTAGTACATTCTGCTCTTGCAACTGAGCGTGCATGCGCTGCTGGGCTAACATCTGGTGTTGCTGAGTAGCCATCATCCCTCTCATGATCTCCAGAAGGGCTGGTGTGTCCAATTCCACAGGGGTAGGTGGAACTATTGGTGGTGTTGGAACCTCCGGATACTACGGTCCGACCGCTGGTTCCACTATCACCTCTTCTTGAATAGCCTCATGAAGTGGTTCTGACCCTTGTTGCTGACCAACCTGGTCAGGTTGTCCATGCTGCTGTCCATGTTGTTGTTGTCCAGCTCTGACAAATACGGACGAGGTGCCCCTAAGAAAAGGGACAAGAGAACAATCAAACGACCGGACAAGAAGGATCAATGAAGTCAAGGGATACTGGAATGTCAAGCTGGAGTTGAGAATCAACAAATCATGAGATCAAGGGGGAACATGTGTGATTGAGACATCCTATAAATCAAAACACCCCACAAGTCTGAAATCAGACCTGCATGGGCCACCACTAAAACCTTGTCACGCCCCAGAACCAGAATACTGGAGAGCGGGGGAATGACTCAGCCAGCTACGTATTACGGGTAGATGAATACCGTATAATACGATCAATGCTGTCTAAAAGACGTGGGGGTGCATACTACATGAAAGTCTCACTATGGTCTCTTCACATCTATTGTCTCAATCATTCAAACAAGAAACAGTAATAGAGAACATGTAAGATAAAGCAGTAAGGCGTCCCAAACGCTCTGTCAAATGTTCTTGATATCTGGCTTTACAAAACATAGCCAGATTGATGTAGCAAAAGTATACACAAGTGTTATCAGCTGCAGTCTGACTTTAATTACAATTATGTAAAAGTAAGTACAAGACAATCCGACTAACATGTCGGTGCCAAACGGCCAAGTATAAAGTAAGTGACAAAACGAGCGGTGAAGTAAGGAACCCACTCGAGTCCTCCTGCGATCATCCCTCTAGTGTTGACCATCTTGGAGGTAGAAGTAAGCTGGATCCTCGGGGACCGGCTCTAAATCTGGCCATGCAAAACCAGAGAGGTTAGACCTCTAATAGCAAGTACCACAAGGAAGCACGACATGAGAACTAAAACCAGTAAGTAAGAGAATATAATAATAGATCTCTGCTTTCCACTAGGATTCACATCACATCACGACACTTCGAACCAACCTCCCAACCAAACAAGGACAGAAGTTGGCCCGTCATGTCCTGACATTCTGATCATCCCAGTTAGGTAACAGAGTAGGTACAGTGCACAAACAAATCAATTTAAACGGCCATTCAACTACTACGGCTTGCTATTGTGAGTCCCAAGTTATCCTGGAATAATGCAATTAGGGATTCCTCAGTTCTTACCATGTGCGAGCAAGGCTAGTCTATCCAGTCAATCATGTACGCCATGCATGAATTAGACGAGTCCTAGCAGGACGCCCGTCAATATACAATATACAATAATAATAAAAGCAGATACTGTTCCCTGCCCGTGTGGCAGTTTTACAGTATCTGTGGGAACCAGCCGGCCCGTCGGGTATTACTTGTCCCAAGGGGGCTGCCATGTAAGAACTCGGAAATCCATTCTCTCCATGCCATCATTATTTTATTTAACTTAATAGTCCCTACGTTGAGTGAAATCCCATGCCGTGGATCATGGTCATTCAAATGAGTACTTTCGTACGGGGTACGATATGTACAACTCTACAACGATACCAGTGCGGTTAGGTTGCAGGTCTTACATAGCGTAATGCAACAATCAAATCTAACCACGGTAATCATGCCTTGACCATAAAATACACATGCTTCTTTTTTAGAAAATAAATAAGTAAATAAATAAATAAATAGATTGAAGCCTGCATGTGCATGTAAGTCAATATTCGGGATCAGCCAGTCGATTACAATAGTCCATAACATGAACGTGTCTCATTCATTCAATTCAATAAGACGACTAGCCAGTCTCTTAGTTCCGACTAGGAACGCATGATTAATTTAGTCAAGATAACCATTATTATCAATGATGACAAGGCATGAAAGTCAATTAGCATTAAACGGGGTCGATTCTATAACTCTCATGGTCAAGTCCCAGTCATACTGGGTATCCCAAAAATCAATCGGGACACAAGGCACATTCCACATAACAATTGATATTAACAATATTATCATATCATGATTTTATCGAGTTTATGCCAAAAAGGTGTAAGGATATAAAATGGACGTTAAATATCTAATAAAATATCAATATACAGGGCTATAGAAGATCAGGGTAAGTAAGGTCAGCGTACGCTCAAGTCAGGCTACGCTCAAGTCAGGCTACGCTCAAGTCAGCGTACGCTCAGGTCAAAGAGGCAGCGTATGGGCTCCATACGACTCCTCACCATCCAAGTGAACGTATGCAAGTCATACGCTCCCCAAAGGCAGCGTATGGACTCCATACGACTCCTGACCATTCAAGTCAGCGTATGCAAGTCATACGCTCCCAAAAGGTAGCGTATGAACTCCATACGACTCCTGACCATTCAAGTCAGCGTATGCAAGTCATACGCTCCCAAAAGGTAGCGTATGAACTCCATACGACTCCTGACCATTCAAGTCAGCGTATGCAAGTCATACGCTCCCAAAAGGTAGCGTATGCAAGACACACGCTTCCTAAAAAGGTAGCGTATGGACTCCAGACTGCGCTACGCTAAAGAGCGCGCACAGCTCAGTGACGCAAGCTAAAAAGCTAGTGTACACTGCTCACTGTCTTCTCCAAACAGCAAGAACTCCATGGTTGCACCCCAAAGCTTCAAAGGTCCATAACTTGGTCAAAACAAGTCCAAATCCAACTTTCCAAAGGTCAAAATTGGGTAGAATAAAACTCTCTACAACATAGAACCATCAAAACTTGAAAACAAAGAAGTTTGATAGATCAAAACCACCAAACTCCGAAAATAACTCATTTCTAGATCTACAAAAATTAAGACTTCGAAATGAAAAAATGCCAAGTTCTAAACTCTCTTAGGATCACGAGAGGAAGATAAATGAACCATAAAAACATGGGTTCTCATGTGGAGCAAGTTGTACTTGCCTACGGTTGGTAGGTGGAGAGAGTAATGAAGAAGAAGAGGAGTAATGGTGAGAATGTGAGTTATGAGGAGAGAGAAAGAGATGTAAGCTTTAAATAGAAAAGGGGGTGGTAGGTGGGAGTTGGGCCGGGTCCAATGGATCCAATGGGTCGGATTGTAGGGGATCCAACCAAAGCCAACCCGAACCCAAAGCCTAGCTAAAGCAGAGAATAAAAGCAGGAAATAAAGTGCAGAAATAAAATTGCAGAAATATAATTGCAGGAAATAAATTAACATGAAAATTTTAAGAGCAGATTAATTGATTATCATGAAATTAAAGGAATTTAAATATAGGATAATACATGATAAATATTAAATAAATACTCATGAGTTGTACATGTATAAAAATACGCATTCTGGGAACGGGGAGTGACAGAGGGGGTCTAGGGATAGAGGTTGACCACCCTGAGTCGTGTCCAAAATGTGTCCTCGTGTGACACGAAGACAGTGTCAGAGCCCTATGGCCGACTGTGCACTAACAGCACGAATTCGTGCGGGTCGAATAACTTCCAAACTCCTAAATAAGATCCCACGAAATTTAATAGGCTTAGTATCAGTCATCTCGTCAATGTACACACCAATTTTGGTGTCACCACGTATCGTATCCGTGAAGAAAACAGACACGGGTAGCAGGACACCCGCCGAGCCCCCTGTGCTGCGTGTGCAGCACAAAATAGGACACGAAGTCGACACAGATATTGACTCAGTCTTCACAAACATTAAAGTACACATATAGATCTATGTATCCATGTAATTAGTTTAACAAAAATCAAAAATAAAATCCTAAGTGGCATTTTAACAAACACTTACCTATACACTATGACACATGTTTGATACGGACACCAAACGGACACAAAATCTATACAAATTCTAGGGACAACTAGGGGACACCTAAATCTAGCCTAAAATGCAAAGAAAATAGAATATTAGCACAATTTGAGGAGTTTTACCTATAGATGCAAATAGCAAGAAAAAGCTTCAAATGGGGGGTGTTCTCCTTGATAGCCAAATATTCCAAATTGATCCAAAGCTGATATTACTCTCCATCAACAGTAAGTAGAGGTCGTTTCGATTCATATGCAAAAAATTTGGGTCAAAAATGATTAAAAATGAGGAAGTTATGAATTAGGAAAAATTACTATATACCTTTTTCTTCAATTTGTTGAAATATTACAAAAGAGGCAAGAACATTCAATGAGATGCTTTATAGGGGGTGTAACTACCGCAAATCCGGATTTCTACTTTTGAAAATTTTTGTATTAATTTTTTTGAGTTATAAACCATTTTCCTGAATTTAAAGTTACTATTGAAAACAATGGTTCAATTTATAAGATCATTTTTGAATTATTATGATTTATTTCGAATTCTGAATTATTTATCAAATTGTCTACCAAGTTTGAAACTTGGATTGTAGCGTATGCTTTTTGATAGGAATGATCATTGTTAGTTAGTTAATTGTTTGATTAAATGCTAACTAGTAAGATTAGCTAACTAATCATTAAATGGTTAGTTGATCGTTAGTCCTAGATTATTGATTAAGCAATTTGTTAGAGATTAGTTAGAATTTGTTAGAGGTTAGTTAGTTAGTCCTCCATTATGCCCCTAGATCTATTACAATTTACACTCATGTCATCGTTGTCTTGGAGAACAAGCCACACCTTTTCTATAGAATAGTGGGACTCCAAATATTCTGTTACAATAATATTTCCTATTCTCTCTCTCTCTCTCTCTCCTGCCAGCTCAAGTTTCCTGAGCTCAGTCTCACCCAACCACCAAAAATGTCCGACAAAGCTCATCCCCAACTCCGGTCAGAACACCACAGAGATCATCATCACCATCTCGTCGATCTAGCATCATCGCCAACACCCCGAACTTCCTCACCTTTCCGTCCTCCTCTCAATCTCGGCCAACTCCGACCATCTTTCCGGTCAAACCGAGCCTCTCCACCGCCCTACAAATCTACAACCACGAGATCAACACCACCAGCAATAAACCCAACTGATCCACTCACCTGAGGCCGACGTCAGCTTAGCCGCACCTCCCGTGCGCTCCACCAGATTTCGACGCCGTAGTCTCACCGCCATAGTACAATCCAGCGGCCGAGAACCCTTGCGCTCTCCGACCGAAAGCTCACAGTGCGGACCGGTTTGTGCACCGACCGTTCCAGGGAGATGCCGCACCCCCAGCGACCAGAAATTTTCGTCGAGCCACGTGCGTCCATCTCTGGTCCATAGCCGCCGCTGGCCCAGAATCGATGACTCATTCGGGATGAACGTTTGCCACGCCCAACCGCCAGTCACCGACCTGCCGGCGTCCTTTGAGCCAGATCCGGGCAGCTTCCACTCGCCTCGATCAGATCTGGTCTTCTTCGTCGTCGGCCGTGCCTCCCCGAGGCCGGGCATCACCAGATCTTTCCCATATCTGAGGTTTGGAGTCTTTCCATCACCTCGTCGAGGTTTGGTGTCTTTCCATCACCTCGCCGCCACAAGACTCTCGTCGAGCCTGCCATGCCGAGCCACATCTTCTCGATCTCTGTAGAGAACCATCCCTTACTCCATCTTCTTCGGTGGTGAGCGTCGCAACGTCGCCATCTCCGTTGATTGGCGTCCCTTCGCGAGCTCCACGGCGGCTCTGTTCACTAGCCGCCGCCTCGACAACAGGATCGGAGCCTACTCGTGAGTCTCTACTCCTCTTCTTCTCCTTCTGCTTTCTGATTTTTGTGATACTTATTCCTTTTCTCTCTCTTCTTGAAGAAGAGAATGGGTTTCTTTTAACCAAGTTGAATTTCGGTTAAGTTAAATACTTTTAATTATTTGACTAGCTGCTGGGCTCAGGAGCCAAGTAGCCAAGTAGCTAAGCTACTGATGCATAATAATTAGTGGGCATATATGTATAATATATTGATATAGTGTTATTATTGTAACCATATGAACATTTTTATAAGTAACAAATTTTATATAATTTTCTAGTACTAGTTTTTGTATAAATTTAATTTTATTATGTTGCAACCATATATGCATAGATGTATATGCCTAAATAAATTATATGATTTGAGGTCAGTACTTTTGAGTTACATAGTAGACTTATACATTATAGATATTTCTAATTATTTCTAAATAATATTTTACTAAATTTTCTTGTTAACTAGAATATGTATAGTGAACTACTATTATAGTGGAATTAATTAGTTAGCAATATTGACTAGCTGGTTTTTAGGAGTTTAACCTATTCTTGTCCTATTCTTGTCCTATTCTAGGTGGACATTATGACATATTGATTAGCAAGGACAAAGGCAAGTACACCGGCTCGAACTCTTTACTCTGTATTTTCTGTCTTGCTTCATGTTCTCATATTGACACGTTGTACACACGATTGTTCATTGTTCATTGTTCACTGTTCATCGTTCATTGTTCATCGTTCATAGCTCATAGTTCATTGTTCTTACTTGTACATTGGGGTGGAAAAATACTACAGATATGTGACCAATCCTATTTTAGCTAGGCATTGACTAATAGCTTAGGTCTCACATCGTGCACGTGGGACTCTAAGCCGTACCATTGTTCATTGTTCACTGTTCATTGTTTACCCAGCCGGTCACATACTCTGATAGTTATTTCACTTGCATGTTACACTGATAGCATAGTTCATTGTTCAGGATCTGGTAGCATAGTTTCATCGTTATTCATGTACCTCTGTTTCATATTCCTGTCTTGTACCATAGTTCATATTGTGATTCTTTTTCATGCATTTCAGTTTACATTGTTTAGTGCTTCTTGTCGGGGTTGTACTTTGCTCTTTTCCTGACAGGATACGTTACAGGTGTCGGAACATTCTACTATAACATTATGGGTGGCAGGATGGGTTAATATTTTGCTAGTCTGGAGGCTACGAGGAGACTAGTGATGGATTGAGATTTTGTTGTTCAGGTTTACCTTTAAATTTGATGTTTTATATTATAAGACACGATGATTTGTAATATTGGTTAGCACGTGTTTTTAGATGATGTGATATGATTTCATGATGTGACTTGAGATATTAGATACTTAGTACAGCTTACTACGTTGTATCTCCCAACGTAGGCTAGGCGTGTCCGACTCGTGTCCGATTATTCGGGAGCGGGTCGTGACATGTTTTTAGTGGTGGCCCATGCAGGTTAGTCAAATGGTGCTTAGGAATTTAGTGCCATTGATAACCTGCGACATAGGATTGATCGATCACAGCTTAGGCCGATTGTATGGTTATACATATTTACTATCTGTGTCTTCCTAAGTATTATTTTTCCTATCCCTATTAGATTCTTAAATTCTCTAGGGTTAGATTAATTACTATTTGTAAACTTTGATCTCCTCTTTTAACAAATCTTTCATTCATGACTAATATTTTAAGCCCTCCAAATTTCTGATGATTTTGTTAGACCACTTCAAATCTGACTTTCTTTGGTCAATCATATGACTCTAGACTAACTGCTTATTCCAACTTATTTACCTGATTATCTCAAAACTTTCATTGACCATAAAGAATTATTTTCTCAAAATAATTTTGGTATAGGTCAATACCTCTTAGTTTCCAAAGAACAGATACTTACGTCACTTTCATCATGATTATGACTTTTAGAACTCATTTGAATTGTTGTAAACTCCTTTGGAAATTCCTATGGATAAAGTTGAGAGAATATTCGACAACCTACTATGGCGTGGCAGCTGCGCATTGCAGTCATTTATCTGAATTATGGAGACCGCAAGTTCACTGCAGCTAGCTGCGCACTAGCAAGACAGGAAAACTCGAATTAATTTTAGGTATTCGTGGGTTTTCAAATATTATTAAGACTATGTCCTAAATTCATAATGTTTTGACCTCTTGAGTTGTTCCGGCAATCATGGATGAAGTTGATAGAATATTCGGTGATCTATCACTATAGGAGTCAAGGACACCAAAGGTTCATTGCAGCTAGATGTATACCACACTGGCGGGGCATGAACTCTATGTGAGGTGACTTCGGATGTGTATGGTTTCAGGATACTATTGAGACTATATTCATGATTCCCTGTTTGGCCTTTTATCGGTATTGACAACTTTACCAGAAATTTCTTGAATTGTTTAAAACTTTGGTCTTATTTAAGTTTTGGGTGTATACCTCATCTTCTGGAACTCATTAGGACTATTCTTTCAACCCCCATTGACCAAATCTCCTTCATGGTTCATAACTTTTGTTGATGGTTGAATAATTTGATAGCTATGTATATTTTTGATAGTAGATATATAATTTTGGATAAATGTGTATATGTGTGTATATATATAGTGTTGGTAGCAATATAGAAATACGGGAAGAAACCTAGACAGGTTACATAGGTCATTTTGATGGAGGTAGTAGAAGAGAATCATGGGTAGGCAAATTAGTAATAAGTCTTGAAGGGTTTAGAGATTATAAGTTTGTCATTGATTTGAAGGTAATTAGTTTGTAAGATTATCTTGCATATCCTATCTTATAACCAATGTTGATTTTTCAAATTTGTTCTGTGATTCTTTTAAAAAAAATTGTGATTTGATGTTCTCATGTCCTTATAATTACTACCTTGTTTTTAGTAAAAGCATATACTATATTTTATTAACGATTATACCATAAACATATCTATAGGATTTTTTATCGCGGTTAGATTTCATTTCTAATATTGATCGTGTCTTGACGATCTTTGATATTGGATTAGTCATGTCATGGCAATTTTTGGACCTTTGGTTATGTTTATATCTTGAGTATACCTAAATAAGTTGGACTATATTATGATCATAAAAATAGAGTTGGGCCTTTATATCTGAACATTTTTTATCTTAATCATAATCGTTCTTAAACGATTTATTTTAGTCGTGTTTCGAAGGAATTGATTTTGCTCATTTTTAAATTGATTTCTGTAGTGATTATGGCATTTAAATCATATTTTGGATTAAGGATGTTTTGTAATTTTTTAGTCGTGTTGGTAATGCCTAAATGCTCTAAATTTTGACTTGGTCATGCCTAACTGATTTTTGCTCATATAAAAAAAATTATTGTTTAGATTAGTACAGCATTTATGACTGTATTATTTGTGACCACATCAAAACCTAACATTTGATCATATTTTACCAATATAATCTAAATGACTTGAATATTTTCAAGCCATGATAATTATGTAAACGACTTCTTTTATTTTCTTTTTACATAGGTCACCATTTTTATTCTTGATCATGTTTACAGTATAATCATGACAAATCATTTTTTTACCATGCCTAAATCTTAATTTTGATCATTTCTGAAATATCTAAACTCTACTAAGCCATATTTAACTTTTGATTTTATGATTAACCAATTTCAATCATTTTCAAATTTTAGTACTTAGTTGTCCTTAATTGTACGTGTCATGCCATTGAAATTTCGAGGACAAAATTTTTGTAAGGGGGGTAGATTTGTAACTACCGCAAATCCGAATTTCTACTTTTAAAAATTTTCGTATTAATTTTTTTTGAGTTATAAACCATTTCCCTGAATTTAATGTTACTATTGAAAACAATAGTTCAATTTATAAGATCATTTTCGAACTATTATGATTTATTTCGAATTCTGAATTATTTATCAAATTGTCTACCAAGTTTGAAACTTGGATTGTAGCGTATGCTTTTTGATAGGAATGATCATTGTTAGTTAGTTAATTGTTTGATTAAATGCTAACTAGTAGGATTAGCTAACTAATCATTAAATGGTTAGTTGATCGTTAGTCCAATATTATTGATTAAGCAATTTGTTAGAGATTAGTTAAAATTTGTTAGAGGTTAGTTAGTTAGTCCTCCACTATGCCCCTAGATATATTACAATTTACACTCATGCCATCATTGTCATGGAGAACAAGCCACACCCTTTCTATAGAATAGTAGGACTCCCAATATTCTATTACAATAATATTTCCTATTATCTCTCTCTCTCTTCTGCCAGCTCAAGTTTCCTGAGCTCAGCCTCACCCAACCACCAACAATGTCCGACCAAGCTCCTCCCCGACTCCGGTCAGAACACCACAGAGATCATCATCACCATCCCATCGATCTAGCATCATCGCCAACACCTCGAAGTTCCTCACCTCCCTGTTCTCCTCTCAATCTCGGCCAACTCCGGCCATCTTTTTCGGTCAAACCGAGCCTCTACACCGCCCTCCCAATCCACAACCACGAGATCAACACCACCACCAATAAACCCAACTGATCCACTCACCTGAGGCCGGCGTCAGCTTAGCCGCAGATTCCGACATCGTAGTCTCACCGCCACAATACGATCCAGCGGCCGAGAACCCTTGCGCTCTCCGACCGGAAGCTCACCGTGCGGACCGGTCTGTGCACCGACCGTTCCTGGGAGATATCGCACCACCAGCGACCAGAAAATCTCGCCGAGCCACGCATGGCCATCTCTGGTCCATAGCCGTCGCTGGCCCAGAACCGACGACTCATTCGGGATGAACGTTTGCCGCGCCCAACCGCCAGTCATCGACCCGCCGACGTCCTTCGAGCCAGATCCGGGCAGCTTCCACCCGCCTTGACCAGATCTGGTCTTCTTCGTCGTCGGCCGTGCCTCCCCGAGGCCAGGCATCACCAGATCTGTCCCAAATCTGAGGTTTGGAGTCTTTCCATCACCTCGCTGCCACAAGACTCTCGCCGAGCCTGCCATGCCAAGCCACATCACCTCGATCTCTGTAGAGAACCATCCCTTACTCCATCTTCTTCGGTGGTGAGCGTCGCAGCATCGCCATCTCCGTTGATCGGCATCCCTTCGCGAGCTCCACTGCGGCTCTGTTTACTGGCTGCCGCCTCGATAACCGGATCGGAGCCTACTCGTGAGTCTTTACTCCTCCTCTTCTTCTCCTTCTGCTTTCTGATTTTTGTGATACTTATTTCTTTTCTCTCTCTTCTTGAAGAAGAGAATGGGCTTCTTTTAACCAAGTTGCATTTCGGTTAAGTCAAATGCTTTTAATTATTTGACTGGCTGCTGGGCTCAGGAGCCAAGTAGCTAAGCTACTGATGCATAATAATTAGTGGATCATATATGTATAATATATTGATATAGTGTTATTATTGTAACCATATGAACATTTTTATAAGTAACAAATTTCATATAATTTTCTAGTAATAGTTTTTGTATAAATATAATTTTATTATGTTGCAACCATATTTCTTTTTATGTTGCAACCATATATGCATAGATGTATATGCCTAAATAAATTATATGATTTGAGGTCAGTACTTTTGAGTTACATAGTAGACTTATACATTATAGATATTTCTAATTATTTCTAAATAATATTTTACTAAATTTTCTTGTTAACTAGAATATGTATAGTGAACTACTATTATAGTGGAATTAATTAGTTAGCGATATTGACTAGCTGGTTATTTAGGAGTTTAACCTATTCTTGTCCTATTCTAGGTGGACATTATGACATATTGATTTGCAAGGACAAAGGCAAGTACACCGGCTCGAACTCTTTACTCTGTATTTTCTGTCTTGCTTTATGTTCTCATATTGATACGTTGTACACACGATTGTTCATTGTTCATTGATCACTGTTCATCGTTCGTAGCTCATAGTTCATTGTTCTTACTTGTACACTGGGGTGGGGAAATACTACAGATATGTGACCAATCCTATTTTAGCTAGGCATTGACTAATAGCTTAGGTCTCACATCGTGCACGTGGGACTCTAAGCCGTACCATTGTTCATTGTTCACTGTTCATTGTTTACCCAGCCGGTCACATACTCTGATAGTTATTTCACTTGCATGTTACACAGATAGCATAGTTCATTGTTTAGGATCTGGTAGCATAGTTTCATCGTTATTCATGTACCTCTGTTTCATATTCCTGTCTTGTACCATAGTTCATATTGTGATTCTTTTTCATGCATTTCAGTTTACATTGTTTAGTGCTTCTTGTCGGGATTGTACATTGCTCTTTTCCTGACAGGATACGTTGCAGGTGTCGGGACATTCTACTATAACATTATGGGTGGCAGGATGGGTTAATATTTTGCTAGTCTGGAGGCTACGAGGAGACTAGTGATGGATTGAGATTTTGTTGTTCAGGTTTACCTTTAAATTTGATGTTTTATATTATAAGACACGTTGATTTGTAATATTGGTTAGCACGTGTTTTTAGATGATTGATATGATTTTATGATGTGACTTGAGATATTAGATACTTAGTACAGCTTACTACGTTGTATCTCCCAACGTAGGCTGGGCGTGTCCGACTCGTGTTCGATTATTCAGGAGCGGGTCATGACAGGGAAAACCAATGTTGGTCGGCCTAGGGACTGGGAATTAGGGTTAGGGTTTCAAGTCATGGGCCATAGGCCAACTAGCACTAGTCATGAAATCAATTCACTAGTCTCAAGCCTATGAACCTATTCATTAAACCTCCTATTCAAATCTTGATTTCTAAATGACTAACTTAGGTTGACTTAAGTTAGACTAGGGTCACACCATGCTAACCAAGTCACCATATCTAGGGTCAACTCCTAGGTTAGTCTCCAAAGTCTCAAATAGCCAAAGTCAAAAATTACAATCACCAATTCAATAAATTAAAATAAATTCAAAATTTACCAAATGACCAAAATACCCTCAATCTAAAATATGGTAGTGACAAATCTACCCTCCTTAAAAAATTCCGCCCTCAAAATTAAAAGGCAAAACTTAACTGATGAGAAGGATAGACAATCATACCTCATGGTCCAAAAAGATAAGGGTATCGCTCGCGCATCTCATCCTCCCTCTCCGAGGTAGACTCTCCTTGAGAATGATGCCTCCATGCGACGCGAACCAAGGGTATCACCTGATTTCTCAGCACCTTCTCTCGACGATCAAGAATCTCCATTGGCTGCTCTGGATAACTGAGAGTAGGTCCCACCTCAATCTCCGAATAATCAAGTACATGGCTAGGGTCAGCCACGTACTGTCTCAACTGTGATACGTGAAATACGTTGTGGACCCCCACTAGTGCAGGTGGCAAGTCTAGCCTGTATGCCACGTCACCGACTCTCCCGCTGATCACGAAAGGTCCGATGAAGCGTGGGATAAGCTTCTCACCTCCACCAAAATGTATGGTACCACGAGTCGGAGATATCCGTAGAAAAACCATGTCTCCGACCTAAACACAAACAAGGTATCATGTTACTAAATAATCAAACATGATCAAACAAACAAAACAAACAACCTATTTCTAATCATATCTCTAATGTACCTCAAACTCCAAAGGCCTCCGGTGGCTATCGGCCCAGTGCCGACGTCTGTCCTGTGCCATGCGAAGTCTGTCCCTGATGAGCTTCACCTTCTCGGCTGCGTCAAGAACCATTTCAGGTCCCAATAAAGCTCTCTCACCAACATCATCCCAAGATAAGGGTGTACGACACCGACGTCCGTACAGAGCCTCGAAAGGTAACATCTCAATGCTGGCCTGAAAACTGTTGTTGTAAGCAAACTCCACCAAATACAAGTAAACCTTCCCGGATCCTCCGAAATCCAAGACGCACGTCCGCAACATGTCCTCGAGCGTCTGAATAGTCCTCTCTGACTGTCCGTCAGTTTGGGGGTGGTATGCAGTACTAAACTTGAGATGAGTGCCCAAACTAGTCTGCAAACTCCGCCAGAAATAGGAAGTAAAGCGACTATCCCGATCCAAGACAATGCTGACAGGAACTCCATGAATCCAGACAATCTGCCGCATGTACATCTTTGCAAGCCTATCAGTAGACGTACCCACTTTAAATGGCAAAAAGTGGGCCGATTTGGTCAACCTGTCTACGATGACCCAAATCACGTCTTTTTCTCCTTGTGTACGCGACAATCCAGATACAAAATCCATCGTGATATGCTCCCACTTTCACTCTGGAATGGGCAATGGCTGCAATAATCCTCCTAGCCTTTGTCTCTCTGCCTTGACCTGCTGACAGGCCAAGCACCTAGCTACGAAGCGAACTACCTCCCGCTTCATCCCATACCACCAAACGTGCTCCCTCAGATCTATGTACATCTTGTTGGCACCAGAATGTATAGAGTACTGAGATCTGTGGGCCTCTTACATGACCCACCAGAATGTATAGAGTACTGAGATCTGTGCTCCCTGAGCTCTCCACTGGGCACACACAGCCTAGAACTGTGCCTCAAAGCACCATCCTCTGCAAGAGGGAACCCATTATCCACCAGCCCTGCTCGAACCTGCTCTCGGATACACCACAGAGCAACATCCTCGAAGTACGTCGACTTGATCCTGTCCATCAAGTCCGACTGAATCTGAAGGCCCCACATCTGCATCCGAACTCCGGGCACAATTACCTCAATCCCCGGGCTCTCCAAATCAGTAAGCAAGTGACGGTCCATAGTCGAACACATGGCTGTCGGATACCTGCTCAAGGCATCGGCAACCACGTTGGCCTTCCCTGGGTGATACTGAAGTGAGATGTCGAAGTCCTTCATCAGCTCTAACCACCTGTGCTGCCTCATGTTGAGCTCCTTCTGTGTAAACACATACTTCAAGCTCTTATGATCTGTGAAGATCTCCACCTTCTCTCCATATAAGTAGTGTTTTCACAACTTCAAAGAAAAAATCATTGCTGCTAACTCCAAGTCGTGGGTAGGGTAGTTCTTCTTATGGGGACGTAACTGCCTGGAAGCATAGGCAATCACCTTCCCATGCTGCTGCAAGAGACAACCCAACCCCTTACCTGAAGCATCACTATAGATAGTGAACCCTCCCGATCCTGATGGCAAAGTCAAAATCGGAGCTGTTGTCAGCCGCTTCTTCAACTCATCAAAAGCAACTTGACACTCCTCTGACCAAACAAACTCTGCATCCTTCCGGGTCAGCCTAGTCAATGGCTCTACAATCCGGGAGAAATCCTGCACGAACCTCTTGTAATAGCCTGCCAGTCCCAAGAAGCTCATGATCTCTGCTACTGAACTCGGTGTCGACCAAGCCTCAACTGCCGTGATCTTCTTCGGGTCCACTGAGATCCTATCTCCAGTCACCATATGACCCAAGAAGTCAACTCTGTCCAGAAAGAACTCGCACTTCGAGAGCTTGCCATACAGCCTCTCCCTCCTGAGTGTCTCCAGAACCACTCTCAAGTGCTCATCGTGCTCCTCATCAGTCTTCGAATACACCAGGATATCATTAATGAATACCACCATGAACTTGTCAAAGTACTGGTGGAACACCTTGTTCATCAAGTTTATAAATACCGTCGGGGCGTTGGTCAGCCCAAACGGCATAACCAATAACTCAAACTGACCATACCGCGTCCTGAAGGCGGTCTTCGGGATATCCTCCCTCTTCACCTTCACCTGATGATAACCTGACCTCAGATCAATCTTGGAGAAAACCCGAGCTCTGCTCAACTGATCAAAGAGATCATCGATCCGTGGCAGTGGATATCTGTTCTTGATCTTCAGGTTGTTGAGTGCCCTGTAGTCGATACACATCCGTACCGACCCATCCTTCTTGGGTACAAAGCGTACCGGAGCACTCTAAGGTGAAGAACTCGATCGGATGAAGCCCTTGTCCTGCAGCTCATCCACCTGCTTCTTCAATTCTACCAACTCACTGTTGTTCCCTCGATAGACATGCTGAGAAATCGGTCCCGCACCGGGAACCAAATCTATCGAGAACTCAACATCCCTATCCGGTGGAAGCCCTGACAACTCCTCCGGAAAGACGTCCATGAACTCTGCAATCAAAGGATGTAGAGTCGTCTGCTCCTCAACTAAAGCTCCACAGAAAAGTATGTTGTCCTGCTCCGCCTGCCATCGGGTGTACTCGAACTTTGGCTCTCATGGCGCCCCAAACAGAACTCTGCCCCCTCGGCAATCTATGATGGCGTGATGCCTGCTCAACCAATCCATACCTAATATGATATCGTAGTTCGGTAGTGGCATTATGAGCAGACTCATGTCCAACTCTCGGTCTCCCAAAATAATACTCCGCCCTCTATAAACATCACTCACGAGGATAATACCACCCCCGGTCGTGATCTTGCAGGTCCTAGTCAATGATTCAGATACTAGGCAGTGTCTAATAGCAAATGATACCGACACAAAACTGTAGGAAGCCCCGGAATCAAATAGAGCGAAAGTTAGAATGGGGTCGAGAAGAACCGAACCTGTAATCAACTCTTCAATGGCCTCTGCAACCTCGGCCGCCATGGCGAAAGCTCGCCCCTGCTGGCCTCCCCTGGCCTGCTGCTGGTGCTGCACGAACCGCTGCTGCTGAGTCGACAATGGTCCCTTCTGCGATCACCCAGGAACCTTGGCTCCGGCTCCACGAGCTGTTCTGCCTGTAAAGAGGAAACAGTCCCTCAGCTGATGCTCTGACGATCCCCAGAGAAGACACTTCCCCAGCCTCTTCCAGCACTCAGTCCATCCGTACCCTGGCTTCTTGTAGAAGGTACAACTGGTAACCTACTGCCTCGGGGCCTATTGCTGCTGCCTCGACTGCTGATACTGCACTGGCTGAAGTCTCGGCTGCTGGAACTGTTGCGGCTGAAACCTCTGCTGCTGCAGATATTAATGATGCGGCTGAAAGTGCGGCCTCTTGGCCGGTCCTCCGCTACCACTGGCTCCCTGGGTATCTCGTCCCCTCTTGAGCCTCAGCTCAAGATCATCCTCTGCGGCTAAGGCATCCACCAAGATCTCCTCGAAAGTGGCGCTACGGGCACTCTTGGTATAGGACTTCACCTCCTTGACCAGTCCCTTTCTGAACCTCCGGGCCTTCGTCGCCTCGGACAACCCCTCGACAAATCTGCTCAGACGACAGAACTCCCCAGCATACTCCTCAACGGACTGACTGCCCTACACTAAGGCCTCGAACTGAGACTCGAGGGCACCTAGCGCTGCATCTGGAAAAAACTTCTCCTTGAACAGCTTCTTGAATGTTGCCCAAGTCTGCCCTGGTGTACCAACCCTCGGGTCGATCTGGTACCAAGTGCGGGCCAAATCCTGCATCATGCTGACCACCGCCTCGATCTGAAACCTCGCTGGAATCTCTGCCAGTCTGAAAATCTCCTCTATATGCTCTATCCACTCATCAGCGTAAAGAATTTCCTCTGTACCCCGGAAATCCCTCGGGTGCATCTTCTGGAAGTCTTGGATGACCTTCTTCCTCGGCGGGTGCGGCTGCTGAACTGCCGCGGGCTGAGCTGCTGGCCTCTCAACGGTAGTCAGGGCCAGGTCGATGCCCCGACTAAACTCTGCAGTCTGTCGCTGCTGTTGGGCCTGCTGGGCCTCCATGACTGCTGAAAGAATGTGAACAGCTGGACTGCATCAACTGTCCCCGAAGGTGGCTGCATCTGCTGGAGCATCTCTGGAACCACCGGGCTCGGCCGGTGTACTGCTGCTGGAGGGGCTCCTCCGAATGCAGCTGAAACACCCACCCCAGTTGGCATGACTGGGGTTGCAGTACCGGGGGCTGGCTGCTGAGGACGAGAGGTGGCAGGCCTCTCTTTAGTGTCCCCCTGACCTGGGTGATGTGATCTACTCTCGATCATCCTAGTGACAGATTAAACAAGAAAACAATTGCTGAGAATGAGTCAAAATAGCAAAGAAGGACAGTTTATATTCAAGGAAGACAAATAGCAGCAAAATGTAGATATATGGAATCTGATAAGGAGTTTTCCTAATGTGATGAGTACCTTCAAAAATATCATAATCCTACTGCAGGCTGCGGTGATACTCTACTTCGAATGCCACTGCATTTCTAAACTAGACCTGCATGGGCCACCACTAAAAATGTGTCACGACCCGCACCCAGTGTAGGGGCACGAGAAGTGGTTACGTCCAGCCTACGCCACAGTTTCGGCGGTAGAACGTTGTCCTAGGTCACATACATCTAACAATTATAACGTACCTGTACAGAATATACACTCCGAATGGAGGTAACATAATAAAGTATAACTCAATCACAACTAAAGAAGAAAGTACGATAAGATAGAATAGATGAAAACACAGAATCCATAGATGATAAATACAAGATAAAAGAGATAGCTAAAAGTCTAAGATAAACAACATCTAGAATACAATCTCCAATAAGTACAAGTGTATCCAACAGACAAAATGATAATAAGAAACTAGTCTAGCTAACTAGTCTAGTCTATTGGGGTAATGTCCTCTACAAGTGCTGGATCCTCCTGAGAGTCCAGCTCACATGTGTCATCTAGGCCTGCTCCGTAATAAGTGGGACACAGCTCCTCAAGGTCATCTGTAATATTTCAACAGGTCCAGTCAGGACGGGAGCGAGCACAGTACATCTCACGCAGTTTATATCATGACAGGAATATAATACAGGTAATAGAGTAAGATACATGAAACGCTGAGAATATACATGAATTAAAAAAGAAGACTGTAATGAAATATCTACTATAAGTAAGGAGCTACGGTGAACTCGTGATTTAGAGTATAAGCTAGACATGTGAACGGCTTGATAATAAACATAAGAGGTTGTACATGGCTACACTACTTTAGAAATTGTCCACATAACTATTTATACTCTCCCGTACCCCAATCAATACACAGGGATCCGTTCAAGTTATGTTATTGTACATGATTTCACATGGGGGCCCATAAATGGGTGCACATGAATATAAACATGGGGGCTCCGTGAACATGAGAGTACATGAATCACGAGAGTACACATGAATGGTGAAAGCACAGGAATACATGATGAAAGTGAAACACACATGACATGATGTATCTGATGCTTCCGAGAGAGATAACATCGTATGAAAAGATTCATATAGTACTAATCCGTGTTTCCATCGTGTCAGCATCAAGTAAAATAATCTAGAGCAAGAATATAGTCCTAGCAAGTATGAAACGGTCAGACAATGTACTCGCCTTATATCCTGAGTGTCTGAATGAAATACTGCCTGAAGAGTGGTGTCTAGCTCCTATTCAGAACAATACAAGTCACAACATATCTAAACTGGTAAAATAAATTGCTACGATGCATTCTACATGATGTTGGGTCAGTCTAGGCTAAAGTCAACATTTGGTAAACTCTAGTCTACTACTCTAGTCAAACTAGGTCAACTAGGTCAAACCTAGCCCGGACAAGTCTCACTAAGCCTAACCAGTCTATCCTAGCAAGCACACATCAATACAAGTCACACTAGCCTAACATAACCCTAACTCATGTGTATATATTCCATATACACAAGACTACACTACATAGGCCATGTGCCAAATTTACATATAGGCAACACACACATTTAATTACCATATTCACATACATCCTAATTATATAGATATTTACATATATTATATTACCACACAAGGTTATATATATATATATATATATATATATATATATATATATATATATATATATATATATATATAGAAAGAATATATATAGAAAGAATGGGGGGTCATGCTTATGTGTGAATGATATAATGTCAAATCTCAGAATTTATAGGTTTCAGTGTAAAAATAGTTGAACTCATGCTTCCTCAGGTAACAGTGTATAGGTGAACATTATGTGAGTGATTTGCCCTCAGATTTTGTGTGAGTTTGTGAGTGAATAGATCTGTAAATCTCAGATTTCAGGAAACAAGCAATATGTATTTGTGTGTGTAATGAACTCATTATGTTCTCAGGTTTCCATAGGTGTAGATAGGAATAAATGTGTACATATCATAACAGTTGCAATCTCTCAAAATAATGTGTCAGTTAAATGGAATCCCAAGATCCAAATGCAATTTAAAAACCAATCACTACCACAACCATAATCCTAATGCAACTAAACTCAGATGAAAATAGGTGAACCAATATCGAAATTGACCAATCAACTCAAGAAAACAAAATGGCAGTTGGAAATTTTCAGGTTAACAGTGCACATTCATAACAGTGTATCAGTTGCCAAATTCAAAAGACCAAAATGTATTTCGAATCTAACTTCCCATGCTAATCACAATCCTAACATGATAGGCTAATTCTTGATGTGTAAACAACCAAATTTTAAATCACACAAACAGTTGAACCTATATTGAAATTCTCAGAAAAACCCAACCGACAGTGTGTATCAGAAATAGGAAAAAACTCTTGATTTCGAAACCCAATGACAACTGATAATTAAAACTAATGGTTGGTAAATGAAGACACATGTGTGATTGTGTAGTAGGGTGTCCCAGTGTCCAAGAACTGGACACAAATCATGTCCAATCACAAACAATACAAAAACACTAAAATTGTGCACTGACAGCGTCGTGCATGCGTGTCGAGTGAGGTAGGGACACGTGCGCACCACTAAGTGTGTCGTGGTCGTGCACATAGGTAGAGGGGATCTGGGGCTAGGGGTTGACCACCCTGAGTCGTGTCGAAAATGTGTCCTCGTGTGACACGAAGACAGTGTCAGAGCCCTATGGCCGACTGTGCACTGACAGCACGAATCCATGCGGGTCGAATAACTTCCAAACCCCTAAATAAGATCCCACGAATTTTAACAGGCTTAGTGTCATTCATCTCGTGAACGTACACACCAATTTTGGTGTCACCACGTGTCGTGTCCATGGAGAAAACAGACACGGGTAGCAGGACACCTGCGAGCCCCCCGTGCTGCGTGTCCAGCACAAAATAAGACACGAAATCGATACAGATCTCGACTCAGTCTTCATAAACATTAAAGTACATATATAGATATATGTATCCATGTAATTAGTTTAAAAAAATCGAAAATAAAATCCTAAGTGGCATTTTAACAAACACTTACCTATACACTATGACACGTGTCCGATACGGACACCAAACGGACACGAAATCTACCCAAATTCTAGGGACAGCTAGGGGACACCTAAATCTAGCCTAAAATGCAAAGAAAATAGAATATTAGCATAATTTGAGGAGTTTTACCTATAGGTACAAATAGCAAGAAAAAGCTTCAAATGGGGGGTGTTCTCCTTGATAGCCAAATGCTCCAAATTGATCCAAAGCTGAGATTACTCTCCATGAACAACAAGTAGAGGTTGATTAGATTCATATGCAAAAGATTTGGGTCAAAAAGGATTAAAAATGAAAAAGTTATGAATTAGGAAAAATTGCTATATACCTCTTTCTTCAATTTGTTGAAATATTACAAAAGAGGCAAGAACATTCAATGAGATGCTTTATAGGGGGACCAAGTTGGCCGGCCTAGGGAGTGGGAATTAGGGTTAGGGTTTCAAGTCATGGGCCATGGGCCAACTAGCACTAGTCATGAAATCAATTCACTAGTCTCAAGCCTATGAACCTATTCGTTAAACCTCCTATTCAAATCTTGATTTCTAAATGACTAACTTAGGTTGACTTAAGTTATACTAGGGTCACACCATGCTAACCAAGTCAAAGTCTCAAATAGCCAAAGTCAAAAATTACAATCACCAATTCAATAAATTAAAATAAATTCAAAAATTACCAAATGACCAAAATACCCCCAATCTAAAATGTGATAGTGACAAGAAGTTGGGGACAAAAGCATAAACTGAACTAGAAGGCCCAAACCCTTTGCATCAGGAATACCCAATACTATTATATATTTTCTATTAACTTCTTTTACATGGCTATAGAGCTATAGGTTACAAAACTTATTATACTCCTTATGCATCATCAACTTTTGAAAGCAATCTTTCTGCTCCCACTTTCACTTTTTAATAAGTGGAAGTAATCCCAAACCAAAGCCTAAGTGAACTTCCTATTCTAGCATACCATATAATTCCAGGTCAATGGAGTCCTAGTACATCCTAGTTATGTGGGACTAGAATTCCGGCCCTCTTCGATGCATAATATAAAGTATTCGTAGATTCTGATCCAATACGGCCGATACCGTTAACAATTTGGCATGTCCCAATCTGATACCGACCGCTATCGATATTGATCGATACCAACGTTGAATGTCTATTTTCCAGTCAATTTGGTAGAGAAAATTGAATAAAAAAGACCAATAGCAAGCGTGTAAAAGCATAGGAAGGTTGTAAAAGCATATAAATGAAAAGATAAAATTATTGCAGGTAAACCAATTAGTAAAGGTGATGTGAACCTTGGTTCAGTGGTAAAGGGACAAATAACAAGGTTGCCTATCATAATGTACCATTAGCATGTAGATTGTGAAAAAAAATTTATGTTAATCCTTGTGAAGCCTTCCATAGTTATTAGCGTGCAGTAGATTGTGAAGGTGAAGCTTTTACTGGAACTTTTATAATTTATGGAGATCATGTTGTACTTGTATGCTAATATATAGTTTTCCATATTACCTGCAGTAGGGGGCTGTTTGGAAAGAGGGGAGTGGGCTGTAAGTGTATAATTTTGCTGCAAGTGAGCACTACATGTAGGAGTTTCCATGTTTGGTTAGGGGATGTAACTGTACTGCAAGTGGTATTTTTCTGACACAACCTACTTCCTGTCCCCTATCTTTTTCTGCTTTCCAGTTGCACCCGAAAAGTGAGGGGAGTGGACTGCAACTGGACGACGGTCCTCTTCTCCGCCATGCTTTTCGCAGCTAACAACCCTACCACAACATCATCAGCAAATTTTTCTTCTTCCCCCTCGACTCCAATGGCCGAGCTCGAAACCCTAGATCAGAGACGACCTCGAAGACCGGAAGCAGCCGTCCGGTGGTGGAGGCTTCGAATATTTCTTCTTAAAAAAAATAAGAAGGAGAGAGAGAGAGAGAGAGAGAGAGAGAGAGAGTGTGTGTGTGTGTTTTTGAAAAAAGAAGAAGAAGAAGAAGCAGGAGGAGGAGAGAGAGAGAGTGTGTGTTTTTGAAAAAAGAAAATGAAGAAGAAGAAGAAGAATGCAGATGAGTGGAGAGAGAAAGAAGTCTGGACGAAGAAGGGGGTGGGGGTTGGTTTGGTGGAAGTTTTTTCTTTTTTCTTTTTATTATGATAATTAATTCAATCTAATTATAATAACTAATTCAATATAATTAAATTTTTATACTAATTAATTCTTTGTTCATTTGAATATGGTAATTAATTTAATTTGTCAATAAAATTTTTCTTCAATACATTTTTTAAAATATATGATTTTGTTTATATTTTAGAAAATTTACATTAATAATTATATGTTAAATAAATAAAATTTAATTACAATTTAATCTTGTTTAATTATGATAATTAACTTAATTATCATATATAATTTACTTTACCTTTAATTTATCAAAGTCATAAATTTTTAATCCATACAAAAAATAATAATTATTATCAAAGTCACAAAATTTTAATCCATACAAAAAAAATTGGGGGTAACCATACCTAGATTTACCAAAAAACTTTCACTTTCTACTTACATAACTATCCAAACACCAAACCAATTTTTTTTTTCCACTTTCACCAGACAAAAAGTACTCCATCCACACACATTTTGGAAAGTACCACTTGCTGCAAGTCCACGGAAACTCAACTTGCTGCAAGTGTCACATTTACACTTTCAAAGAGTTATATCTATCCAAACAGCCCCTAGATGAGTTTTTGTCAGCATGTATATTGGGTGAAGAAGTTGCAGATAATGTAGAATTTGAAAAATTGAATAAGCTCCAGTAGAGCCAACAAATCCAAATTCTCTTATTAGTAATTTAAAAAGTGCACAGTCGTAGTATTATTTTCATACTTCATAATCTATAATTATCGAAGAAAAAGACACAAAATTGCTCAACTGGTAATCCGTCCGTCCATATTTAGTATTATAGACCCCTTATCATAGTTATCTTTCCTTTTCCTTTTACTGGAACTAATAAATGCAATGCTTCATTCTAAAATAAATCGATTAAGGTCCATCAATCTCTCCATCAAGCTTACAAGAAAGAAGCTATACCGCTCCTCCATGGGTTCTAATGCATAGGTATTTTGGGGCTTCTTCAAGTGTTGTCTTTTCTTTTTCTTTCCCCTATATTAATGTAATTGCTTAAGGCTTGTTCATTTTTTAGTTCTATGTTGACTATTTTGAAGCTATATTGACTGGACAGTGGCCATTATACGCCAGGCTAGGCTCCTAGTATTCCTTATTTTTGTCCCTGACTGCTTGTGCTAAATTGCACATACTCTACTTATGCTAATCAGTATCCTATTGATAGCTATTCCATAAACTGGATGCTTGTCTATTATGGATTGATATGAACTAATCCATAAAATAGTCCAACTTAAGTATTTACATGTTCAGACTTCCTCCACTCAGTATACTATCAATATTTAGATTTCCACATGCACTCCAAATTACACTAGGGAACAGTAAAATAGGTGCCGAATCTTGTGTTGTAGCGGTGGCTATGCAACATAAACCAAGTAACTGATGGAACTGGGGATTCCCAGGACCCTTCCTTTGGTGTGCGTATTGATCGATAGAAAGTTAAACAGATCAAATACGTGTTCTAACCCTTCATAGGCGGAAACTAGGGTTCACGAATTATACCTACGGCGGAAAGGAGACAAGTAATTCCTGGCAATCTCGAGCGGACGACCCCAAGATCTTCTGCACGTATTCCTTCCTCGAGTTGGACGTCGTGTGGGCGACGATCTCCCAACCTTTTCTTCTCCTTGGCAGCACTCTCTTTCTCTCCTTACGTGAATCACGAATTTAGAGAAAATTTTAGATTTCTAATCAGTAATCTGGCGGCCAGAGAATAGAGGATATATATAGGCTACGGCAGGGACCAAGAGAAGAAATTAGGGTTATGCCTCCTAACGGATCTGGATATCCTGTGTTCAGCCCGAACACATAATCCAGGCCCATTAACAATAGCTCGGTTCACTAATGAGCTATTGTTGCACTACCTCCCTAATCCCAAATTATGTTTGTGGGCTCCTTTTATTATATGCTTGTTTGGCTCCCCATGTTAAGATATCGTATGTCCGTCGATCAAATTAAGTTACTGACAACTATATTGATTCGACATCTTTTATCCTTAAGTAGTACCGCTCAACTTTATTTGTCATGTCGGATATAATCCACCTGCAGGATTTACATGACAATCCTTATGAGCTCCTTAAGAGGACATCATCAACCCGATGTATCGGGACATGGATTCCATTTATAATCAACAGCCCATCATACATACAATGTTATTACCCAATTCATAGAGGTTGTTGATCCATAATGAATCTCACTCTTTTATGAGTCAAAGTAATGCACATTGCATATACATGTCCGTTATTATATCCGGATTAAGAGTACAAGCATCCATAATAACAGAGGTGTTTGTTCTCTTATGTAGTCAGTACAAAAAGAACAACCTCAAGTGGTCCTGTTCAATACACACAAAGTGTACTAGTGTAAACCTATAGTCAAGATAGACTAATACCAGATTACACTACAACCTTTCCAATAGATTGTCCAAGTCCATCTAGGTTGTGAACTATTTATATACTACATAGGAAACTGATAATATGATCTTCTGTGTGACACCACACACCATATTATCTACAATATAGAATATCAGACATTTGCATTAACACTTGCAACAAATACAATATGCAAACATTTGCCCATATGATTCTCATTCAAAATTTAAGGAAATAAGGTTACTACAAAAGTGAGGCTTTTAGTATATAACCCTAACAATCTCCCACTTATACTCAAAGCATTGCTTTTTAGTATACTGTTACAAATCTCCCACTTATACTTAAAGCCATGCTGCTACACATCTGACTCCCATTCCCTCAACATGACTGTCAAAAGCCTTAGCTGGTAAGCTCTTTGTAAAGGGATCAACTAGGTTGTCGGCTGATTCTATATTGATCACAGTAACTTTTCCTTTCTTTACGAAATCTCGTATCAGGTGGTACTTGCGCTCAATGTGTTTGCCTGTCTTATGGGCTCGTGGTTCCTTCGAGTTTGCAACTGCACCACTATTATCACAATAAAGTGTAATAGACTTAGGCAAACTAGGTACCACATCCAAGTCCAACAGAAAGTTTCTGAGCCAAACCGTTTCTTTGGCTGCCTCAGAGGCTGCCACATACTCGGCTTCCATGGTGGAATCAGCAATACATTTTTGCTTGATACTCCTCCACACAATGGCTCCACCTCCCAAAGTAAACACATAACCTGAGGTAGATTTCCTGGAATCCCTATCTGACTGAAAATCTGAGTCTGTATACCCCAAGGGAACTAAACTATCTGCCTGGTAAACTAGCATATACTCTTTAGTCCTTTTCAGGTACTTCAAAATATGCTTTACGGCAGTCCAGTGCTCTTATCCTGGGTTAGACTGATATCTGCTGACTATGCCTACGGCAAAGCAGATGTCTGGTCTCGTACATAGCATTGCATACATTAAGCTTCCTACTGCTGAAGCATAAGGAACTGCCTTCATGTTCTCTATCTCTTTAGGTGTCCTCGGACACTGCTCCTTTGATAGAGCAATTCCATGTCTAAAAGGTAAGAAACCTTTCTTAGAATTTTGCATACTAAAACAAGTTAGTACAGTATCGATATAGGAAGCTTGGGATAAGCCCAACATCCTTTTCTTGCGATCTCGTAGAACTTTGATCCCAAGGATGTGACCTACTTCTTCCAAGTCCTTCATATCAAACTGTTTGGATAACCATATCCTTACATCAGATAATACCTTCACATTGTTTCCAATGAGCAAGATATCATCCACATAAAGTACTAGGAACACCACCACGTTTCCGTCACACTTTCTGTATACACATGATTCATCCTGACATTTGATCAAATCCATAGGATTTTATCACCTGATCAAAACAGATGTTCCAAGATCTGGAAGCTTGCTTAAGTCCATGAATGGACTTTTTGAGCTTACAAACAAGATGCTCCTGGCCCTTTTCAATGAACCCGTCTGGTTGCTTCATATAGATGTCTTCCTTAAGACTTTCATTAAGGAAAGCTGTCTTGACATCCATTTGCCAAATCTTATAATCGAGATGAGCTGCAATAGATAAAAGAATCCGAATAGACTTAAGCATGGCTACAGGAGAAAAGGTTTCCTCATAATCGATACACTCTCTTTGAGTAAAACCTTTTGCTACAAGCCGAGCTTTAAAGGTTTCAACCTTACCGTATGATCCTCTTTTTCTCTTATAGACCCACTTGCATCCAATGGCTTTTACACCAACGGGTGGTTCTACAAGCTCCCAGACCTGATTAGAATCCATAGATTCTATTTCAGATATCATTGCTTTTTGCCAAGACTCTGCATCTTTATCTTGGAGTGCTTCATTGTAGGTACAGGGATCATAATCTTGTTCCTCAGGGACGAAGTCTGACGACTCTCCTAAGAACATATATCTATCAGGTTGTATCACAACCCTCCCACTACGACGAGGCACTATCGGTTGTGGTGTAACATTTGTGACACGTTGTGCAGTTATTTGTGGTTCATCCTCTTGTACTGTTGGTACTGAAGTACTTGGTGTCTCACGTCTCAGTTCTTCTAGAACAACTCTACTTGTGGGTTTATGGTTCATCACATAATCTTCCTCTAAGAATCGAGCATTGGTGCTAACAATGACCTTCTGATCCTTAGGACTATAAAATAAACCTCCTTTCATTCCTCTTGGATAGCCTACAAACAAGCGTACTTCTGTACGAGATTCCAACTTATCTGCTTTCCCATTCAGCACATTTGCTGGACTACCCCAAATGCGAACATGTTTCAGACTAGGCTTACGCCCAATCCACAGCTCTGTGGGAGTAAGAGGTACTGACTTAGAAGGAACCAAGTTCAAAATATAAGTTGCAGTCTCTAAGGCATATCCCCAAAACGAATCTGGCAAATCCGAATAACTCATCATTGATCTAACCATCTCCATAAGTGTTATATTCCTTCTTTCGGCTACACCATTCTGTTGGGGCGTTCCAGGTGCAGTCAATTGGGATGCAATCCCAGCCTCTGATAAATAATCCCTAAACTCTCCAAAGAGGTACTCGCCACCACGATCTGATCGTAATGACTTGATACATTTTCCATGACGTTTCTCCATTTCAGCCTTGTACTATTTGAATTTCTCAAAGCACTCAGACTTACGGCGCATCAAATAAATGTATCCATACCTTGAATAATCGTCAATAAATGTGACAAAATATTCAAAGCCACCTCTAGCTTGGATAGTCATAGGTCCACACAAATCAGAATGAACCAATTCCAACACATCTTTGGCCCTATACCCCTTTGTCGTAAAAGGCCTTTTGGTCATTTTACCTTCCAAGCAGGATTCACAGACTGGTAGTGCCTCCACTTCCAATGAACTCAAAGGTCCATCTTTAACCAGTCTTTGAATCCTTCTTAGGTTAATATGCCCCAATCGTAAGTGCCAAAGATATGTTTGGTTCATACAAGAAGGTTCTTTTCTCTTATTTAAGTTTGATGACATATTATTCATTTCCATAAGTTACATTATGGGCGAAATAGGATTAATGACATACAAATTATCAACCAATGCACTAGAACAGATAAAATGTTTATTCTTTCTAATAACAATATTGTCATTAAAATAAACTGAATATCCATCCTTAACTAACATAGAAACAGAAACTAAATTCCTTCTAAGTGAAGGTGCATAAAGACAATCTCTCAATGTCAAAGACTTATTTCTACCAAAAGATAAAGTAACATCTCTTAATGCAACGACCGATACTTTTGTAGCATCACCCATAAATAAGCATATCTCTCCATCACTGAGCCGTCTGGTTTCCTGGAACCCCTGCAATGTATTGCAGACATGATTAGTGGCTCCTGTATCTACACACCAGGTGCCGATAGATAACACCGCTAAACATGTTTCAACTACTAGTAAATGAGATATACCTTCTTTGTTCCCTTGTTTGAGAAGTGGACAATCAGTCTTTCAATGTCCTGACCCTTTGCACTTGAAACATTTGCCTTTCGACTTTTTCACCGCGCCTTGAGGTCTCATGCCCTTCTTTGCTAAGTTTGCCTGTTTCTGAATGTTATTCTTCTTCTTACCGCCTTTTGGCTTAGAAGTAGAAGCCTTTTCAGAAACAAAAACATGACCACTCTGCCTAAAGAGAGACTCAGCATCATGTAGCTCTTTTGCAAGTTCTGCCAAACTATACAACCTTTTGTTCATGTTGTAATTAAGGCAGAAATTGTCAAAACTTTTAAGCAGAGTCCCGAGAATGATATCGACCTGGGTTTCCCCATCGATTTCAGCTCCAAGGATCTCCATCTCATTCAGATGACCCATCATCTTGAGAACATGATCCCTTACTAGTGTACCCTCAGCCATTTTTGTATTCATCAAACATTTCATAGCAAACTGCCTAGCTGCTCTACTCTGATGTCCGAAGAGTTCCTTGAGGTTATACATCATGTCATAAGCTGTGGCCATGGCCTGATGCTGATGTTGCAGTACATTTGACATAGATGCCAGAATGTAACACCGCGCCATCTCATCTGCCTTTTTCCACTTCTTATAAGCCTCTTTGACCTCTTCATCAGAGTTAGCATCAGGCTTAGGTGGACATTCCTCAACAAGTACATATTTGTACTCCTCAGCAGTCAGAACAATGTCCAAATTACGTTTCCAGTCAATATAATTAGGTCAAGTAAATTTGTTTTCTTTAAGAATCACCATAAGTGGACTGAAAGAACCCATTTTTGAAATCCTGAGAATCACATAAATAAAATTATGTAGGGCAAAAAAAACTTTTTGAATTAACTAAATATTGATTCCCTCAAAACAATAATAAGAAATTCACCAACACCTTGAACACCATGAATTTAGCATGCCACAATAGTGTGGACGTATACAAATTCAACTTTGTTCAAGTAGATTTTTCTTATTAATTTTACTATCATGTCAATATAACTTTATGACAAATAAAATTAATATGCTGGTCTTGCTCTGGTCATACAAATAATAGCAGTGACTCCGATGGGGAGGATATCATTATTTGTATCTAAGTGTATACCATTACTTAATACTAAGTCCATTACCTTGTAATGAGTTCCTTCAGATGGAGAAGTAAACACATACTAGGTAACTTTCTACAATTATCCCTAAGGAAGTTTGTACTGATGATCCATAATTATACTCATCCGATATGGAGGAAAGCACTAAAGCCAACACGCAAGTATAATTACATCACCTACAAACCAGTAATGGAGACCATAGGATTTATACTAAATAAAAATCCTCTCCCACTTAGTTATTTAACAATGAGGATTTTTCTACTAGTTGATATTATGTCCATGTTGTCCATTATTAATATAGGCTTGATTTTTCAAAAAAACAACCACACAATAATAAACATGCATAACTAGAAAAAGCAAAATGACAAAAATAAGAGAAAATATCCAACTATTATGGTCATCTTTGCTGCTCCGTCCTCAACTATCCGAATCCAAAATCTGGCGCTGCGCAGATCTATACGGGGTTCCCAAGACCCTTCCTTTGGTGTGCGTATTGATCGATAGAAAGTTAAACAGATCAAATACGTGTTCTAACCCTTCATAGGCGAAAACTAGGGTTCACGAATTATACCTGCGGCGGAAAGGAGACAAGTAATTCCTGGCAATCTCGAGCGGACAACCCCAAGATCTTCTGCACGTATTCCTTCCTCGAGTTGGACGTCGTGTGGGCGACGATCTCCCAACCTTTTCTTCTCCTTGGCAGCACTCTCTTTCTCTCCTTACGTGAATCACGAATTTAGAGAAAATTTCAGATTTCTAATCAGTAATCTGGCAGCCAGAGAATAGAGGATATATATAGGCTACGGCAGGGACCATGAGGAGAAATTAGGGTTAGGCCTCCTAACGGATCTGGATATCCTGTGTTCAGTCCGAACACACAATCCAGGCCTATTAACAATAGCTCGGTCCACTAATGAGCTATTGTTGCACTACCTCCCTAATCCCAAATTATGTTTGTGGGCTCCTTTTATTATATGCTTGTTTGGCTCCCCATGTTAATATATCGTATGTCCGTCGATCAAATTAAGTTACTGACAACTATATTGATTCGACATCTTTTATCCTTAAGTAGTACCGCTCAACTTTATTTGTCATGTCGGATATAATCCACCTGCAGGATTTACATGACAATCCTTATGAGCTCCTTAAGAGGACATCATCAACCCGATGTATCGGGACATGGATTCCATTTATAATCAACAGCCCATCATACATACAATGTTATTACCCAATTCATAGAGGTTGTTGATCCATAATGAATCTCACTCTTTTATGAGTCAAAGTAATGCACATTGCATATACATGTCCGTTATTATATCCGGATTAAGAGTACAAGCATCCATAATAACAGAGGTGTTTGTTCTCTTATGTAGTCAGTACAAAGAGAACAACCTCAAGTGGTCCTGTTCAATACACACAAAGTGTACTAGTGTAAACCTATAGTCAAGATAGATTAATACCAGATTACACTACAACATTTCCAATAGATTGTCCAAGTCCATCTAGGTTGTGAACTATTTATATACTCCATAGGAAACTGATAATATGATCTTCTGTGTGACACCACACACCATATTATCTACAATATAGAATATCAGACATTTGCATTAACACTTGCAACAAATACAATATGCAAACATTTGCCCATATGATTCTCATTCAAAATTTAAGGAAATAAGGTTACTACAAAAGTGAGAATTTTAGTATATAACCCTAACAGTAACAGAATAAACTAACCATATTGATACCGGCATTAACTCCAGCAAGAACAGAGTAAGTGTAATTTGTACAAGCAGGAGTGGTCATCCTATCAATTCCGTGCCAATCTCATATGACAAAGCCCTAAAATATCCATCAAACAAGATTTGATCAGCTGCAAAACTGTGAAAAAAATAACTCTCTAATTATGTGCATTGTTTCATCCCTTACTCTAAAACAAAATTTGTTCTTGATCAGGAAACCAGAGATTAGAGCTCGATTGGAATGCATCTTGACTCCGTTCCAACTCGAGTAAGAAACTATGACAGTGGAGACACCCTTGATGATGGAGTTACAGTAAGAAAATGAAGTCAGAAAATGGAGTTATAGTTACAAAGTCAAAAGAAACTAATGTGTAGTAGCTGGCCATGCTAGAGACAGTTGCAACCATATTTGACTAACAAGCAAGAAAATGAAGTCAGAAAAAGGGATTAAGTTACACAGGCATTGAAGGTACAAGTTACAACCATATATATTTGACTAACAATACCAACTTTACATAAATAAACTTTTAAATATATAGGATTTGGAATTACTATTTCCATCTTTCCAACTTTACATATTAATTATACTTTCGCCTTGTCACTTGCAGTTACATCTTTCTGGTATACATATATAAATACATATGGGATAAAAGAACATAGGAAATACTTTAAAAACATCAAGGACCAAGTAGTTTGTGCAAGTTATCTTACCTATTCATCAAGTGCTTACATGATGAAAAATAGGGATACGGTGAAATTGTGTCCGAGAGCAGCAGTAAGAAACTAAAAAGTACAAGGTTGGAGAACACTACTTATGAACTCAAAACATCAGATTTGTACATTTCAACATTTCTGAAAAATATACACCATGTTCTTTGTGGATTCAGCCAATATTTCAACATTTATGAAAAAATGCACCATGTTCTTCTATTTAGCCAAAATGTTGGGTATACAGGATCATGTTTTGTTCTTAAGAACATATCATGCCACAGCTTTTCACATTAGTTTCGGGGTAGGAGTCTTGATGCTTAAATTCATATGCCTATTCAAAGAGCCTTAATATAGTGTTAAGAATATATCATCCCTCACTTCTTAAACTTTAGTTGTTTCATGTCGATACAATTTAGTTCTTACAAAACATCTTTGAGTTAGCAAAATAAAAAATGTAATAGAACCATAAAAAAGTAACAGAACCATATAAAAAAGTAATATCACCAAATCAACTATTGAAACTTTGATAGTACGAGGATGATAGTTATGGAGTATGAATAATAGTTGAAGAAGCGCGCATCTGAGGGCTATATATTTAAGTTTATTCATACCAATTTGATGTGGTGTAAGTTTCCTCTGGATTACAAAGTAATATCACCAAAACACTATGACAAACCCAAAATTAGTGGTGTGTTTATCTCACCATATCATGTCATCTTATTTGTGTCCCTGCAACATATAACAAATTCACTTCTTACAATTATTTGTTTATGTATTGAAGAGTGGGAAAATGACGTATGTCCATATAAAATTTATGCAAATCATATCAGACATGTAGACAACAAGATTGCTTCTCCAACAATTTTAAGATTTGAATGGGGATATAATGAAGCTGAATATCTAACTCAAGAATAAGGATTAGGTAAAAAACTTGAACTTATTATGGCAGAGCTTGAATTTTTGCATTGGTCTACATCCACTAGCAAGGGGCCTTATTGCATGGTCATTCAACTGTACCAAGTTTCAAATGTACACAGCTTAGAGCAATTTTCTCCAATAGCTCTCATGGAAGTGGTGGTCAATTTGCTTGTTGGTATGCGGAGTCATCACATATGCAACCGTATGAATGATTTTCAATTAGATACATATAGCTAACAAGAAAATCTCGCTAAAAAGTATACCTCGCTAAAGCTCGTTGGAGTGCGAACTCCTTGCCAAAGCAACCTACATAATTGGAGATTTTAGTTAAATAAAAATCATACTAGTAATGATATTTTTATATTGAACTGGAATTCTTTATTACTACCTACAGACATAGTTACCTGGAAACCATTCTTAGGGCAGTTGTACATATAAGTTTTACCATTTCCACATATCGTAGCACAAAAATTCCCAAAACCTCCATCATTCTACAACCTATTCCATGCTGGAGGAGGTCAGTACATAAAATTTTTTAGCTAAAGCACTAAAGTTATAAGAAATTGCACATGAAGAAAAAAGTTTGTAAGAGTTAGTAAGAAGGAATCGCCCCTCTTCGTCGCCCATATGCCAGTTATGCACCATCGATTACCTGATCAGCCTCCCAATATGTCACCATTGGAAGACTCGAGACTTCTAAAATACGTTTTTTAGGGTTTTTTATACGAAAAATAAAATAAATTAGGCTCGAGCAGAACTGCATTCTTAGTCATTGGGACTAGTCTCACTTTTGTTTATGATTGATCGAACTTATGAGAACAGCTTGGTATCATATTGTTTTGATAATCACTTTGACTTGTCTCGGTCATAAATATAAAAAACATTGCAATAGTGAACCTTTCAGTTTGATGTGTAATACAAATGAAGATACTTAATTAGTACCAAAAACCCTCCATTTTTAATATAAATACCTCTCATTTTACTAACCTACACCTGGACATAATTCTCGACCATTCCTATCCTCTTTAAAGTGTAATTGTCTCTGAGTTGTGTACTAATTTGCACGCTCATTACCTATCTAATTAGAGCCTCCATGGGCTAAGGCTCACTCAGTGCTACAGATGTTACAACTGACACTTTGTCGATAAAACTCAGTTTTTAGTCAGTCAGAGATTCTGAGAATAATCAAAGGAGTTCAAATAGCCACTTGAATCATTGTTCTTCATGTTTGCCACTTGAATCAACTTCAACAATATTGAACTTATTGGGGTTGGAGTTCAAATAGCCACTTGAATCATTGTTCTTCATGTTTGCCACATTATAAGGAGATCAAGAGAGGGCTTCCTAGCTACCATCCTTGACGCAGCAAGTGGTGGCTTCTGTCCAGTACATTGTTGCATCAAATAAAACATGGATAATAAAGGTAAATGATTATGTTGTACAATAATTGCTCCGAAGAACACTGTCTCACTTCAACAGTAGTAGCAGAATCGTATTTTTATGGATATAAATCAAGAAATTTGAAGCATCCAAGAGTATTTGATGATAAGAAGAGACTGAAATAAAAATTCAATCAGTTCTTAACCTTTTGCTCATTCATATCACGCTTTCACTTTACTTGAAGTATGTTATGAAAGCTTTCTGATCGCAAAACCTCTTGAGCCTTCAACTGACAAACATAAAGTAATTTCGTGATAACAGTATCCAGATATGTCTTTGGAAGCACAGAAAATTCAAGTAATATCAGCTAACACATATAATGCAGCAACATATTAAACTCATTTTATGTGTCTTAAGTTTAGTACAAGCGCACCAAGGTGCCCCAGGTGTGTGCTCGACAACCTGAACTCTGGAATATAAAGTGGCATATACACGATGACCGCACGATCACGACACGATAGATACGATAAGATGTATGATAGGGTTAAAAGCTAGAGACGTGGTAAGAAAGGAGGCAATACCTCAATCAACCCAGTGCTCCTTTTTTTCCTTTCCCTTTAGGGCAGCCTAGGAAACTTGTGGACTACTTCCATGCTTTCTCAGAGGAAATGATTGGTTGGCTTTGAGTAAGGCATCAACAAATCAAACCACCCTCTCCCAATGAAAAAATCGTAGCCACCTTTGTTTAAAGTGTAAATTGACCTCACCAACCATGCTTTCCTATCTCTCTCTCTCCACACTGCTCTAGTGCTCGTCCCTTTCAATCCAAAATGGCTTCTTCAGTATGATTTAGGTTTTAGAAGAAAAAATGTAGATGGAAGAATCTATAACCTGCTTGAGTTTGGAGAGGGAAAGCTTGGAGCCCAAGAGAAGACTTCTTCAACCTCTCCGTGACGGTCAGGAACTCATGTGTTCGGTCCTAATATGAGGGTTGTCCTGATCTCGATCTCTGAAACCCTAATTATCTCTCAATTTCCACAATATTGGGGATTTTTGTTGCTACAAAACTAGGGCTGAAGGGATTACTCAGATTAGGAAGAAAGATGAGAGAAATGGAGAAGGAAAGGGGGTTTTTGAGAGAAGAGGGAATTTTTAAGTAGAGAGGGAGGATTTTTCGAGTGAAGGGAGATTTTTGAGGGAGGAAGAGGGTTTTGCTCCAGAGCGATTGAAAGTTTGGTCTCTGGTTCTTGGATAAAAAGGAACAATCAACCGTCAACAAATATAAAAAATTTAAAAAATTACTATAATGGCATTTAAAAAAATCATGGTAATTTTTTTCTCACATATATTAGTTGACTGCTATCACCAATTTGTCAATAAAAAAATGATATTTCTTGACAGATTCTCAAAATCGTCAACTATTATGGTAAAAATTTGATAAATTGACAAAAAATATGCGTTTTCTTGACGTATGCCTAAAACCGTCAAGATTACCCCCTTTTCTTGATGGTTTTTCACGACCGTCAAGAAATAAATCGTGAAGAAAAGCCATTTTTCTTGTAGTGGTTTTTCGGTGGTGACAACAATTGAGGTTGAAAACACCAAGAAATAGTTAGTGAATAAACATGAAATTGAAGGGAAGATGTAGAGGATGAAGTATTGAGGGGGGTTTACCTATGAATTTGATGTACAAACTGTGGTAAAAGTGTGTGTTCCCTAGCAGTCTCCACAACACGTTCTGTTAGTAGGGGCTGAATATGAGAAGCAATTAAAGGAAAAAATGGTGAAAGGGTTTGAATAATAAGTTGAGGTTGTAGATGAGAGAAAAATGGTGATATGGACTGAATTTGGGGAAGAGTGGAGTGATGGAAGGGTGGTTATTCAACCACCCATTGCAGTGGGTTAAATTTTTGGCCGCCAGCTGTCATGCCCCGACCCAAAAAATCGTTCGTCCTCGCATCGATTTATCCGAATCATCGTCCTCGCTGGGGTGTGATGTGGTACGAGTCTAGAGTTGCACTCGTACAAGGCAAGATGACAAGTTCTCAAATAGTTATCTTTGATATTGTTATTTAGCAGAAGAAAACAAGAGTATAGGAAACAAATCTTTTTATTAAATAAATGAACTGAGGTTACAAAGGCTTTCAATAGCCCATATGAAATTTCCAGATTGGTTACAACTGTTATCTTCGCAACGAAGCCATCTTTTGTAAGTCTCGTACACGTAAGCACACTTCACTTTGATATAGTTATTCTCCATTCCTTGCGTCGTACATTCGATGCACGCCTCAATTTGGTATTTCCATATTCTATGCCTTAGTATTCAATGCGTTAGACTTATGTTCCTTCCCTCCGACTCGTGCAAATGAGGCACTCCTCGATAGGATATTTAATGTTCTATAGCTCGTACACTGAGGCACTCGCGCCGATATTGTCTTCCAATGTTCTAGCTTACTAACTCGTGCACGGGGGCACGAATGACTTGTGCGCTGAGGCACTCGTTGATACAGTTATCCCATATTCTTATAGCTTACGCACCGAGACGTTCGTCATTACGGTATTTTGATGTTCAATAATGACTCTTGCATTTGATGCACATTTTATTTTGATTGTTCTATCTAGTGTTCGATACGCACTACGTTTATCTTTTGATCGATGCCACGCCCGTGGTCTCGATAGTTAACTTAGCATATAATGGCATATTTTAGTTAGGCATGACGGAGTAAGAAAAAAGAGTCAAAGTCCCCGCCCCCCCACCTTAAGCCGATATGTCTTGTAGTTTCGCCAAGCCAATGCAGCTCGATTTTATAATTTTGTTGCACGAACAACTCTTCTGACTTAGCCGTTCGAGCACTTCGTGCTTCGCTGAATTATCTGACCGATTTGGCTTACCGTGCCTATGCCTCAGTCCATTGCGAGACGGCGATTTGGTTTTACAGACCCCGTTGTAAATAAGGCAAAATGCTGACCTTTTATATTTCAGCGTAAACGTATAGCCTGACACGAAACCAACTAAAATCAATATTCGTTTGAATCGGACTTGTGTGTTGCATCAATTTGATTTCTTAGAATCTTCGAACCGACTCAATGCTTTCCCTTGAGCCAACCAAACACTTGCATTGAACTTACTCGATGCATTCCTCGGGTCAACATAACTTTTCGAGTCAACGACTCAGCATAATGCATCATACGGAGTAGGGTATTACATAATATACCACTCAAAATAAGGTTCATCCTCGAACCGAAACCAATACTCAATTCCAAGTGTTTCTCTAGATCATTTCATGATCTCATCTCACTATCGTTTGGATTATACTACTTAATTTGGAATCATTCACATATTTTAGGTGTCCCATCAATATATGCATTTCAACCAAGCTCAGTTGTAGGATTTTGGAACAAAGCTAACATGCCACTTCTTATCCTCAATTACTTGTCATCTCGTACTCTCGATCGAACTTATCTCTAGCAACTATTCTCAAAAATTTTATCACATACATATATTCGATACTTACGTGATTCATTCAACAAAATTATAGCATGCAACGCGATTCAAAAACCACATTTCTTATTTTCATAAGTTTTATATGGACCATCAATTCTATGCGTCGCTTCAAGCCGTCGCGCATCCGATCGCAACAAGTCTCTGCAACGCCTTGCTTTTGTACGACGTGACAAAAGGTTGAACAAAATTTTTGCTTTATTAAACATATAAGGTATCTATGTACAAAAAAGAAAGTCCTAAACAGGATATTCTAAGTACAGGGAGAAAAGGTTTCTGGAAAAGTGTGACGGTGGAAATCGAGCGCTGCAGTGACTCCTTTACTTTGTTGACGATCTGACAATGAATCAACCTTGTTGTGGCTCTCTGGCACCTTTAATGGGACTCTGGGGTCACCAATCAAGAGGCTGTCTGGACGAGAAGATCCCTTGAAGATGGTTGGTTCTTTGGTTGATAGGTAGATGAGGGTGGTCGACTCTTGGTGGATAGAGATTGCTGATCCTTTGAAGATTGTCGATTGTCAATATTTTCTCTCTTTTTGGTGGAAGAAGAACTCCTTCTATTTATAGAGAACCGAGCACATATGCGATGTGTATTAGGGTTCCTGAGATATGAAATAATCTGTTGTCATTGCACGGTGCGGGCTTTTACGGCACTGACACGTGGTGGACATCGAGATTTCCCTCAAACGTGATCTCTGGTGGTTATAAATATAATCGAAGGAGGTGACACATGGCACGTGCCGATTTGTTTGCTCGAATACAGCCAAGTAAATCTTAGAATTTTATCCTAGATTTGGAGTCGAACTGATCCTCGTCTAAAATCTAAATCAATCTGATATGATATTAATCATGATTTTATCCCAATCTTCTCTGCAAGAGGCAATTTAAACAAACCAATTGGGGTGGACCCATGCTTCATGTACCTCTGGTGAGGACTAAGTGCTGTTGTGCTTTTGGGACAACGAGTAGACCGTGCTTCTGGAGACGACGGAACCTCTGTGCTATCATACGACGAGTGGACTTGGCTTCGAATGACGACGAGACTTTTGTACATATAGAGCAACTTATGAAGCTGTGTTTTGGGCTACCAGAGTCACTGTATTGTAGGCGACAAGTAGGCTTGTGCTTCAGGTTGGCGAGGTTACTGTGCTTTTGGAGCGATAGGTTGACTTGCATTGGTTACGATGGGAGTTCCCAAGTCTCATGTAGAGAATTGACATAAGCTTCTAATCCGGAGCAGATGACTGTACCGTGGGAATGGAGATGGTGTCAGCATATCATCATCCTGTGCCTCATACAGATGCAGGTAAGTAGCTGCACCTCTGAACAGTGAAGGCGTTGGCTGCGAAGGGAACGATATGACACCCTTGTGCGTCTGAGATTGGCGCAGGCAGGTAGCTGTGCCTCTAGAGTGAAAATACTGGCTTCTAAAGTAAAAGAAGGAGAGGGGGGCCTACCACTATCTTGTTTCGAAGGTTGGCACAGGCAGGTAGCTGCGCCTCTGGCTTGAAGGCTTTGGATTCTTCAAAGTACTGAGTTACTGATATGCTTCTAAGAGGCTGCGTCCACAAGAAAGTCAGAACATGCTTCGGTGGAGGTCAATCTTCCAGCGTGTGCATCAAAAAGAAGGAAGGTTGTGCTTCGATGAAGAATGCATCCCTTGTAGATTCCTCTAGGCTTTTGTCAAATCTGTACTAGATCTTTTGTAAAAGAACAGAATTAATCCCTTATGTATAATCCTGATGTGTTTGTACTAGACTTTGGTAGACATGACAATAAAGGGACTTCTCTCCATATCTTCTGTTTAGTCTTTTTTAGTACTGAGCGTCAGTCTTCTGCATTTTCTGCGCTCTGGCGAAGGGATGTCTTCAGCTGAGATTTTTCATGCTTCTATAAGACCCCCTTCAAAGTGTCCCGAACTTGAGTCAAGCTCGGGATACTTTGAACAGAAATAAGAACACGTGTCAGGACTGTACGAGCTTGGTGATGGCTGGTGTCATGCCCAGCCTTAGCATTAATTATTCTGAGTCATCATTTCAGAGCATGGGCTCCTGATGGCTTCTTGATATTGGAGCCTCTTGCGTCTTTGCAGGGATCGTAAATCTCTTTAGCAGAGGAGGTTCAGAGTTACATTCCTTTGGTCACTCGTAGTACTGTCATCTGTCATGGAGTGGAGCTTTAGCTTAACTTGTAAGCTTCCTTTTGACTAATGTCTGGCTCGTGCTTGGACCATGTGAACATCCTACATAAGGACTGCCCCTTCAAGAGAAGACTCAGCTGCTTCAACAATGGCCTTGCTTGCCCAATGTTCGGTTCCTGGTGATCATGGAGTTTGTTTGAGGCGGTCGTCGGTGGCAAACCTTTTTTATCCAAGGTTGCCATGTTGACCGAGGAATGGCAAGGCCTGCTGCTGTGGTTGCTCTCTCTGGCCAGCTGGGGAGAAAGAGGAGTCTTGTGCTGGTCTTCATCCCTGGCTCGGGCCAGTAGCAGCTTCGGACGGTGGCTTTGTAACCCCCAGTTTTTCAAATGAGGATAATTTTGAAATTTTGTAATTATAATCATTTAATAATAATATTTTAGTCATGATATAATTTTTGGTGATTTTTAGTTATTTTAAAAACTATTTAAAATAGTGATTGGTGATTTTGATGATTAACTAGTGTAACCCTAGAATTGCTAAGCCTAGAGACCAACCATGACCAAGGGAGCCTAGTCATGTGATTAGAATGTCATATTATTACTTTTTAGCCTAGGGATATTTTGGTCATTTGATAATTTTGTGAATTTATAATTTATATTAATTAAATATTGTGCTAGTCTTTTAGTTAAGCCTTAACCTACAAGTTAACCTAACCTAGATTAGTCTTGAGGTTAGAATTAAGGTTAGAACATTCCTACTAAGTGCCAAGGTTAGTAATATCTAGATATTATTAAGGTAGGATATTTTTCTTTTAAGATATTTGTGAAAAGAAGCCTTGAACCAATAGGAAGGCTTGGGTGGAGGAACCTCAACCACTCATCTAAAACTCTAATTTCCTTAGATGAACAACCACACAAGACCCCCTTTCCTATAAAGTCACATTAACAAAAGCCTTAGCCTCTTTTACAACCCTAGAAAAGCCCTACTTTGTTCTTCCCTAAACTCCTCCCAATTAATCCAAATTGAGCCCAAATTGAGTCAAATCAATTGCATCATCATCCCCAACATTAGAGGAGACTTGTGGGTGCTTGCTAGCAAGGTTCGAGGACGGTTGAATCGGAGAAAATCGAGGAAGACGTCGAATCGAGGCTTTTACATTGAGTTTGAACACTCAATAGGTAAAACCCTACAAACCCTAGTAAATTCCTGATTTCTTCCCATAGATGCATTCATTTAGGGTTCCCCTAGGTGTAGCCCAAGTTTGGTTGGATTTCGTGTCCGTTCGATACCGTATCGGACACGTATCGATGTTTTTAATTAGGTGTTTGGTGAAATGTTCCAATGGATTGATTTAAACCAATTTCAAATCTAATTTCAGTTTTGGGTAGCCTAATAGGTGGGGATTAGATTTGTGAATGACTGAACACATTTTGGATCTCTGTTCGTGTCCAAATTGGACACGAACCCACTGTTTGGACACTGCACAGGGGAGTACTGTGCTCCCCTGCTGCTCGGGAGTCCTAGCGGACACGACACAACACCTAGACACACGAAAATTTGTGTGTGGGTGCGGGAAATCACTGTCATTAAGCACACAAAATTTCAGGCAATACCATCGAGTATTTTGGGAGATATCTCGACTGCACGGGTCGTGCACACACACACACGCGGGATTTCGCCCACTGATACGCGTTCCAAACTCGGACACGACACAACTTGGCCACGACTCAGGCACCTAGACACATACCCCTATACCCCACGTACCCTCTGGACATGAGCACGAGGCTCGAGGGTCGACACACGAGTCCCTGGGACGCTTTGTCCCTCTGCACGAGGCTGCATGTACTGTATTTTTTGATACTCTGTTTAATTCGTGTTTTGGACACGTCGTGTCCACTTTTGTGGACACGACACGACCTATATAACACCCTAACATGTGCATGACACTTTCTTGTTCATCGATTTGCTGTTTGCTGCTAATTCGAATCCTAATTCTAGGGTTCCTATATTTTTCCTGATACGGTTCACTGATTCAATTCCCATTTTTTTTGACAGTTCGATATTGAGTTTTCTTTGAGGAATTCAAATACATTTTGATGTTGTAGTAGGCTCCATAGGTCATGTTGGTGTTTTATTTTAAATCGAGTTTTCAAAGGATATGTTTGGTATTCGAAATTGAGGGAGGGAAATGGCATTTATGTCTTAGTCCGTATTCTGAAACTAGTTTATCAGTTCTCATCCATGGTGTTTCAGTCTTTAAACATGCACATCCATTGCATCCTTAAATCCCCCTGCCTACTGAATCACTCCTGCACTATACACATTATATTCACAGTAGCATGTACTGCATTCAATATTGCATAACATTGTATTACCTACACTTGTATCATAGCCTAAACTGTGTTCTGTCCTGGGTTATCTCAAGGCTTGAAATTGATCCTTAATGTAAATTAGTGTTACTTTATTAGGTGTTACATGAATACATGTCTGGGGTTAAGTATGCATAACTGGGATTGTAATTGCATGACTGGAGATTAATTGTAAAAGCATGTTGATTCTAATGGGTCTGTATGCCATGTTCTGATACCATGGTTTAAAATTGTTTCAAAATTCAACATGCAGAGTGAACTGTTGTTTTAGTCCATAAATTATGATGTTAATACTTGTAATTAGTAACTATGTGTGATGTCACATATTGGGATTCATAGGAGTTGGATTGATTTCAATTTACATGTTGATAACTGAATGAAATCTGAACCCCTACTCCCTTGTATCCCTCTATCCACACACACTTTTGCACACTGAAATCTGAGAATTGAGAATGGCATGGACTTTCTACACACACATGCATTGACACGATTACATGTATTATCATTGACACACTGAAATTCCTAAGTCATTCCCTGTTCTACACAACTACCTACTGCATATGGTGACACAGGACACTTACACACACATTCACATTGCCCATGTTCCAGGTAAACCCTGTCATATACACCACACTGAATCCTATCACATAAACTGCCATATTCCTATTACCTTAACTATCATGACACATATCACACACACAAAAACCTGAGAACACTCTTTACACATTTCAATCCTAAGAGCACTCGACATGTCATGTATACAAACTGTCAAACACACACACAAAAAACTGATTTTTGACACCAATCACATTCCTGAGATTAGGATTTGGGTTGAAACATGTCGATTCACTATTTTAACTGAAAATTGAACAATGAACTAAAACCTGAAAACTGATTTCTGGGTTGGGGATTCAATGGATTGTTAATATAGGTTGTTCGGGTCTGTTCTCATATTTCTGAGGCTAAGAATAGGGATTATGTGTAGGTGTTTTTCTCCACACTATCTTGACCTGTCCACACGTGGACCTGAGTCCAGTCTCTGCATCCCATCAATTGTCCTGTATTCCCAAATGAGCCCTGCAAACATTTGAACATGTCCTGCAAATTGTATTCATTGCATAAGCTATTCACTGCATGTTTCACTAACATGTTTCAGTTCACTGAAATTCATTGCATAAGCAATCCATTGCATTCATTGCATAAGCTATTCACTGCATGTTTCAGTTCACACACTATGGCCTTACCAGTAACTCGCTATACCATTGGCTAATGTCCTAGATTGTATAAATTCAGTCATGCCTATATGCAATTGTTCAACCTCCCTTAACAGTTTAGGCAGTATAAATTAGAGGTAGGTGAGTTGTGGCCTACTTGTATAGGCAGAGGTCATTTAGGCCACCCTATTTATATGTATACATATATTAGATAACCTATATGTTGTACATTTATATATTATATTTACTTGGAAGGTATAGATGCAAGTATGTATAAATGTATGTATATATGCAATGTATAGATTCTATGTAAACATGTAATGAAATGAAATGTAACTATAGTGTAAGTAGAGATGCAATGTAGGATACAATGTATATAGGCATGTATGAATGGACATGTATGCAAGTATGTATGTACATTTATATATTGTATCTATAGATGGCATAGGCCTTGAGAGTATATATGGCTTAGATTATAGACTTATTATTTAGACTTATGAATGACCAACCCTAACTAGTTGACCAAGATAGCCTTGTCGATTGACCCAGTTTGACTAGATATTGACTTGGTTTGACCCAGAGTTGACTAGAGTTGACTTTGACCTAGATTGGCTTAGAAATCATGTAGATTATATCGTAAATTTCATCAATCTTATTTTAAACACATTATAACCCATATTGCTCTATTTAGGACATTGTGACTCTGGTGCAGACATCTGATATTACATTACTCTTTTCAGAGTATCAGGCGAGTACATTCTCTGATAGTTCTTTCATTTACTTGTCAATTACTGTACTTCAGTTCTAGTTAGTTTTATGTGATTCTTACAACACATATGGATATTTTTGGGTTCATGTATGCGACACACATACCATTTTGCCTGGCCTCTATTTCTGGAATCACTACTGGCATCACCTTCTGGAACCACTACTGGAATCACCTACTGGAATCACCTACTGGAATCACTTGCCGGTATCATCATATTTTGCTGGACTCATCTCGATTTCTCGTGTCGTATTCTAGATTCACTTGTACTTGTGGGCGGAAAAATATTAGAGTAGACATGTGAACATTACCCAAATACTGGAACCACTCCCTTGGAATTATACTGGAATGATAGCCATTCCACACTTCGCGAGTGTGCGATGTGCCATATTACCTACAGCCGTTTACATGTCGATCTCGGTATTTTAAAACATACTGTTAGAGTATAGGCTGGACTCACCCTGGAATCATTGATCACTATGACTGGAATCGTCTCGTACTTTATTCATCTTGTATAAGATTCGTCTTGTACTGGACTTACATTGGAGTTACACTTGTCTACATTTACTGTCTAGACTTATATCATGTTACCCTGGTTCAGCTAGCTTCTACTTTACAGTTCTTATTGCCATGATTCTTCTCTTGTTTAGTTACTTACTTTCCTTGTACTTTATTTGTCTCTATACCATCACCTGTATACAAACTACTATGTTCATCAATAAAATTGTCTATAACTGCTTTATAGTTCTCTGTCATTTACTTGGGATTTCTTGATGAATTGTACTCGTTCTTGTCCTGACTGGACCTGTTGAAAATATTATAGATGATTGCCCTGAGGACATTTGCCCTACTTGACTTGGAGCAGAAGATGGCTTAGCTACCTATGGCCCCGACACTCAGGAGTGATCGGGAGACTATCTAGTAGACTTGGCTTAGTTTTTATGTTTTAGAACTTGATTTGTAATAACTTGAGATACGAGTTTGTATTTGAGTTTGTTAATATTATTATTTAGTAGTTTTTAATTGTTGTTGTTTAGTCTTTAGTTATAAACTTTTGTGTTATCGTATCGTGCTTAGACTATGATTGAGATTTCATTATATCTATACTTGTCCTCCGTTCGGATTTGAGATATTGACAAGTACATTATATAATTGTGTGAGTTGTTGATTAGATAGTAACCTAGGATAGCGTTCTACCACCGACACTGCGACGTAGGCTGGACGTACCCACTTCTCGTGCCCTTACTCTAGGATACGGGTCGTAACACGTTTTAAGTGGTGGCCCATGCAAGTCGAGTTTATGTAGTGGTATTCGAACTAGAGTATCACTACAGCCTGCGATAGGATTGAGAGATAGGCTTTAACGGAGAGGTACTCAATCACAGTTAGGACTACTTGAGAAGATTCCTGGGATGACTCTTGAGAATCTCGTTATAAACTATCTCGAAATTCGATTCCGACATTTTCTGTCTACTTTCTTGTTCAACGTTGAATTTGATTCTTGGTATTCATTATTGACTTAATTTTCTACCAAGATAACATTATGGGCTAGGTTGCCTCAGTCATAGAATCTAGAGTCTTTTACAGCCATATTAGCTGGTTTGGCGATGAAATAGAGTCTAATTTTGGATGTATTTCTCGGGTGTAGAAATTTAAGATTTTTGCAGCCAAGCTAGCGGCAATATGAAAATTTTAAATACCATGATTCTAGAGGTATGTACCTTAGTCGCGGACTCTATGGATTATCGCTGTAGTACTTACTGGCGTAATGAGGATTCTGGTAACATGGTTCTGGATAGACGGGTATGATTATCAGATTTTAGAATATATACCATATAGATGGTGCCCTAGTATGATGGAATGGAATATCAGTGTGGATGTTACTTGAGTATCATGGATTAGATAGAGGGAGCTAGGTCACTAGGCAGACATCCTTTTTTACGGGAGAGGGAGGATAACCAATATTACAATTACCTATAATATAACCTTTTAGGTTGTTGCCGAAGGATACATATCATTCTCTCTTCATCGATAGTGATGCGAAAAGATTTGCGTCTCCCGTCATATGTCGCGAGCATCCACTATCGAGAATCTACTTACTTTTAGTTGAGGAGGGAAGGTCCACCTACATCAAGAGTAGATGTGACCTTTGGTACCCAAGTTCTTGAGGGTCCTGAAAAGTTAGTTTTTGGAAACCATGCATATATCTTTCTATCTACTAATCTTCTAATTCTATATTGTGGTGAAATGTGTCCATGTAAACCACAATAAGTACATGTAGCATTCCTATTTATATTAGGAGCATGCTGATGATGTCTATAAGTAGAGTGATGAGGAGAAGTATGATGATATATAGAATTAGCATGGTGATGATGACTATGTGTAGAGTGATGTGGAGTGGCATGGTGATAATGTCTATATGGAGTAGCATGGTGATGATGTCTATATGTAGAGTGATGGTGATGTGGTTTTTGTGCAACATGATGATGATTGTATCTATGTGTAGCATGATGATTTTGTGACATATGATAATTATTTCTACGTGCATGTGGTTTGTGTCCTTTGTGAAAGTGTGTGTATATGTAAGCATGGTTACGTATTGTAGGTGGATGACGTGGATGACTAGTATGAGAGGTATCATGCTTTGTGTGTGTCTCATGAAATTGGGTTTGAGGTTGAGCAACCTGTTTTTCCAATTTAGTCTCTAGTTTCTTAGAGACAACTTGCAGTTCAGTAATCTTAGCATTCAAACCATGCATCTTAGTAATAGAAATCTTGTGTCTACTCTTTTCTTCTGCAAGCTCCGTGTTGAGTGCTGTGATTTCTTGTGTTTGTTGTTCAATGCGTGCTTCGGCATCATGTAAGCTTATTTTAAGCTTAGACACCTCATCTGTTACATCCGTGGGTGAAGTGTCTCTAATATTATCAAGTAATAGAGAAAGTCTTTGAATTTCGACTTCATGACTTTTGATTTTGTCCTTGGCATGTTTGTATTTACCAATGACCTTTTTGTGATCATTAAGTAAATCGGTGAAAGCATCGCCAAGTTCATCAAAAGTGAAGTCATCAAGAGTTTCGTTTGATACCTTGTCGAAAGTTGCCATTAGGCAAACATTAGCCATATCTTGAGGATGTAGGAACGAAATAGTAAAGCGTAATACTCTAGAGGGGGGTGAATAGAGTTGGCAGCGGAATAATGCTAATTAAAAAAGTTAGCAGCACAATCACAGAATATTAATCACAACTAAAATAATGTAAAGGCAAAGTTAAGAGAGCAAACGCAAAGACAGCGATGTATACTGGTATCCCTCTGTTGAGGACTAATCCAGTCGGTAGAACTCTTGCTACCAGTTGAATCCACTATTGGAAAAATTGCAAGTTTTCTTACGAAGTCCTTGCAACTTCTACAACGCGAGCTTTGATACGAAGAACTCGTCCAACTTCAAATGTGAAGAGGTATTCTTCAATCAAGCCTTCTGATTACAATCTCTCAGAAACTTCTAGACCGTACCGCACTGGCAAATTGACTAGAGGATTGTAACTGGCTTGGGATCTAAAATTGAAAGCTCTAGAAAACTCTTTGGAAGACTGAAAGCTTTAGATAGAGAGAAGATTGAAAGTGAATGAGTGAATTGAAATGATCGAAATCCTTCTATATTTATAGGAGTTCCAAAGGCAGACTTCTGTCAGAATTCGGGCAGAATTCGGGCAGAACTCTTTGAGCAAATCTCGGTCAAATCCGCAACTGCAGGAGGACCAAGTTCCAGAGATTCAAAATCACAACGGCCACCAACCGAACTCTGGCCGAACTCTGGCCGAACTCGGTCCGAGTTCTGTCAGGGTTAAGTCAGGGTTTAGTTAGGGTTTTTGAAAAAAGCTTTTGGTGATTTTTGAAAACCTTTTTGAAAACCTTTTTGTAAACCTTTTTGAGAGGTCATTTTAAAAACATTTTGAACTCATTTAGGGATAGCCTATTTGCCAGTACGACTCGGTGTACAACAAATTCCTAGACTCAAATAAAATGAAAATCATATTGCATAGGAAATACAGACTCGAGTAGGCAAACAGATCTTCGATCTTGAATGGAGTGGATAGCCAATCTTGCTTATGTCCAAGAATCCGAGATGTCCCAACTAACTTTATATATCCAGACAGAGTTTAATCAATTATTAAAATCAGGTTGACCATATGACCAATGGGCCAACAGAGGAGAGTCCTTTTCTTCCTCGGAGTCACTAGCTTCGCTTTCATGCCAAATGCTTGTGTTGGCATATTTCTTTGAGGAAGTCTTCTTGTATGGCTTCTCATAACGGTTGACTAAATATCCTATAAATAGGCCAAGAATTGAAAAACAAATGGCAATGACGGTGGCAGAATAAAGCTCAATATAATCGGCTTTGTTTGTGTATCTGACGGTGAACAGAATAAAGCAGAATAAAGCATTTAATATCTCTCATTCCTGTCTATAGCACAGAATAAAGCATTAATAGCTCTCGCGTCTAGACTTGCCTGTTTTTTCTCCTCGTCAGAATATTTGTCATATGATTTTTCAACGAGATCACCATTGACAACTATTCTGGCAGGCTTTTTGTAACCGTCAGTGATGATAGTCCACAGGTCAAAGTCTAGCGACTTGAGATAAAAGCTCATCCATGTTTTCCAATATGTGTAGTTAGTTCCATCAAATAGGGGAGACCTATCAGTGGACTACCCTTCACCGTGATTGTAAATCAAGGATTGTGTGGTTGCCATGGATCAGCTCTAGGATGTTAGTCCTTGTTGAGAGAACCTAGCTCTGATACCAATTGAAAAACAGATGGCAACTCTAGAAGAGGGTGAATAGAGTTTATAGCGATAATAGCCAATTAAAAATTTAAACTCTTTCACAAGAAAAACTAATTAGAGTAAATACGGAAATAAATAAGGAGCACGAAAGCATACGCAAACACAACCGATTTTAAGGAGCTTTATTCTGCCACCGTCAGAATTGAAAAACGTCATGTGGCAGAATAAATAGGCCAAGAATTGAAAAACGATAGTCCATATCGTGTGGCAGAATAAAGCATATTGAAAAACAGATGGCAACTCTAGAGGGGGGTGAATAGAGTTTATAGCGATAATAGCCTGTTGAACTCATTCCTGTCTATAGCACAGAATAAAGCATTAATAGCTCTCGCGTCTAGACTTGCCTGTTTCTTCTCCTCGTCAGAATATTTGTCATGTGATTTTTCAACGAGATCACCATTGACAACTATTCTGGTGGGCTTTTTGTAACCGTCAGTGACGATAGTCCACAGATCAAAGTCTAGCGACTTGAGATAAAAGCTCATCCTTGTTTTCCAATATGTGTAGTTAGTTCCATCAAATAGGGGAGGCCTATGAGTGGACTGCCCTTCACCGTGATTAGAAATCAAGGATTGTGTGGTTGCCATGGATCAGCTCTAGGATGTTAGTCCTTGTTGAGAGAACCTGGCTCTGATACCAATTGAAAAACAGATGGCAACTCTAGAGGGGGGTGAAAAGAGTTTATAGCGATAATAGCCAATTAAAAATTTAAACTCTTTCACAAGAAAAACTAATCAGAGTAAATGCGGAAATAAATAAGGAGCACGAAAGCATACACAAACACAGCCGATTTTAAGGAGCTATATTCTGCCACCGTCAGAATTGAAAAACGTCATGTGGCAGAATAAATAGGCCAAGAATTGAAAAACGATAGTCCACGTCGTGTGGCAGAATAAAGCATATTGAAAAACAGATGGCAACTCTAGAGGGGGGTGAATAGAGTTTATAGCGATAATAGCCAATTAAAAATTTAAACTCTTTCACAAGAAAAACTAATCAGAGTAAATGTATAAATAAATAAGGAGCAAGAAAGCATACGCAAACACAGCCAATTTTAACCTGGTTTTCCTCGTGGAGGACTAGTCCAGGCCTGAGAACTCTAGCTCAGGATTAAATCCACTATTTGTGAAATAGTAGTTACACCCCGTGTCTTTTCTTCAGAAGAGCACGTCAACTTCTTACAAAGGATCGCAGTGGCGATGCTTGGAATTTTCCAAACGACTTCTTGAACTCTTGCACAAGACTCCTAACTGAGATGCTAAGCACTCGAGACTTAGGAAGCTTGTGGCTAGTAGATGAAGAAGGGTATGGCTTATATTGAGCTTTATAGAGAAGAGAAGAGAAGATGGGATGATTTAAAATGAGAGAATTCTTGGCCTATTTATAGGGTATTGGTAGGCAGAATTCGGCCAGAATTCTGGTAGGAATTTTCAAAAATTTGGCCGTTGGACAACTAGCAACCAGCCAACCCTAAAAATTAGGTTGCTGATTTTTAGGGGACAGAGTTCGGTCCGAACTCTGTGTGGAGGCAGAGTTCGGTCCAAACTCTGTATCCAGAGCACAAAATGGGTCTTAGGGTCCAATGGGCTTATTTTGGATGTGTGGAGCTTTATGGATTTTGAGTAGGTTATAGGGCAAGTCTCAAGAGCTCAGCACAACTCAGCTTACAACAGTCTAGACTCAATAAATATAAAAATACAGACTCAAAAATGACTTGCATTTGCAAAACTGAGCTGTCGTCTGGCTTGAGCTGGATGTGGTCGTCGTGTGTCGTATTAAATTATTACAATTATTATTTAGTCAATGTTATCAATATTTGGTTGACTGTGACTTTGTGTCAACAATCTACCCCATATTGATAATTGACAAAATAATAATTATATATTCAATATTCATACCTGGACACATGTAAAGATATAGCTCCCCCATAATTAGTACCGAGCTTAAGAATAGCTCCCCCGTAAACAATGCTGTGAATCTTGTTGGCCTGTTAATAAACATTCTTCCAAAAGCACATATAGAATAGAATATACATATCTCCCCCTTTTGGCATTTAGCAATTTAAGATAAACAAGTAATAACTGGCAAACACACCAAAAGATATGAGAAGAAATTGCATATAAACTGATATAACGACCAAATGTCTCAAGAGTCATAATGACATAAACTGATAGAACTACAAAAGTCTCAAAAGTCACAACCCACAATAAGTCTAATACAAACCAAGTACATAAAAGCAACTAAAAACAAAATGCATAAACCATAATCTATTATCCTCAGTAGCAGTAGCAGGGAGCAGTCCATATCCATCATCGAGTGCGTGAAGGCCCAGCGTCGTCCGATGGATCAGTAAAACAGCGATGAGGGTCCACAAAGGCTGCATCTGGATCCAAGTAGCGAATGACCCAAGGGTCATCGATATGATAGCCCTCACGACCGGGATCTCGCTCCATAGGAATGGGCATGGAAGGATGGCGAGACATGGAATACCTAATATCATACAGCGAGTTGCTGATAGCACTCATCTGCAAGGTGGTCCGATAATCCAGCCGAGTCCAACGATCGTCCTCCAAAGTGAAGCGATCTCGGAGCATGGTCTGAAAAGACTCGAGAGTGGCAGGAGGAGGATCCTGTCCAAGAGGAGGGGTATCTGGCTCATCATCAGAATTCTCAGACACTACTGGTGAGCCAATGGCCGCCTGAAGCCTCCTTGCCTTAGAGAGGAAGGCAAGGGCAGGTAAGAATGGACACTCATCAAGGGGTACATGAAACGCACGAAAGATCATAGGAAGGTATAATGCATAAACCAAAGATCTTGGTTTTTTTCCTACATTTAATCATCCAATCCATCATTGTGCGTGGAAGATTAAAGGGAACATGGAAGTGGAGATGGTCTAAGGCCGAGATTTCAAAATAAATGACTTCATCGGTAGAACCCGCTTTGGAGAGAATGGTGTTGAAAATGATCCGATGAAGCTCATAGAAATAGGGATTGAAAAATTTAGCCAAAAGCTTACGAGGACGTGTGTTAGGGCTACACAAGTCGTCCTTGAAGCTTTCAAGTGAAATCCCTTCGGGAAATTGAAATGATCTAGCTTCAATAAGCTTTTCCCAAGAATTAGGCTCTTGAAGCTCAAGATATTCGGCCAATTCAAAATCGTCAAAGGAGATATCAATTCCCGCAACTCATGAATAAATATGAGTATCATCATGGGTTAAGTTACAGTAGAACAGTTGAATAGCACTACGATAAATAACTGAATTTGTGGTAACAAGTTCATCAAGGCAAAGGTCATGAAAGAGTGCATCATATTGTGAGAATATAGTAAAGTTGATGGGGTGTCCCGCAAACACCGGACGTGTCCGAAAATCACTAAACCAATCATTTGATGCGTCAAGTGATACAAAAATTCGGTCGTCAAAAGTGTTTGGATCATGTGGGCATGGAGGATTGAACAACGGATGGATTTGTTGTTCAATGGCCGGTGCAACGGGTGGTGCAACGGGCAGTTCAATGCGTGGAGGAGCATTCGACGAGGATGCTCCCTCGGTCCGAAGTCTCTTCCCGCGGTTGAACAAACGTGGAGCCATAACACAATAGATAATGAAAGAAATTGAGATATAGAAAAGTATGGAATTATACCTCAACTAGTGATGAACAATGAAGGAGAATTGAAAAAGAAGCCTTCTCCTTGAGTTTCGGGAAGAATTGAGCACTAGAAAGGAGAAATTAGGGATAGGGTTTTGAGAGAATTATGTTGGAGAAGTGAAAAAGGTGGTAATGAGGAAGGAAAGGGAAGAGAAACCGAAAATATGGGAAGGGTTTCTCTTGGTCGGAGTAAATAATGGCCATTGGATCTTACTTTTGATCAACGGCTGAGACTGTTCCCGGTTCTGGAATAGTCAGGCCGAATTCGGCCCGAACTCTGGTAAGGATAGGGTTCGGCTCGAAATCCGGATCCTGGTCACAGAATAGGAATCAGGCAAATATAAAAAAAATGGTTAAGTAAGAAAGACCAATATAAGACAAGAGTATAAATACAAGAAAAGATCCAATAAGTAAACAAATGAATAACGGATAGTGAGTTCGAAGCAGCAATATGAAGTTGAAAAATAGTATTTCAGCATGTGATAAATAAAAATGAACCATATAATAAACAAGAAATTATATCATAATTCAATATTTTGAAGCTGCCATGGGTTAGCTGTAGGGGCCGGATCCCAGCTAGCGGTAGTCCTGAGGACTAGTACACCGTGTCGCTTAGGCTTTTACGCCTTGTTGTCAGAAGGACCCTTTCGGCTTGTACCCATAGCAAGTTCATCATAAGAGAATCAAGTTATACTCGATATTTATGCCGGTTTATTTTAATTTACAACAGCTTCATCTAAAATTCCAAGTTCACGAAAAAGAAAATTGAAGCGCTCTTCGGATAATGGTTTTATAAAGAAATCTGCTAACTGATGATCAGTGTCAATAAATTCTAAGTTAATCGTGCCATTTTCCTGATGATCACGCAAAAAGTGATGACGTATTTCAATGTGCTTCGTGCGTGAGTGACAAATGGGGTTCTTAGTAAGATTTATAGCACTAGTGTTGTCACAAAAGATTGGAATATGCATGAAAGATAAGTTATAGTTTTCAAGGGTTTGCTTCATCCACAGAATTTGTGCACAACAACGCCTAGCTGCGATGTATTCAGCTTCTGTTGTGGATAGTGCGACAGAATTATGCTTCTTGCTAAACCAAGAGACTAAAGCTTTTCCTAATAAATAACACGTGCCGCTCGTAGTTTTACGGTCGACCTTGCATCCGGCGAAGTCAGCATCAGTGTAACCAATGAGGTCAAATGATGTTGACTTGGGATACCATAGGCCCACTGTAACCGTACCCATAAGGTATCGAAAGATACGCTTAACCGCGGTTATGTGTGATTCCTTAGGATTTACTTGATATCTAGCACACAGGCAAACGCTAAACATAATATCAGGGCGACTAGCAGTAAGGTAGAGTAGACTACCTATCATACCTCGATACTTACGTTGATCTACGGGTTTGCCGCTATCATCTGGTTCAAGTTTGGTTGAAGTAGCCATTGGAGTGCTCATTGGTTTGACGTTGTCAAGGTCGAATTTCTTTAGCATGTCCTTTGTATACTTCGACTGACAGATGAAGGTTCCATTTGACATTTGTTTGACTTGCAGCCCAAGAAAGTAGTTGAGCTCCCCCATCATGCTCATCTCAAACTCGGTCTGTATATACTTGGCAAAATCTTGACAAAGGGTTTCATCAGTAGAACCAAATATAATATCATCTACGTATATTTGTACTAAAAGAATTGTGTCTTTAAAAGATTTTATGAAAAGTGTGGTGTCAATTTTTTCTTTTGAAAAACCTTTCTCAAGCAAAAAATTGCTTAGCCGCTCATACCAAGCTCTAGGGGCTTGTTTGAGGCCATACAGCGCTTTCTTTAGCTTGAACACGTGGTCGGGAAATTTGTGATTTTTAAAGCCAGGAGGTTGTTTCACATAAACTTCTACCTTAATAAATCCATTCAAGAAAGCACTTTTAACATCCATTTGAAATAATTTAAATTTTTGAAAATTTGCAAATGCAGAAAAGCATCCGAATGGATTCCAATGTAGCAACAGGAGCATACGTCGCATCGTAGTCGATACCTTCCTCTTGGTTGTATCCTTGGGCTACTAGACGAGCTTTGTTGCGTGTGACTGAACCGTCTTCAATCACTTTGTTTCTAAAAACCCATGTAGTACCAATAATCGAGTGATTAGTCGGTCTAGGAACGAGTTCCCATACTTAGCTCCTCTCGAATTGGTTTAGTTCCTCTTGCATAGCAGAAATCCAAAATTTATCATTGAAAGCTTCTAAAATATTTTTCGGCTCAATTTGTGAAATAAAGGCAGTGCTAGCAATAAAGTCTCTTAATGATAATCTAGTAGTTACTCCACGTGAAACCTCACTGATCACCAAATTTTCTGGATGTGATGGCTTGAAAGAGAATTTCTTTGGCAAGCCCTCCAGAGAATTGGTTTCGGTTGTGGTATTCATTGGAGTAAAAGTTGATGGCTCAATATTATCATCAAGAGTAGCTGCTGCACTGTTATCTTCATCAAAAGTCACATTTGTAGACTCTTCCACAATTAATGAGCATTTGTTAAAAACTCTATATCCCTTACTCTTGGCAGCATAGCCAAGGAAAATACCATCGTCAGCTTTGGCATCAAATTTGCCTAAATTGTCTTTGGTGTTAAGGATAAAGCATCTACAACCAAAAACTCTAAAATAAGAAGCATTTGGGGTTCTCCCAAACCAAAGCTCATAGGGTGTTTTCTTCGTAATAGGACGAATAAGCACCTTATTTAAAATATGGCATGCTGTACTGACAGCTTCAGTCCAAAAGTATTTCGGAAGTGAAAACTTGTTCAACATGACTCTAGCCATATCGCCAAGAGTCCTATTCTTTCGCTCCATAACACCATTTTGTTGAGGAGTTCTTGGACAAGAAAACTCATGATCAAAACCATTAGAATCACAAAAGTTTTCAAAATTAGAATTTTCGAATTCGCCTCCATGATCACTTCGGATTCGAGTAATCATGTAGCCTTTTTCGTTTTGAACTTTCTTAACAAAAATCTTGAAAACCGAAATAGCATCACTTTTATTTGTAAGAAAGAAAACCCAAAAAAATCTTCAAAAGTCATCAACAATAACAAAGGCATAGAGTTTTCCGCCAAGACTGGCTACTCTACTAGGGCCAAATAAATCCATATGGAGAAGTTGTAGGGGTCTAGTAGTACTTACAGAGTTAATGGAATAAAATGAGGACTTGGTTGCCTTATTCAATTCACATTCGGCAAATACCCTGTCCTTTTTGAATGTGATATTGGGCAAGCCTCTAACTAGCTTCTTGGTCGATAGCCTGGATATAGTATCCTTGTTGGCATGACCAAGACGCTGGTGCCATAGTAATCATTCATCTTTATGAGCATATAGGCATCTACCTGCATTGTTAGTATTTCTAGACAAGTAGAAAATATAAATATTATCCTCTCTTACCCCTTTAAAAGCGATGTCTCCCATTGACCTATCATAAATAAGGCATTTGTTTTGTCCAAAGTTAATGTCATATCCATGGTCAGCAAAATGACTAATGCTGAGCAGGTTATGCTTTAACTCGGTCACTAGGCAGACATCCTTTATTACGGGAGAGGGAGGATAACCAATATTACCATTACCTATAATATAACCTTTTAGGTTGTTGCCGAAGGATACATATCCTTCTCTCTTCATCGATAGTGATGCGAAAAGATTTACGTCTCCCGTCATATGCCGCGAGCATCCACTATCGAGAATCCACTTACTTTTAGTTGAGGAGGGAAGGTCCACCTACATCAAGAGTAGATGTGACCTTTGGTACCCAAGTTCTTGAGGGTCCTAAAAAGTTAGTTTTTGGAAACCATGCATATATCTTTCTATCAACTAATCTTCTAATTCTACATTGTGGTAAAATGTGTTCATGTAAACCACAATAAGTACATATAGCATTCCTATTTATATTAGGAGCATGCTGATGATGTCTATAAGTAGAGTGATGAGGAGAAGTATGATGATATGTAGAATTAGCATGGTGATGATGACTATGTGTAGAGTGATGTGGAGTGGCATGGTGATATTGTCTATATGGAGTAGCATGGTGATGATGTCTATATGTAGAGTGATGGTGATGTGGTTTTTGTGCAACATGATGATGATTGTATCTATGTGTAGCATGATGATTTTGTGACATATGATAATTATTTCTACGTGCATGTGGTTTGTGTCCTTTGTGAAAGTGTGTGTATATGTAAGCATGGTTACGTGTTGTAGGTGGATGATGTGGGTGACTAATATGAGAGGTATCATGCTTTGTGTGTGTCTCATGAAATTGGGTTTGAGATTGAGCAACCTGTTTTCCTAATTTAGTCTCTAGTTTCTTAGAGACAGCTTGCAGTTCAGTAATTTTAGCATTCAAACCATGCATCTTAGTAATAGAAATCTTGTGTCTACTCTTTTCTTCTGTAAGCTCCGTGTTGAGTGCTGTGATTTCTTGTGTTTGTTGTTCAATGCGTGCTTCGGCATCATGTAAGCTTATTTTAAGCTTAGATACCTCATCTGTTACATCCGTGGGTGAAGTGTCTCTAATGTTATCAAGTAATAGAGAAAGTCTTTGAATTTCGACTTCATGACTTTTGATTTTGTCCTTGGCATGTTTGTATTTACCAATGACCTTTTTGTGATCATTAAGTAAATCGGTGAAAGCATCGCCAAGTTCATCAAAAGTGAAGTCATCAAGAGTTTCATTTGATACCTTGTCGGAAGTTGCCATTAGGCACACATTAGCCGTATCTTGAGGAGAGTCCTTTTCTTCCTCGGAGTCACTAGCTTCGCTTTCATGCCAAATGCTTGTGTTGACATATTTCATTGAGGAAGTCTTCTTGTATGGCTTCTCATAACGGTTGCTCTTCTTTAAGTATGGACAATCTTTTCGAACATGTCCTGTCTTCTTGCAACCATAGCAGGTTGGCTCTTCTTCGTCGTCTTCTTGAGGTTCCTTCTTTCTTCGGTTGAAGCGAAGGAATTTCTTAAAGTTGCGGACGAGGAGAGCTTGATCATCACCTTCCGAGTTGTCGTCATCCGTCTCTTCGGGGTCATCCCTCCGTCGGTGAGCTTTGAGTGCGATCTCCTTAGCCTTAGGAGCAAGCTCTTCGAAGTCCTTGAGGTCAAGCTCATGAGTCATTAGCTTTCCCATCAAGGTCTCCATGGACATGGTTGTGAGATTATTTCCTTCTATGATGGCTGTCACCTTAGGGTTCTAAATCTTTGGAAGCCCCCTAAGTAGCTTGCGAATCTTCTCGTGATTTGAGTATTGTTTGTCGAGCGAAGACAGGGGTTTGATGATGTCGAGGAATCTTGTGAACATTTACGTAATCGTCTCAATTGGCTTCATCTTGAAAGCGTCATATTCTTGAGTGAGACGGCTTATCTTTGATTCCTTGACTTGGGTGGTTCCTTCATGCGTCACTTCTAGAAGTCTCCATACTTCGTGAGATGTGGTGCATGTAGAGACCCTGTTGAACTCAGTCCTGTCTATAGCACAGAATAAAGCATTAATAGCTCTCGCGTCTAGACTTGCCTGTTTCTTCTCTTCGTCAGAATATTTGTCATGTGATTTCTCAACGAGATCACCATTGACAACTATTCTGGCGGGCTTTTTGTAACCGTCAGTGACGATAGTCCATAGATCAAAGTCTAGCGACTTGAGATAAAAGCTCATCCTTGTTTTCCAATATGTGTAGTTAGTTCCATCAAATAGGGGAGGCCTATGAGTGGACTGCCCTTCACCATAATTGGAAATCAAGGATTGTGTGGTTGCCATGGATCGGCTCTAGGATGTTAGTCCTTGTTGAGAGAACAGAGCTCTGATACCAATTGAAAAACAGATGGCAACTCTAGAGGGGGGTGAATAGAGTTTATAGCAATAATAGCCAATTAAAAATTTAAACTCTTCCACAAGAAAAACTACTCAGAGTAAATGCGGAAATAAATAAGGAGCAAGAAAGCATATGCAAACACAGCCGATTTTAACCTGGTTTTCCTCGTGGAGGACTAGTCCAGGCCTGAGAACTCTAGCTCAGGATTAAATCCAATATTTGTGAAATAGTAGTTACAAGCGACTTCTTGAACTCTTGCACAAGACTCCTAACTGAGAGATGCTGAGCACTCAAGACTTAGGAAGCTTGTGGCTAGTAGATGAAGGGTATGGCTTATATTGAGCTTTAGAGAGAAGAGAAGAGAAGATGGGATGATTTAAAATGAGAGAATTCTTGGCCTATTTATAGGGTATTGGCAGGCAGAATTCGACCAGAATTATGGTAGGGATTTTAAAAAATTTGGCCGTTGGACAATTAGCAACCAGCCAACCCTAAAAATTAGGGTGCTGATTTTTAGGGGACAGAGTTCGGCCCGAACTCTGTGTGGAGGCAGAGTTCGGCCCAGAGCACAGAATGGGTCTTAGGGTCCAATGGGCTTATTTTAGATGTGTGGAGCTTTATGGATTTTGGATAGGTTATAGGACAAGTCTCAAGAGCTCAGCACAACTCAGCTTACAACAGTCTAGACTCAATAAATATAAAAATACAGACTCAAAAACGACTTGCATTTGTAAAACTGAGCTGTCGTCTGGCTTGAGCTGGATGTGGTCGTCGTGTGTCGTATTGAATTATTACAAGTATTATTTAGTCAATGTTATCAATATTTGGTTGACTGTGACTTTGTGTCAACAATCTCCCCCATATTGATAATTGACAAAATAATAATTGTATATTCAATATTCATACCTGGACACATGTAAAGACATAGCTCCCCCATAATTAGTGCCGAGCTTAAGAATAGCTCCCCCGTAAACAATGCTGTGAATCTTGTTGGCCTGTTAATAAACATTCTTCCAAAAGCACATATAGAATAGAATATACATATCTCCCCCTTTTGGCATTTAGCAATTTAAGATAAACAAGTAATAACTGGCAAACACACCAAAAGATATGAGAAGAAACTGCATATAAACTGATATAACGACCAAATGTCTCAAGAGTCATAATGACATAAACTGATAGAACTACCAAAGTCTCAAAAGTCACAACCCATAATAAGTCTAATACAAACCAAGTACATAAAAGCAACTAAAAATAAAATGCATAAACCATAATCTATGATCATCAGTAGCAGTAGCAGGGAGCAGTCCATATCCATCATCAAGTGTGTGAAGGCCCAGTATCGTCCGATGGATCAGTAAAGGGGCGACGAGGGTCCACAAAGGCTGCATCTGGATCCAAGTAGCGAATGACCCAAGGTTCAACGATACGATAGCCCTCACGACCGGGATCTCGCTCCATAGGAATGGGCATGGAAGGATGGCGAGACATGGAATACCGAATATCATGCAGCGAGTTGCTGATAGCACTCATCTGCAAGGTGGTCCGATAATCCAACTGAGTCCAACGATCGTCCTCTAAAGTGAAGCGATCTCGGAGCATGGTCTGAAGAGACTCGAGAGTGGCAGGAGGAGGAGGAGGATCCTGTCCAAGAGGAGGGGCATCTGGCTCATCATCAGAATGCTCAGACACTACTGGTGAGCCAATGGCCGCCTGAAGCCTCCTTGCCTTAGGGAGGAAGGCAGGGGCAAGTAAGAATGGACACTCATCAAGGAGTACATGAAATGCACGAAAGATCATATGAAGGTATAATGCATAAACCAAAGATCTTGGTTTCTTCCTACAGTTAATCATCCAATCCATCATTGTGCGTGGAAGATTAAAGGGAATATGGAAGTGGAGATGGTATAAGGCCGATATTTCAAAATAAGTGACTTCATCGGTAGAACCCACTTTGGGTAGAATGGTGTTGAAAATAATCCGATAAAGCTCATAGAAATAGGGATTGAGGAATTTAGCCAAAAGCTTACGATGACGTGTGTTAGGGCTACACAAGTCGTCCTTGAAGCTTTCAAGTGAAATCCCTTCGGGAAATTGAAATGATCTAGCTTCAACAAGCTTTTTCCAAGAATTAGGCTCTTGAAGCTCAAGATATTCAGCCAATTCAAAATCGTCAAAGGAGATATCAATTCCTGCAACTCGTGAATAAATATGAGTATCATCATGGGTTAAGTTACAGTAGAACATTTGAATAACACTACGATAAATGACTGAATTTGTGGTAACAAGTTCATCAAGGCAAAGATCATGAAAGAGTGCATCATATTGTGAGAATATAGTAAAGTTGATGGGGTATCCCGCAAACACCGGACGTGTCCGAAAATTACTAAACCAATCATTTGATGCGTCAAGTGATACAAAAATTCGGTCGTCAAAAGTGTTTGGATCATGTGGATGCGGAGGATTGAACAACGGATGGATTTGTTGTTCAATGGCTGGTGCAACGGATGGTGCAACGGATGGTTCAACGCGTGGAGGAGCATTCGACGAGGATGCTCCCTCGGTCCGAAGTCTCTTCCCGCGGTTGAACAAACATGGAGCCATAACACAATAGATAATAAAAGAAATTGAGATATAGAAAAGTATGGAATTATACCTCAAACTAGTAATGAACAATGAAGGAGAATTGAAAAAGAAGCCTTCTCCTTGAGTTTGGGAAAGAATTGAGCACTAGAAAGGAGAAATTATGGTTAGGATTTTGAGAGAATTGTGTTAGAGAAGTGAAAAAGGTGGTAATAAGGAAGGAGAGGGAAGAGAAACCGAAAATATGGGAAGGGTTTCTCTTGGTCGGAGTAAATAATGGCCATTGGATCTAACTTTTGATCAACGGCTGAGACTATTCCCGGTTCTGGAACAGTCAGGCCGAATTTGGCCCGAACTCTGGTAAGGGCAAAGTTCGGCCCGAATTCCGGATCCTGGTCACAGAATAGGAATCAGGCAGATATGAAGAAAAAAATGGTTAAGTAAGAAAGACCAATATAAGACAAGAGTATAAATATAAGAAAAGATCCAATAAGTAAACAAATGAATAACGGATAGTGAGTTCGAAGCAGCAATATGAAGTTAAAAAATAGTATTTCGGCATGTGATAAATAAAAATGAACCGTATAATAAACAAGAAATTATATCATAATTTAATATTTTGAAGCTGCCATGGGTTAGCTGCAGGCGCCGGATCCGAGCTAGCGGTAGTTCTGAGGACTAGTGCACCGTGCCGCTTAGGCTTTTACGCCTTATTGTCAGAAGGACCCTTTCGGCTTGTACCCATGGCAAGTTCATCATAAGAGAATCAAGATATACTCAATATTTATGCAGGTTTATTTTAATTTACAACAGCTTCATCTAAAATTCCAAGTTCACGACAAAGAAAATTGAAGCGCTCTTCGGATAATAGTTTTGTGAAAAAATATGCTAACTGATGATCAGTGTCAATAAATTCTAAGTTAATCGTGCCATTTTGCTGATGATCACGCAAAAAGTGATGACGTACTTCAATGTGCTTCATGCGTGAGTGACAAATGGGGTTCTTAGTAAGATTTATAGCACTAGTGTTGTCACAAAAGATTGGAATATGCATGAAATATAAGTTATAGTCTTCAAGGGTTTGCTTCATCCACAGAATTTGTACACAATAACGCCCAGCTGTGATGTATTCAGCTTCTGTTGTGGATAGTGCAACAGAATTTTGCTTCTTCCTAAACCAAGAGACTAAGGCCTTTCCTAATAAATGACACGTACCGCTCGTACTTTTACGGTCGACCTTGCATCCGGTGAAGTCAGCATCAGAGTAACCAATGAGGTCAAATGATGTTGACTTGGGATACTATAGGCCTACTATAACCGTACCCTTAAGGTATCGAAAGATACGCTTAACCGCGTTCATGTGTGATTCCTTAGGATTTGCTTGATATCTAGCACACAGGCAAACGCTAAACATAATATCAGGACGACTAGCAGTAAGGTAGAGTAGACTGCCTATCATACCTCGATACTTACGTTGATCTACGGGTTTGTCGCTATCATCTGGTTCAAGTTTGGTTGAAGTAGCCATAGGAGTACTGATTGGTTTAACGTTGTCAAGGTCAAATTTCTTCACCATGTCCTTTGTATACTTCGACTGACAGATGAAGGTTCCATTTGACATTTGTTTGACTTGCAGCCCAAGAAAGTAGTTGAGCTCCCCCATCATGCTCATCTCAAACTCGGTCTGCATACATTGGCAAAATCTTGACAAAGGGTTTCATCAGTAGAACCAAATATAATATCATCTACGTATATTTGTACTAAAAGAATAGTATCTTTAAAAGATTTTATGAAAAGTGTGGTGTCAATTTTCCCTTTTGAAAAACCTTTCTCAAGCAAGAAATTGCTTAGCCGTTCATACCAAGCTCTAGGAGCTTGTTTGAGGCCATACAGCGCTTTCTTTAGCTTGAACACGTGGTCGAGAAATTTGTGATTTTCAAAACTAGGGGGTTGTTTTACATAAACTTCCTCCTTAATAAATCCATTCAAGAAAGCACTTTTAACATCCATTTGAAATAATTTGAAATTTTAAAAATTTGCAAATGCACAAAACATCCGAATGGATTCCAATCTAGCAACAGGAGCATACGTCTCATCGTAGTCGATACCTTCCTCTTGGTTGTATCCTTGGGCTAATAGACGAGCTTTGTTGCGTGTGACTGAACCATCTTCATTCACTTTGTTTCTAAAACCCATTTAGTACCAATAATCGAATGATTAGTCGGTCTAGGAACGAGTTCCCATACTTGGCTCCTCTCGAATTAGTTGAGTTCCTCTTGCATAGCAGAAATCTAAAATTCATTATTGAAAGCTTCTAAAATGTTTTTCGACTCAATTTGTGAAATAAAGGCAGTGCTAGCAATCGAGTCTCTTAATGATGATCTAGTAGTTACTCCACGTGAAACCTCACCGATCACCAAATTTTTTGGATGTGATGGATTGAAAGAGAATTTCTTTGGCAAGCCCTCTAAAGAATTGGTTTCGGTTGTGGTATTCATTGGAGTAGAAGGTGATGGCTCAACATCATCATCAAGAGTAGCTGCTGCACTTTTATCTTCATCAAAAGTCACATTTGTAGACTCTTCCATAATTAATGAGCGTTTGTTAAAAACTCTATATCTCTTACTCTTGGCATCATAGCCAAGGAAAATACCATCATCAGCTTTGGCATCAAATTTGTCTAAGTTGTCTTTGGTGTTAAGGATAAAGCACCTACAACCAAAAACTCTAAAATAAAAAACATTTGGGGTTCTCCCAAACCAAAGCTCATAGGGAGTTTTCTTCGTAATAGGACGAATAAGCACCCTATTTAAAATGTGGCATGCTGTACTGACAGCTTCAGCCCAAAAGTATTTCGGAAGTGAAAACGTGTTCAACATGACTCTAGCCATATCGCCAAGAGTCCTATTCTTCCGCTCCACAATACCATTTTGTTGAGGAGTTCTTGGACAAGAAAACTCATGATCAAAACCATTAGAATCACAAAACTTTTCAAAATCAGAATTTTCGAATTCGCCTCCATGATCACTTCGGATTCGAGTAATCATGTAGCCTTTTTCGTTTTGAAATTTCTTAACAAAAATCTTGAAAACCGAAATAGCATCACTTTTATTTTTAAGAAAGAAAACCCAAGTAAATCTTGAAAAGTCATCAACAATAACAAAGGCATAGAGTTTTCCACCAAGACTGGCTACTCTACTAGGGCCAAATAAATCCATATGGAGAAGTTGCAGGGGTCTAGTAGTACTTACAGAGTTAATGGAATGAAATGAGGACTTGGTTGCCTTATTCAATTCACATTCGGCACATACCGTGTCCTTTTTGACTGTGATATCGGGCAAGCCTCTAACTAGCTTCTTGGTCGATAGCCTGGATATAGTATCCATGTTGGCATGACCAAGACGCTAGCACCATAATAATCGTTTATCTTTATGAGCATATAGGCATCTACCTGCATTGTTAGTATTTCTAGACAAATAGAAAATATAAATATTATCCTCTCTTACCCCTTCAAAAGCGATGTCTCCCGTTGACCTATCATAAATAAGGCATTTGTTTTGTCCGAAGTTAATGTCATATCCATGGTCAGCAAGATGACTAATGCTGAGCAGGTTATGCTTTAACTCGGTCACTAGGCAGACATCCTTTATTACGGGAGAGGGAGGATAACCAATATTACCATTACCTATAATATAACCTTTTAGGTTGTTGCCGAAGGATACATATCCTTCTCTCTTCATCGATAGTGATGCGAAAAGATTTGCGTCTCCCGTCATATACCGCGAGCATCCACTATCGAGAATCCACTTACTTTTAGTTGAGGAGGGAAGGTCCACCTACATCAAGAGTAGATGTGACCTTTGGTACCCAAGTTCTTGAGGGTCCTGAAAAGTTAGTTTTTGGAAACCATGCATATATCTTTCTATCTACTAATCTTCTAATTCTACATTGTGGTGAAATGTGTCTATGTAAACCACAATAAGTACATGTAACATTCCTATTTATATTAGGAGCATGTTGATGATGTCTATAAGTAGAGTGATGAGGAGAAGTATGATGATATGTAGAATTAGCATGGTGATGATGAGTATGTGTAGAGTGATGTGGAGTGGCATGGTGATATTGTCTATATGGAGTAGCATGGTGATGATGTCTATATGTAGAGTGATGGTGATGTGGTTTTTGTGCAACATGATGATGATTGTATCTATGTGTAGCATGATGATTTTGTGACATATGATAATTATTTCTACGTGCATGTGGTTTGTGTCCTTTGTGAAAGTGTGTGTATATGTAAGCATGGTTACGTGTTGTAGGTGGATGACGTGGGTGACTAGTATGAGAGGTATCATGCTTTGTGTGTGTCTCATGAAATTGGGTTTGAGGTTGAGCAACCTGTTTTCCCAATTTAGTCTCTAGTTTCTTAGAGACAGCTTGCAGTTCAGTAATCTTAGCATTCAAACCATGCATCTTAGTAATAGAAATCTTGTGTCTACTCTTTTCTTCTGCAAGCTCCGTGTTGAGTGCTGTGATTTCTTGTGTTTGTTGTTCAATGCGTGCTTCGACATCATGTAAGCTTATTTTAAGCTTAGATACCTCATCTGTTACATCCGTGGGTGAAGTGTCTCTAATGTTATCAAGTAATAGAGAAAGTCTTTGAATTTTGACTTCATGACTTTTGATTTTGTCCTTGGCATGTTTGTATTTACCAATGACCTTTTTGTGATCATTAAGTAAATCGGTGAAAGCATCGCCAAGTTCATCAAAAGTGAAGTCATCAAGAGTTTCGTTTGATACCTTGTCGGAAGTTGCCATTAGGCACACATTAGCCGTATCTTGAGGAGAGTCCTTTTCTTCTTCAGAGTCACTAGCTTCGCTTTCATGCCAAATCCTTGTGTTGGCATATTTCTTTGAGGAAGTCTTCTTGTATGGCTTCTCATAACGGTTGCTCTTCTTTAAGTATGGACAATCTTTTCGGACATGTCCTGTCTTCTTGCAACTATAGCAGGTTGGCTCTTCTTCGTCGTCTTCTTGAGGTTCCTTCTTTCTTCGGTTGAAGCGAAGGAATTTCTTAAAGTTGTGGACGATGAGAGCTTGATCGTCACCTTTCGAGTTGTCGTCATCCGTCTCTTCGGGGTCAGCCCTCCGTCGGTGAGCTTTGAGTGCGATCTCCTTAGCCTTAGGAGCAGGCTCTTCGAAGTCCTTGAGGTCAAGCTCATGAGTAATTAGCTTTTCCATCAAGGTCTCCATGGACATGGTTGTGAGATCATTTCCTTCTATGATGGCTGTCACCTTAGGGTTCCAAATCTTTGGGAGCCCCCTAAGTAGCTTACGAATCTTCTCGTGATTTAAATATTGTTTGCCGAGCAAAAACAGGGGGTTGAAGATGTCGAGGAATCTTATGAACATTTGCGTAATCGTCTCATTTGGCTTTATCTTGAAAGCCTTATATTCTTGAGTGAGACGGCTTATCTTTGATTCCTTGACTTGGGTGGTTCCTTCATGCGTCACTTCTAGAAGTCTCCGTACTTCGTGAGATGTGGTGCATGTAGAGACCCTGTTGAACTCATTCCTGTCTATAGCACAGAATAAAGCATTAATAGCTCTCGCGTCTAGACTTGCCTGTTTCTTCTCTTCGTCAAAATATTTGTCATGTGATTTCTCAACGGGATCACCATTGACAACTATTCTGGGGAGCTTTTTGTAACCGTCAGTGACGATAGTCCACAGGTCAAAGTCTAGCAACTTGAGATAAAAGCTCGTCCTTATTTTCTAATATGTGTAGTTAGTTCCATCAAATAGGGGAGGCCTATCAGTGGACTGCCCTTCACCATGATTGGAAATCAAGAATTGTGTGGTTGCCATGGATCAGCTCTAGGATGTTAGTCCTTGTTGAGAGAACAGAGCTCTGATACCAATTGAAAAACAGATGGCAACTCTAGAGGGAGGTGAATAAAGTTTATAGCGATAATAGCCAATTAAAAATTTAAACTCTTTCACAAGAAAAACTAATCAGAATAAACGCGGAAATAAATAAGGAACAAGAAAGTATAGGCAAACACAGCCAATTTTAACCTGGTTTCCCTCGTGGAGGACTAGTCCAGGCCTGAGAACTCTAGCTCAGGATTAAATCCACTATTTGTGAAATAGTAGTTACACCCCGTGCCTTTTCTTCAGAAGAGCACGTCAACTTCTTACAAAGGATCACAGTGGCGATGCTTGGAATTTTCTAAGCGACTTCTTGAACTCTTGCACAAGAATCCTAACTGAGAGATGCTGAGCACTCGAGACTTAGGAAGCTTGTGGCTAGTAGATGAAGAAGGGTATGGCTTATATTGAGCTTTAGAGAGAAGAGAAGAGAAGATGGGATAATTTAAAATGAGAGAATTCTTGGCCTATTTATAGGGTATTGGCAGGCAGAATTCGGCCAGAATTCTGGTAGAAATTTTCAAAAATTTGGCCGTTGGACAACTAGCACCCAGTCAACCCTAAAAATTAGGGTGCTAATTTTTAGGGGACAGAGTTCGGCCCGAACTCTGTGTGGAGGCAGAGTTCGGCCCGAACTCTGTCTCCAGAGCACAGAATGGGTCTTAGGGTCCAATGGGTTTATTTTGGATGTGTGGAGCTTTATGGATTTTGGATAGGTTATAGGACAAGTCTCAAGAGCTCAGCACAACTCAGCTTACATCAGTCTATACTCAATAAATATAAAAATACAGACTCAAAAATGACTTGCATTTGCAAAACTGAGTTGTCGTCTGGCTTAAGCTGGATGTGGTCGTCATGTGTCGTATTGAATTATTATAAGTATTATTTAGTCAATGTTATCAATATTTGGTTGACTGTGACTTTGTGTCGACAGGATTAGATAGAGGGAGCTAGGCCACCTATAGCGCAGCACCGTGCCCTGCACCATCAGAGGGATATACCCCAGAGGGGCAGGGCTTTTGTGCTGACAGTCGAATAGACCGACGCTATGGGTGACGGGTTAGCAGGTCTGTCTTTCCTATCCTTCTTTTACCTTCATGTGTGATTCCATTAGTACCTGTCAGGATATTTTTGTGATATGCTAGATAGCGTAGTTACCTTGTTCGAGACTGTGGAATTACGACCAGAAGGACTATGATTGCATGTTATCCTTCGACCTTGATTGTTGGGGGTTTGACCTAGGAGGAGTACGATCATCTTAATTTCGAGGACAAAATTATTCTAAGGGGGTAGACTTGTAACACCCAATTTTTCAAATATGGGTAATTTTAAAATTTTGTAATTATAATCATTTAATAATGATATTCTAGTCATGATATAATTTTTGATAATTTTTAGTTATTTTAAAAACTATTTTAAATAGTGATTGGTGATTAACTAGTGTAACCCTAGAATTGCTAAGCCTAGAGACCAACCATGACCAAGGGAGCCTAGTCATGTGATTAGAATATCATATTACTACTTTTTAGCCTAGGAGTATTTTGGTCATTTGACAATTTTATGAATTTGTAATTTATATTAATTAAATATTGTGCTAGTCTTTTAGTTAAGCCTTAACCTAGAAGTTAACCTAACCTAGATTAGTCTTGAGGTTAGAATTAAGGTTAGAATTAAGGTTAGAACATTCCTACTAAGTGCCAAGGTTAATAATATCTAGATATTATTAAGGTAGGATATTTTCCTTTTAAGATATTTGTGAAAAGAAGCCTTGAACCAATAGGAAGGCTTGGAATTGGGTGGAGGAACCTCAACGACTCATCTAAAACCCTAATTCCCTTAGATGAACAGCCACACAAGACCCCCCTTCCTATAAAGTCACATTAACAAAAGCCTTAGCCTCTTTTACAAACCCTAGAAAAGCCCTACTTTGTTCTTCCCTAAACTCCTTCCAATTAATCCAAAAGTCAAATCAATTGCATCATCATCCCCAACATTAGAGGAGACTTGTGGGTGCTTACTAGCAAGGTTCGAGGACGGTTGAACCGGAGAAAATCGAGGAAGACGTCGAATCAAGGCTCTTTACATTGAGTTTGAACACTCAATAGGTAAAACCCTACAAACCCTAGTAAATTCCTGATTTCTTCCCATAGATGCATTCATTTAGGGTTTCCCTAGGTGTAGCCCAAGTTTGGTAGGATTTCATGTCCGTTCGATACCGTATCGGACACGTATCGATGTTTTTAATTAGGTGTTTGGTGAAATGCCCCAATGGATTGATTTTAAACCAATTTCAAATCTAATTTCAGTTTTGGGTAGCCTAATAGGTGGGGATTAGATTTGTGAATGACTGAACACGTTTTGGATCTCTGTTCGTGTCCAAATTAGACACGAACCCACTGTTTGGACACTGCACAGGGGAGTACTGTGCTCCCCTGCTGCTCGGGGGTCCTAGCGGACACGACACAGCACCTAGACACACGAAAATTTGTGTGTGGGTGCGGGCAATCACTCTCATTAAGAACACAAAATTTCAGGCAATACTATCGAGTATTTTGGGAGATATCTCGACTGCACGGGTCGTGTACACATACACACGCGCGGGATTTCGCCCACTGATACGCATTCCAAACTCGGACACGACACAACTTGGCCATGACTCAGGCACCTAGACACATTCCTCTATACCCCACGTACCCTCTGGACACGAGCACGAGGCTCGAGGGTCGACACACGAGTCCCTGGAAAGCTTTGCACCTCTGCACGAGGCTGCCTGTACTTTGTTTTTGATACTCTGTGTAATTCGTGTTTTGGACACGTCGTGTCCACTTTTGTGGACACGACACGACCTGTATAACACCCTAACATGTGTACGACACTTTCTTGTTCATCGATTTGCTGTTTGCTGCTAATTCGAATCCTAATTCTAGGGTTTCTATATTTTTCCTGATACGGTTCACTGATTCAATTCCCTTTTTTTTGACAGTTCGATATTTAGTTTTCTTTGAGGAATTCAAATACATTTTGATGTTGTAATAGGCTCCACAGGTCATGTTGGTGTTGTATTTTAAATCGAGGTTTCAAAGGATATGTTTGGTATTCGAAATTGAGGGAGGGAAATGGCATTTATGTCTTAGTCCATATTCTGAAACTAGTTTATTAGTTCTCATCCATGGTGTTTCAGTCTTTAAACATGCACAGCCATTGCATCCTTAAATCCTCCTGCCTATTAAATCACTCCTGCACTATACACATTATATTCACAGTAGCCTGTACTGTATTCAACATTGTATTACCTACACTTATATCATAGCCTAAACTGTGTTCTGTCCTGGGCTCTTTCATGGCTTGAAATTGATCCTTAATGTAAATTAGTGTTACTTGATTAGGTATTACATGAATACATGTCTGGGGTTAAGTATGCATAACTGGGATTGTAATTACATGACTGGGGATTAATTGTAAAAGCATGTTGATTCTAATGGGTCTGAATGCCATGTTATGATACCATGGTTTAAAATTGTTTCAGAATTCAACATGTAGAGTGAACTGTTGTTTTAGTCCATAAATTATGATGTTAATACTTGTAATTAGTAACTTTGTGTGATGTCACATATTGGGATTCATAGGAGTTTGATTGATTTTAATTTACATGTTGATAAATGAATGAAATCTGAACCCCTACTCCCTTGTATCCCTCTATCCACACACACTTTTGCACACTGAAATCTGAGAATTGAGAATGGCATGGACTTTCTACACACACACGTATTGACACGATTACATGTATTATCATTGACATACTGAAATTCCTAAGTCATTCCCTGTTCTACACAACTACATACTGTCATATGGTGACACAGGACCCTTACACACACATTCACATTGCCCATGTTCCAGGTAAACCCTGTCATATACACCATACTGAATCCTATCACATAAACTACCATATTCCTATTACCTTAACTATCATGACACATATCACACACACAAAAATCTGAGAACACTCTCTACACATTTCAATCCTAAGAGCACTCGACATGTTATGTGTACAAACTGTCAAACACACACACACAAAACTGATTTTTGACACCAATCACATTCCTGAGATTAGGATTTGGGTTGAAACATGTCGATTCACTGTTTTAACTGAAAATTGAACAATGAACTAAAACTTGAAAACTGATTTCTGGGTTGGGGATTCACTGGATTGTTAATATAGGTTGTTTGGGTCTGTTCTCAGATTTCTGAGGCTGAGAATAGGGATTATGTGTAGGTGTTTTTCTCTACACTATCTTGACCTGTCCACATGTGGACCTGAGTCCAGTCTCTGCATCCCTTCAATTGTCCTGCATTCCCAAATGAGCCCTGCAAACACTAGAACATGTCCTGCACATTGCATTCATTGCATAAGCTATTCACTGCATGTTTCACTAACATGTTTCAGTTCACTGAAATTCATTGCATAAGCTATCCATTGCATTCATTGCATAAGCTATTCACTCCATGTTTCAGTTCACACACTATGGCCTTACCATTAACTCACTATACCATTGGCTAATGTCCTAGATTGTATAAATTCAGTCATGCCTATATACAATTGTTCAGTCTCCTCTAACAGTTTAGGCAGTGTAAATTAGAGATAGGTGAGTTGTGGCCTACTTGTATAGGCAGAGGTCATTTAGACCACCCTATTTATATGTATACATATATTAGATAACCTATATGTTGTACATTTATATATTATATTTACTTGGGAGGTATAGATGCAAGTATGTATAAATGTATGTATATATGCAATATGTAGATTCTATGTAGACATGTAATGAAATAAAATGTAACTATAGTGTAAGTAGAGATGCAATATAGGATACAATGTATATAGGCATGTATGAATGGACATATATGCAAGTATGTATGTACCTATATATATTGTATCTATAGATGGCATAGGCCTTGAGAGTATATATGGCTTACATTATAGACTTATTATTTAGACTTATGAATGACCAACCCTAACTAGTTGACCAAGATAGCCTTGTCGATTGACCCAGTTTGACTAGATATTGACTTGGTTTGACCCAGAGTTGACTAGAGTTGACTTTGACCTAGATTGGCTTAGAAATCATGTAGATTGCATCGTAAATTTCATCAATCTTATTTTAAACATATTATAACCCATATTGCTCTATTTAGGACATTGTGACTCTGGTGCAGACATCTGATATTACATTACTCTTTTCAGAGTATCAGGCGAGTACATTCTCTGATAGTTCTTTCATTTACTTATCAATTACTATACTTCAGTTCTACTTAGTTTTATGTGATTCTTTTAACACGTATGGATATTTCTTGATTCATGTATGCGACACACATATCATTTTGTCTGGCCTCTATTTCTGGAATCACTACTGGCATCACCTTCTGGAACCACTACTGGAATCACCTACTAGAATCACCATGGAATCACTTGCCGGTATCATCATATTTGGCTGGACTCATCTCGATTTCTTATTTCGTATTCTGGATTCACTTGTACTTGTGGGCGGGAAAATATTAGAGTAGACATATGAATATTACCCAAATACTGGAACCACTCCCTTGGAATTATACTGGAATGATAGCCATCCCACACTTCGCGAGTGTGCGATGTGCCATATTACCTACAGCCGTTTACATGTCGATCTCGGTATTTTAAAACACACTGTTAGAGTATAGGCTGGACTCACCATGGAATCATTGATCACTATGACTGGAATCGTCTCGTACTAGATTCATCTTGTATTAGATTCGTCTTGTACTGGACTTACATTGGAGTTACACTTGTCTACATTTACTGTCTGGACTTATATCATGTTAACCTGGTTCAGCTAGCTTCTACTTTACAGTTCTTATTGCCATGATTCTTCTCTTGTTTAGTTACTTACTTTTCTTGTACTTTATCTGTCTCTATACCATCACTTGTATACAAACTACCATGTTCATCAATAAAACTGTCTATAACTACTTTATAGTTCTCTGTCATTTACTTGGGATTTCTTGATGAATTGTACTCGTTCCTGTCCTGACTGGACCTGTTGAAAATATTACAGATAATTGCCCTGAGGACATTTGCCCTACTTGCCTTGGAGCAGGAGATGGCTTAGCTATCTATGGCCCCGACACTCAGGAGTGATCGGGAGATAGCTAATAGACTTGGTTTAGTTTTTATGTTTTAGAACTTGATTTGTAATAACTTGAGATGCGAGTTTGTATTTGAGTTTGTTTGAGATATTATTATTTAGTAGTTTTTAATTGTTGTTGTTTAGTCTTTAGTTATAAACTTTTGTGTTATCTTATCGTACTTAGACTGTGATTGAGATTTCATTATATCTATACTTGTCCTCCGTTCGGAGTTGAGATATTGACAAGTACATTATATAATTGCATGAGTTGTTGATTAGATAGTAACCTAGGACAGCGTTCTACCGCCGACACTACGACGTAGGATGGACGTACCCACTTCTCGTGCCCTTATTCTAGGGTGCGGGTCGTGACAGGCTTCTTTTTGACCGGGAAGTGATTGGCTCTGTCACCTCCATTTCAGCTTTTTTGCTTTTGTGTATGTAACTACGAAGGGTCTGTAATAGGTCCTTGTAGCCACATATTTTTATATGTAGAAGCTTTTTTGTTCCATTTGCTTTTGTCTTCAGAATAAAGAGGGAATTTTCATAATAGATTTGCCTGACCAGAGGTAATATGGACGTGGTAAGCTTGATCTTTGTCAGTGTATAGAACAACAATCCAGAGGTAATATGTACGTGAACTGTTTTCTAGACCACTGGAATAATCATAGAGCTGATTCGAGAAGAACGACTACTCAAAGGTAATGTGGACATGGCAGTCGCGTCTTTCACGCGTAGAGGAACAATCCAGAGGTAATGTGGACGTGAAGTACTTTATCTACTTGAAAGAATATATAGGAGGGAGAGCGAGAGATCCCCTTACTAGAACTCATGGGCACCCTTTTCAAAGGATGTGAGTGCCTATGCTGGTTCTGTCTTCAGACGTAATACATACGTAATACATCTTTAGGAACTTGTCGTTGATGGGCATCATTATCAAGTCTCCATTAGGCTTAGCTAGCCGATAAGCACCGTTGGAGTACACCTTTCCTATGATGAACGGTCCTTCCCACTTGGGCTCAAACTTCCCAGCCATCTTGTGGGTCATCACCATTGGTCTCCGTACTGCCAAGACGAGGTCGCCCACCTTGTAGGATCTTTTGTTAAGCTTTTTGTTGAAGGCCCCAGAGATGTGAGCTTGGTATAGCTTAATCATTTATTGCGCGAGCAAGCACTTTTCATTCAATGCTTCTAACTCTTATAACCGCCTGCACTGATTATCTTTGACGGTTAACTGATTAGTGATTATGTTAGCAGACAACAACTTCTTAAAGAATTGACCTATGCTGGTATCGGAGTCCCAAGTTGAGGATTCAGAAGAGTGTGAGTGCCTCATAACTTTTTCTTCTGAATCTTCTGAGGTGGTCATAGGTGTAACGTGCCCCAGCCCTCGACGAGTACGTTTGTAGTAGTTTTCAGCTTTTCTCTTTGGAGCGTGAATCCATAAGGGAAGACGCCGGCCTTTACCATAATTGAGTCCCTTGTTGCTATTCAGGTCGTAGCCCATCTTCTGGATAAGATTTTTGGCATGCGTCGTGTAGCGGTAAAACTGCATTTTGCCGCTGTCGAGGTCTGGGTCTTTAGGAGTTATTCGTTGTGGATGCTCCAATCGACCGAATATGATGGATTCCTCTTCTTTTTTCCTGGCTGGAACTACGAAGTAGGCTCCCCAGGCAGGGACAACTCGGCTCACATGGTTGGCAGTTGTCACTTGCGTCTGTAGTTTACACAAAGAATTGTCCTGGAAATATTTGGTGTTCCAACATGTGCCAGAGTAGTTCGATGACAACTTTCTGTTAATAAAGTAGGATATCTTGTCCCGAGGGATTACGTCGTCGAAAGAGTTGGCCTATGTGTTGGCGCAGACGTAATCTTCTAGCTCTTCGTCAGTGAGGGCTAGAGTTGCCGACGGAGGAGAAAGAGGATGCCTCCCTTTCAGCTTGGCCATCAAAGGAATGGTGGTCGGATGCTCTTGCGCCTTCATGGTCGGCCTTGGAGACCTCCGAAGTAACCTCATTTGTATAGGCTCCTGACCATCATCTATCATCATTGGAGGCGAAGGTGGAGCTTTGCCCCCAAAGCTTAACAATAAGAGGCGCTGACACCTTGGGAGGCCTCCCTTTCAGTCGAACCTTTAAAGGTTCTTCGGCTACTGCTGTGCTTTCTGAGGCTATTTCTGCCTCGTTGTCAGCATCATTACTGTCGTCATCCCAGGGGACTGACTTGTACAGATCAGTATCCGTACAGTAGGCTTCAAGTCCTCAGAATGGGTCGATATCAGCGAACTCCGTTTTTATAGTCCCGTTGCTGGCCACATATTTCATACACTGATGTCGGATGGAAGGGACAATCATGTACTCATGGATCCATGGTCGCCCCAGCAGTATGTTGTAATTTATGTCTGCATCAATGACATAGCAAGTCACTTCAGTATGAAGGTCGTTGATATGCCATTTCAGGCAAATTTTGCCCAAGGGCACGCTCTTTCCCGCATTGAAGCTACTGATTGTTGTGTTAGAGGCTGTCAACCGATGCATCGAAACCCCTAAAGTTTGAAGCAGGCTTCTTGGGATAGTGCTCAAACAGGAACTTGGGTCGATGTGGATGCGATCGACCTTAATGGCACTGACATATCCCATAAAGTATAGGGGACGGTTGTGCCGATTATTCTTTAACAACATGTCTTGCTGGGTGAAAGTGATACTGGGAATCACTTCGACCACGCTGTGACAATATGGACAAGCTGTGGGATCTACTTTTGGTAGCCGAACCTGGGTGAGAAAGGACTCGACGTTCTGTAAGGCTTCACTGAGCGCATCTCGGGTCTTCTTAGAGAGGCGAAGGAGCTAGAAAAGTGATAATCTAGCCGGAGTATTAGCCAGTTGTGCTAGAATATCGAAGTTATAGGACTTGATAGGCCTGATTGTCGGATCCTTTTTGAGAGGTTTGTCAAAACGAACCTCCTTATGTTTCTGCTTATCCACGGTAGGGGCCCGGGATGGACCCGCCTCTGGTGCCTCAGGGATTTGAGGTGGACCTGCTCCTGATATATCTGGGACAGAGGGAGTATTTGGTGGAGACTCCTCCTGGTCTGGAGCCTATCTCTCCTATTTTCTCTACGCCGAGCGATTGGTCTCCAAAGCATCGTCGGTCGACGTCGAGACCATGCGGCATGCCTTGGTTTTCTTCCCTTTGGCAGAAAGGGTCGTAGATGTCATCATATCGGGAACCAAGTCAGGATGTATCCATATAACTTTGCCTCAAGGCGTGGAGAATGGGACGAGCCCTTGAGCGTTGCCCCGTGCTGGCGGAAGGTTGACTACCTCCATCGTCGCCTTTGGAATAGAGATGACGCCATCTTGTACCTCTGTGGCTGGAAAACTCCTAACTGGAGAGTAACCATGTTGGCCGTGACGGTCTTCTTCTCGTAATCAAAAGATATGATATTGGCATTAATGAGGCACTGAATTTGCTCCTTCAATACATAGCAGTCTTGTATTGAGTGATGGATGTACTGATGATAATGGCAGTACTTGGGATAGTCCACCTTTTCTACTTTATCAGGATGCCTAGGTGCCGAGATGGACAGTTTGCCACTCTTCGTAAGCATCTCGAAGAGCTCCAGCATATCCTCGTCATTGAAGGAGTAAGTCTCCCTTGGCCTCTGCGCTTCCGCAGACTTGGGGTTCATAGCTGCTGAGCCATTAGAGATGTTGACGGTCATGGCTTGCTTGCCTTTTCTTTCTTTAGGGTTGTTGTTGGACGAGCGTCTTCCCTTGACTTCGGATGCAGGAAAGTGTAGCCCCAGGAGCTGCACGTCCTGGGCTTTCCTTTGTGTGGCATCCACCTCTGTAATGAGAGGCGTCCACTCCGTACAGGGAGCACTGTGCCACAATTTTATAGCAGGCAGCATGTTCTTGCGGCAGGAGTCCATAAGCGTGGGCTCGGGCATGCCGGGTGGTAGTCTGAGGGCTGCCTGGTGGAAGTGCTCGATGTATACGTGGACAGGCTCTTTCTCCATCTAGACAATTTCTATGAGGCTCGACATGGTCATATCCATGCCTTCTTCGTAGAATCGGTCCACGAACCTGTCACGCCCCGATTCTGTAGAATCGATAGTCGTCCCCCGGGCGTGATGTTGTGCGAACCTAAATCGCGATTACACAAGGCATAGTCATAAGGTTATCCGAAACATGATAACAAGAGAATGTGTAGAGTTAATTGAACACACATTATAAAGAAGAAAACTTGAGCTTTATTGATAATGAACATCACTTTATAGACTCGATACAAAGGCGCCACGTGGGCTTTTTACAAACTGACTCCATTTCAAAATAAACGTCGATGAGATAGCCGTTCCATATATTTCATCCATTTAATTATACAACCAGCATTACAAAACCACCTGGGATGGTGGGGAGTCGCTCCATCTATCTTCTGGTCTTCGACAGCGGAGTCTTTGAAAAGAGATTGGACCTAGGCTTCGGCTGCAAGGACGAAGCTTCAAAACACACGAGCGCTGTCTTCCTTCACGTAGCACGCTCCCCCTGATTTATCGCACTTGTAGAGAGAGCGAGGATCAGTACAATCAACGTGTACTAACGAGTGGCTAATTAGTTTTTAGGCCCTTATTTTATTCAAAAATTTAAATAAAACATATAACTTGTTGTTTGTGATCTTTTTAGCCATCATAGTTATTTTCATGCAAATAGTTTGACGAAACATAAACCAAGTGAATTATGCTAGAATTTTCCTTGGCAGAGTGAGTCGTGCAACATAAAACTCAGTATCACCTTTCCGGTTAGTTAATAACAATTTATATTAGGTGTATAACCCACAGGTTACTGGCATTAACTAGCCATCCTAGACATAGCCTGGTAAACGGGGTCCTTGCAACGCAAGTAGTGAGATCTGATGCAAGTCTCCGAATTACCGGTTGCTTCTACGCAACTCGGCTATCTCGTATTTCCTCCTAGGCTGAAGCGGTCTCGTGGCCCCGAGTTACCGTTCGAGAAAAATGTTTGCCCTTGTCGACAAGTTGTCCATAACCATGTTATGTTAATAAGGTATAATTTAGGGTATCGTTGGGGCTATTATGTAATCGATTCATTTACTTGGTTTTTCATACCCAAAATAATTCTCTCTCATTTCTATAATCTTATCTTTTCTCTTCTAGAACATAGGACTTGTATTTTCCAAGTGAATCATTCAATTTTGATACAGTTACCCGAGTTTTTATTTTGAAATAGAGGGTCGAGGTGAAGGAGGTCAGCCACTCACTTTGATTGTTGTTCGGGGCGAGAGACTTTGTCAGTTGTGCTAGTCGTCACCTACGCAATTATCTAAAATTGCACAAGCAACTGATTAGAATATTGTGTTATTCAAGAGATTTTGATATGAATGCGAAGTCCGAAAATCAAGCCATGAAAACCATCGAAAACATTCACGAAAATTCATTCACGAAAACAAAAGCCAAAGCAAATACAACATAAAAAACCAGAGCAATGGGAGGTCTCTCCCGACTCAGCCGCAGAGCTAATCCTTGAGGTGCTACCCGCTGAATATGGGACTTTATTCCGAAGAAGCCATTCCATAACGGAGAATGGATCTTAATTCAACCGTTCCCGTTCGACCGATTCGCTCGATCTCGACCGAATCGATGGTGACAGTATTCCTTTCTCGCGCACCCCGTGGACGGAGAACTGGGCCTGATGTAGGGATAGGGCACTACACCATAACCAACTAAGAAAATTTTTTGTCCTCAAAACTTAAGAATAAAACCTACCTCTACGAGAATAATGAAGGAAATTTCTCCTTCATTTCTGATTCAAGCTCCCAAGTCGACTCCTAGACCGAATGGTTTCACCAATAGATGCGGACGAGAGGAATAGCACGGTTGCGAAGAAGTTTATCTTTGCACTCCAAGATTTAAACTGGCTCTTCGACATATGACAAGTCCGTCTTTAGATCCAGCTGACCCAAATCTACCACATGGTTCGGATCGTATACGTACTTCCGTAACTGTGAAACATAGAAGACGTTGTGTACCTCCGATAATGCACGCGACAAAGCGATTTGGTAAGCTACTGGGGTTACTCGCTTCAATATTTTGAATGGACCAACAAATCTTGGGCTCAACTTCCCTTTCGTGCCGAATCTGGTAACTCCACGTATGGGTGTCACTTTCAGGAATACATGGTCGCCTTCCGAGAACTCGAGGAGACGTCGGTGCATGTTGGCATAGATCTTTTGCCGACTCTGAGCTATCTTGAATCTCTCCCGTATCAACTTGACCTTCTGTACAGTCTGCTCCACCAGTTTCGGACCGAGTATCTGCCGTTCCCCGATTTCATCGCAGCAAATGGGCGATTTGTACTTCCGGCCGTATAAAACTTCGTACGACACCATTTGGATGCCGGATTGATATCTACTATTGTATACAAACTCGGCCAACGGTATATGAACGTCCCAGCTTGACTTCAAGTCGATCGCACAGAGTTGTAACATGTCCTCGAGAATCTGGTTTACCCGCTCTTTTTGGCCGTCAGTCTAACGATGATAAGCTGAGCTAAACTTCAACTTCGTCCCCAACGCTGAATGAAGACTACCCCAGAAGCGTGCCACGAACCGTCCATCCCGATCCGAGATGATAGATACTGGGACCCTATGCAGCCGAACTATTTCATCAAGGTATATCTGAGCAAGGCGGTCGACGCTCTAAATAACTTTAATGGCTATGAAGTGCGCTGACTTGGTTAGTCGATCGACGATGACCCATACGGCGTCGTTTCTCCGTGACGTCCTAGGCAAGCCAACAACAAAGTCCATAGTGACATGATCCCACTTCCACTCTGGAATGACAAGGTTCTGCATCTCCCTGCCCGGTCGCTGGTGCTCAGCTTTAACTTACTGACAGGCCATACACTTTGACACAAAGAGCGCTACATCCCTCTTCATGCCGTCCCACCAAAAGATAATGCGGAGGTCCTTATATGTCACTCTCATTTTTTGTTATACGTATTCCAGTGTGCGTATGCAAATTTTGACCCGTATTTTATTTTACTGTATTTTTATATTATTTTATTGCTTGCCTTGATGTATCTTGACTAGGGTTGACCTTGGGTTGGTTTGGTCCAACTTGACTTGCTTTGGATGGCTTGGTTTGGTTTATTTTGATGGTTGGTTCGACATGTTGAACCATCCCCTCTCTTTATAAAACCCAACCACCCCTTTCTCTCTCTTCATTACTTCCATTCATTTCATCACCTTCTTCTCCATTACTCTTCCACCAACTTAGAGAGCTTAGGCAAGTATAATCTTGCTTCATGATGGATCTTAGATTTTATTGTTCCATTATCTTTCCCTCTTGATTCTAAGCCACTTTAGAACTTGGAGTTCTTGGGTTAGATGAAGGGATCCTTGTAGATCTATGTTTGTGTCATTTTTGGTTTTCTTAGGTTTTGATCTATCAAACTTCATTATTTTCATGTTTTGATTGTTCTATGTTATAGAGAATTCGATTTTACTCAATTTTGACCTTTGAAAAGTTAGATTTCGACTTGTTTTGAGGAAGTTATGGCCAAAGCAAGTTTTGGACATCTTCTATGTTCATCTGTCCTGGTTCTGGCAGGGACGATGAATAGAGTTAGCCGCATGGCTGCATAATGCCGCATAGTGCCAGTCCGTATGACTGTATAGTGCCGTATAGTGCTGGTAGTATCGCTGCATAGTGCCACATAGTGCCAGTCCGCATGGCTGCATAGTACCGTATAGTACTGGCCGTATGGCTGCATATAGTGTCAATCTATATGGCTGCATAGTGCCGTATAGTACCAGTCCGTATGGCTGTATAGTGCCGTATAGTGCCAGTTCGCATGGCTACATAGTGTCGCATAGTACTAGTCTGCATGGTTGTATAGTGCCGCATAGTACCAATCCGCATAGCTGTATAGTACTAGTCTGTATGGCTGCATAGTACCGCATAGTGCCAGTCTACATGGCTGCATAGTACCGTATAGTGCCAGTCGTATAGATGCATAGTGTCTGGCCGCATAGTGCCTATTTTGGCTATTTTTGGATGTTTTATGCCCTATTTGGCTGAATTGCGGCCAGAATTTCTCCTAACTTCCAACATAAAAGTTGCAGATCTTTTTCTTGGCTTCAAGAATATGTTACTAGCTATTTTAGGCAAGTGTCTCTCTTTCATGATAATATAAGGATAGAACACAATAGTGGCTTATTAAGGCGCACTCTTAACAAGTAACAAGTAACATGACATGATAGTAGCCCATCGTGGTGCACTCTTAACAAGTAGCTTAACATGATAACTCTTAAATAGTGACCCGTCGTGGTGCACTTTTGATAAGTAACTTTGACATGATAATACATGATAGTGGCCCGTCGTGGCGCACTCTTGATAAGTAACTTAACATGATAATTCTTGATGGTAGTCCGTCATGGCGTACTCTTGAGAAGTAATCTTGATACGTAACCTAACATGTTAATCTTGATACGCTGTTGCGACAGCTACCTGGACTTGCTAAGTAACCCTTATCTTGACACCGTGGGTGTTTGTGCTTGTGTAAGCTACATGTCTCGTCTTGCATCATGCCTAGGACATAAATTTTTGGTTACCACCATCAGGGATTCATACTGAACTGACTAGGATAATGACTAGATTGATCAAGTAGTTCATAAAGAGATTTTTCAGCTACAGGCAGTCTAGTTATCTGGGCACTTTAATTGGACTTGTAGCCTGTCGTCTAGTAGGGCACATTTCCAGCACACTGTCATGTGTTGTACCCCCAAGTTACCTAATCCAACTCTCTAAACTTGTAACTAGATAACCTGGATTAAGTCTGCAGGGCTTGTGGCTGTTGGAACATCTCAATGCATCTTATTAGTAACTTTGCTTGTGATAAACCTAGTTAGTTAAAGTATCAAGCCGTACTCATTGTTTGGCCATGATTGATGGATGGAGTCTAGTCTAGTCTTGCCTAGACAATGCCAGTACATTGTTACTTCAGCCCGTTACTATTATGCTTTACTTATTCGATAATTGGTTAGAAACTAAGTTCTGTTCAGGTGAAGGGTTACAACCCCGGTCATTGTTTGGTTTACGGGTTGTAACTTGGTTACCGGAATAGTTCCTTAGTTATCTTATCGTTTATCATCCTGCTTTCCTTAACCCATGTCTTTCATTATCAATTATGTCTTTATGTGCTAATATGCTGGTTTTAGTTCTTAAGTGAAGCCTTTCTTGTGGCACTTGCTCTTTTTGGGGTCTGACCCAGCTGGTTTTGTATGGCCAGATTTCGGAGTAGCACCGAGGATCTCTCCGCCTTACAGCCAGATGGTGAACACTAGAAGAAACCCTGGCAATGAGTTGGTTTATTTTGCTCTCCTACTCTAATTGTAAAATTATTCCTTTGAGGCGTTTAGCCGCCGAACAAGTGTTAGCTCATATTAAATTTACATTCCTGTCTGCCTAAGGGCTGTAACATGATTGACAAATCCTAGGGTTGATCATGTATGACTTAAACTTTTGCTAGTCTTCATATTTTGTATGACTAGCTTCATGGTCATCTGAATATGTAATGTTTGGAACGCCTTACTTTGTATGTCTGATGATCTACCATCTTGTTACATTTACTTGCTTCCTTGAGATTGAGACACTAGACTTGTTCTTGACCATAAGTGACTAATGGCTTGTATATAAACCCTCATACATCTAGACAGCCATGATCATATATCGAGGTAGATTACACTTTTATATACGTTACTGGCTATGTCTGCCCCCGCTCTCCAGTATTCTGGTTCTGGGGCATACCACGATTTAAGTGGTGGCCCATGCAAGGTCTTGTAAATCAAGATGTGTGAGGGTTTTGCCGAATAAATGTCTCAATTAGCATTCACCCTTGATCTCTACTCGTGCCTTCTAATCTTCCTGGAATCTTGACCTGATCACATGCTTATATCCATGTTCTATCTTGGTCCATCCTTATTGTCCCCTATGTCATTATTTTTTAGTGGCATTGTTCCTGGTCCTACCGATCAGCCGAAAGGAGAACCTCCAGTGAACCAGCAGCAACCTGGGGATCAAGCCTAACACTCTGGAGCAGCCTTCCGAGTCATGCATTCCGGGGATCCAGCGCCCCCAGTTCAACCCGTCCAGCCTGCAGAGCCTGATAATGGAACCCTGGTGTGACTCATCCAAGAATTGCTTGTATCACAAGATCGTCGGGGTAATGCCCTGCACCAGACAGTACAAGATGCCATGGGCAGTGTTGGTTACCAAGGGAATAATGCAGCTAATAATTTCAAGCGCCTGAACCCTTCCTTCTTTGTTGGCAGTAAGATGCTATCGCTGCTAATGCATGGCTTCAGGACACAGAGGTTATTCTGGAAGCAGCTAGGATTTCTGAGGAAGAGAAGGTGGCTGTAGTGCACCTACAGTTATTGGACGTAGCCCGCACCTGGTGAACGATATTAGCAGTCGGATTAGCGACGCCTGTTTTATGGGCGGTATTCAGTGACAAGTTCCAGACCAAGTACTTCGATACAGTAGCTCGCTATGATCTGTAGACGAGATTCACTAATCTCAGGCAGATGGGAAGGACGGCCGACGGTTATGCGGCCGAATTTTTTCAACTTAGTCAGTTTGCTCCCAACTTTGTGGCAACCGAATTGGACTGAGCCCAGCGATTCCAGCAGAGGATTCACATAGAGATCAATATATCAGTGGAGCAGTTCGAGCACCAGACATTTAATATCGTCTTACGAGCAGCAAAGAGGTATGAGTATACCTCGCAAAGGATTATGGACAGAACTGAAAGCAGGAAGAAGTCCCATGGGCAGATGAGTCTGTCCTCAGCACCAGCCCCGACAGCTAGGACTTTGACTATTGGAGTTTCTCGAAGGGCGAATTCGGTTTCATCGGTTTAGCACTCGACACCGACGTCCCCTCAGCAACAGAAGCAGAAGCAGTCTTCCATAATGGACTGCTCTTATTGTGGGAAGCCAGGACATGTAGTATCAGAGTATCGCAGAGCACAGGGATTGTGCTTGGCTTGTGGGGCACCGGACCACAAGATAGTGTCCTGCTCGAATAGAGCCAGTTCATCATCGTCGAACCTAACCAGTCCATCGGTTAGGGGTCCAGCACCAGTGCAGCAGCAGTACCAGCCTCCGAGGCCATTGCTGACATAGGCATAAGCCTTCCAGCAGCAAAGACCCCAGCAGTATGCCCAGACCCAAGCTCAGATGCAGAACCGACAGAGAGGTTTCCAGCAGAATGTCTTTCTTATGTCTTATGCTTTTAAATTCCTTGCTTGCATGAATGATTTCTTGATCGGTTGCTAGTCGTAGATTGCTTGAGCTTTAATATAGCATGCCCTGACGTCCCTAGCCTCTTGATTAAATTCCGTGGATAGAATTCTTTTAAGGTGAGTAGATTTGTCACTCCTATTTTTCATTATACGTATTCCAGTGTGTATATACGAATTTTGACCCGTATTTTATTTTACTATATTTTCGTATTTCTTTATGGCTCGCCTTGATGTATCTTAACTAGGGTTGACCTTGGTTTGGTTTGGTCCAACTTGACTTGCTTTGGATGGCTTGGTTTGGTTTATTTTGATGGTTGGTTCAACATGTTGAACCATCCCCTCCTTTATAAAACCCAACCACCCCTTTCTTTTTCTTCATTACTTCTATTTATTTCTTCACCTTATTCTCCATTACTCTTCCACCAACCTAGAGAGCTTAGGCAAGTGTAATCTTGCTTCATGATGGATCTTAGATTTTATTATTCCATTATCTTCTCCTCTTGATTCTAAGCCTCTTTAGAACTTGGAGTTCTTAGGTTAGATGAAGAGATCCTTGTAAATCTAAGTTTGTGTCATTTTTCGATTTTCTTGGGTTATCAAACTTCATTATTTTTATGTTTTGATTGTTCTATGTTGTAGAGAATTCGATTTTACTCAATTTTGACCTTTAAAAAGTTAGCTTTCGACTTGCTTTGAGGAAGTTATGGCCGAAGCAAGTTTTGGACATCTTTTATGTTCATCTGTCCTGGTTCTGGCAGAGACGATGAATAGTGCTGGCCGTATAGTGCTGGCCGTATGGCTGCATAGTGCCGTATAGTACCAGTCCGCATGGCTGCATAGTGTCACATAGTGCTGGCCGTATGGCTGCATAGTGCCGCATAGTGTCAGTCCGCATTGCTGCATAGTGCCGTATAGTGCTAGCCGCATGGCTGCATAATACCATGTAGTGCCAGTCCGTATGGCTGCATAGTGCCGCATAGTACCAGTTCGCATGGCTGCATATTGCCGCATAGTGCCAGTCCGCAAGGCTGTATAGTGTCACATAGTGACAGTCCGTATGGCTGTATAGTGTCGTATAGTACCAGTCCGTATGGCTGCATAATGTCGCATAGTGTTAGTCCGTATAGATGCATAATGCCGTATAGCACCTATTTTGGCTATTTTTTGCTGTTTTATGCCCTATTTGGCTAAATTGTGACCAAAATTTCTCCTAACTTCCAACATAAAAGTTGTAGATCTTTTCCTTGGCTTCAAAAATATGTTACTAGCTATTTTATGCAAGTTTCTCTCATTCATGATAATGTAAGGATAGAACACGATAGTGGCCTGTTAAGGCGCACTCTTAACAAGTAACAAGTAACATGACATGATAGTGGCCCGTCGTGGTGCACTATTAACAAGTAGCTTGACATTATAACTCTTAAATAGTGACCCGTCGTGGTGCACTCTTGACAAGTAATCTTGACATGATAATACATGATAGTGGCCCATCGTGGCGTACTCTTGATAAGTAACTTGACATGATAATTCTTGATGGTGGTCCGTCGTGGCGTACTCTTGAGAAATAATCTTGATACGTAACCTAACATGATAATCTTGATATGTTGTTACGACAGCTACCTGGACTTGCTAGGTAACCATTGTCTTGACACCGTGGGTGTTTGTGCTTGTGTAAGCTATATGTTTCGTCTTGTATCATGTCTAGGACATGAATTCCTGGTTACCACGGTCAGGGATTCATACTGAATCTGACTAGGATAATGACTAGATTGATCAAGTAGTTCATGAAGAGATTTTCCAGCAACAGGCAGTCCCGTTATCTGGGCTCTTTAATTGGACTTGTAGCCTGCCGTCGAATAGGGCACATTTCTAACACACTGTCATATGTTGCACCCCCAAGTCACCTAATCCAACTCTCTGAACTTGCAACTAGATAACCAGGATTAAGTCTGCAGGACTTGTGGCTGTTGGAACATCTCAATGCATCTTGTTAGTAACTAGGCTTGTGATAACCCTAATTAGTTAACGTATCAAGCCGCACTCATTTCTTGGTCGTGATTGATGGATGGAGTCTAGTTTAGTCTTGCTTAGACAAGGCTAGTACATGGTTACTTCAGCCCGTTACTGTTATGCTTTACTTATTCGATAATTGGTTAGAAACTAAGTTCTGTTCAGGTGAAGGGTTACAACCCCGATCCTTATTTGGTTTACGGGTTGTAACTTGGTTACCGAAATAGTTCCTTAGTTATCTTATCGTTTATCATCATGCTTTCCTTAACCCTTGTCTTTCATTATCAATTATGTCTTTATGTGCTAATATGCTGGTTTTAGTTCTTAAGTGAAGCCTCCTTTGTGGCACTTGCTCTTTCTGGTGTCTGACCCAGCTAGTTTTGTATGGCCAGATTTCGGAGTAGCACCGAGGATCTTCCCGTCTTCCAGCCAGATGGTGAACACTAGAAGAAATCCTGACAACGAGTGGGTTTATTTTGCTCTCCCACTCTAATTATAAAATTATTCTTTTGAGGTGTTTTGCCGTCGAGCAAATGTTAGCACGTGTTGAATTTACATTCCTGTCTGCCTAAAGGCTGTAACATGATTGACAAATCCTAGGGTTGATCATGTATGACTTAAACTCTTGCCAGTCTTCGTATTTTGTATGACTAGCTTCATGGTCATCTGAATATGTAATGTTTGGGATGCCTTACTTTGTATGTCTGATGATCTACCATCTTGTTATATTTACTTGCTTCCTTGAGATTAAGATACTAGGCTTGTTCTTGATCATAAGAGATTGATGGCTTATAGATAAACCCTCATACAGCTAGACAGTCGTGACCGTATATCGAGGTGGATTATACTTTTATATACGTAGCTGGCTATGTCTGCCCCCGCTCTCCAGTATTCTGGTTCTGGGTCTGACATTATACATCTTGGTGCTGCTAGGATGCAAGGAATATTTTGCATAATGCGCCTCCGACGTTATCTCCTTTCTAAATTCTGCGTCATCCGGAATGCATAGTCGACCCTTCACTCGCAATACTCCCGACTCGTCCTCTGCAAAGTCCGAAGCTTTCCTTGTCGATATCAGCTTCCGCATCTTCTCCAGGTATGGCTCGTCCTTCTGAACAGACTTGATTTTCTCCAATAGGCTCGGTTCAAGCCGTAGTTGCGCCAGTTTTACGTCTCTAAAACAAACTTGGAGTTCAATGCCTATTCCTTCCAAGTCATGCAGCAGTCAACTGTTGATGCATAGAGAAGCTAAGTACTTCCAGCTCAGCGCATCCGCTACAACATTTTCTTTGCCCGACGTATAGTCGATTGATAAGTCGTAATCTTTGATCAGTTCAAGCCATCGCCTCCGCCGCAAATTCAGTTCTTTTTGGATGAAGAGATACTTGAGTCTTTTGTGGTCCGTATAAATCCTGCACGCCACGCCATAAAGATAGTGACGCCATAGCTTCAACGCGAACACAATCGTCGCTAGTTCTAGGTCGTACGGGGGGTAGTTCTTCTCGTGCGGCTTCAACTGCCGGGAAGTAAAAGATATCACCTTATCCTGCTGCATGAGCACACACCCCAAGACCTGGCCAAAAGCATCGCTGAAGATTTGAAATCCCTCAGTCCCTTCAGGAAGAGCAAGTATCGGGGCCAAAACGAGTCATTGTTTGAGCTTCTGGAAGGAAGCTTCACATTCGTCAGACCACTCGAATGCGACTCATTTTTGGGTGAGGCGAGTCAACAACGATGCAATCTTCGCAAAGTCCTTCATAAAGCGTCGGTAGTATCCCGTCAAGCCTAGAAAGCTTCAAATTTTGCTAACTGATGCGGGCCGTTTCCAATCAGCAACTATCTCGACTTTCTTCGAATCGACTGAGATGCCTACGGCGGAGATGATGTACCCGAGAAATGAGACGATATTCAGCCAAAATTTGCATTTGCTCCTCTTCGTATATAACTGATTCTCTCGAAGGGTTTCGAGTATCGTCCGCAGGTGTTTTGTATGTTGTGCTCGATCCATCGAGTAGACGAGGATGTCGTCAATGAAAACTACTATGAATTTGTCAACGAATGGACGAAACATCCGATTCATCAGATCCATGAAGACGATAGGGGCATTTGTCAGACCGAATGGCATTACCAAGAAATCGTAGTGGCCGTAGCGAGTGTGGAAGGCAGACTTCGGCACGTCATCTGGTTTGACTTTGAGTTGGTGATAACCTGATCACAGATCAATCTTCGAAAACACCGTTGCACCTTGGAGCTGGTCAAACAAGTCGTCGATGCGGGGCAGGGGGTATTTGTTCCGGACAGTGGCCTTATTCAATTCTCGATAGTCGATGTAGAGACGCATCGATTCATCCTTCTTTTTCACAAATAGCACGGGCGTACCCTACGGCGAGACACTCAGACGGATAAAACCTTTGTCAAGTAATTCTTGTAGTTGCGCCTTCAGTTCTTTCAATTATGTCGGGGCCATTTTGTACGGAGCTTTCGAGATCGGTCGGGTGTCCGGAAAGGGGTTGATAGTGAACTCGATTTCTCGATCGGACGACATACCGGGTAGCTCATCCAGGAACACGTCTGGGAATTCTGCCACAACATCGGTCTGACCCGCGTTTGCACCATCCTGTCTTATGTCACAAACGGACGCCAAGTAGCCTTCGCAACCGGAATGAAGCAGCTTTCGAAAAAAATTGCCAAGATTACCATACAGGTCGGCGATGCTTCACCACACATATAACAGAATTCGAGCACTCCAAGTATGCGAAAGGTGACCTTCTTTCTTGCACAATCGATGGTAGTGTTGGAAGGACCGATCCAATCCATACCCAGTATGATGTTGAAGTCCTTCATATCCAGAACTTTCGCATCAAGACCTATCTTTTGACCCCCAATACAGATGATCCCGTCGTCTAGGCTAAATTTGTGAGTAGTGGTGCACCCGAAGGGGTACTTACGCTATGATCGAGATCTAATGATATTATAGAAAATTTGCGCTCGACGGCAAAGTCCGCCGATATAAAACTATACGAAGCGCCTGAATCAAATAGTAAACGAGCAGGCACGTTATTGAAATTCAATATACCTGTCACTACTGTATCTGAGACAAGCATTTCATCTCGAGTCATGGCGTAGACGCGACCCTGGGCATTGGGGCGACGGTCTTAGCCATTTTGCGGTGCGGATTGATGGGTTCGAGGCGCTGGACCCTGGTTCCTTTGACAATATTGTTGCTGTTGGGGCGCCATTGGGTTCGGCCTTTTGGTCCGACAATCAACACGAACGTGGTCTATTTTTCCATAGATCCAGGATCCATCCTGTGGTATCCAGCAATCGTTGATAGTGTGACCGAATCGCCGACATCGGGTGCATTAAATTCCTAGATTATGCCCTTGATATCTGCCTTGTTGCCTATTGTTTGGACGCTTGGTCACATTATTTCCTTCCATGTGGCTAGGGCGTTTGTGATTGTATGTATGCACAGCACCGACAGCATCTGGGGGATATTGGCGTTCGAGGCGGAGAGCATAATTCAGGGACTCGCCCATCGTCTTATATTCGGGAATTGACACATGAACAGAGATAGAGGGCTGCAGTCCCACTTCGAACCGTCGAGCATGACTCTCCATTGTAGGCAAGAAGGCTCCAGCAAATTTGGCTAACTTATTGAATTCTGCTGCGTACTGTCTCACCATCTTGTTTCCTTGCTTCAACTGCATAAATTTATTTTCTGTCTTGTCGAACGACTGCAAGGAGGTACTCGATCTCGAACGTCTTTCGAAAGGTGGCACAAGTGATTACCACTGTCTCATCGTCACGTCTGATCGCTCACCTTTGCATGGCCCACCAGTCGTACGCATTCAATCGGAGTAGAAGTTGAGCACATACGACTTTCTTGGACTCATCGACGCCCAGAAGCTCGAACCGGTCTTCCAACTCCTCCAACCAATCGACCGCCAAAGAAGGGTCTTCAGTACCGCAGAAGGAAGTGCGACAACTTTTCATAAATTTTGACACCTCAAAGTTGGAGCTTCTTAGTACCGCAGGTGAATTCTCGGGCGCCTCCAGCTCGATCTGAATTGGTCGAACCTTAGGCTCGGCTGCAGCGTGAGTCGTCGCAGAATTACTGTTGGCCACAACCGTCTGGACGATTTGCTGAAGAGTATCAAGCTGCTTCTGCTGTAACTTGAACTGCGCATCAAATCGGGCCTCGAACTGAGTCTGCCGTGTCGTAGCTTGTCTCTGCTGCTCTTCAACGTGCTGTCGATGTTGTTCGTTCAGATGCTGATTTGTTTTGGCCTGCCCCTGTTGTGCTTCCAACATGCGCATCATCCGCTCCATGGGGTCCATAGGGACGTTTGAGGTTGCGCCCCTGAGCTACTCGAGTCGCTCGAAGCACTATCTCCGTTCCCACCCACAGTTTCTTGGACCTCTGGAATTTAGAAGGCAACTCGTATTAGTCTTAGAAAATATTACGGACTCGCTGTATGGAACAACTCATCTCATCGACACGAGGTTAAAGGTTTGAGACTCAAACGGAAGGCCAAAGGACGTAAAGCCGTACTCTGATACCATTATGTCACGTACCGATTCCGTAGAATCGATAGTCGTCCCCTGGGCGTGTTGTCGTGTGAACCTAAATTATGATTGCACAAGACATAGTCATAAGGTTATCCGAAACACAACAACAAGAGAATGCGTAGAGTAAATTAAACACACATTATAAAGAAGAAAACTTGAGCTTTATTGATAATGAACATCACTTTACAGACTCGATACAAAGGCGCCACGCGGGCTTTTTACAAACTGACTCCATTTTAAAATGAACGTCGATGAGATAGCCGTTCCATACATTTCATCCATTTAATTATACAACCAACATTACAAAACCACCTGGGATGGTGGGGAGTCGCTCCATCCTTCTTCTGGTCTTCGACAGCGGAGTCTTCAAAAAGAGATTGGACCTAGGCTTCGGCCGCACGGACGAAGCTTCAAAACACACGAGCGTTGCCTTCCTTCACGTAGCACGCTCCTCCTAATTTATCGCACCTATAGAGAGAGCGAGGATCAATACAATCAACGTGTACTGGCGAGTGGCTAATTAGTTTCTGGTCTCTCATTTGGTTCAAGAATTTAAATAAAACATATAACTTGTTGTTTGTGATCTTTCTAGCCATCCTAGTTATTTTCATGCAAACAGTTTGACGAAACATAAACCAGGTGAATTACGCTAGAATTTTCCTCGGCAGAGTATGCCGTACAACATAAAACTCACTATCACCTTCCCTGTTAGTTGATAACAATTTATATTTGGTGTACAACCCACAGGTCACTGGCAATAACTAGCCATCCTGGACATAGCCTGGTAAACGGGGTCCTTCCAACGCAAGTAGCGAGCTCCGATGCAAGTCCCCGAATTATCGGTTGCTTCTACCCAGCTCGTTTATCCCATATTTCCTCCTAGGCCGAAGCGGTCCCGTGGCCCCGGGTTACCGTTCGAGGAAAACGTTCGCCCTTGTCGACAAGTTGTCCATAACCGTGTTATGTTAATAAGGTATAATTTAGGGTATCGTTGGGATTATGTAATCGATTCATTTACTTGGTTTTAAAGTCCCGAAATAATTCTCTCTCTCTTTTCTATAATCTTATATTTTCTCTTCTAGAACATAGGACTTGTATTTTCTAAGTGAATCATTCAATTTTGATATAGTAACTCGAGTTCTCATTTTGAAATAAAGGGTCGAGGCGAAGGAGGTCAGCCACTCATTTTCATTGTTGTTCGCGACGAGAGACTTTGTCGGTTGTGCTAGTCGTCGCCTACGCGATTACCTGAAATCGCACAAGCAACTGAGTAGAATACTTTGTTATTCAAGAGATTTTGATATGAAAGCGAAGTCCGAAAATACAAGTCATGAAAACCATCAAAAACATTCACGAAAACGCATTCACGAAAACGAAAGCCAAAGCAAGTGCGGCATTAAAAACTAGTGCAACGGGAGGTCTCTCCCGACTCAATCGCAGAGCCAATCCTTGAGGCGCTACCCGCTCAATATGGGACTTGGTTCTGAAGAAGCCATTCCATAACGGGGAATGGATCTTAATTCAATAATTCCCATTCGACCGATTCGCTCGATCCTGACCTGTCGGTCCTGATCGAATCGATGGCGACAGTTTTCCTTTTTCGTACACCCCGTTGACGGGGAACGAAGCATGATATAGGGATAGGGCACTATAGAACCGATTATTCAGGTCTTCAAATGACGAGATACAGTCGTCCGAAAGACAACAGAACCACTCATAGGCTATCCCCTGCAGGGCTCATATGAATATGTTGGACAGAAGGGCATCATCCTTTGGAAGGTACCCCGTTACTGAGGCAAATTACCTCAAGTATTGTCGAGGAGACCCCTTTCCTTCATAAGGTGTAAGCGTCTACGGATTGTATTTGGGAGGATAGACGACGTTGTCCCACTCGGCAGGGTATGGCTGTCGGATCCCTATCTTTCGGAGGATTGCTTGCTTTTCCTTGGCATCATGATGAGCATACAGCTACTTAACGGCCTGCTGTATCTAGGCTGGCATTACGGAGCCTGTAGCTGATGGAGTAGACGAGGATGGTCCTGTTAGATTGGCAATAGGCAACCTGCTAGATTCGTCATTAGTTGGCGGATCACGCGTAGATGTAGAGGCAGCAGGGGCTATGCTACTCTTGAGGTCGATTATAACCGAGGGCAGGGTCTTCATGGTGTCTGTCAGCGTATCTAACTTTGTCTCAGGAACTTTGAGACGTCTTAGAGCTTCGTTGTTGTCTTTCTCATTGCCATCGGCCATGAACACAGACCGAGTGTGAGGGTGACTTGAGGGAGCCATATATCCTTCAATTTCTGGCTCAGACGCCTGAGTCTCGATGTTCTGAGGATATACCGTAAGATTGTGATCTACTTCGGACTCAGTATGGTTGCTACCCCAGTCTGGTGACTGGCTGCACCAATGGAGATATCTGTGTCGTATTGTGCCTCATCAGATTGGAACACAAGGTTGTCGTGTATGGTAGGAGTCTTGCTTGCGAAAAATAAAAGAGGTTGGATTTCTACAAACTAAGAAATAGTATAAAAAAAGTACAATTGATTTCTGGGAAAGTACAACTACAGGAATTTGATCAGAAGATGATCGCTTTATCCCTTGGACGATGTGTTATCGAAGACACGAGCCTCTGGAGAATGCAACAGCACTTTAGCAGGAGATTATGATCATTCATGATGCTTTGAGACTGATTTGAAACTCTATTTATAGAATTCTTGAAATAACTATTTAGCAGTTATTCTGGGTTGCACGTACTTCAGGTTGTGCACCTCTTGTTCACTTGTGCGAGCGGTTACACCAACTGTTGTAGATGTATGGCACCGTTTGATTGAGATGCGCGTGGTCATAAGCAATATAGTGGACATGTTCTATGAAGTTAGTGGCATGTGCGCCACATCACCCTGCTCTGGATACTGTTCGATCACCTTGTGCGAGCTTTATCAGGTTACACGGAGCACAATGTAGCAACTTGCATGAGCGTTTGCACCAACTGCTGTGGACACGTGACATCATTTGAGTGAGATGCGCATGGTCGTGAGCAATATAGTGGACACATTCTACGAAGTTATAGCTTGTGCACCACGTCACCCTGCTCTGATGATCGCATTACGCGAGCTTCATCACGTTGCGTGGGGACGCAACCTAGCAACTTGCGCCTGGGTTCAACCTCGTGCAACCTGACACGTTACGCAAACTGCTGGCTGACAAAATCTTCTCGAGCACCGTGATGTGTAGGATTCGAACGGATTTTCCTTGATATACGTGATGTCAGTTGCCAGGCAATGATAATTTCGTTACAGTTTCTCGAGGAAGTATGCCACTTGGCTCTCGTGTATCCTGAGGTTGGCGCAACCTATTGATGTGGTGCAATCTATCGATATGGTGCAACTTATTGATGTGGCCCCTGGATGAGTGGTGCCCCTTGATTTTTAGCTCCCAATGGGTGGCATAGCTTGACTTTTAGCCTCTACAAGAGCCCCTTCAAAGTTTTTGAAACTTGAAAAGACATCAAAGTTTTGAAATACTTTTAATTTGGAAATAATTTTGTCTGGGTTGCGCCAGTCAAACTCGAGCCCGACTTTTCAGCGTATGTTTCGCAACTGTTTTTGGCTATAAATAGTCATACACTTTGGGCCTTTCATTCTTTACACACAAAGTAATTTCTCAAAACCCTACCTCATTCTCTTCTTCTCGAGCTTCTTCGACCACCGACATGATTCCTCGAAACTCTGTCTCTTCTTCTTCTAGACTCAGAAGCTTCTTCGACAAACCCTAATGGCGCCCAGAAGATTTAATGTTAAAAAAGAAAAGGGCTTCGCTGAGCCTTCATCTCATGCTTCATCATGCAGAGAGCAGCGACGTGCGTGTCAGTACGTTCCGCCTTCGTCACGACGAGAGACTGTCAACCCGGCCATGGAAGGTGAGCGTTTCGATCATTGATCCATGCATCGATCGATAAACCAAATCCTTTTGGGTTTCTTGGTTTGATCTGTTCATCGTGCGCCTTCTCCTTTAGAGTTCGGTTCACTTTCTGACTCGTGCCACCCTTTTTAGGGTTTGGTTGTTGTCACTTTGTGCGATGCAACGCAACAAATATGTTGTGATATGCAAAATATGGCGCAATACAGATACTGCGCTATATGGCACAATACAGATGTTGTGCTATAAAATATGGCGCAACACAGATGCTGCGCGTGGCATAATATAGATGCTGCGCGTGGCGCAACACATCCATTGCGCAACATGGAAGTTTTGGTGCAACCTGTAATTTTTGTACAGATTTGATCATTGTACTCTATAAATTCACTAACTTTTTCTCGTTCACTTCCTGTAGGGAATCGGTTGACAAGACTCCCCAGAATTGGTGTCGGTGATCTTGGATGCTATGGAGCTGAACCACCTTGACACACATATCAGAGAGCTAAGAACCCTTCATGTTTAAAAGGGCTTCCGTGAGATAGTAGAAAGGGCCTTTATACATGAGAGTTAGATGGTGGGGACACAGAACTAGGAAACGTACCACAAGGGTGATCTCATTCCTACTTCTCACGAATGGTCGTCGTTTCTCCACCAGTTGTATTGATAGCAACTTATCTTCGAGCTGCTGTACTCTGCCGTTCTCCTTTCATCTTTCTGAGAGAGAAGACTAGAGTTGATTATGTTGCCTTGCTCGCTGCTTCAGGTTGAGTCGACAAGGAACTGGCGCCAACAAGAAGATCCAAAGATGTAATAGACCTCCATGTGTTATATTTAGAATGAAAATTCGAGATGTAATAGATTTCCATTAAGATGTATCTATGTTTTTAAAGAAGAAATAAAGAATTTTTTTTCTTTAAGACTTGATTTGATGTATGATATAGAAAATATAATTCAGAGGTAATGTGGATGTGAACTCATTTTTCTATTGATGATCTTCAAGTCACCTGGGACTCAAAGACAGGATATCATGTCTAAAAGGATGATATCTGTGATAATACGAATTTATCATAAAGATAAGATATATTTTAAAATAGCTGGGTTTCAAAAGACAAAATTGATGATTTGGATGGACTCCACGGGGCATTTTGAGTATTTATTATCTGTGGCTTTATTTACAAGAAAGTAAATAAACAATAATAAATGTAGACCTAGAAAGATTAATGAGTGAATAAGCATGCCTTTTCAAAAAAAGGTCATTTTGGTTCTCGCGACAGACAATAAACGGAGACCTATTCACGAGATGAAAAAGGATGAATGAAGGAACATGCATTTTTGTAAACCCCTACAATTTTTAAAAGATTTTATTATTATTCTATATTTACTTGAAATTTGTTTTGAATTATTTGATATTTATTTATAAATAAAGTCTTAGTCGTATTTATATTTTGTTACGCTCATTGACTAGACAACGTGGTATCGTGTGCCCTGACTAGCGTCGTACCCCTCTAAATTTACTTGTCGTAATATTCGATTATTTTAAGAAATATTTTATACTTGTTTATAATTTCCTTTTATGTATTATTTACTTATTTTAGAAAATAATTGGAAATTATATTTGGGTTAAGGATATTTGGGTTTCAATATTAAGTAAGTTTTTTTATATATATAGAGTAAATAAATGCTACCAAGGTATTTTAGGAATTTATAAATATATGAAATATATTTTCATGAATTATGTGGTTAGACTAGAATTCTAGATATAAATGTATTTATATCTTTTGTTGATTTAAAGAGGTTATTTTTGTAAAGGAAAATAAAAAAAAACATGGAACAGTGCTATGCACTGTTCCTTCACTCCTTCTAGAGTGGAACTCGACCCCCCCGTAACTCAATGAATGAGAAAAAAAACGCTGTACTGTTCCTTTAAAGGAACAGTACTATTAAAAACCCGACACCCAATTCTTTCTTTCCGCGAAACACAGAAAGATTCACCAAATCTTTCAAAAAATTGTTTCAAATCCAATCCCATGAAGATTAGATTAAATCTAATCTAAATTGATGAAGGTGTGGATTTAAAACCACCTTAACTAGGCTTGCGACCCGGTTCTCCGAAGGAAATTTTCGAATCCTTCAAATCTCGACACCGCCCCATCCTGCGATCACGGCCCCGTCACTAAACGACCGACTCCTCTGTACGACCTGTCCTCGACCACCTGCACCGCCTGCGCGAAGGCGGAGGTCGCCGGAGCCCCGCCGGACGACCGCCAGGCACGCACAGCGCATCAAAGGTAGCAGCAGCAGCGGCCCAGTCCCAAGCCATGTTCGTCGTACGATTCTGTCCACCTCTCTCGACAATTTTTAGAAAAGATTTCACGGGTACGCTCATGACTTATACCTCTTCCGTCCCCATCAACTAGATTAATTACTAGTGCATTAAATTGTTGTGAAAATCAAACCAAAAATCCTGAAAAATCTGTTCAAACGTGAACATAAAACCCGAGCCAGACCCGAAACTTGGAAGGCAGTTTTTGCCAAAACCGTTAATAGTTTAAAATTTTTATTGAAAAAGATGTATAGATAACCTATACGAGATAGAAACCCATCTTTTAGTTTTGTTTTTTATTGATTATGTTGTTAAAACAGCCTCAAAGTTTAGGGGAAAAAATGGTTTTAAAATAATAAATTTCATAAATACTCTCCGATACGCCATGCGTCCCGACAAACCGGGCAACATGGTCATGCACTACACGTATTGAAAGGCGCGTATGGATGTTGCTGACGTGTGGGAACTGACGGAACTCGATTTCGTTGCGTGTGCGCAACAAAATCAGTACGTATCCGTCGAGATACCCCCGTATCGACCTTTTGTAAACTTGGCCATAACTTCGTGTGCGTTCGTCATACCGAGATGAAACTTGTGCCAGCAGGACTGTATTATTTTTCTGGTCCTGTATGCCAAGTTTGGTCCGATTCTGAGAAGTTCGATCGGAACGCCTATTTGGCGGGCCCGCGACCCGCTTCCACGGGCGAATTTGTGCACGGCTCATCGGAATCCAAAAGTGGATATACCGTTGAGTTCGTCTCTTCAAAATGGACCCGTAGACATGTAGTTTGACGACTTTAGAGACCGTAGATACTGGCACGTATTTCGGTGCAAAATGGGTCCAACGACGGACATCGTTTTGACCCAAAATTACGATTTTGCCCCTGTTCCAGAATTAGAATTTTGGACAGGCATTTTCTAGACATATCTTTTATACCAAACGCGTTCTTGATGTTTGTTTCAGCATCCAGAGCTCCTGGTGGATTTTAACTTTCATGTTGACGATTTTGACTGTTGGATTTTGCTACATCTCGTACCACCCTCAGGCAAGATACCTTGCCATTATATTCTGCTTATTTACTGCCATCTAGCATGCTGATTTAGTTTTATTTTCTTACTTATTGTCATTTTCTACCTTGATATATTTTATGCAATTAACTGTTTAGTTTTATTCATATTACTTTAATATTATGCATCGACTTAAAGTTAAGAAGACTACCCTATGTTGTGATGCATTCATTGGCCTTGACACATGTGTTACACGAATCACGAGTCTCATATAGGTCTCGTACTTGCGTAGTTGGTTGGCCACCGATACGTGAGGACGTGCGTTAGAAAATAACTGTTAATAGAGTTGCATGCTAGAGGACTTAGCAGTTGTGAGTCGGCATTGGGCGGGGAGAACATGATTGAAAGTTGACTACCACCCGATCTATCGTAGACTCACGCGCTACTGAGGAACGATAGGTAGACTATATGCTATAGACTCGCTCGATACTGAGGAATAGTATATGGTGTTGTGACTCGCTACTGAGGTACTGTACTGCATTGGTATTTTTTCTGACTTGACCCGGTAGTCATGCGACCATGAACTGTTTATATAAATACATTCCACTTAGAATGGTTAGATGACCTTTATCCGTAGGTTTATGTACTTTTCCATATGGTTGTGTACTATACCGTTCATGGCTTGGAACAGTATTTTGTCACGAACTAGTGTGCCACATCTTGTCCTTGTTTGGTTGTAGGTGTGGTTCACTGTGATGATATGTTGAACCATGCTATGATCCGGATTATTGTGAGCAGTTTATATTCAGTTTATACGGCATGTTTTTCTGTATCTTGTTATGTCCCGCTGAGGACCTGGTGATCTCTCCAGGTGTAGATGGTCAGGATTGCCCCAAGAGTACGGACCCGGTTTAGCTCTTTCGTTTCCTACCGAGGATATCCTACCCTCTGACGATGTCTGATTCTTTCCTTACTTGTATCTTTCATTTATTTTTGGAGGTTGGACTCCAGTATCTTAGATTATATTCATAGATATTTGGTAGTGGATTTGTTTCCACTCGGCTATCTATCTTTTGACATTTTTATTTGATACTATTTGGACTATCATTTTCTCTTGCGATTTTGTGGATGAGATATAGTTATTTGTGATTGGCCTGTGATTTTCAGCTTATGTATGCGTACGAGGATTCCATATATTGGAGTATTCTTCGTATGCATGTAGCTGGCATGTTTCGTATGCCTAGTCCTGCATATTTTGGGTCTGGGGCGTTAGATGTTTTTGTGGTAGCCCATGCAGGTCATAGCATATCGTATCGGCTACATAACTATGCTGATACGAGCCTTTATATAGGATTAGAAATTAGGAATCTCATCCACATGTTTGATACCTTCCTTGATTCCTCTTCAAACTCTCATTTGATTGCTTGACTTGCATCAAGCTTGAAATTGTTCTAACAAAAATTCTATATCTCATGCCAGAAAATGAATCCTCATAGCGGTAGCGCTACACCACTTGCCATCACCCCAGGAAACTCGGCAGCCCAAGAGGAGCAAATTCACTCACAGCATCCTATAGCAACCTCAACCATGCCTTCTCAGCCAGACCAGACGACCCCGCCTACTCACAAGCATCCCTAAGCCTCTGAACCCCAGTTAGTTCAGCCTGTTCAGCATACCCCTGCACCCCAAGGAGGGTATACTCTACCACCCCTTCATCAAAATCTACTTAAGCTGGACCACAGATGCCTATGCCCCCGATTGATGGAGATGATACCAATCGGTTCCTTTATACTTTATTGCGAGCTCAGTGGTAGCAAAATGAGCTATTAAGACAAGACGTGATGGTCCCACTTAATAGACCCCCATCTCCACCACCAGCCCAAGTACCAGCACCTCCACCAAGGCCCCATTCATACGTAGGCAGTATTTTATATTTCATCCAAATGAAGCCGAAGACTTTCAAAGTTACCGAAGGCCCACTAGAAGTTTCTTCATGGCTTATTAGCACCGAAAAGAAGTTAAGGGTGTCATAGTTGCCTAAAGAAGATTGGATGACCGCAATTGATTTATTACTCAAGGACAATACCCATTATTGGTGGAAGGCAGAGAAAAGGTGCTCGGGTACCAATCAATCATGGAAAGAGTTCTACAAACTCTTCAACGAGAGGTACTTTCCAACTGCTGCTCGGAATGTACTGTATGATCAGTTCCGCCACCTCAAACAAGGCGACAAGTCGGTTGACCAGCATGATGCAGAATTTAGACGACTAAGCAGATTTGCCGAGGGATTGATACCGACAGAGAAAGAGAAGGCTAAAAGGTTTCATAATGGATTAAGACCCGAGCTTAAAACACACACCACTGTGCAATCCAGAATTTTGCATGCCACAGTATTAGAAGAAGCTAGAAGTCAGGAAGTCCTTCTCAAGGAAGTACAACAAACTCAAAGATACTATGCCTCGATAGACTTTCCAGTTCAACTTGGTTCAGGAGGCCCTGAACGATGACTTACTGCACAATATCAACAACAAGTCGTGCCCTACCAAGTTCCAAGTACAATAACCTGCCAGTTCTGTGGAAGGAGAGGGCACCAGCAGAAGGACTGTCGTCAGCGACTAAAGTGTTGCTTCAATTGCGGTTCTAATGAGCATAAACTTCGAGATTTTTCCAACCGACATGCCATACACAGTTTATCTCTAGCACCATCACAGCAACAGTTACGAGGGCCAATAACTCTCGAACCAGGTGCACCATAACTACGTTCCTTAGAAGAATATCAGGAGGGACCAGCCTTGGTGGGCCAGACACCAGAGTATAGGCCTACTAGAGAAGAGATGAATAATCTGAGGCAAGGACAAGCCTTCACCATGACAGTGCTAGACACCCTTCCCGAGTTGACAGATACCACAGGTATTATTCTAGTTAATACACTATTGGTGCACCTTCATTAGTGTCCTATTCATGCATAAAATAGTTATCTCGTTCTTCCTAAACACATTGGGATTAAAGTTAGCAATTGTACTGCAAGGTACTACCTACAAACATCTTTAGTAATCTCAGCAACCGTAGCATAGACCGACTTGCTTAGAATAACGATTAAGGATTTGGTCAAAAAGGATTTCTAAGACTTGCCTTAGAGTTAGATACCTTTTTGTAGACCTTGTATATGTGAAATGGCCATGTCCCCTATTCGTGTGTCATCATAGTGTCTCATGCCAAGAAGATTCCCACGAGAACACAAGTATGACATACGCACTCGTCTTCCATCTATTCGAAATGGAGAAACAATCTTCGTGCTTGATTCATATCTACCACATCATAGTTTCTATTACGTCATGTAGTATTCGTTAATAATCAAGAGTTGAGGTACTACATCACGACTTTGAAGATCCTTCTAACCTCATTAAAACTAAAACCGTATTTAGCTTCTAGAATGAGTAGATTATCAGCCTTCTAAATCTTCGGATATACCAGTATTACCGATTGATTAGATAAGTGGTTTCTATTAGGGTAATAATTAGTGGCTCATGAACTCCCACTTTCTAATTAGATCATTTGGTGTCCCCGACCGCGACTTCGATATTTGGAGCACAACACAAGACTTTTTCTTCAAACAAATTTCATATACAAGATCTACACGAGCGCACCTTCCTCTAGGTATATCATGTCCCACTCAAACACGTTCCCTTGTACTCTATTTTTATGATGCGACTTTTGAGTTAAAATGCTAACTATAATACTTACCGTAATATCGATGAACCTTCCGACTTCAATCTGAGATTCAATCTCAACTCAATTCTTTCGACCCAATATATGGTTATGATCTACTCGAAGCCCACTATGCACATACCACTAGCGTACCATACAATTGAGGCCCCATGTGCTACTTATACACAAAAGTCACGAAAGACACATCTTCAAACTTATGTCACCTATTTGACCAACCTGCACATGTTAGTGGTTACGACTTAAAGATTCAAACACTTACCTATTCTAATTCTATAGTAAGGTTCCTGCGCTTATTAAAGACCCTCACCTCTTTGCCCATGAATTATTCTTCCCTTAAAGTTCTTCAACCCCATCTCTAGTTACTCGTGTTATGCGAAGACTCCAATCCCACTGTACCAACGCGTTCTAGTTATAGTCAAATAAGAGGTTTCTACCAGTTTGTTGGAAGCATGACCCATAGGGAGGCAATGTTAAGTTGTGATAATTTTCTTATAGTAGTTACTGACCAAGAACGTTGTGGCAATATCCAAGCATCCCTTAGGATCCTTGATTGTCGACAGGAGTGCAAATATTCTACTTTTTTTTCCTTAGGATTTGATTTTTCTAAAAGTCTAGTAATGACAATTTTTACAAGTAGCCAACTTCTATAAGTTGAGTAGAGTCTTGGATAAAGGATACTAAACCTTGTAGAATATGATGACAATTTGGATCCCGTTATAACCACCCTGCCAGCCGTTTCAAAAACTAAGCTACGATTTGACGTACCTGCTCTTCTTTTTTATAGAAATCACATATCTTAGATATTAAGATTTCTTTTAATTTCGAGGATAAAATTTTTATAAGTTGGGTAGTGTCACGACCCGCTCCCGAATAACCGGATACGAGTCGAACACGCCCAGCCTTTGTCGTTAGACACAACAAAGTAAGTTGTACCAATCTAGGGAAACTAACCAGATAAATATGAACATGTATGAAATCACAACATCTATAAATGTGTCCCAACCAGAGTAAAGTACAAACTCAGAATTTATTACATTCCAGCAAATGAAAGTAAGTCTACTAGTCTCAATACAGGAAAATATCAAAAGCTAAAGGTAAACTCTAGGCTTCTGCAGCCTCTAAGTCACAAGCAGCTCCAGCTGGCTCAGCAAGGAAAGCAATATCCTGACCATAGTAGGTGTCGCACAGGGCCTCCAACTCACCTGCAACATATCCTATTCAGGAGCGGAGCAAGTACAATTCTAGGTAATGAACAAGACATCATGATATGAAAGTACAAGGAAACATGAAAAGTACAGGAAAGAACATGGTGAATAAGTACATGAAAGAACATGGTATGTAAGAACATGAAAGAACATGATATGTAAGCACAGGAAAGAACATGGTATCTCAGAATCACAGAAAATAAGTACAAGATATATCTCCTGCATGTGTGTACTATATTTGAAATATAACTAAATATGTGACCGACTAGGGGTAAGCACATAAAAGCACGTGAAAGCACATGAATGGTACGACTTAGGACCCGCGTGCACGATGCGGGGTCTAAGCTAAGCACACCTGAGTTTTTTTTTGGGTTTGGTCACATAAATAGTCTATTTTCCCACCCCAGGTACAAGTAATAAGAACAAGGAACATGAGCACCAGAAAATACATGATGTAACTCCCTTAATCATATTTGGTGAAGTTATGAAATTTTTCTAAAATATTGTTTTTATAGAAAACATGTTTCTTTAATAAAAAGAATTTTTATTCTAAGAGAAGGTTATTTCTCAAAATAAAATTTATTCCCTTAAATGAGATTAAGCATTTTGTTATTATTTTAGCAAATGATTCTTGTTAAGTTTAGTGGATTAATTTGTTTTTAGTTATTAACAATTATTGATTTATAGATGGTTATGAATTACTGTTAATTTTATTCCTAATTATTAATTAGTTATTATTAGCTAAATCTGTTTTAGTTTGGAAAAGTGTTTTGAACTATTAAATTTGTTGGATAATTTGTTTAAAAACTGTGGAAGAAAATGTTTGAATTTTTGGCATCTAAAAATTTGTTGGAGCTTTTTATTTGAAAAATCTGTTTTCTATTAAAAAAAAAAACTGTTTTTAAATTTTCGTTTAGAAATCTGTCTCAATTTCGAAATTTGAAATTCTGTTACTAAGTTACTCCAGAATAGCCCCAGATGTATTCTATTTTACCACCACTGCCACTACAGAATTTTACCCCCAGATCTGTTGCTATTTACAGCACTGCCATTTCCCCACTGGACACACAATATTATTTTATTATATATACTACACGAATCCCAACGGTTCTGACACCACTGTCAACACGTCACATCACACATTTTTCCACTCTTCCTCTCTTCCCGCAGACCTCTCGGCCGAGCACCACCACACATCGTCGGAGTGCGGCGTTGTCGTCGATGACCAGTCACTTGCAGATCTCGAAGCTCGAGGCCGACCATCACTTCGCCGACTAGATCTGCTCGGGATCGTCACCGCGAGCAACGCTGTGCACCACCGTAGAAGTTCGTCGGAGTTCCACGTTCACCGCCGCCACCGCGGGGACAGCCTCACCGTCATCCAGGAGCTCCGACTTGTGCCTTCGACTCTTCGAGCTCCACGCCGGCCTCAAAGTGCGTGTACCCTTCGACTCTCACGTCGGCTTGGGAGTCGCGTTGTCTCCTCGTGACTGACGCCGTTGTCGTAGCTCGAGCGCCGCCGGGACCTTGTCGCCGAGCCACCCTCTTCGACACCGTCCACTGCACTCTCGCCGAAGGACCACCACGCTACCGCCGAGTCGTCGAACCTTCGCCGTCGAGCACCAGACGACGTGGTTGCCGTTGCTTCGAAGTCCAGAGCCGATCCTTTCCTGATTGAGTCGAGATCTGAAGATCTCGAAGCCACGGAGGAATATCACCATCACCAGCACTTCGAAGCTGACCGGAGCCACCCTCGAAGTTCCGACCCTCGCCGAGGTGAGAACCCGACACGATCTACTCGACCCTCCTTCTCTCTTCTTGCTTTAGGGTTTATATTTTTTTGGGCTGTTGTGGAGTGGTGTTAGAGTTAGGGTTTAACTCTGTAGTGTGGAGAAGATGTTGGTCCGTTTGTGAGTGGCCGGAGAAGTGAAGATGGTAGGCTAGGAAGAAATGGAATGTGTGAGGAAGAAGATGGAATGAATGAGAGTTGTTCTGAGAGTTGGGTTCTGTTCGTTTCTGTATGGATTAGGAGTAATCATGAACTAGAAGAAGTGGGGATAGGAATTAATAATGAGTGTGGGAGAAGAATCGGCTAAGCATTAAGGGAGCGGCAGGTTCTGTCAGAAGAGAATGGGCTATAATTAATGAGTAGAAGTGAGAGGAGAGTTGCTTGAGCATTTTCTTACTCTCCTGATCATTGTTTTATTGGCTGAAGTAGGTGAAGAAAGTGGGATTAATTGTTAGTATTAATTATGAGTGAGAGGAAATGTGGGGATGGGCGGAGTCATCAAGACAGCTTGTGAGTTGTTTGCATTTGCATTAGAAAGATGCTGTGGGCTAGCTATTTTAGTGCACATGTGCAACCAATTGCAATATGTTAGCATTACATAGTTACTTTATATTTAAATACTTTATTAATATCTTTATGGGAGAGAGTCTCATTTGAATAAGTAAGTGAGGGGGGAGTAAGCCGTAGGTTTAGTTATTAAGTATATTACTTGTTATTTATTAAATGCTTTTGCTTAATAATATATAGATACTGTTATTTGTTAAGTGTATTGTTTCTAAAAAAAAAGAAGAAGTAGAAGAAGGTTAATTTCTATTTTTTCCAAGGCTGGTTTGAAATAGTGTTATGATATATTATATACTTTTGATGTATTACTAAAAATGAGCTTTAAATGATTTTTCCTATTATATTATTGTCAGTTCAAAACACTTTGCCACAATTTTGGTTAATTGCTAGTATTATTTGTTATAAAATATTATTAGCTAATATTTGGATAATATCTTAATATCAATATTTTGAAATAGTTTATTTAACAAGTTTTGTCTAATCATAAAAGATTGTTTTGCTAAATATAGTTTTCATTAATACTTATTTTGATCAAGCTATATATATAGATGTATTTGCATGTACAATATTTTATAATTAGGTATATATATGTATAAATGTTTTGTACCATTATGGTTACTAGTGACAATATTTTATGGTAAGTTTCAAAATATTATTTCTAAATACTTGGACTAAATAAACCTAACAACTTGTATAAATACCAGGTGACATTCATTCATGCAGTATTACTCCCGTGCTTCCAAGGCGAGGCAAGTACACCGATTCAATCTCTTTACTCTGTATTTTCTGTCTTGTTTCTTGTTCTTATATTGACACGTTGTACACACGACTGTTCATTGTTCATTGTTCACTGTTCATTGTTCACCGTTCATTGTTCACCGTTCACCGTTCATTGTTCATAGTTCATTGTTCCTTGTGCATTGGGGTGGGGAAATACTACAGATATGTGACCAATCCTATTTTAGCTAGGCATTGAATAATAGCTTGGGTCTCACATCGTGCACGTGGGACTCCAAGCCGTACCATTTTTCACTGTTCACTGTTCACTGTTAACTGTTTACCCAGCCGGTCACATACTCTGATAGTTATTTCACTTGCATGTTACACTGATATTATAGTTCATTGTTTCTGGATCCGGTGCCATAGTTTTATTGTTATTCCTGTACCACAGTTTCATATTCCTGTCTTGTACCATGGTTCATATTGTGATTCTTTTTCATGCATTTCAGTTTACATTGTTTAGAGTTTCTTGTCGGGGTTGTACTTTGCTCTTTTCCTGATAGGATCGTTGCAGGTGAGTGGGAGATTACATGGAGCTGGTGATTGCTTGGATAATGCAGCTTTTATTTAGTTTATTTTTTTTTCTGGAGATTGTATTGTAGATATTTATTATTTTATTTGACCGGATTTGTCTCCGGCTGATTTTGTACTAAAACACTTGATGGATATTGGTGATTATATGGGAACGTTATAAAAGCTGTGTTTTGTTTACATTACATTGTGACTTTGAGTTTTCCTTAGTATTGTACAGCTTACTTCGTCGTGTCCATCGACGAAGGCTGGGCGTGTCCGACTCGTATCCGATTATCCGGGAGTGGGTCGTGACATGTTTTTAGTGGTGGCCCATGCAGGTCCATCCTAATGACACTTAGGCAATAAAGTGTTATTGGGGGACCAGCGAAAGCTAAGGAAAACTCATCACAGCATATGATTCGTGGAAAATAGTTATGGGTATAGTTTTACTAAATTTGCTTATTATTCTATAGTTAGGCCTATCTAATCAATTTTCTGTTTTGCAGGGTGGTTTAGACACGCAACACTAAGGTTATCAATTTTCTTGTACTTGGGACTTCTGAGGTTATTTCCTATATATGTCTTGCTAGTATGACTGTTTGATTACTAATATTTGATCTGTCTTTATTTTCTTAGTTCGCGAAATTTTTCAAAAATTTCTTATTGTTATTTAAAACTTTATTTCCAATTCGAGATTTTATTTACTATGAAGATTTGTTTTTGTAATCATTTTGTCGTACTATTTATTTTCTTATAAAACTCATTATTTTCTAAAGAACAGATACATCACTTTCCATCATGATTAGGGATTAGAATTTGTTTGAAATTTCGTAAACTCCTTTGAAATTCCTATGGATAGAGTTGACAGAGTATTCGATGACCTACTATGACGTGGCAGATGCGCACTGCAGTCATTTATCTGGATTATGGAGACCGCGGGTTCACTGCAGTCAGTTGCGCACTGGCGAGGCAGGAGCTCTAAGTCAAAGTATTTCCAAGTATTCATAGGTTCTCGGATATTATTGAGACTATGTCCTAAATCATAAAATTTTAAATTCTTGAGTTGTTCCGATAACATGGATAAGTTGATAGAAATATTCGATAATTTATTATTATTTGAATCATTGAGCCAAAGGTTCACTGCAGTCAGATGTACACTACACTGGCGAGGCAAGAACTCTAGGTAAAATGATTTCGAATATGTATAGTTTCCGGATACTATTGAGATTATATCCGCGTTATATACCATGTTTGATCTCTTTATCGCCATTGACATTTAAAAAAAAAAAAATCTTGATATCGATCTGATGTGAATCTCTGCAGTTGGTTCTATTTTTCTCTTGATTTATTAGGACCTTTCTTTAATATATGTTTGTCCAATTAAATTTTTTCATGGTTTAATTTAGTGTATTGCATATATTTTGCTAATAGTTCCATGTTTTGATTCCTTGTTCGTAGATGTACCATTTCTGTAGTTAGCATATTTTAGCTTAGATAATTTTGATCATTTTAATCGTGTTTATAACTTTAGTCATAGCTACGCTAGTATTCCAACCGATTTTATTAGATTTAGATAATAATTTTATGACTGTCATTTTGGTACTATTTTAATATGCGTAAATTGTTTTTCACATTTATCATGCTTGAAGTTAAATTTTTGATCATTTTTGAAAATCGTGATTTTACTTCTATTGATGCGGATCCTATGTTTAACTAAATTTTTTTATTTATTTATCATTTTTAAGTTTCGCCAATCTAATTGTGTTTATTATGCCATTTGAAATTTCGAGGACGAAATTTTTGTAAGGGGGGTAGATTTGTAACTCCCTTAATCATATTTGGTGAAGTTATGAAATTTTTCTAAAATATTGTTTTTATAGAAAACATGTTTCTTTAATAAAAAGAATTTTTATTCTAAGAGAAGGTTATTTCTCAAAATAAAATTTATTCCCTTAAATGAGATTAAGCATTTTGTTATTATTTTAGCAAATGATTCTTGTTAAGTTTAGTGGATTAATTTGTTTTTAGTTATTAACAATTATTGATTTATAGATGGTTATGAATTACTGTTGATTTTATTCCTAATTATTAATTAGTTATTATTAGCTAAATCTGTTTTAGTTTGGAAAAGTGTTTTGAACTATTAAATTTGTTGGATAATTTGTTTAAAAACTGTGGAAGAAAATGTTTGAATTTTTGGCATCAAAAAATTTGTTGGAGCTTTTTATTTGAAAAATCTGTTTTCTATTAAAAAAAAAACTGTTTTTAAATTTTCGTTTAGAAATCTGTCTCAATTTCGAAATTTGAAATTCTGTTACTAAGTTACTCCAGAATAGCCCCAGATGTATTCTATTTTACCACCACTGCCACTACAGAATTTTACCCCCAGATCTGTTGCTATTTACAGCACTGCCATTTCCCCACTGGACACACAATATTATTTTATTATATATACTACACGAATCCCAACGGTTCTGACACCACTGTCAACACGTCACATCACACATTTTTCCACTCTTTCTCTCTCCCCGCCGACCTCTCGGCCGAGCACCACCACACATCGTCGGAGCGCGACGTTGTCGTCGATGACCAGTCACTTACAGATCTCGAAGCTCGAGGCCGACCATCACTTCGCCGACTAGATCTGCTCGGGATCGTCACCGCGAGCAACGCTGTGCACCACCGTAGAAGTTCGCCGGAGTTCCACGTTCACCGCCGCCACCGCGGGGACAGCCTCACCGTCATCCAGGAGCTCCGACTTGTGCCTTCGACTCTTCGAGCTCCACGCCGGCCTCAAAGTGCGTGTACCCTTCGACTCTCACGTCGGCTTGGGAGTCGCGTTGTCTCCTCGTGACTGACGCCGCTGTCGCAGCTCGAGTGCCGCCGGGACCTTGTTGCCGAGCCATCCTCTTCGACACCGTCCACTGCACTCTCGTCGAAGGACCACCACGCTACCGCCGAGTCGTCGAACCTTCGCCGTCGAGCACCAGACGACGTGGTTGCCGTTGCTTCGAAGTCCAGAGCCGAGCCTTTCCTGATTGAGTCGAGATCTGAAGATCTCGAAGCCACGGAGGAATATCACCATCACCAGCACTTCGAAGCTGACCGGAGCCACCCTCGAAGTTCCGACCCTCGCCGAGGTGAGAACCCGACACGATCTACTCGACCCTCCTTCTCTCTTCTTGCTTTAGGGTTTATATTTTTTTGGGCTGTTGTGGAGTGGTGTTAGAGTTAGGGTTTAACTCTGTAGTGTGGAGAAGATGTTGGTCCGTTTGTGAGTGGCCGGAGAAGTGAAGATGGTAGGCTAGGAAGAAATGGAATGTGTGAGGAAGAAGATGGAATGAATGAGAGTTGTTCTGAGAGTTGGGTTCTGTTCGTTTCTGTATGGATTAGGAGTAATCATGAACTAGAAGAAGTGGGGATAGGAATTAATAATGAGTGTGGGAGAAGAATCGGCTAAGCATTAAGGGAGCGGCAGGTTCTGTCAGAAGAGAATGGGCTATAATTAATGAGTAGAAGTGAGAGGAGAGTTGCTTGAGCATTTTCTTACTCTCCTGATCATTGTTTTATTGGCTGAAGTAGGTGAAGAAAGTGGGATTAATTGTTAGTATTAATTATGAGTGAGAGGAAATGTGGGGATGGGCGGAGTCATCGAGACAGCTTGTGAGTTGTTTGCATTTGCATTAGAAAGATGCTGTGGGCTAGCTATTTTAGTGCACATGTGCAACCAATTGCAATATGTTAGCATTACATAGTTACTTTATATTTAAATACTTTATTAATATCTTTATGGGAGAGAGTCTCATTTGAATTAGTAAGTGAGGGGGGAGTAAGCTGTAGGTTTAGTTATTAAGTATATTACTTGTTATTTATTAAATGCTTTTGCTTAATAATATATAGATACTGTTATTTGTTAAGTGTATTGTTTCTAAAAAAAAAGAAGAAGTAGAAGAAGGTTAATTTCTATTTTTTCCAAGGCTGGTTTGAAATAGTGTTATGATATATTATATACTTTTGATGTATTACTAAAAATGAGCTTTAAATGATTTTTCCTATTATATTATTGTCAGTTCAAAACACTTTGCCACAATTTTGGTTAATTGCTAGTATTATTTGTTATAAAATATTATTAGCTAATATTTGGATAATATCTTAATATCAATATTTTGAAATAGTTTATTTAACAAGTTTTGTCTAATCATAAAAGATTGTTTTGCTAAATATAGTTTTCATTAATACTTATTTTGATCAAGCTATATATATAGATGTATTTGCATGTACAATATTTTATAATTAGGTATATATATGTATAAATGTTTTGTACCATTATGGTTACTAGTGACAATATTTTATGGTAAGTTTCAAAATATTATTTCTAAATACTTGGACTAAATAAACCTAACAACTTGTATAAATACCAGGTGACATTCATTCATGCAGTATTACTCCCGTGCTTCCAAGACGAGGCAAGTACACCGATTCGATCTCTTTACTCTGTATTTTCTGTCTTGTTTCTTGTTCTTATATTGACACGTTGTACACACGACTGTTCATTGTTCACTGTTCATTGTTCACCGTTTATTGTTCACCGTTCACCGTTCATTGTTCATAGTTCATTGTTCCTTGTGCATTGGGGTGGGGAAATACTACAGATATGTGACCAATCCTATTTTAGCTAGGCATTGAATAATAGCTTGGGTCTCACATCGTGCACGTGGGACTCCAAGCCGTACCATTTTTCACTGTTCACTGTTCACTGTTCACTGTTCACTGTTTACCCAGCCGGTCACATACTCTGATAGTTATTTCACTTGCATGTTACACTAATATTATAGTTCATTGTTTCTGGATCCGGTGCCATAGTTTCATTGTTATTCCTGTACCACAGTTTCATATTCCTGTCTTGTACCATGGTTCATATTGTGATTCTTTTTCATGCATTTCAGTTTACATTGTTTAGAGTTTCTTGTCGGGGTTGTACTTTGCTCTTTTCCTGATAGGATCGTTGCAGGTGAGTGGAAGATTACATGGAGCTGGTGATTGCTTGGATAATGCAGCTTTTATTTAGTTTATTTTTTTCTGGAGATTGTATTGTAGATATTTATTATTTCATTTGACCGGATTTGTCTCCGACTGATTTTGTACTAAAACACTTGATGGATATTGGTGATTATATGGGAACGTTATAAAAGCTGTGTTTTGTTTACATTACATTGTGACTTTGAGTTTTCCTTAGTATTGTACAGCTTACTTCGTCGTGTCCATCGACGAAGGCTGGGCGTGTCCGACTCGTATCCGATTATCCGGGAGCGGGTCGTGACACATGACGTGTTGCAATGTGTCAATCAAGAAAGCACATGATATAATGAAATGCATAAGACCGTAGAGTGTACTTGCCTTGCTCCAGGAAAGTACAAGTAGGCAAAAGAGCTAGATGTCCTCTTGTAATTAATTATTTACAACTTGATTAATATCAAGACAAGCTCTTATTGGTTATCACACAAATTCTAATCTTGATTAAAAGTACATTAAGTCTTCTACTTAAATCCATCCTATAATCCAATTACTCAAAGTAACTTCCTACAATTATACTTAAAACCATTAATTAAGCTAAACACTAGAATAATAAAGATAACTAACATATTTGAAAAGAAGAAGCCTTCAATAAACCATGTCATTAGTCTAGAGGGAAAATAATTATTCCATAATGTTATTGCTTCAAATAGAGTTACAGAGTATTCTAATAAAGGGATTTTTACCATCTCTCAGGCTCAACCCTAGAACCTAGATACCAATACAAGAATACTTAGGTTTAACATACAATCTGAATTGGCTCTAATACTTAACAAGTTGCTTGGTCTTTCCATGGGTTGAAACAACTGATATAGAAAATTTTGTAGTTCTTTGAAAACAGTGATGTGTTTTCCCTGAACTGAATTAATGAGATGTCATCTCAGTTCCTGAAATATAGTTGAACAACCATGAGATGTTATCTCAGTTCCCTGGGTTCAACTGGATTGAACCATTGGAACTGATCTCAGGTTCCAATAATTCACAGGGCTCGAATTAATACCCTACTTCCTAGGATCAGTACTCCCCTTGGTTCCAATAAAAACCAGTCTAAATGAATCCAAAAATAGTCCATCCTCTAGTTCCAATACTTTTCCATATACAGCTGACCATTCATTCTCAGATACAACATCTTAACATATTCGACTTCACAATGTCTTATCTCCTAGGAAACTTCCTGTTACAAGTAATGGACATCAAACCCAGTGATTGCAACTGCTAAAATAGAGTCCTTTATTGTCAGAACTTAAATTATTAGTTCTTGAAAAGGATTGACAAGTTCTTGCTTTAAACTGAAACCTTCAGTCTCAACTTCCCCTGGTTCGAGTAAGAACCAGTCCAATACAACAGGAATGTCTGTTCTTCACAAAATTATATGCCTCAATCCCTCTCAAGATACATGTACTAGCCTTCTCAAACATTGTTACTACTAATACTACCTAACAGTCTACTGCAACTTACATTGGAAGCTTGAATGGCAGATTTCTCTTCCTGATATAATTCGAATCAGTCTCCAACATTCTCAGTCATCTATAGGAAAAAAGTCCAGGACTAAACTAGAAGGAATTTAATCAGTTGTGAAGAATCAGTCTACTCTACCATCAAAATTGGTAATGTCTGCCTCCCAAGTAACATATTGGAACCCCAGGTTTACCCCTTCCACCTACTGCATGTGTTAAGTCAATTTCCCTAATGAAATCAATACTGTATACACAATTCCAGGTAGCTAAGCCAATTTGAATTATTAATGATATAAGAATATTTCGGTATACAACTAACCAATCCCTAATATCATCAAGATACATGAAATCTCAGGTTCAATACACTGAACCAAAGTAATGCACAGGAATTCCCGGTTCATCACTGAACCGAGGACTCATGTGAATCTCTGCTTCAGTGTTTAAATGCTGATACACATGTTCCCTGCCTCTTATTAAACAGTCCGCAAGTTACTGCTCTATAGAGTGAGTTTCACTATAACCTCATTCGACTTACAAAATGTTTGGAGCAAAAGCCCAAAGTTGCACAGATAAACCATTTCAACTTAGTTATGAACCTACACTCAGTTCCAAATTGAAAAAACTCAGATCAACAGGGTTAACTCTAAAATGTCTGTTCACTGACTATACTGAGATGAATATCAGGTTTAACCTCCTACAGCAGACATCTATTTGCAGTCAAATCAACATTTCCTCAACTGAAAATTAGTTCATACATATCTAAGGAAATGGTTTGCAATTAATCCCGTCCAGTCATGAACTAATGATGAAAATTCCACTTAATCACAGCTGAGAGTGATGCTTAATTTAGTGAAAACATAGACCACTAAAATTATTGATCCGGAATTAGTAAGTTACCTAGAAGTAATAGAATCCACAGCACCAACAGATCCACTGGATCGCACACAATTTCCTGTGTCCAGTCCAAGGAAATCCTACTCGGACATAAATGCAAACAAGAAGGGGGTCAGCTTATATAAGGTTCTCAATCAACTTCCTGCTTCTCTTAAGATGTAAAAAAAAAGTGAGACAACGGAGATCTCTTGGATCCAACAACAACAAGAAACGTAGGAAGGAACTTGCAGATTTAAGAACAATCAACGAGGAAAATCTTCCATCTAGATCGACTCACCTAAATTGGTTTGCTGATTAGTGATCAACACTCCGATCAATCGATCTAGACTGCTAGGACTCTGATCGAACAAATCTCAGAAGTTCCTGAAAATTCGTTGACGAAGAACAATTCGCTGAAGTTATGAATTGATCAAAAGAGATATCAAATAGTGAATTGAATCGAGGACAAATAGCTCAGGACGGAAATATGAAGAATTACTCACTGATCACCACAGTTTGGATTGCTCCTCCGCTGTGCGCCGCCGTGGAGGATCACGCCTGTTACTGCCGACAACTCTTCCGAGCTCTTGACTCGCTCTTCGCCATTGACGTTGAGAAAAATTTTAGGTTGAAGAAAGAGTGTGAGCTCAGCTCTCTGGAGAGGGTTCAACTGAAGGAAGAGGTAGCAACGATCCTTAAATAGGCAGTTGGAATCAAAATTTTGAAATTTGGGAGGGAACCGTTGGAGAGTTTGTTAGAAGGAAAAGTTTTCGAATTCTTTCCTCCACTGTAGGATCAAAAGAGAGGGAAAGGTTAAAATCGAATTTGTGTTGAGAAGCTCGCATAGGCTTTTTTTGTAATAATCCCAAGAATAAAAATGGGCCAGGGAAAAAGGCCGAGGGAAATGGCCTAGGGTGAAGCCCAATATAAAAATAAAGAATTTCAATTGTATACTATAATAAATTCTAGTTTTTGAATCAAAACAAAATTTGATAACCTAAATCAACATAAATTATTTTATAGAAATAGATTTTCTTAAAGTCGGGAAGTGGAGTTACAGGTAGGATGTAAACCCCTAGAACTTTCAAAAGATTTTATTATTATTCTATATTTACTTGAAATTTGTTTTGAATTATTTAATATTTATTTATAAATAAAGTCTTAGTCGTATTTATATTTTGTTACGCTCATTGACTAGACAATGTGGTATCGTGTGCCCTGACTAGCGTCATACCCCTCTAAATTTACTTGTCATAATATTCGATTATTTTAAGAAATATTTTATACTTGTTTATAATTTCCTTTTATGTATTATTTACTTATTTTAGAAAATAATTGGAAATTATATTTGGGTTAAGGATATTAGGGTTTCAATATTAAGTAAGTTTTTTTTATATATATATAGAGTAAATAAATGCTACCAAGGTATTTTAGGAATTTATAAATATATGAAATATATTTTCATTTATTATGTGGTTAGACTAGAATTCTAGATATAAATATATTTATATCTTTTGTTGATTTAAAGAGGTTATTTTTGTAAAGGAAAAGAATAACAAAAAAAAGAAACTTGGAACAGTGCTACGCACTGTTCCTTCACCCCTTCCAGAGTGGAACTCGACCCCCCCTGTAACTCAATGAATGAGAAAAAAATGCCGTAATGTTCCTTTAAAGGAACAGTACTATTAAAAACCTGACACCAAATTCTTTCTTTCCGTGAACCACAGGAAGATTCACCAAATCTTTCAAAAATTTGTTTCAAATCCAATCCCATGAAGATTAGATTAAATCTAATCTAAATTGATGGAGGTGCGGATTTAAAACCACCTTAACTAGGCTTGCGACCCGGTTCTCCTAAGAAAATTTCTGAATCCTTCAAATCTCGACACCGTCCCCATCCTGCAATCACAGCCCCGTCATTAAATGATCGACGCCCCTGTACGACCTATCCTCGACCACCTGCACCACCTGTGTGACGACAGAGGTTGCCGGAGCCCCGCCGGACGGCCGCCAAGCGCGCACAGCGCATTAGAGGTAGCAGCAGCAGCGGCCCAGTCCCAAGCCCTGTTCGTCGTACGATTCTGTCCACCTCTCTCCACGATTTTTAGAACAGATTTCATAGGTACACTCACGACTTATACCTCTTCCATCCCCATTAACTAGATTAATTACTAGTGCATTAAATTGTTGTAAAAATCAAACCAAAAATCCAAAAAAATCTGTTCAAACGTGAACAGAAAACCCGAGCCAGACCCCAAACTTGGAAGGCAGTTTTTGCCAAAACCGTTAACAGTTTAAAATTTCTTTTGAAAAGGATGTATAGACAACCTATACGAGATAGAAACCCATCATTTAGTTTTGTTTTTCATTGCTTGTGTTGTTGTTAAAATAGCCTCAAAGTTTAGAAAAAATTGGTTTTAAAATAATGAATTTCATAAAAACTCTCTGATACACCCTGCGTCCAGACAAACCGAGCGATGTGGTCACGTACTATACACATCGAAAGGCGTGTATAGATGTTGCTGACGTGTAGGAACTGACGGAACTCGATTTCGTTGCGTGTGCGTGACAAAATTAGTACGTATCCGTCGAGATACCCCCGTATCGACCTTTTGCAAACTTGGCCATAACTTAGTGTACGTTCATCGTATCGAGACGAAACTTATGCCAGCAGGACCGTATATTTTTTTTGGTCCTGTATGCCAAGTTTGGTCCGATTCCGAGAAGGTCGATCGGAACGCCTATTTGGCGGGCCCGCGACCTGCTCCCACGGGCGAATTTGTGTACGGCTCATCGGAATCCAAAATTAGACATACCGTTGAGTTTATCTCCTCAAATCGGACCTGTAGACATATAGTTTGACGACTTTAGAGACCATAGATACTGGCACCCATTTCGATGCAAAATGGGTCCAACGGCCAAAATTACGATTTTGTCTATGTTCCAGAATTGGACTTTTGGACAGGCGTTTCCTAGACATATCTTTTATACCAAATGCGTTCTTGATGTTTGTTTCAGCATCTGGAGCTCCTGGTGGATTTTGACTTTTGTGTTGACGATTCTGTCTGTTGGATTTTGCTACATCTCGCACCACCCTCCGACAAGATACCTTGCCATTATATTCTATTTATTTACTGCCATCTAGCATGCTAATTTAGTTTTATTTTCTTACTTATTGTCATTTTCTGTATTGATATATTTCATGCAATTAACTGTTTAGTTTTATTCCTATTACTTTAATATTTGCATCGACTTAAAGTTAAGCAGACTACCTTATGTTGTGATGCATTCATTGGCCTTGACAAATGTGTTACATGAATCACGAGTCTCATATAGGTCCCGTACTTGCATAGTTGGTTGGCCATCGATACGTGAGGACGTGCGTTAGGAAATAACTGCTAATAAAGTTGCATGCTAGAAGACTTAGCAGTTATGAGTCGGCATTGGGCGGGGAGAACATGATTGGAAGTTGACTACCACCCTATCTATCGTAGACTCGTGCGCTACTGAGGAACGATAGGTAGATTATATTCTATAGACACGCTCGATACTGAAGAATAGTTTATGGTGTTGTGACTCGCTACTGAGGTACTGTACTGCATTGATATTTTTCCTTACTTGACCCGGTAGTCATGCGACCATGAACTGTTTATAAAAATGCATTCCACTTTGAATGGTTAGATGACCTTTATCCGTAGGTGTATGTACTTTTCCATATGGTTGTGTACTATACCGTTCATGGCTTGGAATAGTATTTTGTCACGAATTAGTATGCCACACCTTGTCCTTGTTTGGTTATAGGTATGGTTCACTGCTTCGATGATAAAGTGCTAAACCATGCTATGATCCAGATTATTGTGAGCAGTTTATATTCAATTTATACAGCATGTTTTTCTGTATCTTGTTATGTCCCGCTGAGGACTTAGTGATCTCTCCAGGTGTAGATGGTCAGGATTGCCCCAGGAGTACGGACCCTGTTTAGCTCCTTCGTTTCCTACCGAGGATATCTTACCCTCTTACGATGTCTGATTCTTTCCTTACTTGTATCTTTCATTTATTTTTGGAGGTTGGACTCCAGTATCTTATATTATATTCATAGCTGTTTGGTAGTGGATTTGTTTCCACCCGGCTATCTATCTTTTGATATTTTTATTTGATACTATTTGGACTATCATTTTCTCTTGCGATTTTGTGGATGAGATATAGTTATTTGTGATTGGCCTGTGATTTTCAGCTTATGTATGCGTACGAGGATTCCATATATTGGAGTATTCTTCGTATGCATGCAGCTGGCATGTTTCGTATGCCTAGTCCTACGTATTTTGGGTCTGGGGCGTTACAATTTTTTAGGAAAGGTTGTTTCGATTCCTGAAACAGAATGTTTGGCCTTTCTGTCTATAAATAGTATGGAACTTTTGAGAATGTTATCTACACCTTTCCTTTCATCGTAAATGTCTTCCGAAGATGCACCCAAGGAGGCTGAGGCCATCCCAAAGATCGAAGCTGCCATCGACCCTCATTCTGACGAGCCTTCGCCACCCATTCAGCCATAAGTGGGAGAAAGCTCGGCTGTTCCTGAATCAAAATAGGACATTCTTGCCAAGCTGGTGGAGCCTGGAAGTACTGCTGAGGAAGAAGCTCTGAGGAAGGCTGCTTCTGAACTACTGGTGTCATCGAACAATAATGTCTTCGAGCTTCTTACGAAATATGTTTTCAATCAAGAGGGCTCTGGTCCTCGTTAATTTTATGTATTTCCTTCTGTCTGAGTTATGCAATAAAAGGAATTTTATTTACATTCTGATGCTCTGTGTTGATATCTCTTTGTCTTCAAAAATAATATTTTTTGAAAAATTTATCATTAATGGGCATCATGACGACTCGACCATCCATACTAGTCAATTGATAAGCTCCGTTGGAGAAAACTTTGCTTACAATGTAGGGTCCTTCCTACTTCGCTTCGAATTTACCTTTGCTTATGTGCGTCGTAGTCATAGGATGTCTGACGGTTAGAACTAGTTCTCATTTTTGAAATGTTCAAACTTTGATTTTACGGTTGAAGGCTTTTGATAGACGAGCTTAGTATAACTCAATATGATGTTGAGCTAGGAGCCGTTTCTCGTCAAGCGCTTCAAGCTCCTGAAGTCTCAGATGATCATTGTTTTCGGTTGTTAGTTCATTAGCAATGACAATCCTTAGGGAAGGGATCTGGATTTCCAATGGTAAGATGGCCTTACAGCCATATACCAAAGAGAAAGGTGTACAGCCTGTAGGAGTACGTACGGTAGTACGATAAGCCCACAGACATTCTCTAAGATTTTCACTCCAGTTTCGTTTGTTGGTAGAAATAAACTTCTTAAGGAGTTTGATGATGGTCCTGTTAAATGCTTCTGCCAACCCGTTAGCTGCAGGATTGTAAGCTGTAGAAGCAATATTATTGATCATGTTGTCATCGCAAAATCGAGTGAACTTCTGACTGATGAATTATGGCCCATTATCATGAATGATTCGTCGAGGAACACTAAATCTGTAGATCACATGATGCTTAATAAAATTGATAACTTTGCTTGTCTTGACCTCAGCTAGAGGTATAACATCAGCCCACTTTGAGAAATAATCAGTTTTGGCCAATATGAACCGATATCCTCGAGACGAGGGAGGGTTAATAGGACTAATGACATCCATGTCCTAAGCTTCAAAGGGCCATGATGCTGCCATCGGGTGAAAAAATTCTGATAGTTGATGGATGAAGTCAGCATGGATTTGACATGCACGGCACTTCCTTGCATACTCGATTGAATCAGATACCATCGAGGGCCAATAGTAGCCCATACGGCGAATATGATCCTGTAATTTAGGACCAGGTTGATGTGTGCCACAAATACCATCATGAGCTTCACGAAGTATTTGTTTTGCTTCATCTCCTGCGAGACAGTGTAGGAGTAAGCCATCAAATGTTCGTCGGTAGAGTGTCTTTGTAGCATGATTATAATAGACTCTGAGTGATCGCCGACGAATTGTTGTAGCCTCCTTTGGATCTTCGGGTAAGATATCATGGACCACGAAGTCTATGAAAGGAGTCCTCCAATCTTCACTAATAGTACAAACTTCAACCGAATTGTTAAATTCCATGTTTGAGTTGTTGACTTCAATATTTAAGTTATTCTCGACACAAAATAACTCTCTATTAGTGATGACGATTATTTGTTGCCTTCTTACTGGAATTGCTAACACTGCTGCAAGATTAGCGAGTGCATCAGCCTCTGTATTACACGCTCGGCATACATGTTCGATGAAGAAGCCTTTGAATGAAGTAGCCATCTTGATCGCTGCATCATGATATGGGACCAGATCTTGATGTCGAACTTCGTACGTGCCTCTAACTTGGTTGACAATCAGTTTGGAGTCTCCGTAAACTTCAAGATACTCAATATCTAATTGTTTAGCTAGCTGGATGCCTATGAGTAAGGCATTATATGACTCATCTAAAGAATAAGCTCTTTGAATAGCTAATCCTTTTGGTGAGACGAGGACGATTCCAACTCCAGCGACAATAGTACCTTTTGGTCCGATTCTGGATGCACCATCAAAGAATAGACGTCAGGTAAGAATTTCTTTTGAAATCATGTTGGACTCCAAAGTTTCGTCTGGAATCTCGTCGTAGAGTTTAGACATTTCAGGAATTGGATGAGCTACCAGAAAGTAAGCAAGGCTTGACCTTTAACAGACTTTTGAGGAACATAAACCATATCATATTGTGCTAACAATATGGCCCATGTTGCAAACCTGGAATTGAGTGTACTATGCTTCTTCATTAATACCCAGAGAGGGTTAACTCTATAAATAACATGAATGGTTTGGCCAGTAATATAATGTCTCATCTTTTGAACAGCAAACATCAAAGCTAGACATTCTTTTTCCATTGGGGTGTATCAATGCTTATCTCCAATCATTGTACGGCTAAGATAATAGATAGCCTGTTAATGACCTTATTTATTCTTCTGAGCTAATAAAGCACCTAGTGAATGGTCTATTGCTCGAACATACATCAGGAAGGGTATTCCTGAGACTGGAGGCACTAAACGGGAGGGTTCATGAAGTACCACTTTATGTCTTCAAATGCTTGTTGACATTCTTCAGTCCAAATAAAAGACACACCTTTCTTCAGGAGTTGAGTGAACGGTATACAGTGTCCAGAGAGATTTGAGATGAATCTCTTGATATACGAAGTCATCCCTGGAATCCTCGTAGCTCTTTTAGGTTGCGTGGAGGACGCATCTCCTGAATGGCTTTGATTTTCTCAGGGTCAATGTGTATACCTTTAGAGGTAATAACGAATAAAAGAAATTTGCCACCAGAGACTCCCAGAAATGACTTGGTGGGATTCATCTTGAGTTGATGCTGGCGCATTAGATCGAATATAGTTCTCAAGTCTTGAATGTGGTCTTCATTTAGATGACTTTTGACAGAAATATCGTCTACATAGCATTCAACATTCTTTCACAAATGATAAAGGAAGATAGTACTCATGGCCCGTTGATAAGTTGTACCAGCATTTTTGACCAAATTGTATGACAATATAGCAATAGACTCCAAGAGGAGTACAAAAAGATGGATGTTTCTCATCTTCTAGATGCATCTTAATTTGATTATATCCTGAAAATCCATCCATAAAAGATAACGCTCAAATTCGTAAGTATTGTCAATCATGACATCAGTGATTGGAAGAGAAAATTCGTCTTTAGGACAAGCTTCATTAAGGTCTCTGAAGTCGATACAGACTCGGACCTTCCCTGTTTTCTTCAAAACTGGGACAACATTAGCCACCCGGTCTGGATGTTGTTATTCTCTGATGAAACCACAAGCAATGAGCTTCTTGATTTTGACTTCTATGGCGTCCATCATGTCAGATCAAAATCGATGCTGTTATTGCTTAACTGGCCTTATATTTGACAGAATATTGAGTTTACGGGTAGCAATCTGGGGATCTAATCCCGGCATGTCTTCATAGCTCCAAGCGAATACATCAATGTATTCCCTAATGAGCTGGATCAGTTCTTGTTTATCTGCTTCAGTGAGGCTTTTGCTGACGAATATTGGTTTTGGAGAAGTTTCATCTCCAACATTGACTTGAACTAACTGATCCTCAGTAGGTGGCTCACGTTGCTCGAAGCAAAGCTCCTATTGAGTATCCATCCTTTGTGCCCAAGAATCAGATTCAAAGGCTTCGGTAAAGTCTTCGTCGTCTTTCGAGAACTCGACAGTTACCATATTGGAAGATAGAGTCACTCGATGGATGTGCCCAACACTGGTGTCTGAATCCCATGAGACAGAATTAGAAGAGTTATATCATTCTTCTTCATCGGATTCAGAGGCTTCTAGAGTCAAAATTTGCGAAGTATAACCCAATCTTCACTTCGTTTTGCTGTAATATTGTTGTGATTTTTCTTTTGGAGCAGGGATACAAATAGGAGTTCGTCTTCCCTTACCACCATTGAGACCAGCTTTAAAATTATAGTCCATCTTTTGAATGATATCTTTTGATTGCTGACTATAACGACGTATTTGAAGTCTTCCGTCATCGTGATTTTCTTCTTTACCATTGGACGTGATCTTCTGTTCTGTTCTTTTACTAAAAAGTATAGGAAGTTCATCTTTCTTTTTGGAAGGAACTAAGAAGGAGTCATGTATTGGCTCGAGCAATACTTTATCTTGGAGAGGTTGAATTGCTCCTATGGTAAGTGGTTTGAAGTTATCTAGCATTTCTAAATAACATCGAGTAATAAAGAACATCAGTATACTGTAAAGGAGATGCTACTTTATTGATTTGTACATCATCATTTACAATAAGATTCTTAGCCTTAACAGAAGGTTTAGTAAGGTTGATAACCAGAGGAGAAGAGGAAGGATTTTTGGCCTTAACAGAAGACTTAGGGAGATTGATAACCAGAGGGAGAGAAGGAGAAGGTTTGCTACGACGAAGGTCGATAACAAGAGGCTCAGAAGAGGTGAGCTCTCTTTGTTCCCTTTCTACAGTAGGAAGTTGTTTGTTATGAGAGGAAAGATGGATAGTCAAAGCTTGAGAAGAAGAGGAACGAGTAGTACGTCCTTTGACAGGGATTGTGAGAACATATTTTGAAGTGTCTTTCTAATCTTCCTCACTGTCCATCGCTAATACAACCTTCATGAATTCTTTCTTGTACATCCGAGAATCAGTACAATATGCTTCAATGTCCTTGAAAGAATTTAGGTCAGCTACTTCCTTTTGGACCTCTCCATTGACGTCCACATATTTGAGGCATTAGTGTAAAGTGGATGGTACAATGTTATGCTCATATAGAAAGGGTCTTCCCAGCAAAGCATTATAAGAGCCATGATTGTTAATCACATAGAAAGTAACATTTGTACGAAAATTGCCTATTTGAACTTTCAAACGGATCTTTTCCAAAGGTTCACTTCTTCCAGAATTAAATTCCAGGATTTTTGTAATGGTTGTTGAAAGATTATGTACAGGAATCTTTAAGGCATCTAGTAAAGTCTTTGGCATGATGTTGAGTGCAGACCCAGGGTCAATCAAGATGTGATCAACCTTCATAGTATCGACATATCCTATGAAGTAGAGGGGTCGGTCATGACGATTATCTTTCAACAACATATCATCTTGTGTAAAGGTGATGTTTGGCATCTTCTCTATCACGCTATGACAATGAAGGCAAGTTACAGGCTCCTCTTCTGGCTTCTTGAGGAGTGCTAGACAAGTATCAGCTTGCATCAAAGCTTCACTCAATGTCTCTCGAGTTTCTTTTGAGAGACGCAGTAGTTTAAAAATTGATAACCTTGCCAGAGTATTAGCCAGTTGAGCCAGTATATCGAAGTTATAGGGCTTCTCGAGTCCTAGAACTGGAGACTTCTTCAATACATTGTCAAAGCGGACATGTTGTTTTCCTTTGTCAGCTGTCATTGGTTTGGAAGGAGTTGGTTCTACTAGAGGAGATGAAGCCGATGGAACATTGACAGTAGGAGAAGATGATGCTGAAGGAGTCTCTGGAACTAAAGCAGGGTTCTCTTGGCCTTCTGAATAATCTCTTAGGTAAATTCTTCCAGACCTGATACCAGTTAAGGCCTCTTCTTCAGATACAGGTTCGAAGGATACTATATTGCAACTCTTCGCCTGGGTCTTGCTTCTGGAAGGTTTTTTTTGACAAGATGAAGAGTTTGTCCTGTAACCCAAACCAACCCAAGATTGGTTATGTAAAAGGCATAGAGAAAGAGGTACAGGAGATCCTTTTCCATAATTCAAGCCGGGAGCCTTTTGTAGATCATATCCCATCTTTGTCATTAATTCACGAGACTGGGAACTATAAAGATGGAAAGCTGGTTGATATTTGGCTTCTGACTTTGACAATGTTGTATCAGAAGTGGAGAAAGAAGAAGTATCTACAGCAGGAACAAGACTATCAATTCGGGATGGATCTACATAATCTCCCCTTTATCAGTAGATAGAGGAACAAGACCATTAGTTCGGGCAGGTGGGAGATAACAATCTCCAAAGTGATTTTTGGGATAGGAATGACGCCATCCTGCACAAGTTGAACAGGAAAATCGCTAAATTGTAGAGAGACAACATTAGCAGTTATAGTCTTTATGTCTTGTTGGAGAGTAATTGTGCCAGAATTACCCATCTCATGGATCTTGCCTTTGAGCATATAGCATGCTCGAGTCGGATGTCCGATAAATCTGTGGTAAACACAATATTTAGGGTGGTCAGTTTTACCCACTTCATCTGGTCGTTTTGCCTCTGGCAGTTGAAGTTTATTGCTTTTGATCGGACAGTCAAAGATACTTATGACATCATCTTCATCAAAAGAATATTCTTCTTTCGGACATGGTGCCTTCTGTGGTGGTACCGTTGGAGTAGGTGTTGATTGACCTATGTTCACGGCTAGAGTTTCTTTGCCTTTGATATTGATAGCCAAAGTCTCTTTACTTTTGCGGTTGTTTTGATGGCCACTATTATAAGATGTAACATGTTCATCTTTGTCAAGATTAGGCATCTGAATACCTAATTGTTTGAACTTGTCAGCACTTTCTTCTGCCGCTTTAGCATTCACTATGAATGAAGGCCAATCCTGGAACTGTGTCGATCCGGTCCACATGCTAATTATAGGCAACTGGTTTGATTTGCAAGTGTCTATAGTCAGAGCATCTGATGTCCCAAGAGGCATTTTGAGTGCCTCATGGCAGAATCGTTCAATCAACCTTTCAGTTGTTTCATTATGTCGTTGTTTAATTTTATGAGAGCAGACATAGTCATGTCATTTATTCCCTCATAAAATCGTTCCAGAAATATTTGTTTGAATCCAGAGAAAGAGGTTATACAACCATCTGGCAAACTACGGTACCAATCGTAAGCTGCACCTGCTAAACATCCGACAAACACTCTAGTGAGTAGAGCATCATTTGGCTGGAGTTGATCAATCATTACCTCAAAGTGATTGAGGTATTGACTTGGCGATGTACTTCCATCAAACAACATAATAGTAGGGGGTTTATACTTGGAGGAAAATTGGACTTCATTCCATTTTATGGGATAAGGCTGCTTAATCCCAAGCTTCTGCAAGCCGTCTTTCTATTTGATAAGATTCAAATTGACTACGTAAATGTTTTACAGCCTCATTGGTATCTCTCGTTGATTGTGGAGCAGTGGATTGATTTGATATATTAGGAGGGGTACTGCATGATAAATACCACCCCTGGTACCAGATTGACTTAGAATAACCTGCGTAGGAATGGAAGCGGTGTGAGAAGAATGTACTCTCAGATCAATATTGATGGGAGCTGATGTTCTTACAGGTTCCAGATTCACAACCGGTGGAACTGTATGTTGTGCCATAATCACAACATACATGCCTGTCATCATCTCAGCCATGTTCTTCAAACTAGCCTCCAAAGCAGCAATTCTTTGCTCTTGATTGTTAGAACTGAAAGCATCTTGATCTTCTGTGATGATATAAGCAGTCACTTCTCTAGCTATTGAAGATGAGCTAGTAGAAAAAATGGTCCTTTCGGAACTTTCACTATCAACATCAAAGTCATATAACGAATCACCACCAGAATAAGTGATAGGGGTGTCCTGTTGACTGAGAGAATCTTGGTTGGAAGGAAGATTCCTTTGACCGATTGTGTCTCGGCTTATTGATCTAGTATATTGGTATAATCCTTCGTCGGATTCATGAATCTGATCTAAGTACTGTTGATTGGGATTGCGGGATGCATTACGTCTTAGACGTTTTCCACCCCCAGTGCTTCGAGATGCCATGTTGACAGAAGCATGGAGTAGTTCATCTTCGTCCACTATGATAGGTTCAGGAGTCGAAACATAATTCAAACGGTCAAAGATAAATCGTTTAGCTGACTGACAGCAACATTTGATGACAACTTCATGGTGGTGATTGCAATGATGTTCTTGATATTGGACCACCGCTGGATGGGATGGCTTTGCAACCTTCCGCTTCTGTATTAGGAGTTCACGGAGATCACTAACAGGATGAGAAAAACTTGCAGGAATATAGTCATGGACGATATTCGGAACATGGTTCCTATTCTTGAGGTGTTCCGTACCTTGAGTGTACAAGGACGTGCTAAGCTGGTTAGCATAAGTCATAGGATTTTTTACTTCAGAGTTCTTCCTCTGGAGTAAGTTAGCAACTGGTGCAGGTTGCGTTCGATACATCTTGTATTTTCCTGAGGTTGACCCTAATTGGCACCTGTTGATATAGGTGTGCAAGTTTGATAGGGGTGCTACTTGTGCATCTATTTGAGACACTAGTAGTTTGCCTTGTCGGGATCTTGAGATACGTAGAGTCGGTAGATCCTATCCTGACCTCTTTGGAGTAGGAATAATACCCTTTTGCATGGAAAGTTTATTCTGAATAGAACCTATCTTCCTGACAGAGATTTGGTTGCCTCTGTTAAGGAGAGTAGGATTTCTATCTGAATCCACTTTTGTGCTGAGAGGCGCAAAAGCGCAATCAGCAGTACTTTTCACCCAGTTAACAACTCGAGTAGAATGAGGAAAAGTCAAAGAGCGTTTTCATTGATTTAATAATTTCTCAGTAAGTTTCTAGCTTGATGACGAAGCGGGAACCACTAAACAGTGTTTCCCATTACGTTGCACCAATGCAGAAATATGCGCAGGTTGTGCTAGAGCAGGAACAGGCACGGGTTGCGCTAGTACAAAAATATGTGCAAGTTGTTGGAGCAGGAGCAGGCACAGGTTGCGCCAGGGAAGAAAAGGCTAACGGGCGCTTTCCTTTGTTTTGTCCAGCAGTGTGTCGAGACAAAGTCTCGTTTGATTTCAGAATCGGAGAAGTAGAGGGGTTAGCCAAAAGGCTATTTCCCTTAGGTTGCGCCAGGGCAGTAATGTGTACAAGTTATGCCACAGCAGGAACATGCACAGGTTGTGCCAGGAAGGAAAAGGCCAGAGGGCACTTTTCTTTATTTTGGACAGCAGTATGTCGAGACGAAGTCTCCTTCGATTTTAGAATCGGAGAAGTAGAGGAGTTAGCCAAAAGGCTGCTTTCCTTAGGTTGCGCCAGGGCAGTAATGTGCGCAGGTTGGGCCGAGGCAGCAGGTTGTGCCGTCGAGGAGTCCAGACAGAGCGCGTCTTGCTCTTAGCAGTGGCAGTAGTGCGCTTGGCACCCCAGCATTGTTCATAGCCTCGTAGGCTGTCTGGTCGACTTGAACGACCAGGGTCTTCTACGTCTTGTCGATCGATGCGATATCACATTGAGTTGTCACTTTCTCGTCGGAGGAGAAAGTCGTCCCCAGCATATTCGCCATTTTGTTTGTGAAAAACAAAAGAGGTTTGATTTCTACAAACTGAGAAAGAGTACAAAAAGAGTACAATTGATTTTTGAGGAAGTACAACTATAGGAATCTGATCAGAAGATGATTACTTTATCCCTTGGACGATGTGATATCGAAGACACGAGCCTCTGGAGAATGCAACAGCACTTTTGCAGAAGATTATGATCATTCGTGATGCTTTGAGACTGATTTGAAACTCTATTTATAGAGTTCTTGAAATTAATGTTTAGCAGTTATTTTGGGTTGCACGTACTTCAGGTTGTGCGCCTCATGTTCACTTGTGCGAGCGGTTACACCAACTGCTGTGGATGCATGGTATCGTTTGATTGAGATGCGCGTGGTTGTGAGCAATGTTGTAGACATGTTCTACGAAGTTAGTGGCATGTGCGCCACATCACCCTGCTCTGGATACTATTCAATCACCTTGCGCGAGCTTCATCAGGTTACGTGGAGCGTAATGTAGCAACTTGCGCGAGTAGTTGCACCAACTGTTATGGATACGTGGCATCATTTGAGTGAGATGTGCATGGTCATGAACAATATAGTGGACACGTTCTATGAAGTTAGTGGCTTGCGCACCACGTCACCCTGCTCTGGACGATCGTATTGTGCGAGCTTCATCAGGTTGCACGGGGACACAACTTAGCAACTTGCGCCTGGGTTCAACCTCGCACAACCTGACACGTTGTACAAACTGCTAGCTGACCGAATCTTCTCGAGTACCGTGTTGTGTGGAATTCGAACAGATTTTCTTTGATATACGTGCTGTCAGTTTTCAGGCAATGATGATATCGTTACAGCTTCTCGAGAAAGTATGCCATGTGGCTCTCGTGCAACCTGAGGTTGACGCAACCTATTGATATAACGCAACCTATCGATATGGCACAACTTGTTGATGTGGCCCCTGGATGAGTAGCGTCCCTTGATTTCTAGCTCCCAATGGGTGGCGTAGCTTGATTTTTAGCCTCTACAAGGCTGGCTACCCCTAGTTTTTGACAAGGCACCCAATGCAGATTTGGAATGAGTACCTTGGAACATACCTGCATCGGGTACCTTAGCTTTACTGTTCTCTGACCTTCTCTTCGGTTTAGCAACCGATATTGAAGGATTATGGGAGAGCTTTTCGAAAGCTCTGGAACCTTGCACCGCATAGCATGTGGTGATCCGGGGCTCGTCTTAACTATGGCTCACTGACCCCCTGTTAAGCCTCTGGCATTGGGTCAGCGTGGAATAGAGTCTCTGGAAGACGAAACGCCTGCTCGACGATGGTGCAGCCGTCTGCTGACAATGCTTGTTGATGGTAATCTGGGTACAATAGTACCTTGATTTAGGCACGTCTTGCGCCATAGATTCTTCTTCGCTTGGGAGAGGTTCGGATCTTCTGTCGTAGCACTCCCATTGTACATGCAGGGAAGCTGCATGTAAGCACGGTCAGAGCGGGTCTGGCAAGGAAGTCTCATGTCACTCCTGCAGGAACGTTGCTTGCGTGGCTCCCTCTCTGTAGGACATACCCCCTGGCTTAGCTTACGCACAGGAGTACCCCAGTGGAAGGAAGATTCGACTGGTTGAGGCATCGGAGCACGAGAGCCAGTCTTGTATAGCTTTCCGTCGGCTGCACGTGTTACTGTCAACACGGGCCTCTGGTCTTCCGTTGGTGTCGCACGCTTGTTGTACGAAGCGCGAGCCACCTGGGATCTCTTTCTACTACCCCCAGTGGGCGAGTAGTATTCAGAGTCCGTCAAAGCTTTACCTGAAGGGAAAGCGATTCTTTCGAAGACAGATCTCCTTACCGACAACACTCCCGTCGTGAGGGGTTGGACCGATGTACGCTTCCTTTGGCATTGTTCCTTCGTCAGAAGAACCATGGAACCACCATCTTCTTCTCCATGCTTTCCCAAGATGGGAATCGAGCGAGGGGATAAGGTTGTAGTAGCCGGGATCTTCTCTGTGGCCTTGACATTGAGGGGTTCCTGAGATACAGTTCCTGCCATCGTAATGCTGGCTGCAGCTGCCTTAGTCCTATAGACACGTCGAGTGTTCTTCGGTTGTACGAACCACTTCGAAGTCTTCGACTTTTTATCAGAGAGGAGATCTTCAAAAGCCTGTTGTTCGAAGTGTACGACCAGCTTGTCTTGAGAAGCTCCTAGCAAGTTGTCATCAGATTGCATCACCACCTTCTCGTTAGAAGAGAAGGTAGTCCCAAGCAGAGTCGCCATTTTGTTCGATGTGACAAAAGGTTAAACAAACTTTTTGTTGTAATGAACATATAAGGTATCTGTGTACATAGAAGGAAGTCCTAAACAGGATATTCTAAGTATAAGGAGAAGAGATTTCTAGGAAAGTGTGACAGTGGAGATCGAGCATTGCAGTGGCTTCTTTACTCCGTTGACGATCTAATAATGAATCAAACTTGCTATGGCTCTTTGGCACCTTTGATGGGACTCTGGGGTCACCGATCAAGAGGCTGTTTGGATGAGAAGATCCCTTGAAGATGGTTGGTTCTTTGGTTGATAGGTGGATGAGGGTGGTCGACTCTTCGTGGATAGATATTGTTGATCCTTTGAAGATTGATTGTTAATGTTCCCTCTCTCTTTTTTTGGTGGAAGAATAAGAACTTCTATTTAATCGAGAAACACATATGCGATGTGCATTAGGGTTCCTGAGATATGAAACAATCTACCGTCATTATACGGTACGGACTTCTGCGGCGCTGACACGTAGCAGACATCGAGATTCCCCTCAAACGAGATCTCTGGTGATTATAAACATAACCAAAGGAGGTGACACATGGCGCATACCGATTTGCCTGCTCGGATACAGCCAAGTAAATCTTGGAATTTTATCCTAGATTTAGAGTCTAACTGATCCTCGTCTAAGATTTAAATCAATCTGATATGATAACAATCATGATTTCATCCCAATTTTCTCTCCAAGAGGTGGTTTAAACAAACCAATTGGGGTGGACCCATGCTTCCTGCGCCTCTGGTGAGGACTAAGTGTTGTTGTGCTTCTAGGGCGACGAGTAGACCATGATTCTGGAGACGACGGAACCTCTGTACTTTCAGACGACGAGTGGACTTGGCTTCGAATAACGACGAGACTTCTGTACATATAGAGCAACTTATGAAGCTGTATTTCGGGCTACCGGAGTCACTGTGCTGTAGGTGACAAGTAGGCTTGTGCTTCAAGTTGGCGAGGTTACTGTGCTTTTGGAGCGACAGGTTGACTTGCATTGGTTGTGATGGGAGTTCCCAAGTCTCTTATAGAGAAGTGACTTAAGCTTCTAATCCGGAGCAGACGACTGCACCGTGGGAATGGAGATGGTGTAAGCATATCACCATCTTGCGCCTCATGCGGATGCAGGTAAGTAGTTGTGCCTCTGAACAGTGAAGGCGTTGGCTGCGAAGGGAAGGGTATGACACACTTGTGCGTCTGAGATTGGTGCAGACAGGTAGCTGCGCCTCTGGAGTGAAGGAACTGACTTCTGAAGTAAAAGAAGGAGAGGGGGCCTACCACCATCTTGTTTCAGAGGTTGGCTCAGGCAGGTAGCTGCGCCTCTGGCTTGAAGGCTTTGGCTTCTTCAAAGTGCTAAGTTACTGATATGCTTCTGAGAGGCTGCATCCATAAGAAAGTCGAAACATGCTTCAGTGGAGGTCAATCTTCCGACGTGTGCATCGGGAAGAAGGAAGGCTGTGCTTCGATGAAGACTGCATCCCTTGTAGATCCCTTTAGGCTTCTGTCGAATCTGTACTAGATCCTTTGTAGAAGAATATAATTAGTCCCTTATATATATTCCTGATGTGTCTGTACTAGACTTTGGTAGACATGACAATAAAGGGACTTCTCTCCATATCTTATATTTTGTCTTTTTTAGTACTGAGCCTCAGTCTTCTGCTTCTTCTTTGCTCTAACGAAGGGATGACTTCAGCTGACATTTTTTATGCTTTTACAGCGCTCGAAGTCGCTGCCCAACTATTTTTGAAGTTTCACATTGCAACTCATCTCGGCACGATTTTCTTTGTTGACTTGCAAATATATCAACATTCAGAGCTATGCCTGTTAGGTGACTTACATAGACACCGTGCTTAGATTCTTCTGGCGCAACTTTTAAATTGACATTGCACAAATGTCACAATCCATCCGACACAAAAGTTTAATTCGAGTCGACGATGCTCAAAGGCAACGATCGCTTTGGCACGAAGGTCTTTACGATGCGTCTTATGTTCGATTCCTATCGAGTAGGAAATTCCTAGTCAAATTCCAAACTTGTCTGTCTCGTGCATAGCATGATTCTCAAAATCGCCTAAACTTATCATCAACATGCACCACGCAATTCCATATGCGATATTGTATAGGTCCTCTTATGGGTCTGCGATATTTATTTCGACTTGGCGGTCTTCTAGGGTCAGCTGCCCAGAAGCTACGCTCGATAATTGTGGATCATTAACGAAGGACAGTTACTACGAACCATGCTATAATATTTTGGAGCCAAATAACGTTTCGACGATTTCTATGCGACTACCCAAATTCGGACAAAACAATTTCTATTTGTACAACTGAGGCACAACTATCCTCTGAGTAAAGTCATGCACTACCGTCAATGATTTCGAAACTCACGAAACATCTACTCGTATTGAGTTCGAGTCTTTCTACCCACGGTCGACACCCGAGATGCTATACGCATCAAAACAATCGTCAATGACTTTATGGTCTTGCTTGATCAATCGCAAAGTTTATGGTCGACCAGTTCGATATTTTCGTATTGCCATTTTTCGAAAATTCGATATCGTATTGTAAACCCCTTAAATTTTCTACTACAATTTTTTTAAATAAATTAGTATTTACTTTGTACTTCGTATTTATACGTCGCGTACAAGTTCGTATTCTCGTAAAGGTACGTCGCGTGCGAAGTTGCACTTTTGTATTTGCTCGTCGAGTGCAAATATGTGAGAGGTACGTATTTTTGAAAAACTTTTTATTTATAGAGGAGAAGTATGTTTTCAAAATAATATCGCGTCGAGATTTCAAAAGCCTCATTTTATTTTATTATTATAAAAGACGAGTTTATTTATAAAATTACTTTATTCGTCGTATTAAAAAGGTACCTCAAATATTTAAATAATTGTTTTGATTTTCGAAATTAATTAATTATTAATATTTACAATTATTGGAAAAGTATTTTAAATGAATCTTTGGTAATTTAAATCAAATTTTCGATTTTATTTGGATAGATTAAATAGTTTTGGTTTAAAGCTATTTTCTAGTTTTGAATTGAGAGATTTTATCAAAAACGGTTTTATTTCGACTTAAAATAAAAATAGAATTATCTACTTGGGTTTAAACTACCATGAGTCCATATCCAACCAGGGGTCCTCATCTCCCATATAAGGAGAGCCACATTGCTCCATTCTAGAGAATTTCCACGAAACCAATCTCCATAATTCGTACAACATGCTGTGCATTGTGTCTGTGACGCACATTCTTATTCCAGTAATTATTACAGTCATCCACGTCGTATCGGACAGCCCTCGACACGACGATTCCTCTCCCTGTTTCGACCACCATCTCCGTCACAATCCCCACCTCCACTACCCGGCCACTCCATGTCCTTCCCGACAACTCCCCGAGCCCCGCCGTTCCTCCCAACCACGTCCACCGACAGCATCACCCCATCCCGGCACCACCAGGACCACCCCGCCTGGACCCTCGCCGGGATGACACAATTACAACACCGCACCACCACGACCATTGCAGGCCGACGCCGCCCCCAAAATTCGTCACCGCCACCCAGGGCCAGCGGCCTCCAGCCTCGCCACCAAGGACGGCCAACCCTTCACCCATCGCCCCTGGCCACTCCGGCCGATCCGATCAACCACACCAAAAAATAAAAAAGAGGAAAATATATATATAGAAAACTCACTCACCTCCTCTGACCGTTCCCACACAGGCACCGGAGACCCGCCTCACTGGAGAGCCACTGACACGCGGTTTCCCCCAAACCCAGCTCCTCCGTGCAGCGTTCCGGCTGCTCCACCGCCCCATCGTGGTCTCCCCTGCGCCGTCGGGCTTCACCGAGCCAGCCGGTAGCCGCCGATGGGACGACCCCTCCGCGCAACCCTCTTCCATCCGCGGCCATTCCATCCCGTGCAGCAAGCTCCGCGCGTCCGCCCGCGGGTCCACGTTACGCCGCCACCAGCAAGCGTGTCCGCCGTGCCGAGGCGGGTTCCCGTACCTCCCCTCCAGCTTCACGCTCCCTCCTCCGCCTCGTCAGAGCTTCTCCGGTATACTTCCTTCCCTTCCTCTTATTCTCCCGACCGATCCCCTTCATTCTCTCTCACCTCCTCCTTCTTTTCCTTATGTTTCCTTTGTAACATTTAAGAAAAGAGGAACAGTTGTAGCTGTTAAATATATGAGTCACTACTAATATTTCTTATATATACAAAGTATAAGTTCTAAAACATGTATATATTATAGTTTAGAGTGTATTTATAAATATTTATTAACTAAGTAAATACATATATTTTATATGTCTAAATTATATTGATGAAAAAAAAATATTCTTTTTGGCTTGTATCTATTTAAAAATTTAGTTAAAAATCCAAAAAATTTACTCTATATTACTTCCTATCTATTCTAAAACAGTTTGACCAAAAATATATTTGACAAAATTATACTTCGACAAACCTATGGATTGTATTTCTAAAGCAATTCTTCTAAATTTTCAACATAATTATCTTATAATTATTTTGGATAAATAAATTGTGGGTTCCAAATTATTATACAGATTTCAAGTGTTTAAATGAAATATTTTACTAGTAAATTATGGTTGTTAACCTTTAACGATTTTACATATAAAACTACTTATAAAAAATATTTTCTAAAAAAAATAAAAATAATAAAAAATAGTATATTGTCTCCGTAATTTCTCTCCATCACCTTTGATCGTGACTAATCACGTGTTTCTATTTTTTCTTGGATTTTGGACCCTCACACATCAACCTCGATTATTGGATAACTTAGAACGTCTCAGATCATCACACCATGCCAAGCGACACACCAGGCAAGATACCTTGCCATAATTTTATTGTTTATAATTAGTCTGCATTTTATTTATTACATATCACTGTGTATTTATTTTTATTTTTTCTAGTTGTACCATTTTTACAGTACCTGATTTACTACCTACTCAGTGATATTAGCTTTACTTTACTTATTATCCTTTGATTGCATATAGACCTAGAGTTAAGGGACTACCATCTGTAGTGTATTACATAAACCTTGTCACAATTGTACCACGAGGATGTGTGAGATGAGTAGCATGTAGAGGTCCTTGCGTGTTGGCTGATCACCCGTGCGCATGCGTTAGGTCTAACTTCTAATAGAGGCATGTTAGAAGACTTAGCAGTTGGTAGAGGTACATGATCGCAGATGCGACTTGATAGGTACATTGGGTGGGGAGAACATTTCCTTGTCGTATGGGCTTCTATTACACATTCCCTTGTAACCCGGAAGCTCCGCTGGAGATACGGGTATGATTGCCCCCTCAGGTTTGCCACTGTCGTTTTTGAACGTCATACGCAGTTGCCCAAGTGGAGACTATACCAGATCCTATTTATAGCCAGGGCTCATAGGACGAAAGGTTTGTTCTCAACTGCATGTTCACTTTAGCATGGTTAGGTTACCTTATTGATGTCTTGTAACTTACTTTTATTTGTGGCATATTTTATATACAGTATTTATATGCCATATTCTTTATGTATCTTGCTACGTCCCTCTGAGGACCTGATGAATTCTCCAGGTGTGTGTTTGTGATTTTCGCAGGTGCTCTAGCCAAGGCCATGCTTTATTCTCTTCCTTCGAGATGGTTTCACTTGGGACGTCTTCGCATCGCTCGACAAAATTTCATTATCATGTATTTCTCTCTTTTTCGTTGGTAGTGGATTTGTCTCCGCCCAATAACTTATAAATGATAATTCATGAGTTTATTATAAAGTCTTTACTTCTTATTTATGGATGATATTAGTGTCGTGGTTTACTGCTTACAGCTTATGTATACATACGATGGTTCCATATATTGGAGAATACTTCGTATGTATGCAGCTGGCATATCAAAGTACTTAGTCCTAACTATTTTGGGACTGGGGCGTTACACGTATGCCTGCGCTGTTTTGTGTTCTCACTTCGTGCTTACATTTTCTTGTGTATTGATTTCGATAGGTCATATCAATTTCGATAATACGAGGGTCAACTTTGAATCTACATCAATGTCGACTCTAGTTCGTATTGCATGCATCCAAGTTCACTATAAACTTTTCCATACGCATCAACTCATTTTTCGATTCGCCGCATTCCGCTATACTTTGATCGCGTAACCGAGTTATTGATTATCCAACATCAAACCCTCGAGTTATACGATTACGCCCTCTAAGTTTTTGAGCATTTCAGTCATACTCAAATGAGTTTCTACGCAATGTAACCATCCATATCTTAGGCACTATTTACCCGCATCAACCAACTGTTCATCGAAGTCGCATATCGTGCGATTCGATTACAATTCGCATCGCCCAACATTTTTATCGAATTCGTAAGTCGTGCGATTCGATTTTAAATTCGCATAGACTAACATTTTATCGAGTTTGCAAGTCGTGCGATTCGATTATAATTCGCCTCGTCCAACATTTTCTATCGAGATCGCAAATCATGCGACTCATTTATAAGTTCAAGTTTCCTATCCCGTCGATCCGATTATTGCTTCAAGGCATAATCGTTTCGTTAGTCTTGGTCGTTCGACCGACTTACAAAATTTTGTTCGACTATCATTTATTGATACGACTCCCCGCCCTATCGTTCCAACTGATTATCGAAGAACACTTGCATCAACATACCGTCATACAAATTTCCAATCGAGTCTCAGTACTCTTCCGTCTGTTGCGGACAAACCTTCCGCAAACTATGCAATGTGTCGATAGAATCCATCGCACAAGTGGTATTGCATATACCACTCATAATCGAGCCATCCATCGCATATGTGGTATATCATATACCACTCGAAAATCAAGTTATTTCCCTTACATCATACTATGTATGAATCAACAACCTATTCTGACTTACGATTTCTACAGTGATCATGTCGATCACAACCGTAACTTTTGATTAATCTAAATCTGACACAATTCGGCCAATGTATTCATTTGCCAACACAAGTTCGGTGCACAACCGAATGATTCATTCTTATCGACTTATGATTTAGTTCCTTTCGTTGCACCTTGTGCAATGATTCTTTTTCGACATCCGAAGCCAATACTCGAATCCGTTCAACACATTCGATATCAACTTTCATTTTCATTACAATGCATCATTCACAGCTCGTTGCATTTGATACAACAACATTTTATTACTTTTATTATATTGATGCAACCAATATTTCTCATATCGACTGTTGCATTGAAACAACAAATATTTTGATTCATATTTCTCAACTTGTTGCACTTGCAGCAACAAACATCTCAATTTACATCTCGCGACTTGTTGTGCTTGTAGCAACAATTATTTCACAGCTTGTTGCACTCGATGCAACAAATATTTTGTGACTTTCTTAGCAAAAATCATGTAATTTCCAAAACACATACGGCAAAATTACACGACTTGTATTAGACTTATTGTATGGAACATCCAGTGCGACATCGAGTAGAGTCAAGAGTGATTTGATTGGTGGTGGGTAACTCTTTGGAATTGAAACGGAGCAAGTGTCCTGAGAAAATTGAACCTAGAGCTCTGATACCAATTTGTCACGCCTCGACCTGGAAAATCGCTCGTGCTCGCATCGATTTATCCGAATCATCGTCCTCGCTGGAACATGATGTCGTACGATTCTGGAGTTGCACTCGTACAAGACAAGATGACAAGTTCTCAAATGGTTATCTTTGATATTGTTATTTAGCAGCGGAAGAAACATAGTATACGAAACAATTCTATTTATTCAATAAATGAACTAAGGTTATAAAGCCTTTTAACAGCCCAACTGAAATTGCCAGATTGGCTACAACCGTTATCTTCCAAACGAAGCCATCTTTTGTATGTCTCGTGCATGTAAGCATGCTTCGCTTTGATATAGTTATTCTCCATTCCTTGCGTCGTGTATTCGATGTACGCCTCGATTCAGTATTTCCATATTCTATGCCTTAGTGTTCAATGCGTTAGACTTATGTTCCTTTCCTTCGACTCGTGCAACTGAGGCACGCCTCGATAGGATATTCAATGTTCTATAGCTCGTGCATTGAGGCACTCGTGCCGATATAGTCTTCCAATGTTATGGCATACTAACTCGTGCATGGGGACACGAATGACTTGTGCGCTGAGGCACTCGTCGATATAGTTATCCCATGTTCTTATGGCTTGCGCACCGTGGTGTTCGCCGTTGCAGTATTTCGATGTTCAATAGCAACTCGTGCATTTGATGCACGTTTTATTTTGATTGTTCTATCTAGTGTTCGACACGCACTACGTTCATCTTTCGATTGATGCCACGCCCGTGGTCTCGATAGTTAACTTAGCATACAATAACACATTTTGTTAGGCATGATGGACTAAGAAAGAAGAGTCAAAGTCCCTTCCACCTTAAGCCGATACGCCTTATCGTTTCCCGAGCTAATGCGGCTCGATTTCATAACTTTGTTGCACGACCAACTCTTCTGACTTAGCCATTCAAGTACTTCGTGCTTCGTTGAATTATCCGACCGATTTGACTTACCGTGCCTATGCCTCAGTCCGTTGCGAGGAAGCGATTTGGTTTTGCGGACCCCATTTTAAATAAGGCAAAATACTGACCTCTTATATTTCAGCATAAACGTATAGACTGCACACAAAACCAACTAAAATCAATATTCGTTTAAATCAGACTTGTGCGTTGCATCGATTCAATTTCTTAGAATCTTCGAACCGACTCAATGCTTTCCCTCGGGCCAACTAAACACTTGCATCGAACTTACTCGATGCATTCATCGGGTCAACGTAACTCTTCGAGTCAACGACTCAGCATAATGCACCGTACGGAGTGGGGCATTACACCAGCTACCTGCTTGATTTACTGTTATGCACACACTCAATTGTGCATAGTTTGGGTCTAAGAGTGAGTTGGTTTGGGTCCCTAGAAACTCTAATATGTGTGTATCAAGTTTGGGTTCAATCGAACTTGGTTTTATTAGGTTTTAGGAGCTAATCCATCGACTAGTCCAACTCAATCACGGCTAGATTCAAACTAACTAAAGTGCACCTATACTAGTACAAATCACGTACTACACTTAATTTTTAAGAATATCAAACATTAACAATATATATATATATATATATATATATATATATATAGAGAGAGAGAGAGAGAGAGGAAAATGTACCTAAGGTCGACCTTAGGTAAGTTACCTAAGGTCGACCTCATTTTTCTCACTTTACAACATTTTTTTCTTGAATGTTTTTTTGTGGGATTGATCTACACCTTATTGATTGGCAACATACCAAATTTCAAGTGATTATAAAATTGTTTAGCCCCCTATCTATCCCTTGCAAAATCGACGGTGTAACAGCAAAGTTTTAGACCGTCGATTTTGCAAGGGATAGATAGGGGGCTAAACAATATTATAATCACTTGAAATTTGGTATGTTGCCAATCAATAAGGTGTAGATCAATCCCATAAAAAAATATTCAAGAAAAAATGTTGTAAAGTGAGGAAAATGAGGTCGACCTTAGGTAACTTACCTAAGGTCGACCTTAGGTACATTTTCCTCATATATATATATATATATATATATATATATATATATATATATATATATATATATATATTTATATATATATATATATATATATATATATATATATATATATATATATATAGCAGTAAATTTATACTAGTTAAACAATAGTGTAAACAAAATTTTTGTTAGTATAAATTTTGTGCAACCATTACACTATTGTTTAACTAGTATAAATTTACTTCTAACAACCAAAAAAATTTAGTAATGAGGATTTACACCATTATGTTTCCGAAGGGAATGATCAAAAAGATTGAAAGCTTGTTTATTGACTGCCTGTGGAGAGGAGGCATTCATGCTATTAATTGGGATAAATTGTGTAGGCCAAAGAAGGAGGGAGGAGTTGGGCTACGATATTGTCCCTCCTCAGAGAAATGACGTACCTAAAACTGTTCAGAAGATTCATCACTGGAAAGTCTCTATGGCCTGACTGGGTTAAGGGTAGGTACTTTTCGAAAGGGGACTTCTGGTCGACTAGTAGCAAGAACAACTTCTCGGTCATGGTTAAAGCGTTGTTGGTGACGAAAGTCAGGGCTAAGGTAAAGCTGACTAGGGCAATATGCTCAGGGGATCAAACCAGCATTTGGCATGACCTTTGGATCAAGCACTCTAGCTTGATTGAGAGGAAGGGTTAGCAAGTTTATGAACTGATGGGTTCTTCTAACAAGGTGACTAGGCTTATCCAGAAAGGAAGTAGAATCCGTAGGGCCATTGGATCGAGGTTGCTCATGCAGAAGACATACGTGCGATGGAGATTGATCGACATGGGATGGGAGATTACTGGATTTGAAAATATATGGAGAGTGGGACCTTCAAGTTCAGTATGACTTTGAACCAAATCGGGACCTTCCATGAGGAGGTAGATTGGACGGAGGTGGTATGGACCAAAGGGGCGGCAGTCAAGAATTCTTTGTACCTTTACAAAATGATCAGGAACAGACTCCTTACACAGGACAAATAACCATGTTTGGCATCCCTTGTGAGGATAGTGAGGATGAGTCTAGGGATCATTTATTTTTTTAGTATGACTTTGTCTGGAATAGTTGCAATGCCCATAGGTCTAAAATTGGCCTTCCTACCCTGCATAATAGACTTCTTTTATCTGTTTTGAATGATGTTAAAGCTCAGAAGGATAATGGAGCAAGAGGTTACCGGCGGCTCAGAATAATCTTTGGGGTGGTAGTCTGGCATGCTTGGAGGGTATAAAATTGACATATTTTTGCGGGGCTCTTCTTTAGTATTTTTGTTGTACAAAAAAATATATATGCTGACATAGACCATTTTTGTAACATGAGCTGGATCAAGCTGTTATCATCGGGGGTGTGTATATATATAGCCCTGCCACAGTCTCGCCCCCCCCCCCCCCCCCACACCATCGGATCAGGGGGTCCGAGTGGGGCCCATGTGTGCGCCCGCTCGATCCAAATGTTGAAAGCGACGGGGCTCCCGCGGGGCTCCGCAAAAGGGACTCCATTGTGACATGGCCTACATTTGGGTTAGTGTAACGCCACAGTCCCAAAATACTTAGGACCAAGTACGCAATATGCCAGCTGCACATATACGAAGAATACTCCAATATATGAAATCCTCGTATACGTACATAAGCTGTATATGTATAATAAAATCACAGGCCAGAATATAAGTATCTAATCTCATCACAGCTCAACACAGAAGAAACGAGAGTCCAATAAATAATGCATCAAAAGATAGCCGGGTGGACATACCCACTCCAAACAGCTATGAAAAATAGTCACGAAGATCGGAGTCCAACCTCCGCAAAATAGAAAGTAAATGAAAGAACATAAGATGTCCACTACATAGTCTCAATAATCCTCTAAGATAAGAATAGAGCTAAATGTCAAAGGGAAATGCCTCGTCGCCTACAAAAGATGGATCCAATGTCGCTCCATACTCCTGTGGAAAATTGTCTAATCCTAGAGAGATAACCAGGTCCTCAGAGGGACGTAACAAGATACAAAAATACATGCCATATAAACTGTGATATATAATAGAAAATAAGGGATGCATGCAATAGGATACCTAACCGTACTATAGTGAATATGCAATAAAGAACAATCCTTCACATATGGGCAAAGCGACCCACTCCAGTTTTAGATTCCGATGAGCCGCGTACAAAATCGTCCGTTTGAGTGGGTCGCGGGCCCGCGTACAAAATCGTCCGTTTGAGTGGGTCGCGGGCCCGCAAAAAAAAGGGTTCCAGTCGACCTTCTCAGAATCGAACCAAATTGGCACACAGGACCAAATTTTCGATTCGGTCCTATTGACGCAAGTTTCGTCTCAATTTGATGACTGTACACGAAGTTAGGGCAAAGTTTACAAATTGGCGATACGTGGGTATCTTGACGGATGCGGACTGATTTCGTCGCACACACGCGACAAAACTGATTTCCGTCAGTTTCCTCACGTTAGCAAAGTCCATACGCGCCTTTCAATGCATATAGCGTGCGACCATGTACCCGGCTTGTCGGGGCGCACGCCGTATCGAGAAAATTTCAGAAATTTTATATAAATTAACACAGATTTTCCTCCAACTTCAACATCAATTTACTTTTTACACGTTAATCAAAACGACGATCCAGAAGATGCGTTGCGATCTCGGTTATGTTGTCTTTTACTGTTTTCAATTAGTTTCTACAAATCTTTAATGCACAGCAAGAAAATTGGCCGACAATTTATCGTTTTAAAACAGTTTTTAGTATTACCAAAAACTTGTTTTTCTTCAACTTCGTCTCGATTTTTCGAGCAAGTCGATGGGTTGTTTCAAAATCTAGCTGGAGTATCTCGAAGAGGGTCAAATCTACTTTCCAGAAAATTTTACGGATCGAAAATCGGTGCTACGAGTAAAACGTTACGTCGTCGGGAAGTAGGGTACCTTGAGTGGGAAAACTGCTCCGTGGATGACGAGGGGATGACTTTCGATGCTTCGTCGCGCACACAACTCCGTCGCTGGTGAAACGAACTCGTAGGCGAAAAGGGTATGTTATGCCGCAATTTTCGTTTTGGGAGCCTAGGGTTTTGAGGTTTGTGGAGGAAGATATATTTATAACAACTTGAGACAAAACCTAATACTAATAGAATTCTACTTAATCTATTCGTGAATCCCACGCACGGATTTTTGCGTTGGCTTGCTGCTTTCAGCAGCAAGCAAGGGAGAGGGTGGGGCCCGCCCCTTTAAGTGGGGTGGGTTGACTTTTTTTTTCTTTCTTTTCTTTTCTTTTCTTTTCCTTTTTCTTTTTTTTCTTTTTCATTCTTTTTCATTTCTTTTTCAATTCTTCTTTTTTTCTTATTCTTTTTTTAATAACTATTTTCTATTTTCCATTATTACTATATATAATAACTATATTCTATTTTATTTATTATTTCTAATTAAAAACTCTTTTCAATAATACAATAATTAGATATATTTATATGCACATATATTCTCACATATATTCTCATATATATGTATATATATAAATATATACACCTTAATAAATTAACACATACACACATACATATATACATATATACATATATATAAATATATCATATAAACTTACATCCATACTATGCATTACACTCCTAATATATGCATACATGTATTTTAGCAAAATTTTTACACAAAATTAATATTAAATAAACTAATAAATTAGGGGGTTTGCATCCTACCCAACTTAAAGAAATTTTTTCCTCGAAATTAAAACTACGGTAAGGGGGTCTAATGCAAATGCAAAAAAATTTAGGGGCTAACGCATGAAAGTCGTCCATTGGTTTTCGAACAAATGAGGGTAGTTGTACAAGGAACCTTATTGGCTTAATTTCTATAGGGTAATTGTTCTTGGTTCAAGGCTCTACCCCACATATAGAAGTTGGCTATCCGTGATAAACGTCGTTACGAGCCTTATAAGAGGGGCTAAAAGGTGCAGGGGTTTCATATTGAATAAATCCATCTCGAATTTAAACTATATTGGTGGGGCAATATCTCGTAAGATTAACTTATACCATCTCTGCTAAGCTATGGTAGTCTAGAACAAGTCCTAACTCGAGAGGTTGGGCTAGTTCCGAATCGAATTGGTTAGATAGGTATCGTAAGTCAAAAATATGCCTCCCACGGCTTTTGTGTACAAGTGTCAGATAGGGTATCAATTGAGTATCACACTATGGCAGGTGCATATTAGGCTTCGAGTAGATCACAACCATATATCGGGTCGAAAGTTTTGAGTTGAGTTTTGTTCTCAAATTGAAGCCGAAAGGTTCGTCGGTATTACGGTAAGGTTTATAATTAGCCCTTTTGCTCAAAAAACGTATCATAAAAATATAGTACAATGGGACGTAACGTATTTTAGTGGGATATGATATGTCTACATGAAGGTGGACTCGTATAGGTCTTGCAGATGGAATTTGTTGGAAGGTAGCAGCTGGTCTTGTGCTCCGAATATAAATGCCACGGTCGATGACCCAAAAATATTCTAAATAAAAAATAGGAGTTCATGAGGCACTAATTATCGTTCTAACAGAAACCACTTATTCTAATCAATAGGCAATCCTAGTACATTCTAAATTCTACTAGGGCTCTACGATCTATATCCTACAGTAATTCATTTCTAGAAGTTAACAAAGACACCGCTCTATGGTTTATTAGAGTTAGAAAGGTTCGAGTTGGAAGGTCATACCTCAATTTGTGGAAGAATATTACACGATGTACTAGGATACGAGATGTGATAGATATGAGTCAAGTTTTGAAGACCATACTTTGATTCCAACAGATGTCAATGATTATATGAATATATCTTTCCTGTCTATAGAAGGTATGATGAACTGAGGAGATATTACGGGTCTATCTCCCCTCAATACGAGCATCTAACTTTTTGAAATCCGTAAAGGAGAAAATAATAAGTGTTCCAGGGAGAGAGGATCGAATACGAATATGGGATTCTAGAGGCGTTTCAAATAGAGTTGTCAAGGTAGTTGCGGATGAGATCCTAGAGCCATCTATATATCTCAACCCACGTAGGATAAGCAAATAAAAACGAACCAACTGTACGAAGGTTGATCAGACCATCATACACTGATTCTAATTAGACAATATGTTAGTGGGCGTCCCCAATATATACATGTCGTGAACAAGCTCGATAAGGATAAGCTTGTAAAATCTAGGCTATAATAGAGGTGTTAAGTCAGACTAGTCCAAATATTAGTACGCGAGATTTATGATTGAATGAAAACACGAATAGTTCAAGTTTAAGAATCTAAGCCGTGTCCAGTGTTTGTGCTTATACAATCGTCCTACTGTCTGATTTTCTCTGGCCTTGGCTAAAATTATGATGCATGGATATGATAACAGGGAATGTGAAAATTTAAAATCATACCTGCTACGACTTTTCCTTCTGTTTCTACATTCTCTACTGCTAACGAGAAGGCATGTCCGTAATTCTGGCCGGGGTCCTGAAATCTAGTCCTATCGTGTTACACTGGCTGGGGTGGTAATGGGCGAGGAGCTTCTACTGTTGGTGCTATAAGCCCAGACACCTGTTATCCTGGTCGGGGTACTGGGAGTGTAGGAGTTGTCGGCCTCGGGGTCTATCGAGCATATACTATCGCCTGCTGCTTTGGACAATCCTTGACCATATGCTGGCCGGATCCACACCTCAAGCATCATCCATGACGGATCCGACAGTCTCTCTGGACATGTCCTTCCTTCCCACAGTAATGGCAAACGGGCTTCTGGTATGGTGTGGGCCTCTGCGGGTACTGTCCTGTGGGCCTCCTAATAGGTCCATCCTGTGTAGCTCTAGCCGGTGCGACTGCTAGTGTATGGCGTCTCGATATCTGCTGCTGCTCCTTACGAAGAATCTCCTGGGCACGAGCTTCTTCCAAGACAGCTAAATGGGAGACTCGAGACTGGGTAGTCGTATAAGTCCTGAGCTCTGGTGCAAGCCCGTGATGGAATCTCCTCACCTTCTCTAACTCTGTCGTGATCAGTCCCGTACCAAATCTACTCAGGCGATTGAACTCTGAGTCGTACTCATCAACTGACATGTTTCCTTGCTTCAGATGAAGGAATTGATCGTAGAGACCGTCTCGAACATGAATGGGGAAGAATCTTTCATACAAAAGATCGTAGAACTGCTTCCAGGTGATCCCAGTACCTAATCGCCTTTCTTCCGCCTTCCACCAGTGGTGAGCATTATCTTCTAAAAGTAGGTCCACTGCTGTCATCCAATCACGTGCTGGCAACTGGGATGCCTTCAGTAGCTTCTCCGTGCTAATAAGCCATGCTGACACCTCTAGTGGCTTTTTCGTTCCTCTAAAGGCCTTGGGGTTCATATATGTAAAAAAATTGATAGAGCCTTCATAAGGATGCAGAGCCAGTACTGGTACTGGTACTGGAGGTGGTGGTGGAGGTCTAGCCAATGATGCCATCATTGTCTGTCTCATCAGCTCAGTCTGTTGCCACTGAGTCTGCATCATGGCATACATAAACTAGGAAGTAGGGCTCCCATCAGTCGGTGGTGGAGGCACCTGAGGTCCCGACTGTGGTAGAAACTGCTGAAGGTATGGTGGTGGTGGAGGCAGTGGTACATTCCCTTCCGATGGCATGGTAGTGGTCTGTCCAGCCGGGATGACTGAGGGTACTGCAATCTCTGGGTGTACGGTCGTCGGTGTCGTAGTAGGCTGCGACTGTCTGGGCTGGTATGGTGTCACTGGAGTCATCAGAGGATTTTGTTCCACTTGGGTGGCCGCATCACCAGAAGTGATGGCCAAGGTGGAAGTGTGTCCGCTTCTTAGATTCATACTGTTGGCACGAGGAAGAATAGGACGATATTAGGAGAAATTAGATATGAGGTAATTCAAGTAATCAAAGAAATTTGAAAAGATAGGAAGTTAAGAGAAGTAGTAGTTCTGGATGAGATACTATTACTATTCCTATACGCAGGCTTGTTGAGCACAGTCATGTAACCCAACAATATTTTTGTCGACCAGCATGGGCCACCACAAAAACATGTAACGTCCCAGTCCCAAAATATTTAGGACCAAGTACGCAACATGCCAGCTGCACATATACAAAGAATACTCTAATATATGAAATCCTCGTATACGTACATAAGTTGTATATATAAAATAAAATTACAGGCCAGAATATAAGTATCTAATCTTATCACAGCTCAACACAGAAGAAACGAGAGTCCAATAAATAATGCATCAAAAGATAGCCGGGTGGACATACCCACTCCAAACAGCTATGAAAAATAGTCACCAAGATCGGAGTCCAACCTCCGCAAAATAGAAAGTAAATGAAAGAACATAAGATGTCCACTACATAGTCTCAATAATCCTCTAAGATAAGAATAGAGCTAAATGTCAAGGGGAAATGCCTCGTCGCCCACAAAAGATGGATCCAATGCCGCTCCGTACTCCTGTAGAAAATCGTCTAATCCTGGAGAGATAACCAGGTCCTCAGAGGGACGTAACAAGGTACAAGAAAACCATGCCATATAAACTGTGATATATAATAGAAAATAAGGGATGCATGCAATAGGGTACTTAACCGTACTATAGTGAATATGCAATAAAGAACAATCCTTCACATATGGGCACTCGGGCTGTATAGCAGTGGCATCGTCCCTTCCTTTGGGAACCAGTCGTCTCCGTCTATAACGTTCAGCGAACGTCAGAGGGAATCAGTAAGAAAACGTTTATAACGCTCCATGAACGTCAGAGGAAATCAGTAATAGTAAGGTGAACCTGCGTCTCCAGCGGAGCTTCAGGTACAATAGCAATTAATATGTGGCCCATACATCAAGAAAATGTTCTTCCCACCTCATGCCTAGTGGAGTCACATCCATGACACATATGACCCTCTAGTAACTGCCAAGTCCACTAGCATGTAATTCTATTGGTAGTTACTCCTAACCGTCGCACGCCTTATACGTATCGCTGGCCGGCCAACTACGCGAGTACGTGTCCTATATATGACTCATAATACATGGTAAAGTAAGTGTCAAGGCCGTATGAGATATACCAATACCTCATCAACAATGGGTGGTCACTAGGATAAGTCGATGCAAGAGAGATAAATAAAAGCAAAAAAATGACCGATAGTCGCTTGCACACAAGTGTGACTTGGACGCATAATTTTATAATAACAAATAAGAAATGCTGAAAATAACAACTGAAAATAAGAATATGTAAATCACAGAGTAAGGTGGCAAGGTATCTTGCCTTATGTGCAAAGTGACAAGTCCAGGAAATCACAATGTCAGCCAAGAAATGTCACAATCTCCAAACAACTCTGGACGCTGAAACAAATATCAAAAATGTACTCGGTGTATAAGATATACCTAGGAAATGCCTGTCCAAAAGTCTAATTCTGGAATAGGGGCAAAATTGTAATTTTAGGTCAAAATGATGTCCATCGTTGGACTCGCTTTGCACCGAAACGCGTGCCAAAGTCTATGGTCTCTAAAGTCGTCAAACTACATGTCTATGAATTCAGTTTGAGGAGAGAAACTCAACGGTATGTCCAGTTTTGGATTCCGATGAGCCGCGTACAAAATCGCCCGTTTGAGTGGGTCGCGGACCCATAAAAAAAGGGTTCCAGTCGACCTTCTTAGAATCGAACCAAACTTGGCACACAGGACCAAAATTTTGATTCAGTCCTATTGACGCAAGTTTCGTCTCAATTTGACGACTGTACACGAAGTTAGGGCGAAGTTTACAAATTGGCGATACGGGAGTATCTTGACGGATACGGACTGATTTCGTCGCACACACGTGACGAAACTGAGTTCCGTCAGTTCCCACACGTCAGCAACGTCTATACGCGCCTTTCGATGTGTATAGCGTGCGACCATGTCGCCCGGTTTGTCGGGGCGCACGCCGTATCGAGAAAATTTCAAAAAATTTATATAAATTAACACAGGTTTTCCTCCAATTTCAACATCAATTTACTTTTTACACGTTAATCGAAACGACGATCCAGAATGCGTTGCGATCTCGGTTATGCTATCTTTTACTGTTTTCAATTAGTTTCTACAAATCTTTAATGCACAACAAGAAAATTGGCCGACAATTTATCGTTTTAAAACAGTTTTTAGTATTACAGAAAACAGGTTTTTCTTCAACTTCGTCTCGATTTTTCGAGCAAGTCGATGGGTTGTTTCAAAATCCACCTAGAGGATCTCGAAGAGGGTCAAGTCTACTTTCCAGAAAATCTTACGGATCGAAAATCGGTGCTATGAGTAAAACGTTACGTCGTCGGGAAGTAGGGTACCTTGAGTGGGAAAACTGCTCCATGGATGACGAGGGGATGACTTTAGATGCTCCGTTCGTCGTGCACACAACTCCATCGCTGGTGAAACGAACTCGTAGGCGAAGAGGGTATGTTATGCCACAATTTTCGTTTTGGGAGCCTAGGGTTTTGAGGTTTCTGGAGGAAGATATATTTATAACAACTTGGGACAAAACCTAATACTAATAGAATTCTACTTAATCTATTCGTGAATCCCACGCGCGGATTTTTGCGTTGGCTTGCTGCTTTCAGCAGCAAGCAAGGGAGAGGGTAGGGCCCGCCCCTTTAAGTGGGGTGGGTTGACTTTTTTTTTCTTTTCTTTTCTTTTCCTTTTTCTTTTTCATTCTTTTTCATTTCTTTTTCATTTCTTCTTTTTTTTCTTATTCTTTTTTTAATAACTATTTTTTATTTTCTATTATTACTATATTTAATAACTATATTCTATTTTATTTATTATTTCTAATTAAAAACTCTTTTCAATAATACAATAATTAGATATATTTATATGCACATATATGTATATATAAATATATACACCTTAAGAAATCAACACATACACACATACATATATACATATATACATATATACATATATATATAAATATATCATATAAACTTACATCCATACTATGCATTACACTCCTAATATATGTATACATGTATTTTAGCAAAAAATTTACACAAAATTAATATTAAATTAATTAATAAATTAGGGGGTTAACCAGTGTTCTAAAAATCGGCCTAGGCGACCGCCTAGGCGGCGTCTAGGCGGCGCCTAGGCGCTAGGCGGCCGCGCACCGCACCGAAAACCTCCTAGGCGGCGGTCCTATACGGTTTTGGTCTAGGCGGCCCCTAGGCGGCCCTTAGGCGGCCAATTTTTTTTAAAATTTCAAAAGAAAACAAAAAAAATTGAAACAAAATTATATACTTACCTGCCGCCGTCGCCGCCGTCGTCGTCGTCGTTGTAGTCGCCGGTGGTGGCGGCGGCGGCTGCTACTTCTGCTACTGCTGGTGGCTGCTGCTGCTTCTGTTGGTGGTGATGGTGGTGGTGGTGGTGGGAGGGGAGGAGGAGAGGAGAGGGGGGTGGTGGGAGGGGATGAGGAGAGGGGAGGGGAGGAGGAGGAGGAGAGGGGGAGGAGGAGAGGAGGGGAGAGGGGAGCGGAGGGGAGGGGTGTCACGACCCGCACCCAGTACAAGGGCACGAGAAGTGACGTACGCCCAGTCTACGCCGCAGTGTCGGCGGTAGAACGCTGTCCTGAGTCACAATATCTAACACAGTCTAAAATAAGCTTCGAATGGAGAGTAAATAATAAGTAACTCAATCACAATACTAAGATGGAATAGAAGAATGAATCTCAAGAGAGTCACAGATACAAAGTCTAGGTCTAAACCACCAGAATAAATTCCAAGTACAACTCATAAAGTCTCAAATAGAAATGCAATAAAGTACTAAATCACAGCTAGACTATATGCAAGTCCTCAGCGACTGTGGGATCCTCCTGAGGGTCCACGTCGCCAGTGTCATCTAAGTCAATGCCATAATAAGTAGGGCAGTACTCCTCATCAATACCTGTAAAATTTTCAACATGCCCAGTCAGGATGGAACGAGCACATATCTCTCACAACAGTTCATAGCAGGAATGGACATATAAAGCAAGCTATAGAAAACTATACATTAATCGATGTAAAAGAAATCAACAAGAGAGAGAATATAAACTGAGATATAATATGATAAATAGAGAAATATAACCTTCTACGTGATTCAGAGCATGAATTGGTTATGTAAACGGTCTGGGTTGCACATGGATACAGCTATGGAATGCACATGGATACCTACTGAGGATAATGATCACATAACCAACTACACTCTTCTTGCCCCCAATCAATACACAAGGATCAATGCATGTTATGTTATTGCACATGGATAACAACTACTATATACATGGGGCTCATATGGTCATGAGTGTACATGAATAACATATAAGTGCACATGGATAAATATGAATACATGGAGTACATGATGGTCAAGATAAAGTACATGAACATGATATACTCGATGTATCCGAGGGGATAACATCGCATAAAAAGATCCATAGGGTACTAATCCGTGTGAACGTCGTGTCAGCATCAAGTATACTAGTCCATAACAAGAGAACATATCCAAAGAAGTATGAAAAGATCAGAGAATGTACTCGCCTGGCAAATCGAACTGCGGATGATGAGGTGTAGCTAAACTGGGGCAATATAAACCTATTTAAAATACACACATGTCACAACCAAGTCTACCATATCAAAAGAAATAGCTACAATACAAGACTACATGCTTCTAGGTCCATTTTGGTCAAAGTCAACCCTCGGTCAAACCTGGTCAAACCTGGGTCAACTAGTCCGTCTACTAATTTCTAGGTCATACACAAAATTCTAGGTCATTTGGAGTTCGTTTGAATTGAATTGGATCAAGTTTGACTAAAAGTTGACTTTTGTCAATTTGGTCAACTTGTCGACAAATTCGATTAAACTAAGCTCGAAATGACAAACCAAATCTATCATAGGGCTTCTATAGTTATATACACAACTATAATCTAATCTAAGAGAATTAACAAGCATAAATATATATATACATATAGGTATATACACACATGTGTATATACAATACAATCAAACCTTATTTCTAACAAAAGATGATGTGTGTGTGTACTGGTGCTTACTGAAATAAGGCAAATCTGAGATTAAAAACAGTAAAACACAACCATAGAATTACTCAAAATAATATACTATTTATATACATATATACAAAGTAAGAAACTACATATATATATATATGTGTCTATATACACTACGTTTAAATGGAAAGATACGCAATGATGCGAGATAAATAAAGAGTCTAAAATCTGGAATAATATCTCCCTTGACCCATTCGCAATATATATGCATTAGGAATGGGTTTCAACGGAATTATATATATATATATATATATATATATATATATATATATATATATATATATATATATATATATATATATATATATATATATATATATATATATATATATAGTTAAATATATGCATAAAGCTATATAGAAACACACATATATTCATAAATGATGGAAAAATTATGAAACAAAGCCAAAGGTTGGTTTCCACGAATCCGAAATCTCATATAAGTCCTGTAAACTCAGATTTTAGAAGCTAAGAAGTTGGAAATCAAAATATCACATCTAATTCAAAAATCGAAAACTAAAGAAAAACAACCCAATTCACACAACGGCCCCGTGAAACTCGACATACACGTTGGTCTCGACCTACGGGATGCGTTCGTATACCCTCGGGTTCGAAATCGTGTCCGTGTCATGCCCACAGAACGCGTATCGGAATTTTTCGATACCGCGTGGTACGCGTGCGTTCTCGCTCGTTTGAGCGCTGCATACGCAACGAAATGCCACGTGCTTGTGCACATAGCTGGGGGGGGGTCCTGGGGTAGGTCTAGGACACGATGACACGACGATACGCCACCCGAAATGACGTACGCAGCCCCCGTACCCGCGCGGCCTGCTGCACGCGCGCGCGCCCGCGCGCCCTCGTGCGCGTGGTTCCGGCCTCGCTGCTCCCTCGTCGGGCCACGCCGCGACTCGGGGTTCGTCCTACGGGTCGTCTAGGTCTAGGTCGACATGTTTCGGGTCCTAGAACGGGCCTTCGCAGAGTCGTGTGTGCGCACGAAGTCCGTCTCCGCGACAAAAACGACAGGCTGAATGCACAGTGGCTGAGCGGTGCATGCGAGATTTCTTCGCGCTCGCTCAACGAAAAGTCATGAAATTTTACGAGCATAAGGGAAGAGGTTTTCCCCACGTGCTCACAAACTTTCATGTAAAAATACGCTCTGTGCATCGAGAAATCACACGCGGACAGCAGGGCACGCACGGTCTCGTACACGGGATCCGTGCACGTGCGTCTGTTGCCCGAAACGTCGCTGAAACGATGTCAAACCCAAATCCGTCTTCATGAAAGTTTATCAAAATCATATTATCTAACCATCCATGAAGTCAAAAACAAAAAACAACAACTTTCTATCCTAAGCGGCATTTCGTCGAACACGTGCCGTAAGGGACCGACACGGGCTCGATACCTCCATCAAACGGAGAAGAAATCCCACCAAATTTCGTGGGCAAGGCTAGGGCACCTATATGGATGCAAAAATGAAGAAAAAACCAGATTTGCAATGGTAGATTAGGATTTTACCTATTGAGTGTCAAAACTCAATGATCGGGGCTCCTCGGTTGTCGTGTCGGCCGATTTTCCTCCAACAAAAACCTTCGTCTCCACTCCAGAAATGCTCCAGCATATCCTCCTCTCCTCAATGAGCGCAATGGAGTTTGTTTGGGAAGAAACGGACTCCGGATGAAGAAAATAGGTATTTTGGAGAGATGGATCTTTTAGGGTTTCTTTGTGGAGGCTCAAAATTTTCACAAATGATGAAAAGATGAGGGGGTGCTGCTGTGTTGGGAGGCCAAGGGGGTATCTAAGGGTTAGGGTTTCACTTGGGCCAACTCCTTCTCAATTAGAAATGGGCCCAAGTCAAAAAGCTTAAAGGCCTACATGCAAAAAGGCTAAATAAATAAATAAAAACCTTAAAAATAATCTAATGCATAAAATAAATTCTAAAAATGAAAATAACAATCCTAATGCATGGTTAGACCCCTATACAAGTCCACTAAGGTTAAACCAGTTGCTAGCACAATCATAAGTCAACATATTCAGGAAATCACTCATAAGGCCAAAAATGGCTGAAAAGACTAAAATACCCTTCTATGAAAGAGTGGATGCTACAAATCTACCCCCCTTAAAATAATTTCGTCCTCGAAATTAAAGACAAAATGCATGATTAAGAAAGAACAAAATTATACCTCAAGACTGGAAAAGATAGGGGTATCGTTCGCGCATCTCATCCTCCCTCTCCCAGGTGGACTCTCCTGGAGAGTGATGCTTCCAAGCTACCCGAACTAAGGGTATCGACTGGTTCCGCAACACCTTTTTCTGTCGGTCCAGAATCTCCACAGGCTGCTCTGGATAACTGAGAGTAGGTCCCACCTCAATCTCAGAATGGTCCAGTACATGGCTAGAATCTGCCACATACCGTCTCAACTGCGATACGTGAAATACATTGTGGACTCCCGCTAAGGAAGAAGGTAAGTCCAGTCTGTATGACACATCGTCGACCCTTCCGTTGATAACGAAAGGTACGACATAGCGTGGGCTAAGCTTCCCTCCTCCACCGAACGAATAGTGCCTCCAGTCGGTGAAATCCTCAAGAATACCATATCTCCAACCTAGCACAAACATGGTCTCAATTAACTAAAACAATCACACAAACAACAAAACACAAACAAACAAGATTCTAATCCTAAGTCTAAGCTATACCTCAAACTGCAAAGGTCTCCGGTGGCTGTCGGCCCAATGTCGATGTCTGTCCTGCGCCACGCGAAGTCGATCCCTGATGAGCTTTACCTTCTCAGCTGCGTCAACAACCATCTCAGGTCCCAATAAAGCTCGCTCTCCAACATCGTCCCAAGACAAGGGAGTACGACACCTACGCCCGTACAACGCCTCGAATGGTGACATACCAATGCTAGCCTGGTAACTGTTGTTGTATGCAAACTCTACCAAGTGCAGGTGATCCTCCAAAATCTAGAACACATGTCCGCAGCATGTCCTCGAGAGTCTGAATAGTCCTCTCCGACTGTCCGTCCGTCTGAGGGTGGTATGTAGTACTGAATTTGAGCTGAGTACCCAAACTAGTCTGCAAACTCCGCCAAAAACGGGAAGTAAAGCGACTATCCCGATCCGAGACAATGCTCACCGGAACTCCATGTATCCTGACAATCTGTCGCATATACAACTTCGCTAGCTTCTCAGTAGACGTCCCCACTTTGAATGGTAAAAAGTGGGCCGATTTGGTCAACATGTCTACGATGACCCAAATTGCGTCTTTCCCTCTTGATGAACGCGGCAATCTAGAAACAAAATCCATCGTAATGTGCTCCCACTTGCACTCCGGAATGGGCAATGGCTGCAACAGTCCTCCTGGCCTCTGCCTTTCTGCCTTAACCTGCTGACAGGCTAGGCACCTGGCTACGAAGCGTGCTACTTCCCGCTTCATCCCATACCACCATACATGCTCCTTCAAGTCTCTATACATCTTAGTGGCACCTGGATGCATAGTGTACTGAGAGCGATGGGCATCCTGCATAACCTGCTCTCGAAGCTCTCCGCTAGGCACACACAGTCTGGAACCGTGCCTTAATGTGCTATCCTCCGCAATGATGAACTCCACATCTGCCAATCCTGCTCGAACCTGCTCTCAGATACACCGCAGGGTAACATCGTCGAACTGAGCTGACTTGATCCTCTCCATCAAGTCTGACTGAATCTGCAGGCCCCACATCTGCATCTGAACTCCTGGTACGATCACCTCGATCCCCAAACTCTCCAAATCTGCTAATAGATGACGATCCATCGTCAAACACATAGCTACCGGATACCTACTCAAGGCATTGGCAACCACATTGGCCTTCCCTGGATGGTACTGCAATAAAATATCGAAGTCCTTCATCAACTCCAACCATTTGCGCTGCCTCATATTGAGCTCTTTCTGTGTAAACACATGCTTCAAGCTCTTGTGGTCTGTAAAGATCTCCACACGCTCTCCGTATAGATAGTGCTTTCACAGCTTCAGAGCAAAAATAACCGCCGCCAACTCCAAATCATGGGTAGGATAGTTCTTCTCATGCGGACGTAACTGCCTGGATGCATAGGCAATCACCTTCCCATGATGCTACAAGACACAACCCAAACCCTTCCCCGAGGCGTCACTGTACATAGTGAACCCGCCTGATCCTGATGGTAACGTCAAAATTGGGGCTGTCGTCAGTCGCTTCTTCAGCTCATCAAAAGTGACCTGACACTCCTCTGACCAGACAAACTCTGCGTCCTTCCGGGTCAGCCTAGTCAAAGGCTCTGCAATCTGGAAGAAATCTTGAACAAACCTCCTGTAGTATCCCGCCAATCCCAGAAAGCTCCTGATCTCTGCGACTGAACTCGGTGTTGTCCATGCCTCAACTGCTCTGATCTTCTTCAGGTCGACTGAGATCCCATCTCCGGTCACCACATGACCTAAGAAATCAACTCGATCCAAGAAGAACTCACACTTCGAGAGCTTACCGTAATGCTGCTCCTTCCGGAGAGTCTCCAGAACCACTCTCAAATGCTCCTCATGCTCCTCTGGGGTCTTCGAATACACCAAAATGTCATCGATGAACACCACCACGAACTTGTCCAAGTATTGGTGGAACACCTTGTTCATCAAGTTCATGAACACCGCCGGGGCGTTAGTTAACCCAAACGGCATCACCATGAACTCAAACTGGCCATACCGAGTCGTGAAAGCTGTCTTCGGAATATCCTCCTTCTTTACCTTCACCTGATGATATCCTGACCTCAGATCATCTTGGAAAATACCTTCGCTCCGCTCAGCTGATCGAACAGGTCATCGATCCTCGACAACAGGTACTTGTTCTTGATCGTGAGGCTATTGAGTGCCCTGTAGTCGATACACATCCGTACCGACCCATCCTTTTTCGGTACAAAGAGTACTGGTGCACCCCATGGTGAAGAACTCGATCGGATGAAGCCCTTGTCTTGCAACTCATCCACTTGCTTCTTCAGCTCCACTAGCTCACTGTTGTTCACTCTATAGACATGCTGAGATATCGGCTTTACGCCGGGTACCAAGTCTATAGAGAACTCCACATCCCTGTCCGGAGGCAACCCTGGCAACTCCTTCGGAAATACATCCATAAACTCAGCTATCAGTGGATGTGGCACACTCTACTCCTCTGCTGAAGCTCCGCAGAAAACTCCGTTGTTCTGCTCTGACTCCCGCCTGGTGAACTCGAACTCTAGCTCTCCTGGCATGCTGAAAAGAACTCTACCACCGCGGCAATCTATACTGGCATGGTGCCTGCTCAACCAATCCATACCGAGTACAATATCATAGTTCGGTAGTGGCATCACCGGTAGTGGCATCACGAGCAGACTCACATCCAGTTCTCGGCCTCCTAAAACTACTCTCCGATCCTTGCAAACATCACTGACGAGGATAATACTACCCCCAGTCGTGATCTTGGAAGTCCTAGGCAAAGGTTCAGAAGAAAGCTGGTGTCTAATGGCAAAAGATACACACACGAAGCTATGGGAAGCACCCGAATCAAATAATGCGAATACGGGAAAAGAGTCGATAAGAACAGAACCTGCTATCAGATCGCCTACTTCCTCGGCATCCTCCGCTGCCATGGCGAAAGCTCACCCCTGCTAGCCTCCTTTAGTCTGCTGCTGGTGCTGAACAAACTTCTGCTGCTGAGTCGGCAAGGGTCCCCTCTGCTGCTCCACTGGTGCTTTGGTTCCTGCTCTCTGTCCTTTACGCCCGAAAGCCTCAGGACAGTCCCTCAACTGATGCTCTGATGAACCACAGAGTAGGCACTTGCCTAGCCTCTTCCTGCACTCACTCCACCTGTGCCCTGGCTTCTTGTAATGCATGTGGTTCGTATTACGTATTTTGGAATACGTGTACGTATTTTATTTTGCTTAGCTTTTCTTTATGGCTTGGTTTATTCTTGGTTTGGGTTCGGCTAGGCTTGGTTTTCTTTGGTTTATTATGAACCAAGGAGAGAACCACCACTACTACCATTTATTAACCCCCACTTCCTTCTCTCTCTTTATTACTCTTCTTCTTTCCTCCATTAACTCCTTCACCTACCAGAGAGAGAGAGAGAGGTCTAGGCAAGTACAACTTGCTTCATGGAGGAACTCAAATTTTATTGCTTCATTCTCTTCCTTACAGCATTTTAACTTACTTTAGTACTTGGCATTTTTACTTTCCATGGCCAGATTCTTGTAGATCTAAGTTTATATTATTTTCGGATTTTTTAGGTTTTGATCTACTTAATCTTGTTATTTCTGAGTTTTGGTGGTTCCATGTTGTAGAGAATTTTGTTCTGTCCCATTTTGACCTATGGAAGTTCGGATTTGGGCTCCGGATGATGGAGTTATGGAGCTTGAGAACTTGGCTCTCATGGTGTTCTTCTTCTCGAAATTTTGGAGAAGATGAACTGTGCTTAGACTTGACCGCATGAACATTTCATACGACAAGTGTTCCCCCAGCCGCATGGTAGTCTGGCCGCATATGCACCAATCATTCTAGCCGCATGGACCTACTTTCAGCCCGCCGCATGAGGCCCTTGCGTCAGCCGCATAAGCCTACTCTCCTTATTGGCCGCAGAGGCCTAGTCTTTTCTGGCCGCATGGACCTTTGCTCTGCGAGCCGCATGAGCCCGGGCCCCTTTCTAGCCGCATGGATTCCTCCCCTGCGAGCCGCATAACCCTATTTCCTCCTTGGCTGCATGCGCCCTTGATTGAACATAGCCGCATGGGCTGTTCCCGCCCTCAGCCGCATGAGCTGCTCCCGCATGGATTCCCTCCTGGCCGTATATGCCACCGCCCTCCTATAACCACATAGACTTGCTTTCCGTCAGCCGCATGCGCCCTTGCCCTTCTAGCCGCATGTCCCCGTCCTTGCCCAGTTGTATGCGCTCTCCTTATTGGCCGCATAAATTCTAATAATCCTGAGCCGTAGGGCTCCTTCCTGTGCCTTGCCCTGCTATTTAATTATTGTTATTGTTATTATTATTTCTCTATTATTATTTAATCTTTACTGATAACTTGTGCCTTGTAACCTCAACATAGCTTGGATCTCCTGATTTAATGCTTGCACTATGATGCCTTGCACATGTACCCTGAACACGATAGTGATCCGCAGTGGTGTACTCCTGACAAGTAAACATGGCATTACCTGATAGTGGCCCGTCGTGGCGCACTCTTGACCAGTACACTTGACATGATAACCTGACATGATATATCTTGATAAGTTGTTGCGACGGCTACCTGGCATGACATGACCTGTATAAATAACCTGGACACCGTGGACGATTGTGCTTGTACAAATAATCCAGTCCTGTCTTGCATCATGTCTAGGAGGGGACTCCTGAGTACCACGGTCAGGAGTACCTACTGAAATGGACTAAGGCTAATAACTAGATTAATACATTAGCCAAAAAGAGATCTTCCAGCTACAGGCAATCCCGTTACCTGGGCGTGCTTGGGATCTGTAGCCTGCCGTCGAGTAGGGCACATTTCCAGCACACTGTCATGTGTTGCACCCTTCAAGCTACCTAAGGGTACATGCGTTTCCTGGACGATGTACCCACCTGAATTCAACTCCTAATTTTCGACCTGGGTAACCTGGATGGTCTGCAGGGCTTGTGGCTGTGGAATAATCTCACTGCATCTTGCTAGTAACTAGGCCTGTGATAACCCTAGCTAGTTAAAGTATCAAGCCGTACTTATTGCTTGGCCGTGATTGGTGAATGGGGAATTGTCAGTCTAGTCTTGCCTTGATCCTGTATAGATTATTACATGCTCTGACTTCTTATATTATCTTGCTGATAAATAAGGAGAAACCAAGTTCGGTTCAGATGAAGGGTTACAATCTCGGTCCTTGTTTGGTTTAAGGATTGTAACCTGGTTATCTGAATGGTCCCATGGTTATCTTACCATATATCCTCGTGATGTTATATTTTCTCCAGTTTTACTATTAATATTATCTTCTGTGCTAATTGCTGGTTTTAGTTCCTAAGTGAAGCTTCCTTTGTGGCACTTGCTCTTTCTGGGGTCTGACCCAGCTGGTTTTGTATGACCAGATTTCGGAGCAGCTGCAGAGGATCTACCGACTTTCCAGCCCGATGGTGGCGACTAGATGTAACCAGGGCAACGAGTGAATTTATTTTTGATCTTCCACTTTATTGTAAAAATATTCTTTTGAGGCGTTTAGCCGACGAGCACCTGTTTAGCTCGATTGCATTTACTTATTGTCTGCCTACGGGATGTAACATGATTGACAGATCCTAGGGTTGATCATGTATGACTGAACTCTTGCTAGTCCTAACATTTTGTAACGACTAGCTTCATGATCAGCTGAATATGTAATATTTGGGACGCCTTATTATTGTATATTTAATGATCATACATCTTGTGACTTTACTTACTTGCTTGTGATTGAGACACTAGGCTTGTTCATGACAATAGGAGACTGTTGGCTTGTAGTAAACCCTCATGTATCTAGACAGTCGTGACCGTATAGCGAGGTGGGTTGCACTTCAATATACGTAGCTGGATATGTCTGCCCCCGCTCTCCAGTATTCTGGTTCTGGGGCGGGACACTTCTTACAGAAGTCACATGTAGTGGCCTGCTGCTGTCTCGGTGCCTGCTGACCCTGTCTCTGCTGTGCCTGCTGGAATGGCCTCTGCTGCTGGAAAGACCTCTGCTGATGCTGCTGCTGAAAATGGGACTTCTTGGCCGATCCTCCACTGCTGCCGGCTGCATGGAAATCACGGCCTCTCTTCTGTTTTAGCTGCAAATCATCCTCTGCTGCCATGGCTCCCATCAAAATCTCCTCAAATGTAGCATTTCTGTTGCTCTTGGTTAAGGACTCGACTTCCTTGACCAAACCCTTCCTGAATCTCCTAGCCTTCGCTGCCTCGCTAAGGCCCTCTACAAATCTGCCCAGGCGGCAGAACTCCCCGACGTACTCCTCTACAGTCTGGTTCCCCTGAACCAGGTTCTCAAACTGCGTCTTCAACGCGCCAAGTGCAGTATCAGGGAAGAACTTCTCCTTGAAAAGCTTCTTAAAAGCCTTCCAAGTTTGCCCTGCAGTACCAACCCTGGGGTCGGTCTGGTACCAAGTGCGGGCAAGGTCCTGCATCATACTGCATACTGCTTCCACCTGGATTCTAGCCGATATCTCTGCGAGACGAAAAATCTCCTCTATGTGCTCGATCCAGTCGTCCGCGTAAAGGATACCGGAGGAAGAGTTCCGTTGTATCCTGGGAGACTAAATCGCCATTCAACCTTAAGAACCTCTGCAGGGCAAATATTGTCTTAAGGCACAGAACCAAGTTCAAACCTCGATTTATTTTTCAGTTTCTAGAATATAGATTGAATAACAACACTAGGAGGCATATAATCACTAAAACTGGAGAATTGAGTTTTATTTTATTTATTTTTGGCAAAAAAACAGCTTAGATCACTGCTATGAAATTAAACATTCAAGAAATGGGGTGCGCCTATTAACCTTCTGCACAAAATTACAAATGTATAGAGGTGCTTTGCTGAAAATAGATATATGCACAAAGCAAGATCCTGCAAGTGTCTTTCAAAGGAGTATAAAGTTACAAGGACGAAAATGAACATCGACCTCCACATGCATCTTCGCAAGAACAAGATTACACCCACCGTTGCTTTTGAGCTAAGTTTCTTTGAAAGACGTACCGAAACCTTGTATTGTACGGTAGCCACTCCACGACCTGCGATGCCTTCCTTCTATTATTGGAATCAAAGCATTTCTGAATCGACTCATCGACCTTCTTTTCTGTATTCTTGGACACCCATGTGAGAAGATCATCATAGCTGAGAGAAGCCTCTTTAGCGTATCTTTCGAGAATTCTGGGTAGATATATCTTCCTCGACTTCTTGACGACAACGTTGGCTTGAAGAAACTCCTTCTTGGCCTTCTCTAATTCCTCTAGAACGTTCTCCGCAGTGTAGACCCTTAGCTGCGAGAACAGAGCAGTTTGGTAAAGATACAGATATATTGATGCTGATCCGAGTCGCAAGTCAATGCAGTTACCATAGGATCAGAAGCAGCTCCGCTGCATAGAGCGAAAAGAATGAGCGGTTGGGAGGTGGAGAGTCCAAATTTTGTATTCGTGAGATGCTTTTCGTCACCATATTTCTTCCGCATGGCGGTTGATAGTATCAACTCAAACCACTGCAAATAAATGAGACCAAGAGATTTGGATACTGACAGCTACATATTGATCCTCCAAAATAATTTGGTTTTTTCTGAGGGCACCACCCTTTTTACTTGGGAGCAGTCCAAAATAGTTTGAAAAAATTACAAACTTGCCATGACTTATTTTTATTTGGGGGCAGCCCAAGTTTTGGTATAAAATCCAACTTTTCTTTTCTTTTTTCTATTTCCTTCCTCTACTCTTTTCTTCTCTCCCTCAACTCTTTTCTTCTCTTCCTCTTCATTTTAGGTTAGAACAAAACATAGCCAAAAAAAAATTCCCAACCTAAATTTTGGAAAGATTGTTGGTGAAATATCTAGTAATAGTGTCAAAGACTTCTCCCATTTATTGGTAAGTCATTGAATTAATATTTGCTTAATGTTTTAAACATGAATTTCACATATAAAAGTTGAATTATGTGTTTAATGTAGAAAAATATTGAACATGGAACAACCGGGATCATCAAATGTTGTATACTCTCTTCCCGCCACGTCTAAAGAACACTATGATGCATCGGAAGCCCTCTTGGTAACTAAATTTTAACTTTTTATCGGGTGAAAAATCGGGTTGTGACACAGAGGACTGTCACCTCTCTGACAGTCCCGATCATAGATTAGGACAGCCAAAGAGGTGGCAGTCCATCACACCTGACAGTCCTACTGTAGTGAAGGACGCGTAGGAGTAGGAGCTCGTTGCTTCGACCGAGCTTGACGTGCCGGTGGCGGCGTCCGAGACCGAGCTTGGGGCGCCAGTTCGGAAATTGTAATCGGACGCTCGAAAGGACGTCCCTCACGTTCCTTCCGCTTTGACGCGATGGGCCGTATTCTTTTGTTAGCGGGCGGAGGACTGCAGGACAACGTACAGTTATTAAATAATAGAAACAGAAATAGGACATGCAGTTACCCCCCCCCCCCATATGAGCATCATGCAGTTACCCATCCCCCCTCCATATGAGCAACATAGAGTACCAACCCTCCCCCCTCCCATTTCCACCCCCATATCTCATTACATTAGGACTGCCAGGCCTGTGACAGTCCTAATGTAAAGTAGGACTGGCACAGTCTTGGCAGTCCTCTTTCACAAGAGGACTGCTGGGACTGTGGCAGTCCTGCTTTACATTAGGACTGCCACAGGCCTGGCAGTCCAAATGTATTCAAACACGACTGTTGCAGCCGAACGACCAAAATGAGATGCTCGTTTGTCGTCTTCTAGGGTTAGGATTTTAAGAAAAAATGTGGGTTTGTCGTGTTCGAAAATTCCTTTCATGAACCATAAAGAGATTCTAAACCTAATTTATCAAAACTTTTTAGAGAATTAAAAATATTCTAGGGTTTTGAATAGAATGTACAAAATTCTTGAAGAAATTAGAGAAGAACGTACCTAGATTCCGGTTGCTTCGACTTGCGTGTCATCTCTTCGAATCTAGGAATGTTGTTGAAGAAATTTTAATGGAGGAATTGGGAGTGAAGTGGTGGAGGAGAAGAAAGTAGGGAGAGGGAAAGGGAGAGCTTTTTTTTTCTTTTGGTGGAGAGAGAGTGTAATAAAAGTTATGGGAAGGAATGAAGGGTTTAGGGGGTTAGGCTGCCCCCAAGCAAAATGTGGGTGCCCCCCAGCAAAATCTTCACATTCTTGGGCTGCCCCCAAGTAAGGGCTGTCCCCAAGTAAAAAGGGTGGTGCCCTTAGAAAAAAACCAATAATTTTAGCATACCTAGCAACCAACTATTTCATGGAGACCCAGTTTGTTGAAATTTATCCTAAAGTAGTGCTGGGTCATACTCCAAATCGACCTTATTGTGATGGGAAGATGATTTTAATAATGTTCTGTTATTGCAGGGGCACAATTTTCGATGGAAAACTAAGAAAATGAAACAATTATAAAGACAAAGTTTCAACGCAACACTTCAAAGAAGGTGCGTAACAGAGATCCTTGGAGGATTCTGGTAAACGAAGATCTTAAAAAAGATTTCGTTACAGCAACTGAATGACGTACTTCTAAAAAGAAGGTACTAATCCGAATTGCTAGCAGTAGCGAAGATGACAGGCGATAGATGGAAGATCTCCTGCTGGGGTGAATGATCACCGTTGCTCAAAGCTATATTCGCCCCAACGAATAGCTTCCAGGAATCAGCAAGTTCGTGGAGAACTTTGGAACACTCCTACTCTTCTGACTCCTCGGATCGTACACGGAATCCGGTGCAAAAGCAACGCTGGTGCAAAGCTTCTCTTCTCTCTCACAGCCTCTATTTACTTGTGTTAAAAAACACTTGTAAACTTTTTTAACTTTCTGTGTACTCTTCTTTTTTTGTCCTGTGGAGAGAAGAGACCTTATATAGGCCTGAATGGCAACTGTCCGGTTTGTACAATATTCGGGACGTGGTAAAAACCACTCCGAACATGCAGTAACCGCACAGATCATGCACAGGCACGATCTATAGCAAGTTGCGCCACTCGCGCACCCCGCGCGCCTTGCACACCGCGCGCAGAACGCGCACTGAGCCACTTGTGCCACCTGTGCGCCCTGTGCGCCCTACGCACCCTGCGCCACCTGCACAACTGGGCGTGCAACTGGGCGCACACCTGTACGCGCAACTAGGCACACCACTGGGCGCGTATCTGTGCGTGCCCTGGCCGCGCAACCTGGGCGCGCAACCTGGCCCGCACACCTGGCCGCGCAACCTGGCCCGCGCAACCAGGGCCGCGCAACCTGTGTCGCGCAACCTGGTAGCTCAACCGGCTGCGTAAGTGTTTCGCGCAACGAGCGCAACTTAAGCGCACTATGCGCCTAGCGACGATGCTGACGTGCTAAGTGCAAAGTGCGCCAACAAAACGCCACATTACGTCTCAGGAGCCCATGAGCCTGAGTCCGTGTCCGAGTCGGAGTCCGAGTCGCTAAGTCCCTACGGTGCTTAGCTCCCATGGAAATAAATTTCCCAAGAGCAAAAGCATGAATGCTTTACCATGAAGCCTTATCCTTACCTCCTAGTAAAATCACCCAAATGGTTCCCTCCTTAGGGTCACCACCCCATGTCCATATCCCAACAACACATAATATGTTGAGATACCTCATGTTGCACTTTTCGTTTGGGACTCAACTTCAACATGTCAAGGAATTAAGAGCACCAACAATCCCCCACATATCTCAATATATATGGGTTCGAGTGTTCCCCACAGTGACCGTCCATCATGCATTAGGAGAGATGTCGCTATGACTTGAATCTACCCGCATGGTTAAACAACAGACTATAATATAATAATGGACTAAGCCTTGAATTCTGCACCATAGCTGAAGTTGTTCCCACTCACATAACGTAGTCACATGTGCTTCTGGCTTGCACATTAAAGGCCCTGTGCCAGCCTGGTTTCAGTGTATAATTTTGGGCGTCTACAAGTTTACCCTCAAGAGACGGCCTGATATCTCTTTTCATACACTATAGGTGAGTTCTTTGTTAAAGAGACATGGCATAAAGTGCTTTGTGCTTCCCTTGCGGTGCTACGCCGCTATGACATGGCCTAAAGCCGAGGCCTTACCCCGTACCGGGAACCTCATCGTAGTGTCATACTACTGTAGCATGAAGTCACCGCCTCTTTGTAGTGCCATACTACCCAGCATGAAGCCTTAGGCTCCCTTGCGATGTTACGCAGCAACGACATGGCTTGCAAGGCCGAAGCTTTATCCCTAACCGGGTACCTCATCGTGGTGTCGTGCCACTGTAACATGAGGAACTCCTCCTCTTTGTAGTGCTGACTAATCCCCTATTTATTTCAACATACAGCATTAGGCTACATGTCTATTTGCAGTGCTACGCCGCTGTGACTTGGCTCATACAGCCGAGACATTACCCCTTTCGGGAACCTCATAGTGGAGTCACCCCATAGTAGCATGGAGTTTCACTCCTTGTAGTGCTGCGCTACCGTGATTTCTGTAAAGCACACCAGACATTCACTCTGCCTGAGAACTCATTAAGGCGTTTAAGCCAACCTTCCCACAGGATCCGTTTTCCGCAAAAAACAACAGTAGACAATAGTGTTTGAAGGTCCGTAACCTCTCCATGCCCAATAGGACACGTACCCACTGTTCCTGATATTCTTCCGATTAATGGTACTCCCTTGAATCAAAAACTAGATGCCTAGTAGATTTCTCTTTGAACTAATAGCATAAAACTTTATGGTAGGATTGCAATAATACAATATCAGAATGCCTTCAAGCCCATTTTACAAGCTGTGTCACCGACCAGCTGGCGCTTGAGGCCCTTGGTGAACGGATCCGTCAGGTTATCCTGACTCCGAACATCAATTACTGCAATAACACCCATGTTGATGAGATCGTGCACTGCCCTGTGCTTCAACCGCACAGTCCTCTTCTTCCCGTTGAAGAGGTCATTTGATGCCACTGCCGCAGTCGCCTGGTTGTCGCAGTATATCGATATCGCTGGTATTTGCGCCCCAACCACTGGAAGATCATACATGAGTTCCCGAAGCCATTCTGCTTCCTCCGCTGCGGTATCAAGTGAAAGGAACTCAAATTCCATGGATGACCGCGAGAGCATAGTCTGCTTCTTCGATTTCCACAATATAGCAGCTCCATCCATTGTGAAAATGTAACCACCTGTGGACCTCTCGCTCTCTACTTCTGAGCACCAGCTGGCATTACTAAAGCCTTCCACTACCGACGGATCTCCGATGTAGTGCAGTACATATGTCTGAGTCTTCTTGAGATATCTCATAACCCGTTTCACAGCTTTCCAGTGCTCAATATATGGGTTGCTCGTGAAACGACTCAGCATTCCCATGGCGAAAGCTATGTCAGGCCTTGTGGCAGTAGTAGCATACATCAAACTTCCGATTACGCTTGCATACTCCAGCTGCTTGACGCTTTTCCCTGAATTAGGCTTCAGCTTCATATCACACATGTACGGCGTATCGATCCCTGGAAGATCCTGATACCCGTAACGAGTGATCATCTTCTCAACATAATGAGACTGTGACAGCGCTAGTACAGTGTCTGTCCAGATGATCTTGATCCCTAAGATCACATCAGCTTCCCCCAAGTCTTTCATACTGAACTTGTTCGAGATAAACTTCTTTGTCTCCGTGACACAGCCTATATCCGTACCTAGGATCAGCATGTCATCCACGTACAGACAAACGATCACACCTCTTCCATCAGCGAACTTCGTGTAAACACACTTGTCCGTCTCGCTGACCATGTAGCCATTTGACCTTATAACCTTGTCTTGTCAAATTTTTCATGCCACATCTTGGGAGCCTGTTTAAGATCGTACAAGGATTTCACCAACTTGCAGACTTTGTCTTCAAGACCCTTGACGACAAATTCCTCTGGCTGTTGTATGTAAATCTCTTCGGTCAGCTCGCCATTTAGGAAAGCCGTTTTCACATCTATCTGATGTATCACCATCTTATGTATTGTTGCGAGAGCAATCAACATTCTGATGGTAGTCATCCGGGCTACTGGAGCATATGTGTCAAAGTAGTCAATCCCCTGCTTCTGAGAAAACCCCTTGGCTACCAACCTAGCCTTGAACTTGTCAATAGTTCCGTCTGCTTTTATCTTCTTCTTGAAGATCCATTTGCATCCGATGGATTTCGCTCCTTCAGGAAGATCAACCAACACCCAAGTGTTATTTGAGGTGATGGAATCAATTTCATTGTCAATCGCTTCCTTCCAGAAAACCGCGTCTCTGGTCTTCATCGCCTCATCATAGGTAAGCGGATCTGCTTCCACATGGTAGGTGACAAAGTCATTTCCGAAGTCCTTCGGCCTCCTCACACGCTTCGCTGACGGCTCAGCAAGTTCTGGTTCAACCGTTGTTTCAACATCTTCTTCTTGGACTACTTCTTCATTGAAAACTTCAGTTTCTTGCGCAGCCTCATTGTTCTCCGGTATATCCGCAAGAACAATATTCTTGTGCCTTGCAAATTTGTCTTCAAAATATTATGCGTCACAAGATTCAATGATATGATTTGACTCAATATCAAGAAATCTCCGAGCATCACTCTTCTCGGCATACCCCAAGAAGATCGTCTTTGTAGTCCTTGTCCCTAGCTTCTGAATCTTCATATCTGGAAGCTTGACATATGCCAGACACCCCCACACTCGAATGACATTCAAGTTAGGTCTGACCTTGAACCAGAGTTCATAAGGAGTAATGTCTAAAGTTGCATGAGGCACTCTATTTAGAATAAAAGTGGCCGTCAATGCAGCTTCTCCCCAGTAGCACTTTGGAAGACCTGCAGTCAACAGCATTGAGTTAATCATTTCTGTTAACGTTCTGTTCTTCCTCTCTACTACTCCGTTTGATTGAGGAGAGTACGGAGCCGTAGTCTCATTGACAATTCTATGTTCTTTGCAGAACGATGCGAATTCATGAGACCTGTACTCTCCACCTCGATCACTTCTTATTCTTTTGAGTTGTTGTCCAGTCTGTCGCTCTGCTTCGGCTCTGAACTCCTTGAACTTCTCGAATGCTTCGTCTTTAGCCTTCAGCAAGTAGACGAACCCGTACTTAGAGAAGTCATCGATGAAGGTTATGAAATACTTCATCCCGGCCTTTGTAAAAAACTGTTTGAAGTCACAGATATCGGAGTGTACCAACTCCAGAAGATCTGTACTTTGATAAGCCCGAGGAAAGGGTTTCCTTGTGATCTTCGTTTGAGCACAAACTTCACATTTCTCTACCTTACCCCCACACTTGAAGATAAGTCCTAGACTAGACATTGTGTTTATTCGTTTACAATGAACATGTCCTAGCCTATTATGCCACAACTCAAGAGTATAAGTTGAATGAGTGATTGCATTAATTACATTGGACTGATTTACAAGCTGAATTTTGAACATTCCTTCGGTATAAAAAGCTTTTCCGAAATATGTTCCCTTAATAGACATCACCATCTGGCCAGCATTGATGCCTATCCTGAGGCCTGCATTGCAGAGTAGGCATCCCGAATTAGGTTCTTTGCGATAGCAGGTACATGCTTCACACCTTGAAGCGTCAGAGACTTCCCCGAAGTCAGCTTCAAAACCATTGTCCAGATCCCGAGTACTTCAACTTGTGCCTGGTTCTCCACCATAACCATTTCAGAAATTGGTGTATAGGTGGTGAACCACTCCTTGCTGGAACATACATGGCAAGTGGCGTCAGTATCTACCCACCAGTCAGAATCAGCCCCAACCGCAGTGACATGCGCAATCATAGCAACAACATCAGTGGTCATTGAGACCTTACTAGGCTCACCTTGCTCTGATTGCTTGGCTTTGGATTTGCATTCACTTTTGAAGTGGCCCTTCTTGCCACACTTGAAACAAGCCAAATGGAACTTTGGCTTCTTTTGCTTGAAGGAAGTCCCCTTGACTTTCAGATTGTCAGGGTCCTTCTTCTTGTTGTGGGAAGCCGCCTGCTTTCCCCTTGGTTCCCTTGTATGTACCATATTGGCGTTAGCCAATTGCTTGGACAGTGCGTCCACTTTCAGTTGAGCCCGCATCTGGTCCTCAACATACACTTCCTGTAGGAGATCTTCGAGAGAAATCTCCAACTTCTTTCTATGCATGTTTGCATAGAACTTGCTCCACCCAGCAGGGAGCTTAGAGACGATCCCACCAACCACAAACTTGTCGGTTAGGGGCATCGTCTCATCCTCCAACTTCTGTCGCAGCTTCAGGAACTCCTTCACCTGCGGCAGCATTGGCTTTTCGTCTTCAAAGAACCACTTGTGATATTTCTCAACAAGAAATATCTTGATCCGGTTCTTACCTTCGTCATACAGTTTCTCCAGAGACTCCCATATGTCTCTGGCAATAGTCTTCTTACTGTAGGATTCTGTTAGGGAATCCTCCATAGCATTCAGGATAAGGAGTCTGCAAATGCTATTCTCCCTTCTCCACTTGGCATGAAGTTTAGTAGCCGCAGTGATTGCGGCAGCAGACCCAGTATCTGGAACAGTAGGTTCCTCTTCAAGAAGCACGTGATCAACGTCTCTGAGTTGAAGAGTGAGATAAATCTTCCTCTTCCAGACTTGATAATGCTCTCCATCAAACTTTTCTAACTTACAAAAGTCAGTATTGAGGAGTGAAGCATTAAAGTTTTCCATCGTAGCAATATAGCTTTGAGATTGTTATTGCCGGGGCACAATTTTCGATGAAAAACTGAGAAAATGAAACAATTATAAAGACAAAGTTTCAACGCAACACTTCAAAGAAGGTGCGTAACAGAGATCCTTGGAGGATTCTGGTAAACGAAGATCTTTAAAAAGATTTCGTTACAGCAACCGAATGACGTACTTCTAAAAAGAAGGTACTAATCTGAATTGCTAGCAGTAGCGAAGATGACAGACGATAGATGGAAGATCTCCTGCTGGGGTGAATGATCACCGTTGCTCAAAGCTATATTCGTCCCACACGAATAGCTTCCAGGAACCAGCAAGTTCGTCAGAGAACTTTAGAACACTCCTGCTCTTCTGACTCCTCTGATAGTACACGAACTCCCGTGCAAAAGCAACGCTGGTGCAAAGCTTCTCTTCTCTCTCACAACCTCTGTTTACTTGTGTTAAAAAACACTTGTAAACTTTTTTAACTTTCTGTGTACTCTTTTTTTTTTGTCCTGTGGAGAGAAGAGACCTTATATAGGCCTGAGTGGCAACTGCCCGGTTTGCACAATATTCGGAACGTAGTAAAAACCACTCCGAACGTGCAGTAACCGCACAGATCATGCACAGGCACAATCTGTAGCAAGTTGCGCCACTCGCGCACCCCGCACGCAGAACGCGCACTGAGCCACTTGAGCCACTTGCGCGCCCTACGCACCCTGCGCCACCCGCGCAACTGGACACACACCTGGCCGCACAACCTGGCCTGCGCAACCAGGGCCGCACAACCGGCTGCGCAAGTGGCTCGCGCAATGAGTGTATCTTAAGCGCACTATGCGCCTAGCGACGATGCTGACGTGCTAAGTGCAAAGTGCGCCAACAAAACGCCACATTACGCCTCATGAGCCCATGAGTCTGTGTCCGAGTCCGAGTCGCTAAGCCCCTACGGGACTTAGCTCCCATGAAAATAAATTTCCCAAGAGCAAAAAGCATGAATGCTTTACCATAGAGCCTTATCCTTACCTCCTAGTAAAATCACCCAAATGGTTCCCTCCTTAGGGTCACCACCCCATGTGCATATCCCAACAACACATATAAGTATATATGTTGAGATACCTCATGGTGTACTTTCCGTTTGGGACTAAACTTCACTAGGCAAGCTCTCAACATGTCAAGGAATTAAGAGCAACAACATGTTCTTCATAATAATGAAGTCAATTCTTTATTTGTTACTCTGTTTTACAAGTCATACAGTAACTATCTATGTTACACAGACAATAAAAAATTATGCCGGTATCTATATTGTGTCAGTACCTGTGTCCGAGTCCGTACTCATGCAACATAGGTAAACTACCTTTGTATCTATTTGAAAATGTCTATATCCCATATCTATATGTGTTTGTATTCGCACAACATATACTATGGCAAGTCATGAAACCTCATCCTTTGAGCGTAGGAATAAACTTTTCTGGTGTTCTTACAATACTAGTATCCAATGATTTCGTATGAAACACTTGTGAAGATTACAAAACCTATAATGAAGAAGAATTGAGATCATACACGTCCAGGTCGAGGTGTTCGGCAACACAGTATGGAGTTCTCTATGGAGCTAGCGCTGATAGTGTGACCTCCTACATTATATGCGACCTGCACTACATAAGGAAGCCATGTTAATGCTAAATCCGATCTAGTAGCTCATGGTTAACACTCATGTTTCAATTGAAGTTGTTGATGGATTACAGTAACCAATCAGACATTTTTCTCATATATGTTGTGGGCTTAAATGTACTTCTTGGCTAATCGAATATATTTATCAACAACAGTTAATATCAGGTGTTCTTGCCTAGAAAAAGCAAAAGGCCAACACATTGGTCATAGTGTAAGTATTCAAAGACTAGCTCCCACATCCTCGAGGATGCAGGTGCCAGACTTCATGATCCTGCCAAGGGACACACTTAACATGAAACACGACATTTCTAGTAAATAGGATTCTCTAGATTATAGCTTGGGAATGGGAAGTCACTACCTTGTGAAATAAAGCAATCCTTCTAATAGAACTGTGGAAAATCCCCCATTTTAGGTATGCCTGCAGAAAGAATTGTTAGGTATTTCCATAATGTATAGAAAATTAACATCATGGCTGGCACAATTGTCTAAAAATGCAGATCAAATATGAGGTTTACATGCATAACTAGAGAATTGTACACATTGATCCAAAATGCCAATTTGACACTGCTCCCCAATGTGTCTGCATCCACTCTTTCCAGCTGTTCCACCAGTAACCTGGAAAAAAAAATCACAATAAAGAGGTTTTGCAGTTCTCCGCAATATAACATAATGAAGGAAAAAGCATAGTTTTTTTCATGTTCTAATCCAACCTATAATGGCTAATGGCGCAAGATGCACTTGAGAAATGGTTCTTATCCATTGATATCGAGTGTACTTCCACCCACGAAGAGCAAGACAACTCCCACTTCTCTTCAGCGCATCTTCGAGGAAGAACAACACTTGTAGATGATCGTATCAAGAACGGCGAATGGGTTTTCTGTGGCTCTGCATATTCTTTGCTACCTACCCAACAATATATGGTAGCCATGCATCTAACCAGTTCTTCGGATAATTTGCTTGGGCACTGGTAGAGATGCTCTTTCAGAGTACGAGCAAGGTAATTTCTCCGGATATTTGGAAACTTCTATGAACAAAAAGGAGGTTATGACTTATTAGCGCATATATAGCAACAGTCGTTAAACTGGTTAATCCAGATGATGGAACTATGATTTGCAAAATCTAAACATGTTTATGATGTAGCAAGTAGTAACTAAATGCTGCTTGTTAATTGACCTGTTAGAAATACAGCTAAATATTTTGAGTTCCGAAGCAGGACATACCTGTTAGAGTTGGTATGAGAGAGAGGGAGGTTTGATTTAGATTCATGCAAGTGATGCTTAGTTCATTTGCTTGGAAAAGATACAATTAACACTAGTAGTTATTACATCTATGGGGATTGAAATTTTGGTCCATTATTTCTAAGACATTATAAAAAGAGTAGGTAGTATTTACAATTTTTCCATGCGCTACAGGAAGATGCATGTTATGGAAATAAGTATATCTTAAACTGCCTTTGGATATGTTATTATCCTATGTATGTAACTTTCTATTAATATGATAATGTACACTTGACATGACTACATATATCTGTCAATGTAATTTTTTATTGGATATGTTTACCAGTGATGCTTATTAAAGCTGAATTGATGCCAGCAGAACTCTTTAGATGAGTCGAATTAATGTGTGGCTTTAATATAGGATTAGGAACATCAGAAGGAAAGTAAGCGGAAGCGAGAACACGACAATACCCTTAATAATGGTGAGAGAGATAAAAACAAAGCACAAAACCGAACAATAACACAAAACACACAAGGATTTATGAGGTTCGGTCAAGAGCGGCCTACTCCATGGGACCATGGGGGCAAGGGAAAGAAATCTTTATTGAATCGAATGAAGATGCCTTAAAGAAGTTACAACTGCACACCATAAAGTAACCATGTACTCATATCTTTGTTGAGGTTTCTCCTTCTCTCTCAAAGACTCCTTCAATGGTCTCTAGCAAAATCCTAGAAACCGTAGCTCTTAGCAATCATGTAGCCTCAAGCAACCAGAAAAAAGAAAAAAGAAAAAGAGACTGATTACGGTATTAAATGTAGTGCCCCGTTCCTCGTTGCGACGCGAGGAACGCGGTTAAAAAACACCGTCGCTATCGATTGGTAGGGACCGGTTAGAATAGCTTCCTCGGAATCTAGTCTCATATTCAGCGGGTTGTGCCTCGATGATGGACTCTGCGGCTGAGTCGGGAGAGACCACCCGTTGCTCTGTTTTTCATCCCGTACTTGCTTCCTTGGCTTTGGTTTTATGAATGCGTTTTCGTGAATGTTTTCGATAGATTTCATTACTTGCGTTTTTCGAACTTCGCATTTCATATCGAACTCGGAAGAGAACGGTAGAGTGTTGATGCGTTGCTTATGCGATTTCAGGTGATCGCGTACGTGCCGTCTAGCGCAACAAGACCTTCCCTCTCATCTCAAACAATCAAGGTGATGTTGGGAACGCGGTGCGACCCAAACCGGAGTTGGCCCATGAGGTGCGATATTGATTTGGGCTCATGTCTTAAAAGAGAATTCTCATGTAAGACATGACCAATTCCAATTATCTACACGACATGATCTCATCGCCTACTCGATGTGGGACTAAATTACCAACTACATTGTCACCCCCCATTTGAGCGCTCAACCGGAAACGAGATACAATCCAACAATCTCCACCATAGCTAGTTTCCGCTGACCGAGCAACTTAGCACACCCGGCTACAATTTATTCGTTCCCGCTAGCAGAACACCCTTAGCACGCTCCGGCTACCTTTGCTCGTTCCTGCTAACTGAACACCCTTAGCACACTCCGGCTACCTTTGCTCGTTTCCGTCAGCCGAGCATCCAAGAGATCCAACATATTGTCATCGAGATCCAACATATGTCATCTCGATCCGTTTGACCACAGAACCAAACTTGACACGTTTATCCACACCACCATTGTGTGCCAACCACAAGACCTTGCTCCACCTTGGGCTCGTCCAACCCACCTTTGAAGCCAATTCACAACCACAATGCCTTGCTCTACCTTAGGCTCGTCAAACCCACCTTTGAAGCCAATTCGTATAGTTGATGCTCGTACTCCATCTTGAGAAGAACATGTATAATCCGATTATACACATGAACGTTTAGCACTATCTGTCTCGAACCAATTAGAGCCGCCCAAACTAGCCCCGTAACCATGGACTCTGATACCACTTGTTGGGAACGCGGTGTGACCAGAACCGGAATTGGCCCATGAGGTACGATATTGAATTGGGCCAGTATGTCTTAAAAGAGAATTCTCATATAAGGCCTGAACCAATCCCAATTATCTACACCACATGATCCTATTGCCTACCTGATATGGGACTAAATTACCAACTCCATTGTCACCCCCCTTTGAGCGCTCAACCAGAAACGAGATACAATCCAACAGGTGAGTGGCTGGACCCTTCTCCCCTTTGGTCCTCTTGTTCTCCAATCAATTGATAGAATATTAGTTGAATATGCAAAGGATACGAATGCTTAATTTCAATGAACTATTGCACGATTCCTCACGTACGCTCGCTATAGAACTGTTATACCATGAAACTGCTACATGCTTTCTTATATACATCTGCTATAGAACTGTCATATCATAAACTGCTACATGCTTAATATGTTATGCCTGTTATAGAACTGTGATAAGCAAAGTTTGAGTCATTGAATAACTGTCGCCACAGTACGGCAAAATAACGATGAAAATGGTTAAGTTGCTCACAAATTAAAGTATCATGCTTGAATAACTAGTCTAGCCTTGCACGGCCATGGACAACTTGTGCACAAGGAACGGCTTCTTGAACAATAAACTGGGACACGGGATCGATTCAGCATTGGAGGAAGCAAAAGATAGCTATGCTAGTTATAAGCAAAAATTGGTTATTCGGCAAACTTTTAGCGAAGCTCACTACTTCCGCTGAAAGGGACGCCGTCTAAACCCAGCTATAGTCCAAGATGGCTTGTGATGCCAGTGACCTTCACATATAAAAGCTGCACACACTATGCTAGTAGATGATGACAATTGACAGGGATGAACATGGTAAGCTTCACATTGCACGGCACAGTCTGTCGTGGGTAAGTTCTAGCGTAATTTATATTTTTATGCCTATCAAATGCTTGCATGAAATTCACTATGATGGCTAGAAAGATCACTGAATATATGTAGCACGTTTCACATAAATTCTTGAACCAAATGAGAGCGTGGTATATAACTAGCCATTCACCAGTACACGGCAATGAACTGACCCTCTCTCTCCACAGGTACCCTGGACCAAGAAGGACGTATCACCTAACTCAAGGCGATGCTAGTTCATTTTGAAGCCTCGTCCGTGTGCCAAGGCTTATTTCAATCCATTTGAAGACTCCGCATTTCAGTCCAAAGAAAAATGGCTCGACTCCCTACGATAGCAGATGTTTGAAATATTTTGGTTGTATAAAAGAGGATGTAATGTATGAAACGACTATCTCATCAGCATTATTTTTGTAAGTCGAGTCAAGTTGTAAAATCGTGCGACAACTACTGTAACAGAGTCTTGTAAATGATGTTTATTATCAATGAAAAGAAAAGTTCCTTCTGTTCAAATGTATTGTTCAATTTTTCTGCATACTCTATTAGATGTGTTTCGGATAACCTTATGACTATGTCTTGTGCGAGCGCAACTTAGGTCCGCACGACATCACGCCCAGGGGACGACTATTGATTTTTCGGAATCGGAGCATGACATAATGGTATTAGAGCACGACTTTACGTCCTTGGCCTTCCGTCCTGAGTCTCGAACCCCTAACCTCGTGTCGATAAGATAAGTTGTTCCATACAATGATTCCGTAATATTTTCTGAGACTAACGTGAGTTGCCTTATATTTTCAGAAGTTGGAGAAGTTGCGGCCGAGAACGAGATGAGCGCTTCAAGTGGCTCGAGTAGTTCGAGGGCCGAACCTTCTGCCAACGCTATGGAAAGGATGCGTCGCATTATGGAGGTGCAACAGAAACAAACAGAAAACCAGCATCGAAAAACAGATGCGCGACAGGCCCAATTTGAAGCCAGGTTCGAGACGCAATTTAAGGTGCAGCAAAAGCAGCTTGATACTCTACAACAGATCGTCCAGACAGTTGTGGCCAATAGCAACTCCGCCACGACGCATGCTGCCGTCGAACCTAAGGCCCGACCCATCGAAGTCGATTCGGAGGAGCCCGTGCCCCAGCCTGCAGCACCGAAAAGTTACAACTTTGAGGTATCAGAATTCAAGAAAGCATGTCGCACATCCTTCAGCGGTACCAAAGGCCCTTCTATGGCGATCGACTGGTTGGAAGAGCTGGAGGACCACATCGAACTCCTCGGCATTAAAGAATTCAAGCAAGTCGTCTGTGCACAACTTCAACTGCGTTTGAACGCGCACGACTGGTAGGTCGTGCACAAACGAGCGATCCAATATGACAACAGCTCTGTGCCGATCTCTTGGGCCACGTTCCACAAAGCCTTCGAAGTTGAGTGCCTTCCCTCAGCTGTTCGTCAAGAGAAGGAGAATGAATTCTTGCAGTTGACGCAAGGAAATATGGCAGTGCAACAGTTTGCGGCAGAGTTCAACAAATTGTCCAAATTTGCTGGTGCCTTTCTGCTTACAGAGGAGATTCGCGTTCGAAGATTCGAAGTGGGTCTGTAACCCTCTATCTATACCCACGTGTCGGTGCCGGAATACAAGACCTTGGGCGAGTCTCTGAATCACTCTCGCCACCTTGAGCGCCAATATCCTCCGGCCGCTGCCGGCGCTGTACACTCTAATCACAAACGCCCTAGCTATGCAGGAGGCAACAACGCTCCAAAACGTCCAAACAATGGCGTCTATCAAGGGCAGAATCCAAGACCTAGCTGCACCAAATGCAACTATACGGGACACCATGCCACCGAATGTCGTACCTTGAACGTAGATTGCCACTTTTGCAAAAAAAGGGTCACATCGCTAAAGACTGTTTTTTCCGAAAGCGAACTCAGGATGCCCCGCCGCAACCAAATCATCAGAATTGAGGTCCGGCACCTCGAGATCCCCAACCCGCACAACAAAATGGCCAAGACCGTCACCTTAATGCCCAAGAACGCGTCTACGCTATGACTCGAGATGAGGCATTTGCCTCAGATACAGTCGTGACAGGTATATTGTTTCAATAATAATCCTGCACATATATTGTTTGATTCTGGCGCCACGCATAGTTTTATTTCGACAGATTTTGCCAAGAAACATAAATTTTCTATAATCCCGCTAGGCCTTAACCTTAATGTTAGCATATACCGTCTGGCACGCAACTACTTGCACACTCAAGCTGCAAAGACGGAATCATTCGTATCGGAGGTAAAAAGGTGTATCTTGATGTAATAGTTCTAGATATTAAAGGCTACGACATCATACTGGAAATAGATTGGCTCAGCGCTTGTAATGCCACCATTGACTGCGCAGGAAAGAAGGTCACCTTCCGTCTACCCGAAGAGACCGAATTCTGCTACTCGTGTGGTGAAACGTCGACGACATGCATGGTGATCTCGACAATTTCTGCTCGAAGGATGCGGCATTAAAGCTGCCAAGGATACTCGACGTCCGTTCGCGACACGAGATAGGATGGTGCAAACGCGGGTCAAACCGACGTTGTAGCAGAATTCTTCGACGTGTTCTATGACGAGCTACCTGGTATGCCACCCGATAGAGAAATCGAATTCACCATCGATACTTTTTCCGACATACGACCGATTTCTAAGGCTCCGTACAGAATGGCCCCTACAGAGCTGAAGGAAATCAAGCTCCGGTTGCAAGAGTTGCTCGACAAGGGATTCATCCGGCCTAGTGTTTCGCCATGAGGAGCGCCTGTATTGTTCGTCAAGGACGGGTCGATGCGTCTGTGAATTGACTACCGTGAACTGAATAAATCTACCACCCGGAGCAAATATCTACTATCCAGCATCGACGACTTATTCGATCAGCTATAAGGAGCCTCGGTATTTTTGAAGATTGATCTTCGCTCGGATTACCATCAGCTCAAGATCAAGCCAGACGACGTGTCGAAGTCAGCCTTCCGCACTCGATATGACCATTATGAGTTTCGGGTAATGCCGTTCAGCCTAACAAATGCCCCCGTTGCCTTCATGAATCTAATAAATCGGGTGTTTCGACCCCTCCTCGACAAGTCCGTAGTAGTTTTCATCGACGACATTCTCGTCTACTCGAAGGACAAGGCACAACACGCAGAACTTCTGCGGACCGTACTCCATACTCTTTGAGACAATCAGTTGTATACAAAGCAGAGCAAGTGCGAATTCTGGCTGAGCAGTGTGTCATTCCTTAGGCACATCATTTCTGCATAAGGCATTGCAGTTGATCCGAAGAAAGTCGAAGTCGTTGTTGATTGGAAGCGGCCTGCGTCAGCTAGTGAGATTCGAAACTTTCTAGGCTTGGTGGGATACTACAGACGATTCGTGAAGGACTTCACGAAGATTTTGTATCGCCCTTGACTCGCCTCACTCAAAAGGGAGTCACGTATGAGTGGTCGGACGATTGTGAAGCTTCATTCCAGGAACTGAAACAGCGGCTCGTTTCAGTCCCTATACTCGCACTTCCAGATAGGATAGAGGGTTTTCAAATCTTCAGCGATGCTTCAAGCCAGGGCTTGGGTTGTGTACTCATGCAGCGAGACAAGGTGATATATTTCGCCTCAAGACAGTTGAAGCCGCACAAGAACTATCCTACGCATGACTTGGAGTTAGCGGCAATTGTGTTCGTATTAAAATTATGGCAACACTATCTTTATGGCGTGACGTGCAACATCTATACCTATCACAAAAGTCTCAAGTATCTCTTCACCCAGAAAGAGCTGAACTTACGACAAAGGCATTGGTTAGAACTAATCAAGGATTATGACTTAACAATTGACTATACGCCGGGCAAGGAAATGTTCTGGCAGACGCTCTGAGTTGGAAATACATTGTCTCGCTATCCACCAACAGCAGGCTACTACGGAACCTAGAAGAGATAGGCATCGGCCTCCGGGTTCGATTCAGGAGAGTGCAGTTGGCGCAAGTGCAGCTAGAGCCGAGCCTGCGGGAAAAGATCAAGACCGCTCAGAAGAACGATTCGTACCTGAAGAAGATGAGAAAGCTAATTTCAATGGGTAGGACGACCAACTTTGCAGAAGATAAGACCGACGTGCTACGATTGAAAGGTAGACTATGCGTTCCGGATGACTCAGAACTCAGAAAAGAAATAATATCGGAGGTATACTATGCAAAATATTTCTTGCATCCAGGCAGCACCAAGATGTAAAAGGACCTCCACGCAACATTCTGGTGGCACGGGATGAAGAGAGATGTGGCACTCTTCATGTCGCAATCTATGGCCTGTCAGTAAATAAAAACTGAGCACCAGAGACCAGGCGGGGAGATGCAGAACCTTGTCATTCCAGAGTGAAAGTAGGAGCATATCTGCATGGACTTCATTGTTGGTTTGCCGTAGACACCACAGGGAACGATATCGTCTTGGTCATTGTCGATCGACTAATCAAGTCAGCGCATTTCATTGCCATCCACGTCACTTGGAGCGTCGATCGCATGGCCCAGATTTATCTTGACGTAGTACTACTGCACGGAGTTCCAGTATCCATCATCTCAGATCGGGATGGACGATTCTTGTCACGCTTCTGGAGTAGCCTTCGATCGGCCATGGAGACAAAGTTGAAGTTTAGTACTGCTTCCATCATGAAACAGACGGCTAAATAGAACGGGTAAATCAAATTCTCGAAGACATGCTACGGTTATGTGTGATACACTTGAAGTCAAGTTGTGACGTTCATCTACCGTTAGCAGAATTTGCATACATCAATAGCTATCAGTCCAGCATTCAGATGGCGATGTACGAAGTCTTGTACGAACGAAAGTGCAGATCACACATATGTTGGGATGAAGTAGGGGAGCGGCAGATTCTTGGCCCAGAACTGGCGAAACAGACCATGCTGAAGGTCAGGCTCTTTCAGAAAAGACTAAAGATTGCACAGAGTCGACAGAAATGGTGGAACAGACCGTGAAAGAAAGGGAGCTTTGATTTAGATTCGTGCAAGTGATGTTGAGTTCATTTGCTTGGAAAAGATACAATTAACACTAGTAGTTATTATTTAGAAATCACATCTATGGGGATTGAAATTTTGGTCCCATATTTCTAAGACATTATAAAAAGAGTAGGTAGTACTTATAATTTTTCCATGCCATTGCCCTACATGAAGATGCATGTTATGGAAATAAGTATATCTTAAACTGCCTTTGGATATATTATTATCCTATGTATATAATTTCTATTAATATGATAATGTACACTTGACATGACTAGATTTATCTGTCAATGAATTTTTTTATTGGATATGTTTACCAGTGATGCTTATTAAAGCTGAATTGATGCCAGCAGAACTCTTTAGATGAGTCGAATTAACATGTGGCTTCAATATAGGATTAGGAACATCAGAAGGAAAGTACGCGGAAGCGAGAACATGACAATACCCTTAATAATGGGGGGAGAGAAAAAACAAAGCACAAAACCGAACAATAACACAAAACACACAAAAGGATTTACGAGGTTCGATCAAGAGCGACCTACTCCATGGGACCATGGGACCTACTCATATCTTTGTTGAGGTCTCTCCTTCTCTCTCAAAGACTCCTTCAATGGCCTCTAGCAAAATCCTAGAAACCGTAGCTCTTAGCAATTATGTAGGCTCAAGCAACCAAAAAAAAAGCAACTGATTACGGTATTAAATATAGTGCTCCGTCCCAACATCGTGTTTCGTTCCTCGTTGCGACGCAAGGAACGCAGTTAAGAAAAACTGTCGCTATCGATTGGTAGGGACCGGTTGAATTACGATCCTTTCCTCGTTATGTAATGGCTTCTTCGGAATCAAGTCACATATGTAGCGGGTTGTGCCTCGAGGATAGATTCTGCAGCTGAGTCGGGAGAGACCTTTCGTTGCTTTATTTTTCATGCATCACTTACTTCTTTGGCTTGGGTTTTATGAATGTGTTTTCGTGAATGTTTTTGGTACTCCATTGCTTGCGGTTTTCGAACATCGCATTTCATATCGAACTCGTAGGAGAAGGGTAGAGTGTTGATGCGTTGCTTGTGCGATTTCAGGTGATCGTGTAGGCACCGTCTAGCACAACAAAACCTTCTTCCCTCTCGCCTCAAACAATCAAAGTGAGTGGCTGAACCTTTCTCCCTTTTGGCCCTCTTGTTCTCTAATCAATCGATAGAATGTTAGTTGAATATGCAAAGGATAAGAATGCTTAATTTCAATGAAATGTTGCACAATTCCTCACATACGCTCATTATAGAACTATTATGCCATGAAACTGCTACATGCTTTCTTATATACATCTACTATAGAACAGTCATATCATAAACTGCTACATGCTTAATATGTTATGCCTGTTATAGAACTGTGACAAGCAAAGTTTGAGTCATTAAATAACTATCGCCACAATACAGCAAAACAATGATGAAAATGGTTAAGTTGTTCATGAATTAAAGATCATGCTTGATTAACTAGTCTAGCCTTGCACGGTCATGGACAACTTGTGTACAAAGAACGGCTTCTTGAACGATAACCCGGGACACGGGATCGATTCGGCCTAGGAGGAAGCAAAAGATAGTTGTGCTAGTATAAGCAAAAATTGGTTATTCGGTTAACTTTTAGCGGAGCTCGCTACTCGCGCTGAAAGGGACGCCGTCTAAACCCAGCTATAGTTTAAGATGACTTGTGATACCAGTGAACTTCACATATAAAAATTGCACACACTATGCTAGTAAATGATGACAATTGACAGGGATGAATATGGTAAGCTTCACATTGCACGGCACAGTCTGTCGTGGGTAAGTTCTAGTGTAATATATGTTTTTATGCCTATCAAATGCTCGCATGAAATTCACTAGGATGTCTAGAAAGATTACTGATTATATATAGCACGTTTCACATAAATTCTTGAACCAAATGAGAGCGTGGTATATAATTATCCATTCACTAGTACACGGCAATGTACTGACCCTCGCTCTCCACAGGTACCCCGGACCAAGAAAAGCGTGCCACCTGACTCAAGGCGCCGCAATTTTGAAGCCTCGTCCGTGTGCCAAGGCATGTTTCAATCATTTTGAAGACTCCGCATTTCAGTCCAAAGAAAGATGGCTCGACTCCCCATGTTAGTAGGTGTTTGAAATATTTTGGTTATATAAAAGGGGATGTAATGTATGGAACGACTATCTCATCGGCGTTCATTTTGTAAGTCGAGTCAAGTTGTAAGCCTGCGCGGCAACTATTGTAACAGTCTTGTAAATGATGTTTATTATCAATGGGAAAAAAGTTCCATCTGTTTCAAAAGTGTTGTTCAATTGCTCTACGTACTCTATTAGATGTGTTTCGGATAACCTTATGACTATGTCTTGTGCGAGGGCAACTTAGGTTCGCACAGCATCATGCCCAGGTGACGACTATTGATTCTTCGGAATCGGAGCGTGACATTAAATCCTCTTCTAACTTGACCTAAATCTCAGAGTAATCTGGACCGTCGAAAACTATAACTTTAGATCTGAACCGTAGCCAAAGTGATCTAGCCCCGACCTGGCGGTATGTCATCGGTATGCTTAATGATCACAAAATTCGTACAATTTGTCAAAAATCTTGTGAGATAGTTTTCGGACATTTAAGTATGCCAATAGTATAATGACGATATGCCGCCATGCGGAGACTTTTGTTTTCTGGTTAGCTTTGACTCCTCTTTAGCTTCTCTGATTTGTCAAACGACACTCGCAGCTCCTCGTATGAACATGATCTATCCAACAATCTCTACCTTGCGATATGTTCTTCTAGCCACCTTACGAGACACTTGTGATACTTCGTGCTCCTTTAACTTTACGTACGACTTAGATATTTTTCCCACTAACATGGTTTTTAACTATAACCAAGAAACACTACTCCGCTTCAATCCTGGCCAATACTGAAACATGAATACTAATACGGTCTTGTACCAGAACTAAGAAACTGCCACGACCTTCTACCGAGATCGCGAACATTCCTCCAACCGAAGTACTTGAATGGAAGTCAAGGAGGTCTTGAACTTCTCCACTGAAATCGCCTTGGTTAGTATGTCAGTTCGGTTCACCTTAGTGTCAATATTCAAGAGACTGATCTCCTTACTGCAACATTTCAATATCTTGTGGTATTGCACATAGATATATTTCATTTGATTGTGATACACTGAATTCTTAGCGAGATGAGTCTTACTTTTAACTCTCATAAAATACAGGAACATGTACCTTCTTAAGCTCAATAACCATGCCCCTTAACTCAGAGCCTCGGATGCCTCGACTGCTACCATGCACTCTAATTTCGTAGTGGAAAGTGCCATGATATCCTGAAGTAGTCGGCTTCCAACTGGCCGGAGAATCTGCAAGTGTATATACATAATATGTAGTAGGACATCTCTTATCCAAATCACCAGCGTAATCAACATGCACCCATGCAACTAATTCTCTGACTTGTGGAACAACAAACTGAGATTATTTGAGCCTTTGAGATACCAAAGTATCCACTCCAGAACTTGCCAATGAAGCCTCCCTAGATTTGACATAAAACGGCTCACCAAAGTAACCACATACGGAAGGATGACTACACACCATGGCATACATCAACGAAACCACTACACTCACATACGGCACCAGTGACATCTTTTTCTTCTCCACCTCTGGATTTGGACATTGCTTGGAGAATAACTTGAAATAACTGATGATCAGGGTAATCACATACCTAAAATTCTGAATGCTGAAATACTCCAACACCTTCTTAATGTATTTCCTTTGGGATAGACATAGCTTACTTGCACTCTGTCTCGATGCATTTCCCTCCTAAGGATTGTATTTGCTCCACCTAAGTTCTTCATGTCAAAATATGCACTCAATTAAGCTTTGTTTGTCTTTATTTCCATTATGCTCTTGGATGCAATCAACATGTCGTCAACATACAAGATGAGGTATAACAATGACCCATTCTTTAGACTCCTTGAGTAGACGTAATTGACATACTCACATTTGGTAAATTGGTCTTTATCAGGAAAGAGTTGAAAAACTTGTATCACTACTGAGAGATTGCTTCAACCTATGTAGAGACCGCTTAAGCTCACACACGTAATTCTCCTTGTAGAGCTCCATAAATTCTTTAGGATGTCTCATGAAGATTTTCTCTTGTATCTTTCCGTATAGAAACGTCATCTTCATGTTCATTTGCTCCATCCCTATATCTGTGTAGTTACCAACGCCTACAACACTCGAATGGAAGCATGTTTGACTACATGTGAGAATACATGACCTCATCCCCCAAGACAAAGCTCATTTGTGATATGTGCCATTTGATCCATGCCATACCATGAATCCTTCGTCATTTTTGAATGACTTTCTCTTTTTTTGCGATGGCTTTAAGGATTCCCTCTTTCACAAGTAGAGCATTCACCCTTCTCTGTCACAATGAGAAGTTACATTTACCATTAAGTTTCTCCACCTCAAACTTTGTGATAATAACTTTGTAACTCGCCATCCAAAAATTTCTGAATTCTCCTTGGACCTTAATGAACCAACAATTTCAAAAAAATTCAATCTAGGAAGATAGTGAGTGGACCCGTGTCGTCATTGGTGCTAGCGTTAACCTAGATCCAAGAAGTTGAAATCAATTGTTCTGTAACACACGGAAGCGTGAATATGACAATACCCTTACTAATAGCAAGGAGGGAATAACAACGCACAAAACCGAACAATAACACAAAGTACACAAGGATTTATGCGGTTTGGTCAAGACGGACCTACTCCACGGGACAAAGGGAGAATCTTTATTGAATCGAACAAGAAAGTCTTACAAAAGTTACAACCGCACACCACAAAGTAATTGTGTCCTTAAGAGATCTCCATAAAGGCCTCTCCTTCGCTCTCTCTAAGTCTCCTTCAATGGCCTCTAGTAAACCCTAGAAACCCTACCTCTTAGCAATCTTGTAGCCTCAAGCAAGCAATCAACCAAAGAGAAAGAGACCGATTAGGGATATTAAATCCCTCTCTTAACTTGACCTAAGCCTCAGAGTAATGTGGACCATTGAAAACTGGAACTTTAGATCTGAACTAGCGAAATTAACCCAGCCCCGACCCAACGACATGCCGAACACGAGCCATATCCAAATTTGACCCAGCCCCGACCCAACGGTATGCCAGCATATGCCGCTAGTATGCTAATGATCACATAATTTGGACAATTTGTCCAAAATCTTTCTTGTCAGCTTTGGCACTTTTATGTATGACGGCGGTATGCCGCTAGGCTAATACTTAATGTTTTCTGGCCAAATTCGACTCTTCTTCTTGAGCTTCTCTGATTTGTCAGACGGTGCTTTGTTGGTATATTTAGTATAGGAATATGTTATATTTAGTATGGGAATATGTTATGTTTAGTATAGGAATATCCTGAGGACATATTTGGGATGCCAGAATATGCCACAGGATATTCCATTGGATATTTCATGATGTAAAGGCTATATAAAGCCTATGAGACTATCAATGAAATTATCTCATCAATCAATTACAACATGGTATCAGAGCCACATCTTCACAAACCCTAGCCACCACCAAACCCTAACCTTTCCCCTCCTCCATCTCTCTCCCCGCCACCAAAACCCTAACCCAAAGCAGCCCTCCCTTTCCCCCGCGGTCGCAGCAGTCCCCCCCCTTTCCGCACGGCTGCTACTGCGACTGCAGCTGCTGCGGCTGCTACTGCAGCGACTGCCGCTGCTGCCACGGTGGCACGAGCGCCGACCGCTCCCCCACGTGCGTGCTGCCCTACCCCCTTGCCACACAACGACGCCTTTGTTGTCATTGTTCGGATCATTCCGAAAGAGGACACCGATGCCTAGATCTGATGAAAACAGACATGTTCGGATCTAGGAACGGACGACGAAGACGAGCGTGAGTCGTGGAGCGGACGTGACGTAATCAGAGAGGAGGAGCATCATGGAGAAGATTATCAAGAAGCTGGATTCTGCAGAGGTCGCGACGTTGATGAAGTTGATGAAGATGTCGGCTGGTGAGAGCACGACATGAACGTCGTCGAAGTTGGAGCTTCCCTCCATCGATCTGAAGCTTGATGGACCAGCCACCTATTTGAGTTGGTCACGGCGGGTGAGAAGAACCCTCGCAGGAAAGAACCTGGAGGGGTTCCTGACGGGTGAGAAGATAGAGCCGGACGAGGGCTCGGCAGGACGTGACGAGTGGAAGTCCACTCATATGGTAATCTACATCTGGCTTCTCAACTACTTAGTCCAGTCTATTGTCGCCACAGTAGATGGCATTGAAATGGTGAAGGATGTGTGGGAGAAGTTGAGGAAGACCTATGATGGTGTGGGAAATAACTTACGGATCTTCCAGATAAAGGGGGAGATCGACGATACCGTACAGGAAGAAAAGACGGTACAGGAGTATGCCACGGAGTTAGAGCGTCTATGGTTGGATTATGATCACTCCTCAAAACGGGCGAGCTATGGGGACCTGAAGTGTAAGGAGAGACATGTGTGTCTGCAGGAGAGGACGATAAAATTCCTCAAAGGGCTGACTGCAGCATTCGGACAGAGGACGGCCTTACTTCTCATCCAACCAGAGATCCCTAGTCTTGAAGAGCCTATCTCGGCCATGATCCAGGAGGAGACATGCATCAGACAGAAGGAGGGGACAGGTGGTCCCTCCAAAGCAAAATCAGCACTAGCGGTTACCAGTTCGGGCGACACAGGGTCTAAGGGAGAACCCTGGCAGCACAATCGGCAGTGCTACAACTGCGGGGAGATGGGTCATCATCGGTATGCTTGTACCAAACTACCTAGGGAGGGAGACTCAGGTGGTGGACGTGGATAGTTCGGTGGACGAGAATATATTGGAGGACGTAGTCGTGGTCGAGGGGGTCGACGAGGCAGCCGAGGAGGTTATCGGGCAAATATGTTGGTAGCAGAAGGGAATGGAGGAGCTGTTAGAACTTTTACTGAGGAGGATCAGGCACTGTTGGACCTGCTGGAGAGGAAGCAGAGAGCGTCAACCGAAGGAGACAGGAGGAGTGGAACAGAGAAGGCATCCACCTCATTCTTCATTGGGGGCAACGCCGCTATGTATGCCCAAACATCAGAAGGTACTGACGAGTCACTTGCACTTGCATCTCTGTCTTCCCTTAAAACGTCAGATTGGATTATCGACTCGGGAGCATCTCGGCATGTGACGGAAAATGCTAGTGAGTTTTCTTCTTACACTCACCTAGCATCAGTAGACAGCATTCAGACAGCAGATGGCACTTTCCAGCCAGTGGTCGGTAAGGGTACTGTTAATTGTACAGGTTCAGTAAGATTATTCAATGTTTTACATGCTCCATCCTTTCCAGTCAGTCTCTTGTCTATTAGTTTTATAATTCTCCAACTTAAATGCATTGTTTCTTTTGATATTCCTAAGGTGATCTTCCAGGAGAAAGGGACGGGACGAAGACTTGGGACTGGCACTTGGCATGAAGGACTGTGGTACCTAGATCGAGGACTAGACTCAGCACTGGTATCTATGGCAGAGAAGGCTGGAATGGGAGGACTGCAACAGAGGACTGAGGAGACTTTGATACTTCATCATAGGAGGATGGGACATTCTTTCTTTGATACTTTAAGTTATATCCAGAGATTTATGCAAAAACAGATAAAAAGAAATTAGTATGTGATGCATGCGAGTTAGGAAAACTTACTAGAAGCTCATATGTTGGTACGGGTCATAGGAGCTCTATTGCTTTTGAGGTAGTACATTCCGATGTTTGGGGTCCATGCACTATTAACACTATGAATGGGTATAAGTATTTTGTTTCCTTTATTGATTGTGTCTCTCGTGTCACCTGGCTGTATTTAATGAAAAATAAGAGTGATGTACCTGCTTGTTTTCGGGATTTTTATAAGCATGTCCAAACTCAGTACAACGCAGTTGTGAAGATATTGAGGTCTGACAATGGAACGGAGTATACCAACAGGACGCTTGCAGAATACTTGTCAGCACACGGGATCCAGCATCAGACTACTTGTGCATACACACCAGCACAAAATAGAGTAGCAGAAAGGAAGAACCGACACCTTATGGAGGCCGCAAGAAGTATGATGATCGACATGAATGTCCCACAAAGTCTGTGGGGGCATGCAGTGTTAACAGCAGCTCAACTCATCAACAATATGACTTCGAAAGTCCTGGGATGTAAGTCCCCATGTGAAGTATTACAAGGCAATAATAGTGGAATACTTCCCCTGAAGGTGTTCGGATGTGTGTGTTTTGTGAAAGACAACATACCATCAGTTGGGAAACTTGACCCCAGAGGGGTCAAGTGCATCTTCGTGGGCTACTCAGCAACTCAGAAGGGGTATGTATGCTAGAGTCCAGTCGAGAAGAAGAAGTTTGTCAGTATGGATGTCCAGTTCCGGAAGCATGAGCCATACTACCGCAAGGAGGGAATTTCACACAACACACCTAATACTACCAGTATAAGGCGAGAGGGGGAGATGGAGAACCTGGTGGTGACTGATTTGGAAGTTTGGCATGGAGGCACGGTTGAGAAGGAACATGAAGGTGAAGCAAAACAGGAGAAGGAGATTAGAAGTGTTAGGCCTACGGCTCAGGGAGAGTTACTTACCTACAGCAGGAGGGAGAAGCAAACTGTAGGACCAGTACCTACAGTGCCAGTGCCAAGTCCCTTGCCAACGTTCGTCCCAACTCCTGAGACACCTACACCACCATCCCCTTCAGGTGATATCATTCCTCCTACTCCTCCCACACCACTATTTGTACGAAGGACCACTCGCAGCAATGCGAAAAATCCTCCGGACAGATATGGTTGGGATCTTGCTCAGATTGTTTCTTATGACCATATCTCTTCTTCTCATGGAGCATTTATAGCATCTTTGGATAGTATTACTGTACCTAACAATTGGCAAGTTGCCAAGAACGATCCAAAGTGGAAAGCGGCAATGCATGAGCAGTTAGGAGCCCTTGAGAAGAATTACACTTGGGAGCTGGTGAGACTGCCGGAGGGGAAGAGAGCAGTCGGATGCAAGTGGGTCTTTACCGTGAAGCAGAACCCAGATGGACAGATTGAGCGCTACAAAGCTCGACTAGTGGCGAAAGGATACAGTCAGACATACGGCATCGACTACGATGAGACCTTTGCACCAGTTGTAAAGATGAGCATTGTCAGGACCCTGATCTCTTTGGCAACGAATGGTGGATGGAAGCTACACCAACTGGACGTGAAGAATGCATTTCTTCACGGAGATCTAGTGGAGGAGGTTTACATGAAGATACCACCAGGATTTGGCACAAATCAGACAACAGGCAAGGTCTGCAGACTGAAGAAGTCCCTCTATGGACTGAAGCAGTCTCCTCGAGCGTGGTTTAACAGATTCAGGAAAGCAATGATAGGGATGGAATATTAGCAGATCAATGCTGATCACACTGTATTCTTCAGAAGGAGTGGAGGCCACATCACCATACTTGCGGTGTATGTTGACGACATGATTATCACGGGAGATGATGAGCAGGAAATCGCTCGACTCGGAAAGTTTGGCAAGGAATTTGAGGTGAAGGACATTGGTCTTCTTCACTACTTCCTTGGGATTGAGATTACTCGAGACGCAGAGGGGATTGTTCTCTCTCAGAGGAAGTATGCACTGGACCTTCTCATAGAGACATGGATATTGGGATGCAAACTTGTAGCGACGCCAATCGATCAGAGGTTCAAGCTGAACGCTGAGGCTGCAGAACCAGTTGACCGGGACAGAAACCAGAGACTGGTGGGCAAGCTGATCTATTTGAGCCACACACATCCAGATATATGCTTTGCAGTTAGTATGGTGAGCCGCTACATGCATGACCCACGGAAGGGTCATATGGACGCAGTATACCAGATTCTGAGATACTTGAAGGGTGTCCCCGGGAAGGGACTGATGTTCAGAAAGAATAATCACATGGACATCGAGGGCTACTACGATTCTAACTGAGCTAGTTGTGCTGATGACAGGAGGTCTACCTCAGGATACTGCATATTTTTAGGAGGCAACTTGGTCTCTTGGAGGAGTAAGAAGCAGTCAGTGGTAGCCAAATCGACAGCTGAAGCGGAGTACAGAGCTATGGCCTTGGGAGTTGCAGAGCTGCTTTGGTTGAAGAATATGCTGGTGGAGCTGAAGCTGGATCAAGGAGCCAAGATGAAGCTGTGGTGTGACAATCAGTCAGCTATTAGTATTGTCAACAATCCAGTACAGCATGACAGGACCAAACACATCGAGATTGATAGGTTCTTCATCAAGGAGAAGTTGGTTAGTGGATGGAGCTAGTCCACGTTCCAACCAAACATCAGGTAGCAGACGGACTGACCAAGGGACTTAGCTCTGTGAGCATGATTAGAGGATGTGACAAGATGGGCTTGGTGAATATCTTTCACCCATCTTGAGGGGGAGTGTTGGTATATATAGTATAGGAATATGTTATATTTAGTATGAGAATATGTTGTGTTTAGTATGGAAATATCCTGAGGACATATTTGGGATACCAGAATATGCCACAGGATATTCCATAATGTAAAGGCTATATAAAGCCTATGAGACTATCAATGAAATCATCTCATCAATCAATTACAACACGCTCGCAGCTCCCCAAATGAACACTAGCCATATCCAACAAATATATGGCATTGTTGGCATAGTTTTAAACTTTCTCCTCAACAGATGGGAAAGTGAATCATTAAACAACCAGGTACAATTATGCACTTGACAGACATTCTCACAATCAATTCTAACACAAATATCATCTCAACATGGAAAATTAACTGAAAAGTAAATAACATGAAAAGACTAAGATCTAGGACTACTTATTTTTATACCTTCAAAATTTCTGAACTGTTTCTCTCTATATTGAAGTTGGTATCTCCTGTCAATAGTGTTCCATTTCTGACTTTGGTGTTTGTCGACGAATTACTTCTCCCAGATTCTTTGATGGAAGCCAGAACATTGAAAGTTTTCAACGGGAACTTTTTTGATGAGCAAAACGCAGCCGAGATTATGTTGGGGTGCTTTCTTACTATATTCTTCGGGTGTGCAGGAGAAGCCATTCCCGAACTCTGTGCTGATGATGGTGCACTAATGCATTGCTCGAAAATACTTCTGTACAGAGACAGGACATGTTGCTCACGATCTGCTATCTCTTCTTCAAGTAACTCAATTTCTGAAATAAGTTCCTTTGTCTGAAATGAACCAAAATCGTAAATGTTATTCATGGATAAAAAACGCCTTGAGGAGAGAAACACAACTTTAAATTCCGCCAATTGTGACTTCCCAAACATCTGTGCCAGAAACCAACTACATATAGTATAATCTAGTTGAAAATGGAAACATCACAAATAAATTTCTCCAGCAAGAGGAAGACAGAAGAAAATTAATATTACGGTGTATAAAATTAGTATATAGAATTTGTTAGTGTAGCGTAGGTATGTTACTCTAAATAACAAACATTGAGATTCAAAGATTTTAATATTTAGTTTTCTTCTAAAGATCAATTAGCAAAACACGGTAAAGGACGTCTAAGTGCCACGAAACTCCCGCTTACGCAGGGTCTAGATAGGGTCAAGATGTACGTAGCCTTACCTCCATATATATGGAGAGGCTGTTTCTATGGATCGAACTTGCATCCTCCATGATACAAACAACAAGCCTTACCGTCACACCAAATGACGCCCTCAATTAACAAGATACAGGTGCTGAAAAAATTTAACTATAGTAACAACTTTTTCTGGCGTAATGGTGTGATTACTGGTTCACCTAATTGTTAAATGTTGAATGGTGATTTGTGAAAAACACCAATTGATGGATAGTTTCTTTAGGCTCCATGGCCAACAAACTATGTATAGTAAGGCTTACAAGATGGGTTGCTCACCTTATCCAGTGTGGAACGAGAAGAGGAGCACAAAAGGACAATACGCTTTATAAGTAAATAGAAATAAACCAATAGTAGGATATTCTTTAACACCTCCCCTCAAAGTCATGAGGTTGATCAACAAGAGTTTGTCCAGAAAAAAAAGGAGTATCACTGTACAACGTGAATCTTGGTGTAAAGATCATAGATCTGTATTTGCAATGTAACAAATGAAAGAGAGATTGCAACAAAAAGAGAATGATGGAAGACAATTTGATAGTCAATCCAAATGTGTTTCCTACGCTCCTTAAGTACATGATTGTTGGCAATCTGGATGCTGCTTATATTCTCGTAGTGTAAAAGAGTGGCACTGAAGAGAGAAATGTCCATGCCAGCAAGGAGTACCAAAACTAAGTGATATCAGTAGTACTATAAGCCACAGCATGATATACTCAGCCTTGGTGCAAGAGCGAGATATGATATCTTGTTTATTTGGTTTCCAAGAAACAAAGAGTCACCAAGGTAAACATAGAATCCATTGGTAGATCGTCGACCAGTGACATCACCAACCCAATCAACATCATAATAAGTGCAAAGTTGTAGCTATGAAGATGGAAATGGTGATGGTATTCCATAGATAGCACAAAATTCGAAGAAGAGCAACATAGTATATAGTGTGAGGAGCCAAGACAAACAAATTAACAACATGAACTTCAGTGGCACATAGGCTCACAACTCTATTTTCCAAAGGATTCGCGGCACTAAGCTCACACAATACAAGGATATACAATTTTCGTTAGCAAACTCTTCTTGGTAGAACCATCTTGAATTTGAGGGAGATAGTGCTATTGTATAGTTTCTATCTTAATGTTCTTCAGTTTCTCTTTAGTCCCATATATATCGTTTAGGGTACAGTAAGTAGCCTACCATCTAACTCTTACTAATGAAAAGTATCCCAACATTATCACAATTTATGTTGCACGGACACAGAAAATGGTGTTCATGTGCGGATCCTTGCTTATCCGTATTTGTGCAACATAGGTAACTATATTATACCTATCTGAAAATGCTTGTATCCCTGTATTACACAAATATGGATATGGATAGGAAACACTATGGTACAGGGATACATATAAGGATAAGCAAGGATCTTCTTTGAATTCAAGTAACAGATTTAATGCTCCCATTGTGTTATTATGTATAATCCAAAATTGTTGGCGATAAAAATATACTAAAGCCAATCTTACCTGAGTAGCCAAATGCCTGTGCCCAGGAGATAAAGTGCTAGAAGCTCGACCTACAGCCCTCTCAAGCATTACCCGCACAGATTTCTCTTGATGCAGATGCATCTGAAGTTGTTTGATCTGTAGACAGTTCAACAGGAATATCAGGAGGAACATTGAAAACTAACTTGACAATCATGTTTAATTTAAGGGGGAAGTTTGCATTGAAGTGGAATAGTTGATGCCCCACACACATGTAGATGCAAAGATCTTATATAAGAATAAACATACAACACCACAATAACTATACACAAACTTTTACGTAGGTATATGTGTCTGCTAGTTAGTTTGTAGGATTGTAACTTACTAGTCTGCATGAGTGTGACAAGATATGAACATCTGCAGAATTTTGTACAAGTTGCATGGAAGTTCTTTAAGGGTTGCATGCTCAAAATTGTAGTAGTAACTGTAAGCTCTCACAAACAGGAGTCTCCAAAACCTTTGGCATATGGAAGCCGAGATTTATAGTATTAGCCATGGCAAAGAGAGGATAACTATGGGAAAAGGCGGAGGTGGGAGAGCTGGGTCTTCACTGTGAAATCATTGATCTGAATTTAGGTTATAGCAAAGTCCGGACCATTTTTGCTAGTTCTCACATGTGATGGAATTGGTAGAAGCTCTTAACTGGCTGACATGGATCTACACATGTTACAACCTCGAGGATACAAACTGGAATCGAGTAATATTATACTGGTATCACAAAATTGAATGTTGTAATGTGACTTGGGTTCAACGAGGAGAGCGACGAGCACTGTCCGGTGATCGGAGAAGCTTGGGAGGAGTCCAAGACAACAAGCGGGGCTCAAAATTGGAGCCAAATCAGCAGTGTACAATCGAACAGAATTCTGGTTCCAGAAATTCCGGCAGCTAGTGAGCACAATTTCGCACTTGACCAGAATTCTGTTTCTGGCGGGTGTTGTTAACGGGCCTGATTCGTTCAGTTGTTTTGATGGTTCGAATTGCTCCAAACTTTGAGATGTTAATGAGAGCTATATTTGGGTTTTTCTAACCTAATATTGGTGGCTTTTGCTAAGGAAAAACTATGATGAATAGAGAGGAAGAAAGAAAGAGTTCTCGTTGGAGATCTCATAAGGAAGAGTTCGTAGGATCCGGTAAAACTTGTATGAATTCTTGTAAGGCTCTCTCAATTATTCAATAAAAATAGTCTCCCCTTGTCTTGTGGACATAGGCCAAACCTATTGGTTGAACAACGTTAGATTTGTGTGTTCGTAGGTTGCTATTGTGTTTGATTAATTCTTTGTTTACTCATCTAAAGAGGAACTCTCATTTTCGCGTTTAGAATTGGTATGAGAGCTTCAGGGAAACACAGGTTCTTCAAAAAAATTCGATTAGGTTAAAGGTAGGTGATGATATTGATCCGCTCCTATTCTTAGTTCATCGTTCCGAAGTTACTAGTTTGTAAAGATCCGAGGAAGATTTCTCTACTTTGGGATTAAGGATGACGAGTAACAAAGTAAATAGCACCAAGTTCGAGGTAGAGAGTTTAATGGTAAGAGAAACTTCTCGATGTGGCAGAGAATGGTTAAAGCAATTCTCATTAAAGAGGGATTATATAAGGCTATTGTCGGTAAGGATAAGAAATTTGTCAACATGAAAGATGATGCATGGGTCGACATGAATCAGAAGGCACATTGCACGTTAGAGCTTTGTATCGCAGACCGATGTAAAACATTATGATAGAAACTTCTGCGACAAGTTTATGGTTGAAGATAGAAAGCTTGTATATAACAAAGTCCTTGTTAAACAAGTTGTATCTAAAGAAGTAACTCTACAATTTACATATGAAAGAATGTATCCAAATTCTATACCATCTGAACAGCTTCAATAAGATGGTCAATGATTTTCTGTATCTTGAAATAAAGTTAGAAGCGGAGGACCAAGCTCTTTTTCTCCTATCTTCGTTCAACGTCATATGATTATTTTGGCAACAACAATCCTTTATGAAAAGGAGACTCTTCGAGATGAAAGATGTTACATACGCATCTCAACAACGAGATCATGAAGAAGCCGAATCCTTCGAAAGAGCAATCATGGTTGATCACCAGCTAGAAGGGAATGTCGAAGAATAAAGATGGAGGCAAGAGTAGCTGGTGAAATCCAAAACATCGGAGAAGGATGGAGATGAATGCTATTTTGTAAGTAGGCAGATCACAGAAGAAACAATGTCCAATTATAAGAAGTGGTTAGAAAAGAAGGGTAAAGTGTTAGCTCAAGCAAACAGGGTCAAGCCAATGTTGCAACGAAAGCTGAGGAGTTTCCATGTAGTATACTTGTAGTACATACATGGAAGGATGTCTTCATAGGAGTTTGGATACGTGACTTTGGAGGTTCATATCTTAGTGTCAACACACAGAGTAGTTCAACATTTATAAGAAGTACTGTGGTGGCATCGTCCTCATGGGAAACAGTACGACATGTAAACTATTAGCGTAGGTAAGATAAATGCTCATAGGCATGATTGTGAGGTGCGAAAACTCGTAAGCATGAGACACTTTCCCACAATTTAGGAAGAATCTAATTTCTCTAAGAGTGTTGGATGGGATATTATGCAAGTTCGTTAGCCATGATGGAGTTTTAAAAATGGTTAAGGATAACCTGGTGGCCTTAAAAGTCAATGACTGTCGTCGACCTTGTATCAGATAGACAAGAGCACAACAACTGGTAGTGCAACCATCGTCATATAGAAACATATGGAGGATAGTGCAAAGTTATGACGTGTCATGGCCACATGAATGAGAAGGGTCTTCATGAGTTGCACATAAAGGAGTTGCTAAAAGGATTAAAAGAGAATCTAAAATTTTGCAAGTATTGCACCATCAAAAAGCAACATAAAATTGACTTCAAGCAAGTCATGCACAAGACAAAAGGGCTTCTCGACTACATACACTTAAACATGTGGGGCTATTACTGTTTCGATCAAAAGGAGGTGTCCAATAGTACGCAACTTTTATTGACGACTTCACACCAAGGTTATTTGTCTGTTTCATCAAAAACAAGAATTTGTTTTTTTGGATAGACAATGGAGGAGAGTATACCTTGATGGAGTTTCAAGATTATTGTAAGGAACAAGGTATTTAGATACAATTGATAGTTCTAGGATGTCTATAGCGACCGGGATAGCGGATCGCATGGACATGACACTATTAGAGAGAGTCACGAGTATGCGGTTACAGGCATACCTTAAAAGGACTTCTTGGCAGAGACAATAAGTCATGTGCTATTTGGTTAACGGATCACCATCTACAGTCATAGATCTTCAAATTTTGAAGATTTATGAGGAGAAGCCAGTCTATTGATTCTCTAGAATGTTTGGGTATCTTACCTATTCACTCGTGAATCAGAATGATAAGACCAAGTGCAGTTAAAGTTGAAGCAATGCATTTTCTTAGGACTCAAACATGGAGCCAAAAGGTTTAAATTATAAGATCCAGAAAGTAGAAGGGTGTTCACTAGCCGAGATACGATCTTTGATGAGGTTTCAATGTTGAAAGATGTAGGGAAAAAAATCTAAGGAGGCGAGTGGCGTATTAGGTGATAATGATTCGATTGAGGTGGAGGTTTCTGACCCTTAAAAAGATACGATTACTGAAGCACCATTATGGCCTAGTAATGTAGAGGTGGACGAGTAGGTTACAGAGGTAGATAAGAACTGTTGAGAGTATTAATGGGCTTTTAGTCCCACATCGGGTAGAATAATAGGGAGAGGGGTTAGCCTCTCCTATATAAGTGTAGCTTCACCTCAATAATAAACAAGTCAAATATTCTATTAAATTCTATTTGGTATCAGAGCCACCACCTCTTTCTCCACCAAACCCTAGCCGTCATCCCTCTCCACAAAACCCTAACCCTAACCCACAAAACCCTAGCCGCCACCCCCAACCCCTTCCCACCTTCTCCGCCCCCACCGCCCTGCCTTCGCCCGCCTCCCCTCCTTCTCCGCCAGCACCGCCCCCCCCCCCCCCCCGTCGCCCAACCCCCTCTTCTTTCACATCGGCCTCCACCCCTCCACCGGCCCTTCTCCTCCTTCTCGTCCGGCCATGCGACCTCCAGTCGCAACCCGGCATGGGACATGAGAAGCGGCTCTCAGAGACGTCGCTACCGCTGAAGGAGGAACAGTAGAAGTGGAGAGGACGATGACCAAAGGTGCAGACGGTCTCGATCTATATTGTTGATGGAAGAGGAGAAGACAAAGATGATGGAGACGATCTACGGCAAGCTGACGGCCAAAGAGATGAAGGCTTTAGTGGACGCTCTTTCTCCAGGAGGATGACCGAGACTAGTTTCCGTCATGCACACACAGATGTGGATCCTTCACCATACAAAATGGCGAAGTTGGAAAAACTGGAAGTAAAGTTGGAGGATACTTCCAATTATTTGAAGTGGTCGTGTCAGGCGATGCAGACTCTGAAGGCAAGAGGCTTGGTGGGCTATGTGAATGGCCAAACCAAGGCACCTGAAGATCACTCCTTACGGGAGTTTGCTGTGTGGAAGATCGTCAACAATGTTGTAGCAGGATGGTTGACAGCCTCCTTGACCGACCAAGTGTCGAGCAACGTGGAGGCAATGGAGGGAGCCGGTGATATTTGGATGACGCTGAAGGACATGTACTCGGGGACGGACAATCCTATGAGAGTCTTCCAACTGCAGGATGAACTTGATAAGGTGGTCCAAGAAGATCACACCATCTCCGAGTATGCGGCTGTGCTGAAGAAGTATTGGTCAGATCTCGACCACTATGATCCCATTGGTGTGGAAGATGAGCAAGTGGAACCAGCATTTGTGAAGCATTACCAGAAGTTCATGGAGCATATCTCGCGACAGAGGATGATGAAGTTCCTGAAGGGGCTCAACCCAGCATTCGAGCAAAGGAGGAATGTGCTACTCGTACAACCCGGACTGCCATCACTAGAGGAGTCCGTTGCTGCTATGGCATAAGAAGAAGCACGGTTGAAGCTGATGCCCAACACCACTAACACTCCGGGAGAAATCAGCTCTAACAGTTTTTAACCCAAACCCTTCAGGAGGGGGAGGGTGTTACAACTGTGGAGACCCAGGATACTTCATCAGATTCTGTACGAAGCTGATGATAGGCCAGTCCAGCGGTCGTGGACGCGGCCGTGGAGGACGTCGAGGTGGCAGAGGAGGCTATGTCGGTGGCAGAGGACATTATTCTGGAGGGCACAAGGCAAACCTGGCAGAAGGGAGAGGTAAAAATCAGTCATCCGATGTGACCCCTAGTGAGAGGGAGATGCTGGAAATATGGAGGAACATGAAGCTTGGAACCAGCGACAGTCGCACCAACACTGCTGGGATGTCGACTCCAACCACCTCCAGGGGTAACATCACATACTATGCCAGTACAAGCACAGGTATACCTGCTCATGTCCTTGCATATACCCACAAACCAGGAAGTGTAAATTGGATAATTGACTCCGGGGCATCCTGCCATGTTACGGGTGCCCGTGATGAGTTCCAAAATTACACTCACCTGATGACACCTGAAAGCATTCAGACTGCTGATGGTACTGCTAGACCTATTATAGGTAAAGGGACAGTTGAATGCATTCCTTCGATGTGTCTTACTGATGTCTTGCATGCTCCATCCTTTCCTGTTAATCTATTGTCCATAAGTGTCATTGTTCTTCAACTTAATTGTGTTGTTTTCTTTGACATTCCGACGGTTATTTTTTAGGAGAAGGGAACGGGAAGACAGTTGGGGACTGGCACTTGGCATAAAGGGCTATGGTACCTGGACAGGGGTGGGCTGGATACAGCACTGGCAGCACTGGTAGATGAAGCACAACCAGAGGAGCCGCGAAGTACCGTAGAAGAAGAATTATTATTCCAACATCAGCGCATGGGACACTTTTTATTTAGTCTACTTAGTCGAATGTTTCTATCTATGTATCAAAAAGCTAATAAGTAAAAGTTGGTTTGTGATGCTTGTGAACTTGAAAAACATACCAGAAGCTCTTATGTTAGTTCTGAAAATAGAAGTTTAGCTGCTTTTGATATGATACACTCTGATGTGTGGGGACCTTGTCCTACAACTACTGTTAATGGTTTTAAGTGGTTTGTCACCTTTATTAACTGTCATACTCGTGTCACTTTGGTATACCTAATGAAGAGTAAGAGTGATGTCTTTGCATTCTTTTAAGACTTCCATCGCAGGATTTCAACATAGTACGGTGCCAAAGTGAAGATTTTGAGGTCTGACAATGGGACAGAATACACCAACAAAGCCATTGAGGAGTACTTATCAGCCAATGGGATATAACATCAGACTTCATGTGCTTATACACCAGCACAAAATGGCGTGACGGAACGGAAGAACAGACACCTGTTGGAAGTGGCAAGGTCGATGATGTTTGCTATGAATGTTCCGAAACACTTGTGGGGACATGCCGTGTTGACTGTTGTATACCTTATCAACAGGATGTCCTCTCAGATGTTAGGATGGAAGACACCGTTTGAGATGCTTACAGGTGAGAACAAGTACATTGTTCCCCCAAAAGTATTTGGTTGTGTATGCTTTGTGAAGGATAATAGACCTGTAGTAGGAAAATTGGACCCTCGGGCAGTGAAGTATGTCTTCGTTGGCTACTCAGGGACTCAGAAGGGATATTCTTGCTAGAGTCCAGTGGAGCGAAAACTCTTTGTGAGCATAGATGTTACATTCAGAGAGATGGAACCATACTATCACAATGGTTCAAGTGAAGGCTCCGCATTTGGTGACACTCCTAACACAGGAGGTGTTAGGAGTGAGGGGGAGATAGTCCCAAACGTGGTTGTTGGGTCAGTTCCATGCCCAATGATGGAAGTTAGTCCAAGAAAAGCAGGGGGAGATAGAGAGATTGAGGAAAGTGATGATGATGCATATAATCAGGAGGAAGGAAGTGATGCTCCAGTACAGGGGGAGACTACATAACAGGGGGAGGAACGAACTACAGAGCTCCAAAGTCTACAGAAGAAGAAATCAGCAGTCCACTAATGTACCTATTGCCCCCTACTGTGCCAACTGTGCCATGTCCCTCGCTTAACCCTGCCCTAACTCCTGAAGATGCACCTTCCGCACCGGATCCCTCTGATTCGGATGCGGATCCCTCTGATTCGGATGGTATGATCTCTCCTCCACTATCTCATATTCCCTTAAGATCTTCTCGTAGTAATGCAGAAAAATCTCCTATTCGTTATGGTTATGAACATAATATTGCTCATTTTCTATCATACTCTAATCTATCCCCTACTTATGGAGCATTCATTGCATCGTTAGACACCACCTCTTTGCCTAAGTGTTGGCAGGAAGCGAAGGAAGATCCAAGGTGAAAAACTGCAATGTTGGAGGAACTTGGGGCACTGGAAAGAAATGGGACATGGGAACTTGTTCCATTACCTGAAGGAAAAAATGACAGTCGGGTGCAAATGGGTCTTCACAGTGAAGGAGATGCCAAAAGGAAAGGTGGAGCGATACAAGACAAGATTGGTTGCAAAAGGATTCACTCAGTCCTATAGCATCGACTATGATGAGACGTTTGCTCCTATAGCGAAGATGAGCACTGTAAGAACCCTGGTCTCTCTTGCAACCAACCATAGGTGGCAACTTAATCAATTAGATGTGAAGAATGTCTTTTTTCATGGAGATCTACAGGAGGAAGTATACATGGAGACTTCCCGTAGATTTTGCACGAGGCAGTCAGCAAGAAAAGTGTGCAAGCTAAAGAAATCACTGTATGGACTCAAGCAATCTCCTCGGACATGGTTTGAAAGATTCAGAAAAGCTATCACGGGCATGGGGTACAGCCAGACTAATGCAGGTCACACAGTCTTCTTCCGACATACGAGAGGCCACGTTACAATACTTGCGGTATACGTGAATGATATAGTGATCACAGGTGATGAGGAAGAGGAGATTACCCAGCTGAAGAAGAAACTTGCCAAAGAATTTGAAGTAAAGGACTTGGGAATGATGAGGTATTTTCTTGGGATCGAGGTAGCTCGAGAAAAGATGGGATCGTCCTCTCTCAGAGGAAGTATGTACTAGACTTGCTCACAGAAACTGGTATGCTGGGACGTCGTCCGGCAGTCACTCCGATTGACCAGAAAGATAAATTGGGAGCAGAGACAGGAGAGCCGGTTGATTGTAAAAGATATCAGAGACTTGTAGGTAGATTAATTTATCTGGATCACATTCGCCCTGATATCTCATTTGTTGTGAGTATAGTGAGTCATTATATGCACGATCCAAGGAAGGGCCACATGGATACAGTTTTTCATATTTTGAGATATCTAAAGGAGACTCCTGGAAGAGGGATATGGTTCAAGAACAATGGACACTTAGTATTGAAGGATACTGTGATGCAGATTGGACAAGTTGCATAGATGACAGAAGGTCTACCTCAGGGTATTGTGTATTTGTGGGGGGTAACATAGTCTCATGGAGAAGCAAGAAACAGTCTGTGGTAGCTCGATCAACCGCTGAAGCAGAATATAGAGCTATGGCTCTAGAAGTATCAGAATTGTTGTAGGTAAAAGCATTAATGACAGAATTGAAGTTGGACCAAGGAACACCATTGCGTCTTCTGAGTGATAGCCAAGCAGCACTGAGTATAGCTAACAATCCAGTTCAGCATGACAGAACGAAGCACATCGAGATCGATTGGTTTTTCATCAAGGAAAAGCTGGAGAAAGGAATACTAAAGCTCGATCATGTTCGCTCAGAAGAACAAATTGCAGATTGTCTTACTAAGGGGCTTAATTCATTAAGTCTCGCTAAGCTATGTAACAAGATGGGGATGATTGATATCTATCACCCATTTTGAGGGGGAGTGTTGAGAGTATTAATGGGCTTTTAGTCCCACATCGGGTAAAATAATAGGGAAAGGGGTTAGCCTCTCCTATATAAGTGTAGCTTCACCTCAATAATAAATAAGTCAAATATTCTACTAAATTCTATTAGAACCAACCCTAGCAGGATCATGAGGAATTCAAGGTGTACATATAATGCACCGGTCAGATATGATTTTGAAGATATGTTGTGTCTGCTCTCGTCGTAAAAATTGAAGATCGATGTGATTATGAGGCTATTGGGCAAGAAGATAGAGAGAGATGGATTGTGACTAAGACAAAAAATATGGAATCACTTCGAAAAAATAGTACGTGGAACTTCGTCAAGCTACCTAAAAGGAAAAGGGTTATTGGTTGCAAGTGGGTATTCAGAAAGAAGGATAATGGTTAAAATAATGCAAGATTAGTTGCAAAGGGTTATGTTTAGAAGAATGGGATCAACTACAATGAGATTTTCTCACCTGTGGGAAACCATACATCTATTTGAGTTTTATCGTCAGCATATATGAGATGAGTGACCGGAGGCCCAACCATCCTGAACAACGGAACAATCCTCCCTCGATGTACTGCTATGTCCATCAAACAGGAGAAGTACTCCATAACAAGAGTGAATAGGTAAGGAAACAAGGGGTCGCCTTACCGGAGTCCACGGTTGTTGCGGAAGTACCCATACGGGGAACCCTGAATGAGGACAGAAAAGGTGGGGGCCGTGGTACACTCCTGAATCCTCGCAACCCAACGATCATCGAATCCCATGACAGTCATCAAGTGGCACAGGAAGTCCCTATTAACCATATCGTAGGCCTTCCTCAGGTCCAGCTTCATGCATGCCTTCTCCCCTCCTAGTTTATTGAAGCCCCTCACCATCTCATGCGCAAGAAGACTGTGCTCAGCAATCGATCTCCCCTTGATGAAGGTTGCCTGGTTTGGAAAGACTAAGTCCTGCATGATCCCCTCCATACGCCGGCACATAAGGTGTGTAATTATTTTGTAAAGACAATTACAGCATGCTATAGGCCTAAAGTCCGCCAACGAAGTCGCACCCTCTTTCTTTGGCACAAGAGTCAGGAAGGTATGATTCAGCTCCTTCAGCAGCTTCCCCTTTGTGAAGAACTCCTGGACTGCCTCGAGAACTGGGAACTTCAGAAATTTGTGCCACTTTGCGTTTGTAGAACCCACTAGTAAATCCGTCCGGTCCTGGCGCTTTGTTGGGATCTACCTTCTTAATTATAGCCTCCACCTCCTCCATAGTAACCGGGGCAAGAAGTAGACTATTCCCATAGAGGGTCACCAACTTCTTCGTAACTACATCTGGGAACGCAGACAGATAATCAGTCTGAAAATATAACTCAGAGTAATACCTGAGTGCCTCTCCTTGGATCTTTGATGGCTCCCCCACCAGCTTTCCCTCTGCATCAAGCAGCTGAGAGATTTTGTTTCTGTATTGCCTGGTCCGGATGACGTCATAGAAGAACTTGAAGCAACGGTCCCCATCCTTGAGCCAGGAGCATTTAGCGCGCTGAGCCGCACTAATCTCCTACTGCAGGCGAAGAACGTTGACTTCCCCGATCAGCTCCTTCTCTCTAGCCGCAAGGTCCCCGTTAAGCATGTCGGACTGCATGGAGTGCTGAATGTCTCTGAGCTGCTCCTCCTTATCTTCTAGAGAGGTCTTGGGTAATCTATTCACCCAACTTCGGATAGCCTTCTTCGTATGTTTCAGCAGGTGCACCATACGGAACTGAGCCATACCTTCCTGGTGACAAGAAAGACCCTCAGTAACAGCCTCCGAGTAACCCTCTGAAAGAAACCAACTGTTGTTGTACCGAAAGGGACGCGACCTCCTAGTAGGCCAATCCGTGAAGCCAACCCTGATGGGAGAGTGATCGCTCGTCCCAGCAGCCAAACATTCCGCAAAAGAGTTAGGGAAGCGGCAGAACCACTCCCCGTTTCCCAAGGCTTTGTCCAACTGGCAAGCAACCCTGTTCCTAGTAGCTTTGTTATGCCACGTCCAGATATGCCCCGAGCGCGACAATCCCTGGAACCCCGTCTGGAGAAGACATCTCTGGAAGTCATATAAGATCGGATCTGGAACTGGTCTGTCACCCACCTTCTCCCCTCTGTGGAGAAGGGCATTGAAGTTGCCCATCAAGAGAAGTGGAAGATACAGGGAGTCGGCAGCGGCAGCTACTCTGGAAATGTCACTCCATAGGGTCTCCCGTCGCCGCCTGTCGTTGTGGCCGTACATCGCTCCCAGTAAGAACTGAAAACTACCCTTATTTGTGAAGGATATAGCAATCAGCTGCTCTGACATCAGGAGCAAATCCCCTCCCCAACTCTTGGAGTTCCATCTGACCCAGATCATAGCCATGTCACAAAGTGCTAGGTTGTGGAGCTGAACCCAATGAGAGGGGGTCCGACAGGCAAGAGTCTTTTACCCTTTAATCTTGGTCTCCAGCAGAACAAAAATGTCATACTGCTCTCTGCGTAAGACCCCACATATATCCCTCCATCTGCCTAAGGAGCTTGCACCCCTCACGTTCCAGGCGATTACCGCCATTAATTATTGAGAGAGGGGTTCCCCTGTACGTCTCCTGGACCAATACCCGGAGGTGGTACCACATCCGTCGGTGTCATGTCCTCTTCCCCCCCAGCAGTAGGGGTATGCTGGTTTGTTGCCTGTGAGAGCACCAGTGCCCATGTCGGGTTATCCACACATAACGCCTCACCCGTAGCAGAGGGATGTCCCCCTTCCCTTGGAGTTCCGTCGCGCAGCGGTCCAGCACGTCTCTTCCTGCTGAAAAATCTCTCCTCGGATAGTCCTCCCTCTCCTCGATGCTCTTGCCCCGAAGCCGCCATACCTCTGGTGACCATGCTCCTCTGTGCCGAGAAGGTGACCATAGCCCCACCAGAGTGTACCGGTTGGGCTGAAATAGTCAGACTCAAATCACTGGCCTCCTCCATCGGCCGGTCTCCTTTCTGTATGATGTCTGCAGCTCTCTCGTCCTCGGAGGTAGTCTCCATTGCCCGTGATGGGCCAGGCTCCTCAGAAGATGCCGAAGGCGGCACCGTCTTTGATCCACCAGTCGGGCATGTACTGTCCAGGTGTCCGAAGCAAGCACAATGTGAACAGGACGGGGGGACCCATTCGTACTCCACCTTCTGGGTTAGGACCTCTCCAGAAGGAAATTCATACTCCAATAAACTTGGTAACTCACCGCCGGCCCTGATATCAATGAGCATCCGAGCATACACCAGTCGCGATCGAAAGGTTGTAGCATCATCAGCCTTGATCGATTTGCCCACTAAGCTGGCTAACCTCATCAGCAATAGGATGCTCCAAAACCGTACATGAAACTCTGGGAAGCGTATCCAAACAGGGATGGCATTAAGGACTTCCCTCTCACATCTCAGATCTGGTGTCCACTCTTTCAGAATGATCAGCCTGCCATCAAACGTCCACGGCCCCCCTAAAAGGATCCTGGTGACATCTTCTGCTATCCCAAATTTCACATAATAGAAGCCATTTTCCCTAGCAAATATCTCCATGCTTCCTTTAGGCTGCCAGACACGCGTCGTATAATCCCGGATCTGTCCATAGAATGGCTTGTTTCCCAGGACGTACAGAACCAGCGCGTTTCCCCAGAAAGTCGTCACCTTCTCAATCTCCTTAGCAGGGAACGAGGCTCGAAAACCGCTTCCTACCTTCTTCGGTGGCACAAACTCCATGGATGTGGGACTTTTGGGGCCCACAGGCTTACAAATGTCAGTCCAGGACCTTCCCTCAGGGCGGGGGGCCGACCCCTGAGAACGAAGGGCAACACCAGGAGGAGATGACCCTGTTCCCTGACCTCCCAAGTCAATCACCTTTTCCTTCCCTTTGTCTGCCGCCGACGCCTTGGGGCGCCACCCAACCGATCTCCCACCAGTACTGTTCCCCGCCCGAGCGGGGGGCCCAGAGCCTTGGGGCGTCTTCCGCATCCCCGAGCCAACCCCTGATCTTCTGACAGAGTTAGTGCGGCCCTTCGGTTGTGGCGTCGCACCCCCCACCGAACCCACGTTTCGACTTCCACGGCGTCGCGTAACCGTCGTCCAGCCTCCACTCTCCGATTGTCCCCCTTGGGTTCCGTACATGGATCCATGTTGGAAGACCGGAGACCGCATTTGGTCTGGAGCCCAACGCTCAGCGCCTGTGGGAACCGCCGCCCCCGTCGTTCCCCCATCAATGCCGTCTTTGATCCACGCCCGGCGATGGTTCCAGCGCTGCCACCGCCACCCGCCGCCACCGACAGAGCGTCGCCTGAGTCTGCAGCAGGTCCGCCCCCCAGCCTGACCGCCCCCGACCATCCCGCCTGTGCTATCAGAGCCCCTAGGGCTCGAGATCCCCACGCGCGCGCGACCTCCGCTCCCGCGCCACCGCCGGCCCCGGTTCCGCCCGTGGCCGGCCCACCCCTCGACGTGCCGCCGCTGGTCGCCCCAGCCTTGCTGGCAGCGCCGGGGTCCCATGTAAGGGACCCCGATGCCCCCGGTCGCCCGCTGCTCCCCTAGGGTTCTCCATGTTATATATATATATATATATATATATATATGGTCCGGATCCGGAGCCCTGCCCGCGAAGCCCGGTCGCCTTCGACCGTTGGATCGAGCAGGCGTGCACATGGCCCCCACGCGGGCCCCCCGATTCGATGGTGCAGGGGGGTGGGGCTCCCCCGCGGGACTTTTATATATATATATCGAAGAAAGTTAATATTATTGGTAAAACAAGTATACAAAACCATAATCCCGCCCAAGACCCAAAATAAATCATCTGGGGCTAAGGATGGATACTTCAGCCTCTATGATTCTTTGTATAACATATATACTAAGTGCAAGACCCTCAAAGATGCAACGTTTTCGCTCACGCCAAACATGTCAAACAACGGCTCCAAAAATCAGCTGTATTCGCATATATGCTCCCTCTCCTTTTCCTTTTTGAGTTTTAACTTCATTGACTCACTAAAAAAGATCCCTATTATGAGTGAAAGGAATTATTCCCAGACACATGCATTGTTGATTGCAGATTTCTCAAACAAAGTCACAGCAGGAGAATAGATTATCACTGGACTCATCTTGTCGCCCACACAGGCAGCACGACTTATTCATATAGTCCACCCCAAATCTGCTCAGACGGTCTCTAGTAAGTAGGTGGTTACGAATCATTTTGTAGAGACATAGCGAAATCTTGACCGCCCCTCCTTTGATCCAACCCAGTTCTACCCAGTCTACCTCCTCCACTCTGGTCCTGATTCGATTTAAAGCAGTCCGAAACCTGAACTTCCTTTTTTTATGTCCTCCCACACCCAATAGTCTTCAGTACCCATTCGTTCAATTTCCAATGCCCGTATATCTATTGTATGAGCCGCCTCTATCAAACGACCTTGGAGGTCCCATTCTCCCCTCCTTGATGAGGCAACTAACCAATTCAGTGGATCCTCTTAGCTCATAGACATGTCACCCCTCTTTGTCAATTATGCTATTGTGGTTGAGCCAAGGATCATGCCATACGCTAGTCTGATTCTCAGAGCAGATAACTCTGGTAAGTCTAGGTTTGGCCACTCTTCTCAGTCCCAGGAGCATTTTAACTGTAATCGGGTAGTTGTTGTTAGTCCTGACAGACCAAAAATTACCACCAGGGAAGTAACTCCCTCTGATCCATTCAGCCCATAAAGATTTTTCAGTGATGAATCTCCAAAATATTTTGTAAGATGCAGTATCTCTAAGGATCGCAAGCGACCTCAGACCAATACCTCCCTCCTTCGACTAGCATAACTCTTTACAACTGCTAGCATGTATCCCTCCTTTCCATAGAAAATTCGCACACATTCGTTTTATATTTTTTATAGTGCCTTTAGGTATCATGAGCCTGGAGCCAGTACATTGCAATAGCCGATATAACCGCTCTGATAAGCTCAATATGGCCTCCAAAGGAAAAATTTTGTACTTGCCAACCTGCTAGCCTAGCTTGAGTGTAGTTAAGAATGCCCTCACAATCAACATACGTGACATAGTTAATAGAGAGTGGCAAACCTAAATATTTAACAGGAAGCATGCCTTCATTAATGCCTATCTTTTCCACCTGTCTCATTTTTCCCACAAGTCTGATTCAGGAACATAATACTCTTATTCTTGTTAAGTTGCAAGCCCGACCACCTTTGAAGATTATCGAATATATTTTTAAGAGCATCAAGCGACTTGTTCATTGGTTCCACGAAAACTGACAGGTCATTCGCATATATCAGGTGAGAGACCATCGATTTCGTCTTTATAAACTGAGGGGTGACAACTCCATCTATAACAGCCTCATCCAGCAGACACGTGAATAACTCCATCACAATAGCAAAGAGATAATGAGAAAGCGGGTCGCCCTGTCTAATGCCCCCTGGAACTCTTGAAGTATCCTTCTGGTTGTCCCCAAACCAAAATAGAGAAAGAGGGGGTAAAGATGCACTCTCTCACTCTGTCAACCCACCATCTGTCGAATCCCATGCATCTCATAATATGGCAAAGAAAATCCCAATTGACCAAGTCATATGCATCCCTGAGGTCCAGTTTAAGGCAAGATTCGTTCCCCCTTGCTTTGAAGTCGCTCACCATTTCATGGGCGAGCAAACAATTTTCAGAGATAGACCTACCTTTGATAAAAGTAGTTTGATTCGGGGAGATCAGTTCCTGCATAATAGCCCTAATCCTGTCACACATCATGTGGGTAATGATCTTGTACAAGAAATTGCAGCACACTATAGGTCGAAAGTCTCCTAGGGAAGTAGCTCCCTCGATTTTAGCAATCAACACGACGAAGGTATGATTAAGTTCCTTGAGCAGTTTACCCGACTCGAAGAATTCCATGACTGTCTGCAGCAAATCAGATTTAAGCAAATTCCAGTATGTCTTGAAAAAAGCTTTTCCAAACCCATCCGGCCCAAGAGATTTATTCGGGTCCACCTTCTTGACAATTGCTTCAATCTTTTCGATAGAAATCAGTTCCCTCAGAAGTTGATTGTCATAATCAGTAATCAGCTTCTTGAACTCAAAGTATGGAAAGGTGTTCGGGTAGCAAGATTGATTGTATAGATTATGGAAAAAGCGGATCGCTTCATCACTAATGATCCCAGCATCAGTAATGATATCTCCATTAGAGTCCAAGAGGACGTGGATAGCATTCCGATGCTGTCTGGCTTTCACCGTGGCATGGAAGAACTTAGAACATCTGTCTCCATCTCTAAGCCAATTACATTCCGTTCATTGTCTAACTTGGAGCTCATCCAGGAATCTCTTTCTACGCACTACTTCCTGCATGGCCACTTCCTCCTCAACGAGAGCAGAATTCATGGGTTCCGAATGAACTCTACTTGGAATGTCAGCAAGCTTGTCTTCAAGATCCTGGAGAGGCGGGGAAGGACTCGCCCTCTTCCATACCTTGAGCTGAAATTTGGTGGATTTAAGCTTGGACACAAGCATATATTGTGCGGAGCACAGCACTTCATAATTCCAGCCAATCTGAACTACTACCTCATTTACCTCCTTGTGAACCCAAGAATTATTGAATCTAAACGAACTACCTCTGGAGTTAGGTTGATCTGCTAGTCTGATGACAATAGGCAAGTGGTCACTAGTACTTGGAGGCAGGCATTCCGCTATGGTAGATGGGAAGATCTCGAGCCAGCGGCCATTGCAGAGAGTTCTATCAAGTTGAATATAGATGCGGTTGAGAAAAGCCGAGTTGTTCCACGTCCAGGTACGACCAGATTTAGCCATACAGTTAAGCCCCAAGGATAGGAGACAGTTTTGGAATTAGGCAAGAGTAGCTTCCTGAATCGGCCGCTCCGCGTACTTCTCATTGGCAAACATGATAGTATTGAAGTCCCCCACGACAACTAAAGGCACTTTGTCCCTCACCTTGTTGCTGATGTCAGTGGTTTCTCTCCACAGTCTCAATCGTTGTATTCGATCATTTTGCCCATATACAGCCCTAATCACCATTTCAAGCCCACCCTTGTTGATGAATTTAATGATGATTATTTGGTCAGAATAGTGGATTAGTTCCCCCCTCCATACCCTAGTGTCCCAAGGACCCAAACCCGAGTCATCTTTCCATAATTCAAGTTGTAAGCGAAATCCCAATGCATCGGGATTCCCCTCTTAATCTTGTGGACCGACTTGATCTTTGGCTCCAAAATGTTAATAATAGAACCTTTTGATTTCTTTGTTGGCATGCGAACTCTCTCTTAGGGGAGAAGAGAGTCCATCATGTCGTCCCAGCAGGCTTTTACCACTCTCGGTCTTAGCTTCCACTTTAGCTTGCCAGATAGGATTAGGCACAACCAAAGCTTGTGAGGAAGGCTATGCCGTCGTCCTCTCTGTCGTTTTCGAGCAATCAAGGTTATCCTGAACAACCGGCGTGACAAAAGCACAGTTCCTCTACTTCCCAGCCTTCTCAATCCTAACTCGGACATGGTCCCCCTCCTGTCCAACATTCTTGGCTCTAAAGATAACCACGTTGGAATCCACCGTCTCAATCTGTTTCTCTCCATCTTCACTGTGCTGATGAACTTTTCCATACAGGACCATCGCCCTCTGGGAGTCCATGCATCCTCCCTCTCTCCTTTCTTCCTCCTCTTGTGATGATTTATCAGCTCCTGCAACATTCCTTTTCCCCAAAACCGTAGGAATAGTAGTATCCATGTGAACCTCATGTAGCTACGTTTCCATATTGGTAACCTCCATACTAGTAGCACTATTTTTTCCATTATTATTTGGGCCCTCCGAGTTTGACGTACCCACCATCTCGGAATTCACAACTTCCTGTCTAGAGCCATCTCCTGGTTGTTGTTCCTTGCTAGGGGTTTCCGCATCCGGACATTGCGATATAACATGTTTGAAACTCTTACAGGTTTGGCAGCAAGGCGGGACCCATTCATATTCAACTTTCTAGAATACGATGTCTCCAGTTGATAATCCGATCTCAAGTTTGTCAGGTAGTTTTTTCCCCACGCTAATTTCAACGAAGACTCTCGCATAGGATAGACGTTCCCTATTAGCAGTAGCCTTATCAGTGCGTAGTGGTTTCCCTACACCACTGGCCAGTTTCATAATAGTCTTGGAAAACCAGAGCTGGGGTGATAACCAAGTAAATCTGATCGAAATCGGCACGGTAGCCAGACGATCTCTCTAGATCCTCCGACAATCCGAATTTGATAAAGTAGAACCCGTTTTCTCTAGTGAAAATTTCCATTCTTCCTTTTGGCTTCCACACCCGTAGAGCAAAGCCCTTAAGCTGACCGAAGTACGGTCTAGCTCCCATGACATAGAGGACAGTATTTTTCCAATACTCCTCCATCTCCACAGTGTCATCCTTGACAACCCCTATCACCTTTCTTCCTTGGACATTTTTCGACTGGACAAAGCTCATCTCAGTGGCATCCCTATCCATACCACACCTACACATATCTGCCCACGAGGCGGGAGCATCGTTAGACGGACAGAATGGAAAGTCAGGTCTCTTAGGTATATTGTCGAACACCTTAGATGCAGCGTTACCAGGAGGAGTATGTGCCGTGGGCCGCCGGAAGGGAGAAGAATGAGTATGAGGGCTCTGCCTCCTGAGGCCATAGGCCAGAGGACTCGAAAAAGCCCTTTCGAGCAGTTGTAGCTCCTTTTCGACGGTGAACCACCGTTGTCCATCCTGCTTCAGAACTGGGACCGGAGAGAGAAGAAGAGGGGGGGAGCAGAAACATGAGGTCGAGGGATTGAAGAAGTGGAGGAGGTGGAGGAGAAGGGGAGAGAGGGGGTGGAGCATACCGGCGGGGTCGAGGGGAAGCGGGGGAGGGGGACGCGCATGGGGGAATCCAGCAAAGGCGCATAGATCATTCTCCATTATATATATATATTTGGAAAAAAGGTGAATTTTATTCCAAAGTAAAAGCCATAATCTTACAACATACAACCCGAGTGGGACTCCCACTCATCAATTCTCCATAGCATTTACATCAAACTCGATGTTATGGAGAATGCCAACTGGAGGGGTGACCAGCCCCTCAAAGATCTACGGTTTCGCTCCCGCCATACATGCCAAACCGAAGCAGCCAGCCGAACTCTGGCTGTTCGGAACCAGTCTTGCCCTCTACCTCTGCTATCTCGGATCACCGTGATAATGTCCCCAATACACTTCCCAGAAGCGCCCACTCCCAATACACGACTCTGCTCCGACCAGATCTGCCACGCCAGAGTGCACTCGAAGAAGATATGCTTTATAGATTCAGGCTCCAAACCGCAAAGCACACACTTGGGGTCCGGAACCGGCACTCCAAACAAACTCAGCCGGTCTCTAGTCAATAGGCGACCCAGAAGAAGCTTGTACACACACAACTGCATCTTCCTGGCTAGACCCTTGCACCAAACGAACTCATAATCAGAACTCAACGGGAAAGAACGCCTGATGAGGTCGTAGCAGCTACGGAATTGGAACTCCCCAGTCCCCGAAGATATATCAGTCGGCTCCCAAATCCACCGATCCGCAGGCAACGTCGGATCAATGACAGTAGGCATGATGCTCCCCTCCAGCCCCTCAGTGAACCGATAAGAATCCGGCCTCCACTCCCCATTGCGTATGATACGGCTGCACTTCAGCCCACGCCTGTCCTCCTGGTGAGTCGGAGCACCTCTAACGTCTAAGAGCGACCGCCGATCTATCCAAGGATCTAGCCAGAGATCCGTACCCGATCCGTCCTTCATGACCCTCCGAATGGCAGACTTGAGCACCCCCCTGTGTCTCAAGACAGACTTGAACGTGACTGAGTGGTTGTTGTCAGTAGGACACGTCCAAAAACTGTCCTGCTTCACGTACCTGCTGTGCATCCAGTCCGCCCAGAGAGATCCCCCGCTGATGAATCTTCAGGCCAGCTTAAGTGCAGAAGCCTCTCTAACCTCCAGCAACGGTCTGAGCCCCACTCCTCCCTCCTTCCTGGGACGACAGAGCTGGTCCCAGGAGATCGCATGCATACCTCCCCTCCAAATGAAATCGGCACAAAGCCGCTCCACCCGACAGATAGTGGCCACAGGTAGAAGGATGGACTGCAGCCAAAAGTGGGCCACAGCTGAGATCACTGATCTAACCAGCTCAATGCGACCGCCAAATGATAGACCTGCTGCTTGCCACCCTTCTACTCTCCTCTGGACATACTCTACCAGACTATGGCAATCCTGATCCCGCGCATAGTTGACCGTGAGAGGCACTCCTAAGTAGCGCACCGGAAGATCACTCCTTGCGATACCCAACACATCAACCCGCTCCTCCTTTCGGGTACACAGGGAGCTGAAGTAGACCCTACTCTTATCCCTATTCATCTGGAGACCCGAAACGGACTTCAGATCTTCCATAATAGTCGCTAGCGTCAGCAACCCCTCCGTCGAAGGCTGGATAAAAACTAGCAGATCATCTGCGTATATAAGATGAGTAACTGGGGGGTCCATCCTTCGAAACAGAGGGACCAACCGACCACGGTGCACTGCCAGGTCCATCAAGCAAGTAAAGTATTCCGTGACAAGCGTGAATAGGTAAGGGAACAGTGGGTCACCTTGCCTAAGCCCACGGTTGCTCTGGAAGTACCCATAAGGAACACCCTGGATGAGGACAGAGAAGGTAGGGGTCGTAATGCACTCCCGAACCATCGCAACCCAGTGCTCCCCGAATTCCATTGCGGACATCAGATGACAGAGGAAGTCCCGATTGACCATGTCGTACGCTTTCCTCAGATCCAGTTTAACACAAGTTTTCTCCCCTCCGGGTTTGCTAAATCCCCTCACCATCTCATGAGCCAGGAGGCTGTGCTCAGCAATCGACCTCCCTTGATGAATGCAGCCTGATTCGGAGATACCAAGTCCTGCATGATCCTCTCCATCCGCCGGCACATAAGGTGCGTAATTATCTTATAAAGATAATTACAACACGCAATAGGTCGAAAATCCGCCAGTGCTGTCGCTCCCTCCTTCTTTGGCACCAAGGTCAGGAAAGTGTGATTCAGTTCTTTCAGAAGCTTCCCTTTGGTGAAGAATTCCTGAACCACCTCCAATACCTGATGCTTCAGAAGATCCCAATGGCGTTTGAAGAAGCCACTACTGAAGCCATCCGGACCAGGGGCCTTGTTGGGGTCCGCCCCCTTGACAATAGACTCCACCTCCTCCAATGTAACAGGTGCAAGCAGAAGACTATTACCAAATGGAGTCACCAGTCTTTTCGTCACAACCTCTGGGAACACGGATAGGTAGTCAGTCTGAAAATATAACTCAGAGTAGTACCTGACAGCCTCGCCCTGGATCTCAGCCGGCGTCCCCATCAGATTGCCATCTGTATCCAGTAGCTGGGAGATATGATTCATGTTCTGTCTTGTCCGGATAACATTATAGAAGAACTTGGAGCACCGGTCGCCATCCTTCAGCCATGAACATTTAGCTCGCTGGGCCGAGCTAATCTCCTTCTGCAGCCTCAGGATGTTGACTTCTCCGATCAGCTCCTTCTCTCTAGCCGCCAGATCCCCATAAAGCATGTCAGCCTGCATATCCTGCTGTAAGGCCCGCAACTCCACCTCCTTGTCTTCTAAGGTGGACTTAGGCAGCCCCTTCACCCAGCTCCGAAGGGCTCTCTTCGTGGCCTTAAGACGACGGACCAAACGAAATTGAGCCGTCCCCTCCTGACCACTAGTGAGCCCCTCAGAGACAGCCTCGAGGTATCCCTCCGAGAGATACCAACTGTTGTTGTACCTGAACGGGCGGGACTTCCCCAGAGACCGAGCAGTGAAGCCAACCCTGATGGGAGAGTGATCGCTAGTCCCAGCTGCCAGACCCTCAGCTGAAGTGTTGGGGAAGTGGCGGAACCACTCCCCATTTCCCAAGGCTCGATCAAGCTGACAAGCAACCCTATTATGAGTTGCTTTATTGTGCCAGGTCTAGATGCAACCTGAACGAGACAAACCCCGAAGCCCCGCGAGCAGGAGGCATCTCTGGAAATCATAGAGGATAGAATCCGGAATCGGGCGGCCACCCAGCTTCTTCCCTTGGTGCAGAAGTGCATTGAAGTCTCCGATCAAGAGAAGAGGAAGGCCCGACGAGTCAGCAACAGATGAAATACGGGAGATGTCGCTCCATAGGATCTCCCGTCTCCTTCTGTCATTGTGGCCGTAGACAGCCCCCAATAAGAACCGGAAACCACCCTTGTTCACGAAGGAGATGACAATCAGCTGCTCCGTCAGCAAGAGCAAGTCATCGTCCCAACTCTTCAGGTTCCAGCGAACCTAAATCCTGGCCATGTCACAGAGAGCCAGGTTGTGCAATTGGGCCCAATGGGAAGGGGTCCGACGAGTAAGAGTCTTCTCACCTTTGATCTTGGACTCAAGGATAACAGAAATGTCACATCTCTCTCTGTGGAGCACTCCACAAATCTCTCTCCACCTCCCTAGCGAACACGCCCCCCTCACATTCCAGGCGATGATGGCCATTAATTAATGAGAGGTGGGGGCCCCCTGAAAAACTCCCGGATCGGCACCTGGGGGAGGTGTCGCATCCGTCGCTAAAGAATCCTCATCCATCCCAGTCGGAACCGTCTGTTGGGGAACGGCCGGAGATAGAACCAACGCCCAGTCGGGATTGTCAACACACACCACCTCCTCTCTGTCTGTAGTACGTCCCTCCACTATGGGAGAGCCATCTTGCAGCAGGCCGATAGCACGTCTCTTCCTACAATAAACCTGTCCTCCAGACAATCCGCCCTCCCCTCGAGTCTCAGTCTCCGTCGCCACCATACCTCTGGTAACTATGCTACTCTGCCCCTGGCAAGTGGACACCACCCCCCGGTTGGGGCAGGCTGAGAAGATACAACGAGGCTCAAACCACCATCACTCATCTGATTAGTGATCTTACCCTCCAAAACCTCCGCACCGCTATCATCTCTGAAATCCATATCACAGGGGGCTTCGGGATCCGCACGGGGAGGGATACTAGGCTCCACCGGAGAGCCAACCTCCGGACAAGCACTGGCCAGATGCCCGAAGCAGGAGCAGCGTGAACAGGAAGGTGGCACCCATTCATACTCCACCTTCTGGGTAAGCACCTCCCCAGAAGGGATCTCATATTCCACCATCTTCGGGAGCTCACCCCCTGCCCGAATCTCCACAAAGATCCTAGCGTACATCAATCGCGTCCGAAAGGTAGTAGCTTCATCTGCCTTGATCGGGGTGCCCACCACACTACCCAGCCGCATCAACAATGGAATGCTCCAAAACCCGACCAGGAACTCAGGAAATCGAATCCATACCGGTATGGCATTCAGGACTTCCCTCTCGCATCGCAGTTCCAGTGTCCACTCCTTGAGAATGATCAATCTGCCGTCGAACGTCCATGGGCCGCCCTGGAGGATCCAAGCGACATCATCCGCTAGTCCAAACTTCACATAATAGAAGCCATTCTCGCGAGCATAGAACTCCATACTCCCCTTAGGCTGCCAGACGCGCGCTGCATAGCCCCGGATCTGCCCGTAGAAAGGCTTGTTGCCCAGGACATACAGGACGAGGGTATTCTCCCAGGAAGCTGTCACCTTCTGGATCTCCTCCGCCGGAAATACAGCCCGGAGACCCCTCCCTGCCTTGATCGGCGGGACGTACTCCATCGCTGTGGGGGATTTCGGCCCCACAGGTTTGTAGATCTCAACCCAGGACCGTCCAGAAGGCCGAGAGGACGTCCCAATAGGCCCCGGGGCAATCATCGGGCGAGAAGACCCAGATCCCTGAACATCCAGATCCACCACCTTACTCTTCCCCTTGGCCGCCGCGGTCGCCTTAGGCCGCCATCCCACCGATCTCCCTGTAGGCACCTCCGGGCCCCGGCTAGGCCGAGACCCTGACCCGTTCGGACGACTCACGGGGAGACGATCCCTAACCTGACCCTGTCCACCTCCCGTCTTCCCCCTGGTCTTTGCCACGCGACGGCGCGTAACCGTCGTCCATCCACCTCCCTCCGTTTGACTCCCCAGAGATCCGGACCCCGCTCCGAATTCAAAGTTCGGATCGAAGGCGCCCGGCCCCCTTCCTGTATGGTCCGACCCCTTCCCCGTAGAGCCCGACCCCCCCCCCTCCGCCTGGGGGGGTCGTCGACACCACAAGGGGGTCCACCCGACCCCCCCTGTGCTCCCGCACCCCCTCCGGCCGCCTGGGGGGGTACTGCCGCGCGCGCTCGCGTGAGGGGGTCCTCCCGACCCCCCCCCCCCCCCCCCGCTCTGGCTCCTGCCCCCCCCAACGCCGGGAGGGGGGCCGCTCTTCATGGCCGAGGAGCGCCTACCGCCGGCCAGGGGGTCCGACGGTCGTGGAGGCGACCCGTGGCCAAACCCTAGATCAGCGCCTCCATCGCCAATATCGCCAGCAGCAGACATCTCTTTTATATATATATATATATATATATATATATATATATATATATATATATATATATATATATTTTGGAATAAGGGTGAATTTATTCCTCGCATATAGCAGAAAAGGTATTAAAGTACAACATCACAACTTTCCATGCCCCAATAATACTATTATGGGGCCATTACAGATACATCGAATTCTATATTATGTAGAATTCTAATAGGGGGGTAGTCAAGCCCTCAAAGATACGTCTGTTCCGCTCCTTCCAGATGTGCCAAACAGACGCAGCAAGACGAACTCTGGCTCTTCTAGCCCACCCCGGATCCCGGCCACCGTGATCTCGGATCCAGCTGAGAATGCTCCGGATGTCTCGGTCTATCCCAACTCCTCCTCTCTGCTGTGCACACTGCTCAGTCCAAATGTGCTAAGTCACCGGGCAACCAAAGAAGAGATGTCCCATAGATTCATCTTCCTCATTACATAGCACACATTTGCCATCCGGGATCTGCATCCCAAACCGGAGGAGTCTGTCTCTCATCATCAGTCTACCCCGGAGAAGACGATATGCACAAAGTTGCATTTTCCGAGCTACTCCCTTGCCCCAGATGAAGTCCACCTCCTCAGCCTGGTCGTGGTGGGTCCGTACCAAATCGTAGCAGCTACGAAAGCAGAAAGGACCTGACCCGCCCCCCGCACCTGGGCCTGTCCAGCTCCATGTATCCTCAGCCTGGCTAGCGTCGATAGTAATAAGGCGAATCTCCTCGGCTAGCTGAGCTGTATAAGTATATCCCTCTGGCCTCCATACTCCATCTCTGATGATCCGACTGCAGGTGAGCCCCCTGCCCGCTTCTCTGTCCAGCTGCCCCCCCCAGAAGCTCGAGCAAGGATCTGGAACCCAACCAAGGGTCCAGCCAGAGATCTGTAGTCGTCCCATCCTTCATGTTCCTGCAGATAGCCGTCTGAAGCACCGGTCTACACCTAAGGATGGCCTTGAACGTGACCGAGAAATTGTTGTCTATCCTGCAAGCCCAGAAGTTGGTCCTCCTCAGGTATCTGTTCGCCATCCAATCTGCCCAGAGCGATCCTCCCTTGATGAATCTCCAGGCCATCTTCACACAAGCTGCCTTCCTGACTGTATGGAGAGGCCTCAACCCCACTCCTCCTTCCTCCCGTGGCCGACATAACTGGTCCCAGGATATCGCATGCATCCCTTCCCTCCAGATGAAGTCAGCACAAATGGCCTCCACTTTACGAATAGTAGCCGAGGGGATCTGGATAGACTGGAACCAGAATATCGTGATGCCTGCAATAACCGAACGCACCAACTCTATCCGGCCTCCGAAAGATAGACCCGCAGCTTGCCAGCCTTCCACCCTCCTCTGAGCAAAGTCCACCAAGCTGTGACAATCCTGCTCTCTGGCATAGTTGACCGTCAGCGGGACCCCCAGGTATTTCACTGGGAGCTCGCCTCTGTCCACTCCTAAGGCGTAGGCTCTCTCCTCCTGTTGTGTGCATCGTGAGCTAAAGTAGACTCTGCTCTTCTTCCTGTTTAACTGGAGCCCAGATAGCCGCCCGAACTCCTCCATAATGTCAGAGAGCGCTCTCATTCCCCGCATGGAAGGCTGGAGAAGCACCAATAAGTCGTCAGCATAGATCAAGTGGGATACAACTGGTCTCACCAACCGAAAAAGGGGAACAATCCTCTTGCTATGCACTGCCGTATCCATCATACAGGTAAAGTACTCCATCACCAAGGTAAATAGATACGGGGAGAGGGGGTCACCCTGCCTCAACCCCCTGTTGCTACTGAAGTAGCCATGCGGCGTGCCCTGGATGAGGACAGAGAAAGTAGGGGAGCAGATGCACTCCTTCACCCTCGCAACCCACCTCTCGTCGAATCCCATGGCAAGCATCAAGTGACACAAAAATTCTCTGTTGACCGTATCATACGCTTTTCGGAGATCTAGCTTCACACAAGCCTTCATCCCTCCAGGTTTGCTGAACTCCCTCACCATCTCATGAGCTAGCAGGCTGTGCTCCGCTATCGACCGGCCCTTGATGAACGCTGCTTGATTCTGGGATACCAATCCCTGCATAATCTCCTCCATACGCCTGCACATAAGATGAGTGATAATCTTGTAAAGAAAATTACAGCAAACAATGGGCCAAAAATCTACAAGTGAGGTCGCTTCCTCCTTCTTAGGCACCAGCGTCAAGAATGTGTGGTTCATCTCCTTCAGAAGCCTGCCCTCCACAAAGAACTCCTGAACCGCCGCAAGAACCGGGGCCTTAAGCACACCCCAGTGTCGCTTAAAGAACCCAGAAGAGAAACCATCCGGCCCGGAGGCTTTGTTGGGATTGGCCTTCATCACAATGTCTTCCACCTCCTCCATCCGCACAGGTGCCAGAAGCGGACTGTTCCCGTGACGGGACACCAGTCTCTTCGTGACAAGGGCTGGGAACGTGCTAGTATAGTCTGTCTGCTGATATAAGTCAGTGTAAAATCGGACGGCCTCCTCCTGAATCTCCACCGGGTCCCCTACTAGACGCCCCTCAGCATTCAGAAGTCTGGGGATGCTGTTCCGGTACTGGCAGGTGCGGATCACATCGTAGAAGAATTTGGTACAGCGATCTCCATCTTTGAGCCATGTACATTTGGCCCTCTGTGCCGCACTAATCTCCTCCTGCAGTCTCATGGTGCTGACCTCCTCAATCAGGGTCTTCTCCTTAGCCGCCAGCTCCCCGTTCAGAATGTCAGCTTGGAGGGCCACCTGAGTGTCCCGAAGTTCAGCTTCCTTATCAGCCAGAGAGGTCCGCGGTCTCATCTTCACCCACCCTCTGATGGCCCGCTTGAGCTGCTTGAGTTTGTGAACCATGCGGAACTGAGCCGTGCCATCCCGGAAGTGCTGCATCTCTCCCATAACCACCTCCTCATATCCAGCCGACAGGTACCAGCTGTTGTTGTACCGGAACGGCCTCGCCCTCAAGGTAGGTCTCTCACAGAGTCCTACCCGGATGGGACAATGGTCACTAGTACCCGCAGCCAGACCTTCCGCCACCGAGTTCGGAAAGCATCTGAACCACTCACTATTGCCCAAGGCTCGATCCAACTGACAAGCAATCCGATTTTGAGTAGCCTTGTTGTGCCAGGTCCAAATGTGTCTAGCCCGCTCCAGCCCTCGCATCCCTGACATGAGCAAACACCTCTGGAAGTCATATAAGATCAGGTCCGGAACTGGTCGACCTCCCATCTTCTCGTGACGAAGCAGCATAGCATTGAAGTCCCCCATAATGAGCAGAGGGAGATGCATGTTGTCCGCCATAAGACCCAGATGCACAATGTCCTCCCATAAAGCCTCCCGGAGTCTTCGGTCATTGTGCCCATAAACAGCACCCAGGATAAAACGGAACCCACCTTTGTTCTTGAAAGTAACGCCGATGAGTTGTTCTGATTTATGGATCTGCACCCCCTCCCAGCTATATTTGTTCCACCTAACCCAGATCCTTGCCATACCGCAAAGATCTAAGTTGTGAATGTGATCCCAGCTTGTCGGAGTCCTACGCGAGAGCATAGCGGCCTCTCTAATCTTCGTCTCCAGCAGGACAGCAATGTCACACGCCTCTCTTCTCAGAACCCCTCCAATCTCCCTCCATCGTCCAATGGAACACCCCCCTAATGTTCCATGCTAGGACCGACATCTAATTGAGAGATGAGGGGTCCCCCTGGAACTCGTCTGGATCGACACTCGAGGGAAGTGTCTCATCCGCCTGATCAATGACAGCATTTACCATAGACGAAGGAGCAAGGTGGGCCTGTATCCTGCTGAGAGTGAAGGTCCAGTCAGGATTGTCTTCAGTCTGGTCATCCATATCCCTCGCCTGAGGGATATCCTCCCGAGTGGCCGGGGCGTGCCTTTTCCTGCTGCTGTACATCATGATCGCCGGGGAGGCCTCCGTCACCATCTGACTACCACCAGCCGCGCTCATACCCCTGGTCACGATGTTCCTCTGTGGCCTGAACGGAACCAGTGCACCCTGCGTGCTCTCCTGTCTCTGCGGTGATCCTGACTCCTGCCTCCTATCAACCTCCATCCCGGTGTCCTCCTCCATATGTCTGACGGGCTCCGTCTCCCCCGGCAGGTGACCGGGGGTCGTCTCCTTCCTCGGTGCCTCCATCCGAGTCGCCTGTGGCCTGGTAGGCTCCTTCCCCTTATATTTGCACGCACATGTAGTGTGCCCAAAACACTCACAGTGAGAGCACATGGGGGGTACCCAAGTCATACTCTACCGCCTGGGTCATAACCTCCCCAGACAGTACCTGATACTCAAGCATACTTGGTAGCTCTGAGCCCGCCTTGATCTCCACGAAGACTCTGGCATACATCAGTCTAGTACGGAAAGTAGTGGCCTCGTCGGCTTTGATCGACTTCCCCACAAGACTGGCAAGTCGCATGAGAAGCGGGATACTCCAATACTTTACTGGGAACTCAGGAAATCGGACCCAGATGGGGATAGCATTCAGCACCTCCTTCTCACACCTCAACTCTGGCGTCCACTCCTTCAGAATAATGAGTCTCCCATCAAATGACCAAGGCCCCCCTGAAGGATCCTGGACACGTCCTTCGCTAATCCAAATTTGACATAATAGAACCCGTTCTCCCGAGAGAAGAATTCCATACTACCTTTGGGTCTCCAGACACGTTCCGCATACCCCCGAATTTGGCCATAGAACGGCTTATTCCCCAATACATACAGCACCAGGGTGTTCTTCCAGAATTCGGAGACAACCGCTATTTCTTCAGCGGAGAAATACGCCTGAAGCCCTCCTCCAACCGACATCGGTGTGACATACTCCATTGACATCGGGCTCGCAGTCACTGGCGTGCATACCTCCTTCCAGGATCGAGGTCTCTGCTCCTCAGCGTGCGTCCTGGGCGGGGGGTTATCAGTGTCCTGGCCTGTCTTGCCGGTATCGGTAGCAATACCCTTTGCCTTCTCGGCCGCCGTCGCCTTTGGCCTCCAACCCGAAACAGATCGCACCGTGCCTCCCCCTCGTCGCCGGGGATCCATAGCGCCGATCAAGGATCGATTTTCATGAATTCCAGGCCCCGCCCTTCTCGCAACTTGGGACTGAGCCCCTCTCCGTCCTCCAGTCCGTCGTCTAGTCACAGTTTGCCAGCCGGCCTCCTCAGAGATGTTCCCTCCGGACCCGAACTCGAACACGGGAGCCTCTCCGCCGGAAGAGCCACCGTCGCCTCCGCCCGACCCCTCCCCGCCTGGGGTGGTCCCTCCACCGCTACCCGACCCCCCCCACGTGGGGGGGTACCGCCGCCGCCGCCCGGCCTGAGGCCTGTCCCACTGCCGCCCGGCCTGGGCCCTGTCCCGCCGCCTCCCGGCCGGTGCCCAGACCCGCTTCCCCCCGACCCCCCCCCCCCGCCTGGGGGGGTTCCGCTGAGACCGCCCGACCCCCCCCCCCCCCCCGCGTGGGGGGGTCCCGCTACTACCTCCGCCTGGGCCGCCAGGGCCTCCAGGGAGCCGATCTCCCCCTCCCGCATCTCCCGGCCGACGTGCCCCCCTCCCCGCGAGCGGATCGGGGGGGTCGGGGGGAGGAGAAGGGGCGTCCGCCAAAACCCTAGGGGAGCCGATCGCCTGTAGCTGCTGCTGTATCTTTTATTATTATTATTATATATATATATATATATATATACAGCCCCCTTCTTATACGGGATAAGTTTACGGGAAGAGTTTACGGGATAGACCAATTTCTTACGGAGAGAAAAGAAACTCAAAATATCTGGCCGAAATATACGTATGTTTCTCTTCTGAAATTTATTTCTCTTTAATATTTAAATCTCTACTCTCTACTCTTAAAAACAAACATATCTCTATCTTCAAAAATAAGGCTTATCTATCAATTTAGTTTTAAACACAGAGGGATTTATTTATTTTAAAAAACATAGATAGATAAATTGTTCCATTTATTTTTTTTTAAATAAAGATAAATTTTTTTTAAAAAAGAAACTATCCTTAGAAATAAATATACCTTTAAAAATTATATTTAAAATATTAATTTTAATGTTAATCTTAATATTAATGTTGATATTAATTTTAATTTTTAATTTTTACATTAATTTAAATTTTAATGTTAAAGTTAATTTTAATGTTAATGTTAATGTTAATGTTAAAATTAATTTAAATTTAAATTTGTTTTTAAATAAATTTAAATCTAAATCTAATTTAATTTTTAATTTTAATGTTAATGTTAATGTTAAATTTAATTTAAATTTAAATTTAATTTTGTTTTTAAATAAATTTAAATCTAAATCTAAATTTAAATTCTAATCTTAATTTTAAATTATATTCTTAATCTTAATCTTAATCTTAATCTTAATTTTAATATTACATTTTAATGTTAATATTAATATTAATATTAATATTAATATTAATGTTAATGTTAATGTTAATGTTAATATTAATGTTAATGTTAAACTAAACATAATGTTAATGTTGAAATTAAAATTAATATCAACAATAAAGTTAGCACCAAAAAACTAACATGAGAAATAATATTAAAATTAACATTAATATTAAGTATATTTTTGAATAACATTTTAAAAAGATATTTACGTTTAAAGATAAAATTTTTTTAAACAATCCATCTCTACTTTAAAAAATTATAAAATTAACATTTATATCTCTATTTTTTGAATAAATAAATAAATTTCTCACTATTTAAAAAATAAATAAACTTATCTTTAAGATAGAGATAGGTTCCTTTTTTAAAGGAGAGATCTAACATTTTTAAAGTGAAAGAAATAAAGAAGAGAACCATACCTATATTTTCTCATCCCGTAAGTTTGTCCCGTAAGTTATTCCCGTAGGAGAAGCTTTCTGTATATATATATATATATATATATATATATATATATATATATATATATAGTGGTGAGGCATGCAGTTCGAGTGGTCAGGAAATCGATTCCCGGTGGGAGAGTTCCACACAATTACCATTTCCAAATATATAGGTTTATGCCTCACCACTACTACTAAGCTAGGGATCATTGGCATTAAGCAATTCCACACGAAACTCGCACCACAAGAAGCACTGGTAATTAGGATTCTAACTATGAATTTTAGAATTAATTGAATGAGGAGCACTCGTTGATCAATGCGTTCTGCTTCGAGCGAGGAATATTTATGTGTTGGTGTCAGAACGGGAAGTATGTTGCTGGCCTACCGGTAGCATACTACCAGTGTACCATGATATGTCTTTGGCCTGATACCAGAACGCAACAAGTTATATTATCTTCCGATTCACGAGTCGGTCACGCCGATTTGCGATCGATCTTGGACTCGATCTTCACCATCATGATTGTCATGATACGGTATAATTTAATTTTATGGATTTCCAACCTCTCGAGCACCCTGTATCACTATGTATCAATATAGGAATAAATAACAGGATTCTCGAGGTATTTCGATTTCCCCTAACTCTTTATATACAAATTGTATAGTTTAATTGTGTTATTATTCTGCTTATCCCTTGCGTGTGCACGATGTGTGGCTAGTCTAGAGGGACTCTTGTATAAGTACATGTATATGACTCGAACCGCACTCAATCTGTCGCAATAGTCCATAAGGACTCCTGTACTTGCTCGCTTGCTCGATCATGTCCCCATACTTGTACTTGCACCTGTACACACTCATCTCATCGTAGATGTATATGCTTGTTCGAATAACTTATTTGCATTTTTGTACCGATTCAGCCCGAGAGACTTATCAGTGCCCCATGCCAAGAAAGTTCGATCATGTTTCGGCTCTGGAAATGACAAGCTTTCTTGAGTGTGACATATAGGATCGATTGACCAGGTGTCCACGACTCTAGGACCGAGAATGAAATAAAATAGAATAAACAATTAATCTAATATATAAGAATCAGGTGGGGATGAATCAATTATTTCATGCGACGTCGTTGGCTAGGACTTCCAGGCTCATTAACTCAATGGCGATCGAGTGGACTGAGATACTATATTGTTCAGGACTCGAAGACCTCCACATGCGAGGCTCGAGATCCTCCCGATCATGTTTATTTACTGAGTTGTATTAATCCAGTGATAGTATACCATATGGAGTTTTACGATCCTGATATGTTATTGATCATGACATGATACTCCTGATATGTTGTGCCTATTTTTATTATCACGCGAGATGATATCTCACGTTATTAGGCACGTTATGTGATAATTTGCATACTCGTGTAACAAATATAGACATATAGTGATGTCTTGGGCCTAATAGTCATCTTCTTGTTCTTGTTTGATGTAGGGTGTGGCTACTATCCTATAATAGTCTACGACTCTATATTCAAGATTGTTAATTCATATCGCAGGTTACTTTCCAACCTTTTACTAGTATTATTATATTTCCATTATGCACCATCATTTGGTTTTCTTTAGCTATATGTATATTTATATGTATCTATATATGTATTTTAGTTCTGTTCTTGTTGGTTGTTTAACTTTATTTCTTTCTATCTTAATCATGATTTGTAGTCTGTGTAAACTCATGATTGTGACCTATTATCCTTGACTAGCCATGGTTACCTACAGTGGCATGACAAAATTTGATTCCTCACCCTTGTAATTAGGATTGTGATAAATCCTAGTTAGTTAATATTAGCAAGTTGCAGGTCATGTTTGGCCATTGATTGAATGATTGTCTAGTTTAATTTCATTTGTTTGCTAGTCGATCTCATTTACTTTTATACAATTATGTTCTTGAGAAAGTACATTGGTACCGTACTGACTCGACATGTTTTATTCAACAATTTGTTGCTTATCGCTTAGAGTTAGACTTAGGCATGTAGACTATTGTGGGGTAGTTTGCGACCTCGTGTTCTTGTTTGATGTAGAGGTTGGTTAATGCTCTATTGATGGCCTACGGTCTTCGTTCTGTTCGTGTTTTGTTGTGTTTTGCTTTGTGCTAGTTTTTTGCCTACCTTACAACATTCCTTGTCGTATTTGCTATTGGGGGTTAACCCCTCTGGGTTTTCTTTTGGCCAAATATTGTTAGTCCCGGGGCTTGATCAAAGATGGTAGACTCGATGTCGAGATCAGAGGTTCAACAAACGTTCACCTTCTGATTATTCTCGAGATCCAGGAGGAACACTATAATATAAGTCTGATTACAAAAGCAACAATAATCAGAAAGAAAATTTCACGTTCTTTCTCGCAATCGCAGTTGCTGACGGACAGAACTGAGTTTAGAAAATAAATATCACGTTCTTCCTTGCAATCGCAGTTGCAGACGGACAGAACTGAGTTACAACTCAGATGAAGGAGAAGAAAGAAGAAGAAAGGTTCTTGCTGGGGTGATTAAGATCACCGTTGCTCAAAGCAAGATTCGTCCCAACACGATCTGCTCCCAGGAACCAGCAAGTTCACGAAGAACTTCTGGAACGCTCGTAAGTCAATATTTGAGACTTGAACGGGCTTCCTGGACTTTACAGACTCCCTTAACTCTCTTCTTGGTGCATCTTTCAAAGGAGGCCAAGGGGCTCTATTTATAGAGTGGAGTTGAGACTTCACCTCTTCTCCTATCCGATGTGGGACTAAAATACCAATACTCAAAAATAGAGTTTGATATTTTAGATCATCCCACAATCAGCATAGAAGTGTGCCAGTCCACGCCTACCCCCCGAACACTTCCGTGCATGCACGAGACATCCTGGAGTCCGTGTCCGAGTCCGAGCCCGCACAACAAAAATCAACTTGCATCCTTGTTGGATTTAATCCTTTTTTCTTCTAGGAAAATACTCCCACATGGCACAAACTTGTGCCCCACTACACCTCATGTGCACACCTCAACACAAGCAATGCATTATATTGAGATACTCACCATTTGGTGTAGCCGATGTGGGACTATCTTTTCTAGTCCAAAGGCAAAAAACACCAACAATCCCCCACATATCTCAATATATGGGTTGAGCGTTCCCCACAGTGACTGCCCATCATGCATTAGGAGAGATGTCGATACGACTTGAATCTTCCCGCATAGGTCAAATAACAGCATGATACAAGAATGGACTAAGCCTTGAATTCTGTACCATAACTACAATTCTTCCTACTCACATAATGACATCAACTGTGCTTCTGGCTGCACATTGAAGGCCTTGTGCCAGCCTGGTTTCAGTGTATAATTTTGGGCATCTACAAGTTTACCCTCAAAAGACGGCCTGATATCTCTTTCCATACACTATAGGTGAGTTCTTTATTAAAGAGATATGGCATGAAGCCTTGCGCTTCCTTGCGGTGCTACGCCGCTATGACATGGCCTGAAGCCGAGGCATTACCCCTACCTGGGAACCTCATCGTAGTGTCATACTACTGTAGCATGAGGTCACAAGCCTCTTTGTAGTGCCAAACTACCCAGCATGAAGCCTAAGGCTTCCTTGCGGTGTTACGCCGCAACGACATGGCTTGCAATGCCGAGGCTTTACCCCTACCTGGGTACCTCATCGTGGTGTCGTGCCACTGTAACATGGGGCCATCCTCCCCTTTGTAGTGCTGTCTACAATTCTTTAATTACGTCATACAGCATTAGGCTACCTCCCTATTTGCGGTGCTACGCCGCTATGACTTGGCTTGCAAAGCCGAGGCATTACTCCTACCTGGGAACCTCATGGTGGAGTCATCCCACTGTAGCATGGAGTTTCACTCCTTGTAGTGCTGCTCTACCGTGCTTCCTGTAAAGCACACCAGGCATTCACTCTGCCTGAGAACTCATTAAGGCGTTTAAGCCAACCTTCCACAGGATCTGTTTTTTTCGCAGAAAAATACATAGTAGACAACAGTGGTTATGGGTCCGTATCCCTTCCATGTTCCAGAGAACAAGTACCCACTGTTTACCTGATAGTTTCCCAGTCAGTGATCCTCCTTTGAACCAAAAGTTAGATGCCTAGTAGATTTCTCTTTGAACTAATAGCATAAAACTTTATAGTAGGATTACAAAGACACACTATCAGAATGCCTTCAAGCCCATTTTACAAGCTGTGTCGTCGACCAACTGGCGCTTGAGGCCCTTTGTGAACGGATCTGCCAGGTTCTCCTGACTCCGAATATCAATCACTGCAATTACACCTTTTTTGATAAGATCGTGTACTGCCCTGTGCTTCAACCGCACAGTCCTCTTCTTCCCGTTGAAGAGGTTATTTGATGCCACCGCCGCAGTCGTCTGGTTGTCACAGTATATCGGTATTGCCGGTATCTGAGCCCCAACCACTGGAAGATCATACATGAGCTCCCGAAGCCATTCTGCTTCATCTGCTGCAGCTTCAAGTGCATGGAATTCAGATTCTATAGAGGAACGAAAGAGTATAGTCTGCTTCTTCGACTTCCACGATATAGCAGCTCCACCCAAGGAAAAGACATATCCACCTGTGGATCTCTCGCTTTCCACCTCTGAACACCAGCTAGCATCACTGAAGCCTTCCACTACTGTCGGATACTCGTTGTAGTGTAGTGCATATGTCTGAGTCTTCTTGAGATATCTCATAACCCGTTTCACAGCTTTCCAGTGCTCAATGCCTGGATTTCTCGTGAAACGACTCAGCATTCTCACAGCGAAAGCTATGTCAGGCCTTGTGGCAGCAGTAGTATACATCAAACTCCCAATTATGCTTGCATACTCCAGCTGCCTGACGCTTTTCCTTGAATTAGGCTTCAGTTTCAGATCACACTTGTACGGCGTATCGATCCCTGGAAGATCCTGATACCCGTAACGAGTGATCATCTTCTCAATATAATGAGACTGTGACAGCGCTAGTCCAGTGTCTGTCCGGATGATCTTGAGTCCCAAGATGACATCTGCATCCCCCAAGTCCTTCATACTGAACTTGGTTGAGAGGAACTTCTTTGTCTCTGTGACACAGCCTATATCCGTACCTAGGATTAGCATGTCGTCCACGTATAGACAAACAATGACTCCTCTTCCATCAGCGAACTTTGTGTAAACACATTTGTCCGTCTCGCTGAATCTGTAGCCGTTTGACCTAATAACTTTGTCAAACTTCTCATGCCACATCTTGGGAGCTTGCTTCAAACCATACAATAATTTTACCAACTTGCAGACTTTGTCTTTAAGACCTTTGACGACAAATCCATCTGGCTGTTACATGTAAATCTCTTCGGTCAGCTCCCCATTCAGGAATACGGTCTTTACATCCATCTGATGTATCACCAACTTATGTATAGCTGCTAGAGCGATCAACATCCTGATGATGGTCATCCGAGCTACTGGAGCGTACGTGTCAAAGTAGTCTATCCCCTGTTTCTGAGAAAATCCCTTAGCTACCAGCCTGGCCTTGAACTTGTCAATAGTTCCATCTGCCTTCATCTTCTTCTTGAAGATCCATTTACTTCCGATGGGCTTTTCTCCTTCAGGTAGATCTACCAACACCCATATGTTATTGGAGGTGATAGAGTCAAACTCGTCATTCACTGCCTCCTTCCAGAAGATAGCATCTCTGGTCTACATCGTCTCATCATAGGTAAGCGGATCTGCTTCCACATGATAGGTGACAAAGTCATCTCCGAAATCTTTCGGTCTCCTCGTTCGCTTAGCTGACGGCTCTGCGAGTTCTGGTACAAGAGTTGTTTCCTCAACAACAGCTTCTTCTTGGACTATTGGCCCATATGAGATTTCAGTCTCATTTGCACCTACATCATTTTTCGGAATGTCCGAAAGAACAATGTTTTTGTCTTCACGAGATTCGATGATATGATTTGACTCAATATCAAGAAATCTCCGAGCATCACTCTTCTTGGCATACCCCAAAAAGATCATCTTCGTAGTCCAAGTCCCCAGCTTCTGAATCTTCAGATCTAGGAGCTTCACATAAGCCAGAGACCCCCACACTCGAGTGACATTCAAGTTAGGTCTGACTTTGAACCAGTGTTCATGAGGAGTTACGTCCGAAGTTGCATACGACACTCTATTTAGAATAAAAGTGGTCGTCCATGCAGCTTCTCTCCATTAGCATTTAGGAAGACCCATAGTTAGCAGTATTGAGTTCATCATTTCTGTCAACGTTCTGTTCTTCCTCTCCGCTATCCCGTTAGATTGAGGAGAATATGGAGCAGTAGTCTCATTGATGATTCCATGTTCTTTGCAGAACGATGCAAATTCATGAGACCTCTACTCTACATCTCGATCACTTCTGAGTAGTTGTAGATCGGTTTAACGTTCAGCTTCAGCCCTGAAGTCTCTGAACTACTCGAATGTTGCATCCTTCTACTTGAGAAGTCATGCGAACGTGCACTTCGAGAAACACTTCGAACCGGCCTCTGTGGAGAATTGATAAAAGTCACAGATATCTGAGTGTACTAACTCCAGATGATCAGTACTTTAGTTCAATCGTCTGAGCAGCTTCCCAACAGTCTTGTATCTGCACAGACCTTAAACTCCTCCACCTCCTTACCCCCACATTCCGAAGATAAGGTCCCGGTAGGACAGCTTGAGTCTGCTTCTGTCATAGAACAACTCTCAGTCTACTCAATGAAGTAACTTCATCACCATCAGCAGAAGTTCGAACATTCCTTCAGTACCGAACATCTTTTCGAAGCATGTTCCTCGCCAAAAAATTACATCTGGCTAGTACGAATGTCCATATTTTAAGTCTGTATCAGATAACAGACTTTTTGAGATCAGATCGTCGAAAAATCTCTCGTACGTGCAATACGCATTCCAGTGTCCTTGTCGGTGGTTAATAACCACTGTCTTGATCTTCAGAACTTCTGCTAGATATATGTTCACCATCGAGACCTTCGTCATAACATGACACGTCCTTGGTGAACAGCTAGCTCATTTGAGAGCACACGTGGTCAGATGCACTAGTGTCAGACCACTAGTTAGCTACCACGCTAGATAACTCAACCTGTGCAACAATAGCAACCAAGTTAAGTAATCAAAATAACCAAGGTTAGCTATACCTGCTATTTTGGTTTGGGCTTGGATTGGCATTCACTCATGTACTGGCCATTCTTGTCACAGTTGAAGCAAGTCACGTGGGACTTGGACTTCTGTTGCTTGAATGAAGGACCGTTCACTTTTAGATTAGTGGAGTCCTTCTTCTTGTAATGAGAAGCCACCTGCTTCCCCTTGAACTCTCTTGTCTGCACCAAGTTGGCCTTAGCCAGTTGTTTGGACAGAGAGTCCATCTTCTGTTGAGATCGCATTTCGTCCTCAACGTGGATATCCTCTCTTGTGATCTTCCAAGCTAATGTCCAGCTTCTTTCGATGCATTCTAGCATAGAAGTTGCTCCAACCAGCAGGAAGTTTCGAGACTATCCCTCCAATGACAAACTTGTCGACGAGGGGCATCTTCTCGTCATCTAACTTCTGGCACAACTTCAGGAATTCCTTCACTTGGGGTAGCATCGTCATCTCGTCTTCGAAGAGCCATTTGTGGTACTTCTCGACGATAAAGATTTTGGATATGTTCTCATCATCTTCATATAGCTTCCCCAAAGAATCCCAGATCTCTTTGGCCTTCACCTTCTTAGAATATGACTCTGCCAGAGAGTTTTTCATAGAATTGAGAATCAGCAGTTTACATATGCTGTTTTCTCTCTTCCATTTGCTCTGTTTGACGAGTGCAGCATCAATAGCATCGGCAGTTCCTCCTTCTGGAATCGTCGGTTCATCCTCAATCAACACATGGTCTACGTCCACGAGTTGAAGATTAAGGGTGACCTTCCTCTTCCAGATTTGGAAATGTTCTCCGTCGAATTTCTCCAACTTGTTAAAGCTGGTATCGATGAGAGAAGCACGAGAGTTCTCCATCTACAAGGATCTTGCTTTGAGATTGTTAGTCCCGGGGCTTGATCAAAGATGGTAGACTCGATGTCGAGATCAGAGGTTCAACAAATGTTCACCTTCTGATTATTCTCGAGATCCAGGAGGAACACTATAATATAAGTCTGATTACAAAAGCAACAATAATCAGAAAGAAAATTTCACGTTCTTTCTCGCAATCGCAGTTGCTGACGGACAGAACTGAGTTTAGAAAATAAATATCACGTTCTTCCTTGCAATCGCAGTTGCAGACGGACAGAACTGAGTTACAACTCAGATGAAGGAGAAGAAAGAAGAAGAAAGGTTCTTGCTGGGGTGATTAAGATCACCGTTGCTCAAAGCAAGATTCGTCCCAACACGATCTGCTCCCAGGAACCAGCAAGTTCACGAAGAACTTCTGGAACGCTTGTAAGTCAATATTTGAGACTTGAACGGGCTTCCTGGACTTTACAGACTCCCTTAACTCTCTTCTTGGTGCATCTTTCAAAGGAGGCCAAGGGGCTCTATTTATAGAGTGGAGTTGAGACTTCATCTCTTCTCCTATCCGATGTGGGACTAAAATACCAATACTCAAAAATAGAGTTTGATATTTTAGATCATCCCACAATCAGCATAGAAGTGTGTCAGTCCACGCCTACCCCCCGAACACTTCCGTGCATGCACGAGACATCCTGGAGTCCGTGTCCGAGTCCGAGCCCGCACAACAAAAATCAACTTGCATCCTTGTTGGATTTAATCCTTTTTTCTTCTAGGAAAATACTCCCACATGGCACAAACTTGTGCCCCACTACACCTCATGTGCACACCTCAACACAAGCAATGCATTATATTGAGATACTCACCATTTGGTGTAGCCGATGTGGGACTATCTTTTCTAGTCCAAAGGCAAAAAACACCAACAAATATCGTAGCAGAGCTCAAGGATCTACCTGATCTCTCTCTCGATGGCGCGTACTAGGAGGACAACGGCCCTAGAGCATGAGTGTGTTTCTCACCTTCACCCACTCGTATAAATTGTATATTCTTTTGGACATTTAGCCAAGATCATGCATTAGCTGTAGTTTTGAGAGCTTGTTCCCGCCTTCAGGCAAATTTATTGTATATATGTATTATCATGTAGTAATGTATATTGTACAAGCTTATCAATGTGTACTGGTAGCTCGTGATCGTATATGCTCTAATATTTGAGACACCTTACTGTTATTTATAAATGTAATTGTTCCTACTGCTTCTTACTCGTATGGTTGAGATTAGGATTCATGTGGACCTAGGAGATTGATGGCATGTAGCTAACCCTATTGTTTATAGTCGTGACCGTACTTCAGGGTACAAAAATATTTTGTAGTGCATAGCTGGCCAAATTATACTCCCATTCTTCGTATTTCATATCTGGAGTGTGACACAGGTAATGAGGAAGGTTTATGACCTACGTATGAGGGTCGTGTCTGTTTGGTCAAAGACTATGTCAGTTCACAGTTCCAATATGTGGGAGCTGTGTCAATGGACAAGTTGGATACTAAAGAGTAAAAGAGCTTGGAGGCATTTGTAACAATTTTCAAAAGGTGGCTAATTGTACCCAAGCTAAGGTAGACATTGTTGTAATGTGGCTCAAGTTCAACGAGAAGAGCGACGAGTATCATCAGGGGCGGATCCAGAAATGTATACTGGGGTGGGCTAGATTGAGTTGGGGTGGGCTAGATGTAGGCAAACTTCACAGAAAAATCTAAAAAAAAAATTATATGGACAAAAAAGAGGAAATTTTTTTTTTGGGGGTGGGCTCCAGCCCACCCCATGCTCGTGAGAAGTCAAAGACAACAAGCATGGCTCAAAATTGAAGCCAAAACAGCCCTTTACAACCAACCGGAATTCCGATTGGCTAAAAACTGCCAACTGGAAGTCCAAAAATGCTAGCAGCTAGTGAGCACAATTTCGTACTGGGAACTGGAATTCCAGTTCCCAGACCGGAATTCCAATTATGGCACGTTTTGTGAACGATTTGTTGACTTGTTTTCGACAGTTCGGAAAGCTCCAAACTTTGAGATGTTTAGGGGAGTTATATTAGGGTTTTTCTAGCCTGGTATTGTTGGCTTTTGCTAAGGAAAAACTAAGGTGAATAGATAGGAAGAAAGAAAAGTTATCATAAGGAAGAGTTCGTGCGATCCGGTAAAAAATCCTTGTGAGTTCTTGTAAGGCTCTATCAATTATTCAATAAAGATATTCTCCCCTTGTCCCATGGATGTAAGGGCAAATATATTGGATGAACCATGTTTGATTTGTGTGTTCTTGTGTTTAGTTTAATGTTTTGTTTACTCGTCTGAAAAGGGAACTCTCGTTTTCACGTTTAGATGAAGTTGCTTGGTGAAGGCCTTAATCAAGCTATTCGCCAGCAGTGTGAACTTAACCCAAGTTGAGGCACTTAAAGAAGAAATGGGGCATCGATTACATTATATTTTGTAGACAATCTTCATTTGTCAATATTAGATAATGCGGAAAAGGACGCAATGGAAACAAAGATGAGAAGCAGTCCTTTAACAAAATATTAGTACTCAACAATGACTAATGACATAGTCACACATCGATCAGAGGATCATCCTCTCCAGATTGTACTTGTATATATATACTCTGGCCTAGAGCCTAATTTATTCATTGATTCCATGGTCAAACAAACACAACCTTCCATGTTTCAGAAAAAATCACACATGAAATGACAATACACGTGCACGCCTAATTCTGAAAACAAGACAAGTAACTTAAGTTCTTACTTCACATTCCAAGGAAGCCCGAGGATCCAGTGAGGCAAAATCAGTGTTGTTGCTTGATAAATAATTTCTCGAAGCTTTGGCACCACAAGAACTCACATTATCCACCAAATTCTGGAAGACCACAAGACCAATAACATGGAAGGTATTAACTTACAGGAACACAATAATGGATATTGAGATGTTATATCTGGTCGCACCTTAGATTTGCTGTGATCCTTTTCCATGCAGTACAAAGTAGCATTTTTTGTAACATCCAGGTTCCTGCCAGAGGCACTGAAAAAAATAAAGCAACATAATTTTAGTGGCATTGGATAATATATGCAACTGTTTTCAAGAGCAATAACAAAACATATTACAATATGCTACAATTGAATTCTTTTTTAGGGCTCATCCCCACAATTAGATTAGGGATCATTGTATTGAAGAGAAATAAGACATTGCATGCACTGAATGTATCAACTATAAAGCATAGAATCAGCAAGAGCAGCTAGTAGCTGACTAGAAGTATCAACTATCAAACCTGATTTACCTAAACATAACAAAATTCTAAGCATTATGCTGTCCGAAACCTATAAAACTAATCGAAGACTAAAATGCTTCATTCTAATATATGGTAAGTAGATCCGCCAATATGCTGAACTCTTCAAGATTATTAAGCATTTCAGGAAATTTTGCATATAAGACCTAAATGTTATCTTGACAATCGTCCATTACCTAAAATTGTTGCGGATGGAGATGACCTTCACACACAGTGCGGAAGCAATATCTTGCAATCTAGCTCTCACGCAGAATGCGGAAGCTAAGGATTGTCAAGTGAACAAAACATAACACAAAAGAATTAACGAGGTTCGGCAATGTGCCTACGTCCTCAGACAACTATAGTTCCTTTCTTTCTCCACTATGAATAGTGGGGTTACAAGTTACAGCATCTCTCTTGGATTCATTCAAGAGGCTCACAAATTCTCATACATAAGTATGGACACACTTTGGTGAAGAAGCACCCGAGGAAGAAGCACCGCCCAAATGAACACCACGAGCAAGGAGCAAAAGGAGCACCAAATCACATCCCCAATTACCTCCTTATATAGCATTATGAGGATGGTAGCTTCTCCTCTAAGATTGTTTCATCCAAGGTTCATTAACCTTGGGAACTCCAAAAGACAAAGGTCTTTCTCCAAGGTGAATGAACCTTGGGAACAACACACTTCTCTCCACTTATGGAGGGACCACCTATCAATTTCTTCCTTCCCGACTTAAGTGGAAAGGCTCCGTCATACCAGCTGCTCTTCTACAAAAGATGTGCTCGTCTTTCGGTAAAGACTTAGTCATCATATCTGAGCCATTGTAATTGGTATGAATCTTCACGATCTAAAGTTGCTTGGATTCCACCACATTACGATCTAGTGATATCTCACATCAATGTGCTTTGACTTTGAGTGGAAACTCAAATTCTTGCTCAAATGGATAGCACTCTGGCTATCACAATCAAGAACATATTCTTGTTATTCTTGACCCAACTCCTGTAGGAATATTTTCATCCACAGTAGTTCATTCCATGCTTCTGTAGCTGCGATATATTCTGCTTCTGTAGTCGACAGAGCAACACATTTTTGTAACTTTGAGTGCCAAGACACAGCTCTCCTTGAAAGAGTAATTAAATAACTTGAAGTAGATTTTCTAGAGTCAAGAGCTCCAGCCATATCTGCATCTGTGTACCCAATCAACTCAGGCTTGTCATTTCCAAAACACAATCTCATTTTGGAAGCACCTCTGAGATATCTCAAAATCTACTTCACCGTTTTCATGCTCTTTACCCGGATTGGATATGAATCTGCTAATGACAGCAACTTCATGTGCCATATTAGGTCTGGTGCACACCATCATGTACATAAGACTGCCAACTGCTGAGGCGTATAGCACCGAGGCCATCTTTTCTTTTCTTTGTTGCATTTAGGACACTGTTTTGAGCTGAGAAAAAAAATGATTAGCAAGTGGACTCGCTACTGGTTGAATTTCTTCAACACCTTCTCGATATAGCGTCTTGCGATAACCACAGCTTCCCATTCTTTCGATCACGAGAGATGCATATTGAGAATATGCTTTCTTGGAACTAAGTCCTTCATTGCAAAGGACTTGATGAGCTCTTTCTTTAAATTGATGGTCTTGTCACTATCACGACCTACGAACAACATACCATCAACATATAACAAGAGTATAATCAGTTCACCATCAGAGTACCTTTTGACAAACACATAATGATCAGAAGTGGTCCTCTTGTATCCTTGCTCGGTCATGAAGAAATCAAACTTCTTGTACCATTGATGTGGTGCATGTTTCAGTTCATATAGGCTCTTCTTTAGTCGACTGGCTAGATCTTCTTTCCCTTTGACTTTGAAATCCTCTGGATGCTTCATGTATATTTCCTCTTCAAGTTCTCCGTGAAGGAATGCAGTCTTCACATCTAGTTGTTCAACTTCTAGATTTAGACTTGCAGCCAAGCTAAGCACTACTCTGATAGATGTTATCTTCACCACTGGTGAGAAAATATCTTCATAATCAATCCCTTATTTTTGAGTGAAACCTTTCACAACTATATTCGCCTTGTATCTTGGTTGTGATTTGTTTTCTTCTGTCTTCAACTTATACACCTATTTGTTCTTGAGTGCTCTTCTTCCTTTTGGTAATTTTACCAAATCATAAGTGTGATTCTCATGCAAGGACTTCATCTCATCTTGCATGGCTTCCAGCCACTCCCCCTTTTTCTCGTGTGGCACGGCTTCTTGATAGCATTCAAGTTCTTCTGCATCTGTTTGCAATACATATTGTTGGGTTGTTAGGCTTCGGTTGCCTGTTTGATCTTCTCAGTTGAGGTTCTTCAGGAGTTTGCTCTTCTTGAATATTTTTTGGTACATCGCCATCATCATAATTGTCCTAGACGTGATCATGGATTTCATCTTCATTGTTCTCAACCGCATCCTCCATTTGTACCCGGGGTTGAGAAACTGGATCGAGGTTGACTGGATATTCTCTGGAGCTGTGACTTTTCTCCCTTCTGAATATCTTTAATGGTTTGATCTTCAAAGAAGACCACATCTCTACTTCTGACAATCTTCTTATTGACAGGATCCCATAGTTTGTAGCTGAACTCTTCATCTCCATAGCCCAGAAAATGCATTCTTTTGTTTTAACATCAAGCTTGGACCTCTCATCTTTGGGGATTTGCATGAACGCTCTACACCCAAATACCTTCAAGTAATTGTAGGACACATTTTTTCCTGTCCAGAACTTGTTGGGTACATCACCATTGAGAGGAGCTGATGGAACAAGTTGATCATCACCATTGAGAGGAGCTGATGGAACAAGTTGATTAAGTGAACTGTTGTCATCAATGCTCACCCTAGAAACCCTTTAGCACCTTGGAATCAGATAATATGGTTCTGATCTGATCGTTCTGTTCATCCTCTCCGTCAACCTGTTGTGCTAAGGAGTTTTTGGAACCGATCTTTCATGTTTGATCCCATTATTCATGCAATAAGTATAGACGCACTTCAGAGTCATGTCGGTCTCACGTTCAACTCTGGCATGGAATTGCTTGAATACTTCAAAGACTTGATCTTTGGTTTTGATTGCATACGCCCACACCTTTCTAGAGTGATCATCAATGAAGGTGACAAACAATGTTGCACCGCCAAGAGTGTTAGTAGTCATAGGCCCACAAACATCAGAGTAAAAACATCCAGTACGTTGGGTTTTCTAGTTACAGCCTTATGGTAAAATGAAACTCTATGTTGTTTTCCAGCTAAACAATCAGTACATGGTTCTAGAGGTGTCTCTGTCGAGTTCAACCCAGTCAATACTTCTCTTTTGGCTAGAATTTGCAATCCCTTCTCACTTATATGACCCAGTCGCTTGTGCCATAATCCAATCGTTGATCCTGTTTGATCGATTGCTGCATTAACATGTTGATTGCTGATCTTAGCATATGTCATAGAGAGTGTGTTCTTCTTCTTTCCTCTAGCTAGCACTAGGGAGCCTTTGTTGAGTTTCTATTTGCCTCCACCAAACACATTGGTGTAGCCTTCATTATCCAGCAAGCCGGTAGATATCAAGTTTAGACGCATGTCTGGAACATGTCTCACATTCTTGAGAATCTAGGGGCATCCAATGTTGGTCTCAAGTTCTATTTCTCATCTTCCCACTATCTTGGAAACTTTTTCATTTTCCATACTCACATTTCTGAAGTATCCGCGTGTATAGGATGTGAAGAATTTATTTCTGGAGGTAACATGAAATGATGCGCCAGAGTCTACGATCCAGCATGAATCTTGAGAGGTTAGATTAATATGACCATCATCACAAATGATGATTATCTCATCGCCTTTTGAAGCAGTGGCGGTTGTGTCTTTGACTTCATTCTTCTCATTTGATTCGTTTCTTTTCTCTTTTGAGTTTTATGCATTCTCCTTTCATATGACCCTTAAGGCCACAATAAAAACATTCTATCTCCTTTCTTGGTTTGGAAGTGTCTCTGGAATGATCTCTAGGCCTACCTTTGGAGTGGTCACGGTTGTGAGATTTTCTTTGATGGTTTCTTCCACTGTTCTCAGAAACAAAGGCCTCAGACTCGGTTGATATGCCTTGTTCTTTCCAGCTCGCTTCTTCATTCAATAAATTGTCCTTCACTAAGGTTGATGTAAGGACGTATTGAGGAACGGAGTTGCTTAAGAAAACCGCAAGTGTGATCCAACTATTCGACAACTTACTGAGTAGCAAAAGTGCCAATAGCTCATCTTCCAGCACCAACTTCATAGTTGAGAGTTAATTTACTAACTCTTGGAAATCACTCAAGTATTCAAAAATGTTTCGACCGTCTCTGTATTTCAAGTTCATCAAACGTTGAATGAGTAACGCTTTGTTTTGAGAAGTCTCTCGCTCATGCATCAATGCCAATTTCTTCAACATTTGATGAGCATCGGTTTCTTTGGAAACATGGTGAAAGACGCTTTGGTCGATCCATGGACGGATCTCTCCAATAGCTTTACGATTTAGAATGGTCCAATCTTTGTCTGATTTATCTTCTATCTTCTGTTCATTGCAGAGTAACATTTCGTACAGATCCTTGCAATAGAGGATATCTTCCATCCGTGACCTCCATATGGAATAGTTTGAAGAAGTAAGCTTGATCATGGTAAACTTGTGTGGCTCTGATATCACTTGTTGGGGATGGAGATGACCTTCACACACACAGTGCGGAAGCAGTATCTTGCAATCTAGCTTCACACAGAATACGGGAGCTAAGGATTGTCAAGTGAACAAAACAGAATACAAAAGGATTAACGAGGTTCGACAATGTGCCTACGTCCTCGGACAACTATAGCTCTTTTTTTTCTAAGAATAATAGGATTACAAGTTACAATATCTCTCTTGGATTCACTCAAGAGGCTCACAAACTCTCATACAAAAGTATGGACACACTTTGGTGAAGAAGCACCCGAGGAAGAAGCACCGCTCGAATGAACACCACAAGCAAGGAGCACCAAATCACATCCCCAATCACCTCCTTATATAGCCTCATAATGGTGGCTTCTTCTTTAAGATTGTTTCATCCAAGATTCATTAACCTTGGGAACTCCAAAAGACAAAGGTCTTTCTCCAATATGAATGTGTTGGAATATTTAGTATGTTGGATGTCATATTTAGTAGATTGGAATATCCTGTGACATATTTGGTATGCCAGAATATGCCACAGGATATCCACAGTATATTCCATCATTGTAATAATGACTGTAAGACTATATAAAGCCAGGAAGACTATCAATAACATATCAAAAAATTACAACATGGTATCAGAGCCAAAATTCCACAAACCCTAACCCTAGCCGCCACCAATCGACCCCCTTCCAAACCCTAACCCTAGCCGCTACCCCCCCTCTCTCTCTCTTCCAGCCCCCGCCCCTATCCCGCGTGCATGACCAGAGAACCCCGCGGCGGCTGCTGTAATGCTGTTGCACGCGCGCCGAGCTCCTCCTACTCCCAAGGCGCACACGGCTCCTGCGGCTGTTGCCGACACTGAAGCACGCGATGGCACTCGTGTCACTGCTGTTCGACTTGTTCCGAAAGTTGACATCGAAGGCCTAGATCTGATGGAAATACATGTTCAGATCTAGAAGCGGACGACGAGGACAAGCGTAACGTGATCATCGAAGAGGATCGATGGAGGCGATCATCTAGAAGCTGGATCATGCGGACGTTCCGACGTTGATGAAGTTGATGAAGATGTCGGCTGGTGAGAGCACGACACGAACGTCGACAAGGCTGGAGCTTCCCTCCATCGATCTGAAGCTAGATGGACCATCTACCTATCTGAGTTGGTCACGGCGGGTAAGGCGAACCCTTGCAGGAAAGAACCTAGAGGGGTTCCTGTCGTGCGAGAAGACGAAACCGGACGAGGGCTCGGCGGAACATGACGAGTGGAAGTCCACTCATATGGTGATCTACATCTGGCTTCGCAACTCCTTAGTCCAGTCTATTTCCGCCACAGTCGACGGCATTGAGATGGTAAAAGATGTGTGGGAGAAGTTAAGGTGGACCTATGATAGTGTGGGAAACAACTTACGGGTCTTCCAGATCAAGGGGGAGATTGACGACACCGTACAGGGAGAGAGGACGGTGCAGGAGTATGCCACGAAGTTGGAGCGTCTGTGGCTGGATTATAACCACACCTCAGATCGGACAAGCTGCGGGGACCCAAAATGTAAAGATAGATATATGTTTACAGGAGAGGACGATGAAATTCCTCAAAGGACTGACTGCAGCATTTTCTCAGAGGACGGCCCTACTTCTCGTCCAACCGATGATCCCCACTCTTGAGGAGGCTATCTCAGCCATGATCCAGAAGGAGACACGCATCAGACTACAGACGGGGATAAATGGTCCTCCCAAAGCAAAGTCAGCACTGACGGCCACCAGCTCGGGCGACACAGGGCCTAAGGTAGGGATTCTTGAACCCAAAAAGAGGAAGATAGGACCTAAGACTGTAGATGTTGTGTTATAGGATATGCTCTAGATAGTAATGCCAATAGATTTCTTATAACTCATTCTGAAGTAAATGAAATCTCTAATAACACAATTATAGAAGCTAGAAATATCGTTTACTTTGAGAATATATTTCCCTTTAAAGATAGAACTTCATCATCTTCCTCCAATACTTCTCTTACTCCATCTACTAGTTCTCATATTCAAATATCAAGTTCACAACCTGAACAAGTCATAAAACCTAGAAGGAGTAAAAGAGAATTGATTGAAAAGAATTTAGGAGAAAGATTTTTCATATTGTTGATAGAGGATGACCCTTCAACTTATGAAGAAGCAATATCTTCTGCTGATACCTCTTTCTAGAAAGAAGCTATTAACAATGAGTACAACTCCATTATGGAGAACAACAATTGGTTTTAGCAGACCTACCTTTAGGTAGTAAACCCATAGGTTATAAGTGGATCTTCAAAAAGAAACTTAGAGCCGATGGTACTATAGAGAAATACAAGGCTAGGCTAGTAGCCAAAGGTTTTATCCAGAAAAAAAAGATTAGATTATTTTGATACCTACTCCCATGTAGTTAGGATTACTTCTATTAGAACCCTTCTAGCCTTAGCTTCCATTTATGATTTGTTGATCCATCATATAGATGTAAAGACAGCATTCCTAAATAGAGATTTAGAAAAAGAGATATATATGGAGCAACATGAATGCTTCATTGCTAAAGGTCAAGAAAAGAAGGTTTTCAGATTAGTGAAATCTCTTTATGGCCTAAAACAAGCTCCCAAGCAATGGCACAACAAATTGGACAAAGTTATTTTAGAATTTAGTTTTGTGCCAAATGAATATGACAAATGTTTGTATTCTAAAATACAAATGGAAGTTGTGTCATCTTATACTTGTATGTTGATGATATCCTTATTCTAGGATCTTCACTAAAACTGATAAATAATACTAAGAATTATTTACCTAACCAGTTTGATATGAAATACCTAGGTGAAGCAAACCTGATCCTAGGAATGCAAATGTCTAAATGCAAAGAGAGCTATACTCTATCCCTAGCACATTCAATTGAGAAAATGCTAAGAAAGTTTGAGTATTTTGACAAAAAACTTGCCCTTACTCCTTATGACAGTAATGTTGTTCTCAAGAAGAATGAAGGATCACCTATAGAACAACTTAGATATTCACAGATGATTGGGTCCCTTATGTACATAACAAATAGGACCAGACTCGATATTATATTTGCTATTGGAAGACTAAGTAGATATACTAGTAACCCAAATCAGTCACATTAGACTGCATTAGACAGAGTATTTAGATATCTTAAGGAAACTAGATTATAAACTTCATTATACTAGACACCCTGATATCATAGAAGTTACTTAGATGCAAATTAGATAACTGATTCACATGATGTGAAATCCACCACTGGATATGTTTTTACCCTAGCAGGAGCTGCGATCTCCTGGAAATCATGTAAACAAACTATCATAGCCAGAAGTACGATGGACTCTGAAATGATAGCTTTGGACACTACCTGTACAGAAGCCGAATGGTTAGAAATCTTATTATGCATATACCTATTTCTGTTCATCATGTTCCTACAATTTTTATAAACTGTGATAATAAATCTGTTATAGAACTACTAAAGCATGATTCTGTGAATGCTAAAGATAAACAGGCACCTGCAGCTGCGCTTTAAGTCAATAAAGAGCCTACTAGGCAAATATGTGGTTCTTGACTATATAAAGTCAGAAAAGAACCTTGCAGACCACTTGACGAAGGGTCTGTCTAGGACATTGATCCGAGAATCATCGAGTTGGATGGGGTTAAGCCTATAGTTTAGTCATCAGCAGTTGCAACCCAACCGAGTCTGACTGGAGATTCCAAGAAGCCAGTTCAATGGGTAGGAACAAGCTGGACTAGGTGACTATTATGGAATACTGACTCTGAGATTAAATTCTCATTAAAATAAATGCCCAAGAGGCTGTACATGGATACCCTATCCCTATGGTGACAGTATTCCTGTGTGATATGGTTATGGTGAGTTTTTAACTCTTAATAAGTCCAAGTATAATATACAAGGTTGATTTCTATCACCAACCCTTAAGGACTTACCTATATGAGAGGTCGTGAAGGCTGCGACTATAGGACAGGGCGATCCTAGATAACTATCATAAATGTGGAAATGTGCGCATGGCCAACCAAACGTGCCATCAGATAGATCCAAGTTCCTCTAGCGTACTATGCGTGCTATTTTCTGAATCTGGTTCAAGAAGACTGATTCAAGGCGTAGTCCATCAAGCTCTTCTTCAGACAAAGATAATAGTCACTACGTGAAATTCAAGGCTTTTGTCTATCTCACTTATGCATAGTATACAACTGTCCAGAAATTATCTTCTTCTTTTCTTTCCTTTCCGCTATTACTTTGGAAGTTGACCTTTTGGGGGGAATTGTTGTATGTGCTGTGTTCACACAGCAAAGCTTGCAAAAGCTCAAATTCCAAATTCATTTAGTCCCAGATTGTCTAGGTGGGAAGACTCAACTATTCATATATTGCTTTGCTCCTTTTTGCTCCATTAAAGGATTGTGTTGGAGCCCTATGGGCCACACGCACGCACCGTCGCTGCCGCCCGGCCCAAATCGGCTCGGTTCGGTTTGGCATGCGTAACGGGTGCGGGTACGTGCCCACATATGCGGGCACCGAATACCGATTCGATTTCCTCTTCGGGTTCGGGCTGAGACCCTAAAATCTTTTTTGTTCCTCTATTAATTTTTTGACCGTTACAAATCTTTTAAAATTGTAACGTTTGGACACATTAATTTGTCCAGGTTCAATGTATAATGTTTTTTGTATTTGTTATTAGTTTGTAACGTTAAACTTTATTGATCATTATTCCTAGTCAAACGTTGGAAATATGCCTATATATCATGTCCTTTTCCTTCGTCCAGCTGTAAACCCCCCTAAATTTCTACTACGATTTTTTTTATATTATTGTATTTATTTTGTACTTCGTATCTGCACGTCGCATACGAATTCGCATTGTTGTATTTGCGTAGCGTGCGAGATTTGCATTTCGTAATTGCTCGTCGAGTGCGAATATGTGCGAGGTACATATTTTTGTAAAATATTTTATTAGAGATTTTATATATATAGAAGAATTTAGTTTTCAAAATAATATGTTATAAATATTTTTATTTTTTTTTAAAAAGAGAGAGTTATTTTGTTCGTCATTTAAAAATAAGTAGTGATTTGAAAATTGTGGTTTATATGAAATGTATTCCAAATATTTTGCGAAATTTGAAATCTGTTTATTAATATATTTTTGTCATTTTATGATTTAATATTTTAGTATTTATCGTGATTTTCGAAATTAATTATTACTATATTTATTTAATTATGAAAATGATATTTTGGATTTTGCTAATTTTAATATTTGATTAAATATGGAAATTTAAATTGGAAAAGATTTTATTGACTTTATTTAAAATATTTTAAATTAAGGATAGAATTTATCTAGATTGGATTTGATTTGGATTGAGTTATTTTTAAATCAATTTGAATTAATAGGTGATTTACCTAATTGGAATTTAAATGAATCATAGTCCTTATCCAACTGGGAATTCCCACCTCCTATATAAGGAGAGGAACTCATCCATAAATTATTTCACAAATTCTACCATCCACAGATGTGCATTGTGTCTGTGTCCACCGTCTTATTCCGTACTTTATACATGTACAATAATTCCCGTGTCGGACACACCCCCGACACAAAATTAAATCCCTGACCTAACCCTATTCTAAACCCCCGCACAGCCTGCATCGTCCCCGGCCACAACAACCCCGTCGTCACCATATTCCCCGTTCATCGACCCAGCAACCAACCATCGTCGGAGAACCCTACTCCCCCGCCGTGTCGAACAGCCCCCGTCCTCCACCACTCCGCCAACACCATCAACCACCAAGCACCGCCACCCCGTCACCATCATCGCCACAACCTTGCCACCCGGCCAACAGTTCCAGCCATCCCCACCACAAAACTCCCCTAAGCCACCAGCCGACTTCATCGGAATCCTGTCGGATCACCACCACGCTCACCCTCTCCTCCTTCCTCCACCTACCGGCCGTGGCAGCCCCGCCTACCACCAGAACCAAAAACTCACCCCACCGCCACTATCCAAATAGACACAACCACCACCACCACGACCGGACGCCACCGCGACCGACCGCGCATCCGAAACCCCCCAAAAGGAAAAAAAAAACAAAACAAAAGAAAATTGAACACACCACCACCGCCCTTAGCGCCGCCGTGTGCCATGCCTCCTGCCGGCACAGCCCCTCCTTGTGCGCTCAGCCTACTGCGAGCGCCGTCGCCGCCAAGTCTCGGCGTCTCACTACTAAAATATGCTATATTAGCGACGTTGTTTAGCGATGGAATAAAATACCGTCGCTAAATATATAATATAGCGACTCCTTTCTATTGACATCGCAAAACATCGCTGAATAGCGACGTTCAGCGACACTAGATACAATACGTTGCGGAATAGCGACGTTCAGTGACATATTATTAAAATATGTCGCCTATATTAAAATGGTTGCGACGGTTAGCGACGTCGACTATTGACGTTGCTAACTTTTTTACTTAGGGCACAGTCCTGTTTCCTTTTTTTCCCTCACTCGAAAACTCGAAAATTTCGTAAATTTCCCTCGAGCTCTCGGCGACTCCCTTCCCCCCCCCCGGCTACTCCCTCCCCCTCACCCGGCGACCCCTACCCCCCCTCCCCCTCGTCGAGCACCTCCTCCTCGAGCTCCTCCTCCCCAATCCATTTTTCCTCGAGCTCTCGGCGACTCCCTCCCCCCCCCGGCGACTCCCTCCTACCCCGGCGACTCCCTCCCCCCCGGCAACCCCTACCCCCCCTGGCGACCCCTACCCTCTCCGGTAAACCCTAACCTAACTCCTCCTCCTCCTTCTCCCCCCCCCCCCACACACACACAGACACACACAGTTAGTATCAGTTAGCTATCTCCCCCAATCCGAGCTTCACTTATTGAGGTATTTCCAAATCGCCTTTTTTTAGAACTACTACAACATTTTTTTCCCTTCTACTATACTAAAATATTGTCAAGTACAACCCATTGGCCATCCGTTGCGTAATGAGTCTTTTGTGATCAACAATAAAAGTTATAATAAAAGGAGGATGTTAAATGCGTGGAAAAGATGTCTTATTTGAAAATAGATTTAAAAATAAACAATGGAGAAGATGAATATAGAAATGTGAATTCAATGTTTGATGAAGAATTTATGGTAATAGAGAATTGAATGGTAGGCTCTGTCATTATAACTGGCAGATCTCATATAATCATATGTATATAATTATAAGAAAAATTTTGAGTTGTATCCTACTTTATCTATACTATTATAAAATGGATTATTTTGTATAAGGGTACCAGGTTTATAACGTACTTAGACTTTGGGTACTGGATTTGTCCATTTTTAGAGTTTGGGTACTCGAAATTAGAGAGTGTAGTGTTAGTATCAGTTAGCTACAGTAATGGTATCAGTAAGGGTGTCATGGTGCAAGATATGCATGTAAAATTGGATAGATACATAAGTTCTAAGTATATATATATATATATATATATATATATATATATATATATATATATATTGTATATAGTGGAGTATAGTGAATGGGAATGGATGGTTCATGATAGGCAATGGATGAAGGGATTTGGTTAGTGCACTCTGTTTAGAATGTGAGAATGGTGCTAGTGTAATAAGAATATAGAAGAGAGCAGCAGTAGTAGGGTCTGCCATGCCTTTTATGCAATGCAATAGGTTGGGGGATACCAGGGAAGCCCTGCAGGCAAGAGAAGGCCAATGCTCACTGCTCTTAGGCAAGGACTAGTGGTAAGGTTAGGGGGGAGTAAGGTATATGTGTGTGTGTGTATGTTAATTATCTGTGTGTATGAAGAAAGAGCTTAAATTGGTGTGGGTGTATAGTTGTGTACATGAAATAGTGTATGTCCCTGTTTTCTAAAGGAAGCAGCTATGAAGAGTGAGATGAGTGTGTACAAGAGCCAGTTGGCAGGCAGGGGTCATCCTAAATCAGTGTGTACTAGTAAGATATGTATAAGATTTATAGTTGATAGGGAATTTAGGATAGTTTTAGCTTGGTTAATGTTCTGGTTGTGAGGTTTGGCATGGTTTAGCTATAGTTGACCTAGATATTGAGTAATGAAATCAAGTTGACTAGTGGACCCATTTGACTAGTTTACCAAGGTTTGACTATCTAGCTAAGCCTCAGGATATTAGGCACTGGAGTAGGCTTATGCATAATGTTTTAAAGTACATGATAGCTACACATATCTAGCCAAGTGTAGGTAAGGATTGGGTATCTCAAGATACTAAGTTATAAGGTAAATATAGCTACACATATATGTGTGTGTGTGTGTGTGTGTGTGTGTGTGTGTGTGTGTGTAGAGTTGAGAGTAATTGATTAGTGTGTTATACTAAATGTATATGGGGACATTATATTCATGGGGTCTTAGATATCGGTTGTAGGTGACATTATATATATATGGTCTGGCGATATCGAAACGAATCTAGTGTGTCTGAATGAGATATCGGTTGTAGGTGACATTATATTCATGGGGTCTACTTGACTTTGTCATGGGGTCTTAGATATCGGTTGTAGGTGACATTATATTCAAGTCTTGAAAATTGATGTTAAGACAATTTTCAACTTGACCCTGGCGATATCGAAACGAATCTAGTGTGTCTGAATGAGATTGGTATCAGTAAGAATTGATAGCGTATGTGTACACATTGGATGCACAAGAACTTATGTGCGATATAGCATGGTTATTAGTAACTGTCCGCTACTAATGTGTGTCCCATAATAAGACATAATATACGAATTTGTGCCTATTAGATAATGTGTGTCCATCTTTGCAGAATTATTTCCAAATGGATATGAATTACTACTTGCGGAATCGTTCATGGATGTACAATCGTCGTCCTGATGATATGTGTGGTGTGCGGGATGAATACATAGCGGGAGTAGAGCAGTTCCTGCAGTTTGCTAAGGTGTTCCCTCAGTACATGGACGGCACCAAAATTAAGTGTCCGTGTGTGAAATGTCATAACGTGAAATATTATCCAGAAGTGGAAGTGACATATCATTTGTACTCGAGGGGTTTCACGCCTAATTACTATCAGTGGACCGCACACGGAGAACTTGTGTCTTTAGCATCAGAGCCGGAGCCTTATGTTGAGCCGTATATGCATGCGGGACCTAATTTTGTTTCAGATAATCATGCATATGACGACGGGTGCGTGAACATGGTTTTTGACGCTGCGGGGCCTAGTTTCGTTCATGATGCAGCTGAGGAGGCACCGAATGTCGATGCTGCAAAGTTCATGGAGTTGCTGGAGAATGCAAGGACTCCATTGTATCCTGGTTGTGAGGATCATTCACCGTTGGAGGTGGTTACAAGACTGTTGAGCATTAAGTCAGATTTTAATATGTCGCAAGAATGCTACAACCGAGTGTTGGAGTTGATTATAGAGATCTTGTCGACAGGTGCTAAGTTACCTAAAGACTTCTATCGGTCTAAGAGGATGGTGAGATCGCTCTGGATGGGATACGAGAAAATCGATTCTTGTCGCAATGGGTGCATGCTATACTACAAAGACGACAAGGACGCAGATGTGTGCAGATTTTGTGGTGCTGATCGCTATAAGACAACTAGTACAGGAAGGTCTACCGGTGCAAGAAGACTGACCGATTCAATGCACTACTTGCCTTTAACGTCACGGTTGCAAAGATTATTTATGGTGAAAGAGACGGCCAAAAATATGAGTTGGCATATGCGAGAACAGATTGAAGGAGTGTTGGATCACCCATCCGATGGAGAAGCGTGGAAGCACTTTGATCGAGTGTATCCTGATTTTGCTTCAGATCTGCGTAATGTCAGGTTGGGGCTATCTTCTGACGGTTTTACTCTTTTTGGTCTTTCGGGATCCCAGTATTCGTGCTGGCCTGTGATTGTCACTCCGTATAACCTACCGCCTTGGATGTGCATGAAGACTCAGTACATGTTTCTAACCGTTATAATTTCTGGTCCGAACAATCCCAAGAGGAACATTGATGTGTACTTACAGCCTTTGAAGATGAGTTGAATCAGTTATGGGAAGTAGGCGCTAACACGTACGATGTTTCCAGGAAGCAGAATTTTCAGATGAAGACAACCCTTATGTGGGACCATCAACGACTTTCCGGCCTATGGAATGTTATCTGGATGGAGCACTCATGGCCGTCTCTCATGTCCGTATTGCATGGACCGTACTAAGGCTTTCCGCTTGAAACACGAAGGAAAACCGTGCTTCTTTGATTGTCATCGGCAATTTCTGCCAAACGATCATCCGTTCAGAAGGAACAGGAATGCATTCCGTGTCGGCGTTGTAGAGAAGGGTAATCCACCGCCAAGGTGGTGCGAAGCCACGATATGGAAGAAGGTTAGAGATTTTCTAAGTGCTATCGAAGATCCTACAACTGGGTACAAGTGCGATGGATTTGGTAGAGATCATAACTGGACAAAGATGAGCATATTCTGGGATCTACCATATTGGAGTACCAATCTGATCAGACATAATCTTGATGTCATGCATATTGAGAAGAATGTGTTTGATAACATAATTAATACTGTGATGGACGTAAAGGAAAAAACGAAAGACAATCCCAAGGCCAGGTTGGACTTAGAAGAAATATACAAACACCCTGCGTTGCATTTGATAGAGGAGAATCGAAAACAGTTCCTGCCGAAGTCAATTTTCTCACTGGACAAGGAGGATAAAGTGAGACTTTGTCGGTGGATCCAGGGCCTAAAATTTTCAGACGGATATGTGTCAAATCTGAGAAGATGTGTCGATCCGAAGGAAAACAAATTGACGGGTATGAAGAGCCACAATTGTCACGTATTCATGGAGAGGTTAATTCCAATTGCATTTCGGGAATTCTTACCGCAGGCAGTTTGGGATCCATTGGCGGAGCTTAACATATTCTTCATGGATCTTTGTTCTAAAAAATTGCTCGTTGATCGTCTAGAAAAGCAAGAGAAGGACATTGCGGTAACACTGTGCAAGCTAGAGATAGTGTTTCCTCCTGGATTCTTCGACTCTATGGAGCATTTGCCGATTCATCTATCCTATGAGGCACGTGTTGGTGGACCCGTCGAATATCGATGGATGTACCCATTCGAGCGACATTTGAATCACCTAAAAAGAAAGGTGAAAAATAAGGCACGGGTCGAGGGTTCTATTTGTGAAGCCTATGTTCTCGAGGAGATCACAAACTTTTGTTCGAGGTATTTCAAGCCTCATGTTGCAACTAATAGAACGAGAGCTTCCAGAAACGACGACGGAGATCATGAATGTAATGATACAATACTGAAGGTATTCAATGCCCCAGGAAAGCCATCGGGTAAAATAAAGAAGAGATATCTGAACGATGATGAGCTAAGGGCTGCTCAGGTGTATGTATTACTCAACTGCGACGATGATGAAGTAGAGAATCTAGAGAGGAAAGTAATTAATACGTCTACATTATTTTAATAGTATTGATTATTATATTATTACATTAATTGAACGATGTTGTTTTCAGCATATTTAATGATGATGTGAGGTCAGGTAGGCCACACATAACAGAAGAAAAACTAGAACAAGAAATGAGGCGTTATTTTCCATGGTTGAGTGCATATGTAAGACTTGAGAACTCTGTAATTACCTTTCTGTATATGCACTTGAGAATGAACTCCCGCGTCCAGCATTCCTCCTCCCGACGGCTCCATGGGGAGAGCCGACGCCGAGCATATGGAGGACAACGATTAGACTGATCCTGTCCAGCCAGGAGGTGAAAGCGACCCTCCATGCGCTCCCCCGGATGAGACGTGTATGGAGATTTGGACGGACGGGCCTACGAAGTAAGTTAATTAGTTAATATATATTTCTCAAATGATTATATGTACATATATATTCATGAAATTTATTATTGTATAGATATCGGCCTCCTGCAGTACAGAGACAGCTGGGGTTATTTTTGAGGCAAAACTTTGGTGGGCCTTGGATTAACTACTCAGATGCTCCCGCGGATAGGAAGGCCTTTTGGTTGGCCCACTTCAAGGTAAAAAATTTGTTTATTTTTAAATTTTAATAATTATTTGTGTATATTATATAACTTTTCTATTTTACTTCTTGTAGAGGACCTATTTCTATCCACCACACCGGGCGGCGAAGATCGAGGCCCAATTTTCTGCCGTCGCAGGCAAGCTCATCCGTGATGCGATCCACGACCAGAAGTCTCGTGATCGCTCCGGAAAGCCGATCCATGGTTGGATCACGCCAGAGCAGTGGACTGCGATGAAGGCTAGATTCGCCGAGGCCAGGTACCAGGAGCGGTCTGACAAGGCCAAGGTGGCGCGGTCGAGCGCCAGTAAGTGGTGTGGTGGCTCCATTCCGATGACGGCCGTTGACCATGCGTCAGAACACGGTCAGAAGGTATGCTAGTATATACATAAGTCTTTAGCGGATGATATGCTTTATTCCTTCACCTACTCATACTTACCAAAGTCGTCTTCAACGTGCATACACATAGATGGTTGGTGAACCCATTATCATGTTTATTTACAGTTTATTATGGTATTGTTTCTTCTGTATCTTGTTACGTCCCTCTGAGGACCTGGTGATCTCTCCAGTTTGTTGCTGAGCTTATATTATAGACAAGTGGATGGTATGAGTTCGGATGCAAGTTTTAGTATTGCTTGTAGTGTTACTTTATTATTTTTTGTGCTTTCTATTTTCTTTCCTGTTATACCTTGCTCATTAGCCTAGTTTTGCAAACTTATATTATTCTCGAGTTTGCTCGGACATTCGTATAATAGGGTGGCCGACTATAGTACGTGTTGTTCATTTTTGTTTCATTTACTTACATGTGGATTGAGATATAGTTGAGATATCATAGTTTACTACACTTCTACAGCGCAGTACGTCTAGTGTAAGTCCATTAAATTGGAAACTTATTCTAGATTGTACTAGCTGGCATGCTTGCATTCCTAGTCCTATGTATTTTGGGATTGGAGCGTGACAATGTCTGTCTCCGTATTTTGATACTGGAGCATGATAAAGAGACTTAGGATGGGGTTGATGAGTTCTAGCATCAGTCCAAGGAGAAGTTAAAACCACTACATTTGGTTGAATCCTAAGGTGGTGCACAAGTCAACAACTTATAGGATAAATTTTACTTGACCATAACTATCAGTTATCACCACTTTGTAACATAATATTGTGATCAGTTTGATGGGCACTGTCATTGTAAACTTTTAAGTCTTGTGTGCAAGTCTAGTTTTGAGTTGTTATTTTTCAAAAAGTGACAACATAAATAATTTTTTTACAACAGTCTTACAATACTTTCATAAATGGTTTCCTAATTGAGCTATTTTTTTAAAAAAACTTTTTAATAATCAATTATTACCAAATAGATACTATAATTATTTTTCAAAAAAAAAGCAAAAGCAACCAAAATAATCAATCCAAGACCCAGCCTTAGTTGCCTCTCATCACACTTGACGGAAGGGCTACAATTGAGTCACAACCGAGTCAAGCTTGGCATGTTCAAGCTTAGCTCTTTATGGCTTAACATTATCCAATCGAGCTTGGTCTAGTTAGAAATTATCGAGCCGAGCTCCACCTTCTTCAGGGCTTGAAAACTTTTTACCAAGAGTTGTACTTAAGTAGGCATATTGCCTCGCCTCAGTTCCATAGAATTATTTGTCCTCGCATTGATCTCTGTGGAACAGATAGTCCTCGCTTGGGCTGATGCCTTGCAAGCCTAAGTTGTGCTTGCACAATGCCAGAACTTGCACAATAACAAAATAGACTAAACAACAACAACACAACAAAACTTTAAATGCATATAACCAAAGTGTAACACAAAGATAGAAATAGAGTAACTTTATTTATTGATAACTTAAAACATGATTACAAATTATTGCTTGCGACTCAAATACCATAGTTGGCTTACATATTTTCTTTTAGAACTTTTAAAAACAGCCACAATGCCCATACATCATATTCCTTTACAAAAATGAAAGATAAAACACCTTCAAAGAAATTTACTAGACTTGAACTGAAATTTTGAGGCGATCGAGCAAGGCTCTACTAGATTGGACAAGCTTCTAACGCTTCTCAATATCGTCATGTCATGCTATCTAAAATGTTGCCCACAACTGGGTCAGTACATAATACGTACTGGTGAGCGATCGTGACCGAACCCACCTAAATCAACACTAAGTAAACATGTGAAGCTAGCAACTATTATTAAGTAATATTTCTACTTTATAGGTTCTTTTTACACAATTTCTAAGAAAAAAACATAAACAGTAAAATATCACTTATACAGTGATTCTTACCCATGGTCGTCGATCCATCCAAGCATAAGATAAGGATTAGCACAATTTGCATATATGAATACAAATGACCTTCTATCTCTGCATTCATGGTTAGGCTAGAAATAATCTTAACATATGCATGCGACCTAACTACATGTTGGCCCATGGGGGACTTCCCGTGATTAGTAGTTGAGACGTACAAGCTCATCTCACCAATAGACTATGTAACTACCACTTTTCTAAAATGAGGGTAATTTTGAAGTTTTGTAAAATTGATCATGATAGTTATTAAATAGTAGATTTAAATCATATTAATAATTAATTGGTGAATTTTTGATTATTTTTATAATATTTAAAGTTATGTATTGTGATTGTGTCCCTTACTAGTGTAACCCTAGAACTACTTAGCCTAAAGACTAACCATGACCATGGAGATCTACTTGTGTAACCTTAGAACTACTTGTGTAACCCTATAACTACTTAGCCTAAAGACTAACCTAGACCTAGCTAATGTGATTATATTAGCTAACTACCACTTATTTAGACTAAGGATATTTTGGTAATTTATGACTTTAGAATTATTTAGAATTTTAATTAATTAATAATGTGCTAGTTGATATGTTAGGCCTAAACCTAGAATTGCCCTAATCTAGACATTGATCATGAGCCTAGATATTTAGTTAGTAGGATTCAACTAAATGACAAGGTTAAGAATATCTAAATATTGCCTAAGTGAAGATATTTTGCTTGAAACCCTAATTTCATTTGGGCCTTTAATAGAAAGAGGCTTGAATTACACTATAGGATCTCAATTGAACCTAATCCGGCCAAGGCATGTCCCATTCCCCTATATAAGGTTCACATTAGCCCCTCTTGTCTCTTTCATTACAAACCTAAACCCTAATTTGTGTTCTTCCCCAAATTTGCCTCCTTTCTTCAAATCAACTCCAAATTGATCAAATCAATTGTAATACACTCCCTAGTGTAGAGGAGGTCTCTATTGGCTAGCTAGCAAGGATTGGGAGCAATTTGGCCATAGGAATTGGTGTGTGATCATTTCAAGTGCATTTTTATTGGGATTCCAACTTCCAATTGGTAAGAGCCTCTAAACCTTTCAAATTCTTATTTTCTTTCCATAGATGCATTCATTTAGGGTTCCCTAGCATTAGGCTAAGTTTGGTTCGAATTCGAATCCATTTGGGGTGCGTATCGTAAAAATATCGATACGTGTCTCAAGTGTTCGATAAAATGCCCCTTAGGACTTTTTGTTCTTGATTATCTAAACTAATTATATATTTAAGCAGCCCTAGATGTGTAGATTAAATTGCTTGCTGACTGAGTTAATTTTGGGTTCATTTTTGTGTCAGATTTGGACACGGGACATATGCGCGCAACTCGTGCGCTGTCCTGCTACCCGAGCATCCAAGCTCGCTGGACATGACACGACTTGAGGTGCCAGTGGTTGGTAAACCTTGGGGCAGTGACTGACATCACATTTACTAAGTTTGGATTGATCTTATCGAGAATTCGTGGAGAAATTGACTCCACAGATTCTATCGGGTTCGGACACACACAGGTTTTCCAGTTCTGATACGCGTGTGGACACACGACATTATACGTCGTGGACACGAGCTAACCACCTCAGTGGACACCCTGATACTTAGTCAATACGTTGACACACCTGCACGACCTAATTGTTGGACACATCGTGTCCTAAAGGACTCGACACACGCGCACGATGCTGCCTCTATGCCTAATTCCTGATACTTGTTGATACCTCATGTTCGACACACTGTGGACACGACTCGTGGACAACACACACACCCTATTATGTGCCACACACATGACACTATGTAATACACATGTTGACACACATTAAATTGCTCACGAACACTCATTCACCCCTGTCACACGTTTGTGATACCATCAACCGACACAGGTTTTGATACACTCTGTTCGACACATTTGGACACACCCTTGCTGACACACATTCGACACACACACACCCCTCTCCTATTTACAGTCACATGCGTGTATAGGTATTCGAATGTGATGTATATAATGTCTAATACTCTGAGTTTAGTGTAGGAGATCTGTTTGTATACTTGGGGTTTCCAGGTTTGATGTATGTGTAGGATTCATACAGTTCTTATATGTATACAAGTATTGACTCATGTATATTTATAGAGTGCCTGTGTACTGTGAGTAGTTGGAGAATTTGAGTTGTTCAGTATGAGATTGTGACTCATTTGGGTGTGAAAGTTTTAGCTCAGTTTATGTATACAAGGGATATGTGAGTTTGAAATCTCAAATATCTGAGATTTGGTTCAGTTAGATTTGAGGGGTTTTAATATATGGAGGTGTATATATATGAGGGTATGTGAAGTCAAATACATGATGTATGAGTTCCGTTCAATATCTGTTTATGACATAGGTTATATGAGGGATTGGGTTATATATATATATATATATATATATATATATATATATATACATGATGTATGAAGTCAAATACATGATGTATGAGTTCCGTTCAATATCTGTTTATGACATAGGTTATATGAGGGATTGGGTTATATATATATATATATATATATATATATATATATGAGAGTATATATATATATGGTATGTATATATAGAGAGGTAATGTAGTGGTATTGTATATATATATATATATATATATATATATATATATATATATATATATATATATATTTTGAGGGATTGGGTTATATATATATATATATATATATATATATATATATATATATATGAGAGTATATATATATGGTATGTATATATAGAGAGGTAATGTAGTGGTATTGTATATATACTTGATATCTATGTATGTTATACCTTGGTATCCTAGTCTACTTGTGTTAGGCTATAGCATGACCTAGAATTGACCAAAATAGACCCATGTGACATTGTAGACTTTGACTAAATCCTAGACAGTTGACCTAGTTTGAACAGAGTTGACTTTGACCTAGAATCATGTAGATTGTATTGTAAACCTCAATTATTATATTATGAACTCATTGTAACCTGTACTGCTCTAAATAGGACTATGTGACTCCAATTTTGACATCTATACATATCAGTTGCTCAGGATATCAGGCGAGTACATTCTCTGATAGTTTTTATTGTCTTGATATCTGCTATATCCGATTCAGTTGTAGTGTTTTACTTGATTCCTGACACGATGATACACGAACTAGTATACGTCGGATCCTATCATGAGATGTTATTCCTGGACTTTTCTGGCATATTGGTACATTGTTCGATCTTGTTTTTCTTGTACTTGTATAGACACCAATTTGGGAGTGGACTGGCCCCCTGCTTTTGAATCCTGTGTCATGACGTGTCATGTTCGGATCCATTATACTATTCGAGGATGGGGAGTTATTAGTGGTTATGTGATCAATACCCCTCCTGCATTCATATTACTTTCTTGCATCATAGCTCCACCTTCACCACACGTAGGGTGTAGCCTGACCTGCCTCATAGCTTTCCATTGTGGCCGGTCTGATCCGATTTTCTTGTATTTCCTGATTCATAGCCGGTCAAATGGAACAGCCTGATCCTGACCCAAGCCGATCACATAACGCACTAATATCTCAAGGCACCGTTTATGTTTACGTTATACATCAGATATTTCTGTATTGTTCTACATTCCAATATTTCATACCCTAACATGATCTCCAGTTTTACATATCATGTTTATATTCCAGTCTTAATATTTTATCTTATATTCCATTATAATGGTCTCTTATAAAATTTGTCAATTCACATGGAACTGCTGTTAGCGTTTATACTTGCTCATATCCTGACAGGATAACCCCGTTGATGTTTACAGAGGATTTAGATGCTGACTGCTCGACCTTCTATGGGTTTGGCACAGACGGAGACTTTGACCAGGATCTACCTTTGGTGACAGTGCCCGTAGATGATGTACCTTATGTAGTGACCTAGTCTAGTAGGTTGACTGGACTGCGTTCCAGCTGGATATTTGAGACTTGTAGTATATTTTATATTCGGGATCTTGTGTTATGCCTTAATTTCTGAACTTCTGTCTGTGACTTGCATCTATTTCAGTTTATCTATTTCCATCATATCTTTATGATATTTGTGCTTATCTTCCTTAGATGTCTTGTGATTGAGTTGAGATTATATACCGTCGTGCGGAGATGACAGGTTTATATACTTTGTGTCTAGATGTTATATTTCTAGTTGACTTATACAGCGTTCTACCGCCGACACAGCGGCGTAGGCTGGACGTACCCACGTTCTCGTGCCCCTAAATCGGGTGCGAGTCGTGACAGACTAACACCCCCTGATCGCGAGGACTTCTAGCCTCAGGGTGTCCTGTTCCCTCCTAGGTCGAGCAATGCCCAGCGCCCCAGGAATCGGTCAAGAGATTATATCCTTGTGCAGAAGTTGTCCAGACCAATGCGTGAATGCAGTTATCAGATAAAATACTACTATGCACTAGTCTAGCAACAAGTACATATTTCCATCTTCTTCTTGTTACGAAGCCATAATCCCTTCTTATCATTTACTTGTCATTCATTGCAACATATACAAGTTCTTCTATACATGTCTAACATTTAGAGCATACTTTTAAAGTAACATGCATTTACTTACTTGAAATAAGTATAGCGACAGTTTATGATCCCAACATATGATTCATTTATTTTAGCTTAACTTTTGTTGTTACGATATCATCGATCAAAGGGACGCAACAAAAGAGTGGATTAGAAATCATTTTGTTAAGGCGTGAAGAATGATCGTCCGGTCAAAGCAACTCACCAAAATTAATCTTATTGAGAGAGTTAGAGATTCATGCAACGATCACGTCTCGCATATGCATCTTGCATTTGCACCAACTTTTGATTAGCATATTTTGATATCTTTCTCTCAAGATTGGGAATGAATGCAAAATGTGATAAAAATGAACAATGAAATCAATCATCGAAAACGTACACGAAAGTGCATTCATCAAAATCAACCACCAAAAAACATCCAATGAAAACTCTTGGACTTATTTTAGCATAAGTCGATCCATCAATTTTACAGATTCATTGTATTTTTTTTATGACCAATTGATACCGGCAAGGTTTTCCCAATACTCAATCAAGACTGAGTTAGCAAGCTGCAAGTATTACGTAGTTAACCACCAGGAGCGGGACACTACACTTATGACTCGATTCTAGAGCAGCTGACAAGCTTTCCAACTAGAGCTTGAGTTTAGCCGAATGTGTACATACAATATTGTAGAGGGAAACCCATTATGTAATGGGCTTGTTTTACATCAAAACTAGCAACAACAATAGCAATTTCTATTTTGAATTATATACGGAGCCAATAGAAACAAATAAGTATACAAAACTTGAACCAAGCCTACTTGAGTTTTCTAATCCAATAAATGGTCTTGAGTATAGCCAAGTACTCTTCAAGCTTCGACAAGTCGAGCTTGTTTGCAAATATTTTTTTTTCTTATGTTCAAGTTCGACTCATTAAAGAAATCGAGCTCGATCGGTATTATATTCAAGTTCGAGCTAGGTGTTATATTCAAGTTTGGCTCGTAAAGTATTACGAGAAAAATAACGTTTTTTGACGTTTTATTTCTTACAGTCGTAGAAAACCATCAAGGAAAGGGGTTGTCTTGACGATTTTAGATATACGTCAAGAAAATACATGTTTTATGTCAATTTATCAATTTCTTACCATAATAGTTGATGGTCTTAGAAAAATCGCCAAAAAACACCGGTTGACGGTTTGATGATAACCATCAACTAATGAATGTGCAGAAAAATTGCCATAGTTTTTTCAGCTACCATTTAAGTAATTTCTTTGAAACTTTTTTTTATTGTAGATTTATGTTGACGGTTGTCCTTCAATCCTAATTCATTTATTCTCCAGGAATTTCCTCTCTCCATCCTCTCCTTCCTCTCTATTTCTCCCACTAACCTTCTCCTAGAAAAACCCCTCTTCCCTCCTCCTTTACCAATTTTTTTTTTCCTTCTCTATCCTCTTGAACATAAATTGCCATCCTCCATGTCGTCCATGGGACCCTTGGGGGCCTCCATCGCCATGGCGTCCTCATCTGATTCCGCCCTATCCCTGGCACCGTCGTCACCCACAATGCCTGGAAGCGCCCGCTAAGGACTCGTCGCCCACAACTTCTAGTACTGATTCCTCCTGCCATCCCCCGACATCTGGCCCATCCGCTTCGAGGCCACCAAGTTCGACCACTTCCCGCAACTCCTCTCTACTGCACTCGTCCCAAAAGGACCAGACCAAGAAGCAGGTGAGCCTTGTCTCGCTTCATTTGTTGTTATTTTGACATTGATCAAGTAGTGCTCGAGGGAATGCGTATAAGAGATTATTATTTGTTAGGGATTTAGAAATCGATGGATTATCACAATGATGACTAGTGTTCGAAGGAATGCCTATGAAGGGCACATTGCTTATTGTAGCAGCATTTGGTATTGTTCTATTTAAATTCGAAGACGCTAGGATTTGTTATACAAGTGGTTGTAAGTACTGCTAAAATTATAAAGCATGCTAACTTTTAAATGTTAATATGTTACTTTTCATACAAACTCATCTATCTATTCAGTACCTTTTTTCTTTTTGAGTGTAGCATTTGGCAGGTGTTTGGTGTCCGATGTGAGAAGATTCTAAGCAATGGGACAATATGGTCAAGGAGAGTTGTAAAGGGTACTCAAACTATGTCTTTGAATAAGCAAACTTTAAGCAAGCATATCCTATGAAATAATTTTATAGACAATTGTGGTGGAATAATGCCCATAACTTCTTTATTAACTTATTCTAGACTGTCAAAAATTACGATTTCAAAGAAATTTTCCATTGCAAATTGTTGTTTCAAGAAATTGGGTTTTTTGTGTCGGAAGAAATTGGGTCTGAAATCAAGATAGGATTCTTTCATGGCAGGAAATGATGGAAGCATAAAAATGAACACAGGATTCTTCATGGCAGCTTTTGCCTTGTGCTCAAGAGAGGGATCGATGTTAAGAATTCCATCTGTCATAATTAATTCCTTCTGATGATGACTGATATGCTTGAATCTTTTAGGTTGTGTTTGATTGGGCATTTTTTCCATGGAAAATATTTCCACCACAAATTTTCCACCAATTGTAGTGTTTGATAGCTTATATTTTCCATGGAATTATTTTCCAAAAAACTATCATTTTCCATATTTTCTTGCAAAATGGTGGAAAATGAAACTTGTCTAACCCATAGGAAAATATTATTTTCCATGGAAAATAACTATTTTTCGTGAAAAATAATGACAATCAAACAACCAAATTAAGTTTTCCATGGAAAATTTTAAAATTCCATAGAATTTTTTTCCTAGAAAAATAATTCCATGGAATTAATTTCTTTTTCACGTATTTTCCACCTTGCAATCAAACACACCCTTAATTAATTATTACCATAAATTTGAGAGATCTAGTTTTATTAATTAATTATAGGTCCATTCAGGCTATACTAGTTAGTAGTTTATGGTATTTTCATGTGTACTGACAGTAATAGTTGTATTTGCATGTATTATTGTTAATTATGGGTGGGTTATCCAATTAATCCATGGTTGATTGTGTCATGTGTATGTGTCGTGTCAGTGTCATGTTAGTGTGTGTGTCGTGTCGTGTCGTGTCGGTGTCTATGCTACAAGAGAGAGGGGGATTAGGGTTTACCTAGATCGAGGGGTGATTGGGGAGGGGGTCGCCGAAGGGGAGGAGAACCGGAGGCAGAGGGGGAGGCAAAGGAGCGCCTGCGCCGGGGGGGGGGGGGGGGGGGGGGGGGGGGGGGGGGGGGGGGGGGTTCATGACGGAAAGGGGTTGGAGGCGGCAGAGGACTGGAGATGGAGGAGGGTTGAGGGGGCTGGAGCACCGGAGGTCTCGGGGGGGGGGGGGGAGGTTCCGAACGGCTGTCGAAAAATTTGGGGAACAAGAATGGTGGGAAATAAAAAAATTAGAACCCTATATTAAAAACATTAGTGACGTATCAAAAAGACGTCGCTCATCGTTGCTGAAATTTTAAGATACTGCGACATAAATGTTATAACGTCGTTAAACGTCGTTGTGTTTCAAAAATCAGCAACGTTCAACAACCCTAGCAATGTCACTTTCTGTAATGCTAATGGTAGTTGCAGAACATCGCGGTACGTCGCCAACAACGACGTACTATGACATTTTTTTACTGAGTTGCTAAATTCCTGTGGTGTAGCGACGTTTGCTTTGGATGTCGCTAAATTCGTCATTAATTTGACTTATTTTGGTAGTGAATTCATGCTATACTAGTTAGTAGTTCCTTATGGAGCTCGAGTGTTTATCGTGCCGAGTCGATATGAGCTAGCAAGCTGCTCTGGTTTACTTAGACACTCAAATTTTGACCTCTTGCCCATAGAACATAGGTAAATCATTCCCCTCTAACGGAACTGTGACCTTGCTGCCTATGTCCACTAGCATGCAACTTCTATTGGTGTTGGATGAAATTTTCAACCTATGTTGGAGAACACCTTCTCTTTGTGTCGGATGAAAATTTTAACCTATGCGGAGAACACCTTGGAGTGCGACAAACGTCATCCGTGTGTTAGAGAAGTTCAAAGAGTCGAAGATGACAAAGATGGTTCGATTTGAGCGCGTATCAGACAACTTGGGAAAACCAATAGCAGTCATCAATATACTGTTATTGGTGTACCGCCGGTATACCAGTCTGATAATTGTTTGTTCCATAACGGTTCTGACTTGCAGTGGCCAATTTTCGATATACCGTCAATATAGCACTATCGGTATACCGCCAATATACTATGTCGGGACCAAAGGCCGAAATTGGATGTTTATTTATATCATTAGATTATGATCAACGATCCAGATTTGTTCAGGATTAGGAGGCTTAAGGACTTTCCTAACCCTAATCCATCAAGAGATCAAAGATGAGAGCTTTCTCAAAAGTTACAACTTTCTAAGAGAGAAAAAGATATTCGAAGTTTCGGAAGATTCGAAGAGAGATCATTTCGAAAAGTTATACAACGGTTATTCTTTGTAGTAATCTTTGTTCTACACATTGTGAACAAAATCTCATATGGATTTGGATTTTGTAAGAACAAAATCTCATTTTAATTAAATTGTTTGGTAAATGGAAAGTGAATTTGGATTCAGATTTTGCAAATCCAGATTTGAATTTTGGTCAAAAGCCTGAATTTATACTTAACCAAAAGTTGTTTGGTAACTTGGAATTTGGATTGGAAGTGGACACAATCCAAATTATGTATTTGGATAGTATGATGTATTTACAAAGAAATACTAGTAAAGTAATATTTTAAACAATTGATATCAAAAAAATAATATTATGGTTAACTAATTAAATATTATAATTTTATAAAAAATAATTATCTAATATTATGGTTTACTCACGAACATATATATATATATATATATATATATATATATATATATATATATATATATATATATATATATATATATTGTTAACTAATAATTATAAAATATTAGTTATCTAATTAACAAAATAGTATGGTTAACTAGTAATTATAGTTACTAAATACTTATGATTAATGTGAACAGAATTATTTTAATAGTTAATTATAACTTAAAAGTAATTAATTGATTTAATATTAAGAAATTATTTTAATTTCAGTTAACTATTCTAATTATATAACAATATAATGGTACGTACTAATTCATTATCTATTTAATTTATAGTTACCTATTAGTTACATATTAAAATATATTTATTTATATTAATTAAATATTCTACAAACTTATTTGTATTAGTTAAGAATAAAAAATTCATACATAAAATACTAACTATTAGTTAATTTTTTAATTAAGTTATTTGTTAATTAATTGTTGATTAGTATTAACTAAATATTTAATAGAACAATAAAATTATTAAAAAAATAAATCCAGCTTTCTTCCTCCCAAATTCGGAATGGATAGGAGGATATGGAATAGCCTCCAAATTCTAGTTTTAGATTTGGAAAGTAATCATTATCTACTTTCCAATTTCATATCCAACTTCCAACCAAACATATGATCTTATGGATTTGATTTCAAATCCATAAATTTTTTAAATCCGTGACGAGTTCCTGTTTATCAAACATGCCTAAAATGCCCCCTCACACAAGTAAGAAGTGTGTGAGAAATGTATCCAAAACAGTATTCCCACTTTTTCGAAACCTCACTTTCCTGAAATGCCCCTCTCAGAAGTAAGAAGTGTGTGAGAAACGTATCCAAAAGAGCTTCCAACACAAACATAGGTTCATAGAAGAAGGGTTTGTTGTTTTAGAGCAACTAGCTTTCTAATTAAATTTAAATGATCTTGAGATAGCAAAGGAGGGTGTCCCCCTTGCCTACAAATATATAATCTCCACCAACAACTAGCATTAGATGAGCATGACAAGAAACGTACAGTGTAAGAACAAAATCTCATCAAGTATATATATATATATATATATATATATAAACTACATGACCCTGAAGGCAATTCAAAGAACTATATCAAGTTCATGAATCATAAACCCAGCAACCCAAACATACCTCTTGGAACGTTTATGATGTACAGAAGAGGAAGAAGGTGCACATTCGGCTTCCGCTCCTCTCTCCATTTTTCTTCTTCGATCTACAGACTCTCTCCAGTACGCAGAGCCAGCCTATATATGTTAATAATACTAGCAAAGAAGAGCAGGAGCCGACATTCTTGTTATGGTAATAAGTAGTGAATAGCTTGAAAGGAGGAGAGAGAATCCAAAGTAGTGCATGAGTAGTTTGAGGAAGTGAATGAATGCTCTGGGTCCAATGGGTTGGTGGGAGATTTGAATGGGGAGAGTTAATGTAAACAGGAGGAGCTAACGGTCACTGTACTGAGTGCTCTCTCTCTCTCTCTCTCTCTCTCTCTCTCCTCTCTCCTCTCTCTCTCTCTCTCTCTCTCGATCGAAGTGGGAAAGAAGAGAATTAAGTGGGGCTGACGGCCCTGAGCATCGGTCCAAGGAGAAGTTAAAACCCTGCGGTTGGTTGGTGGAATCCTAAGGTGGTGGGCAACTCAACAAGTATCAGTCTTTCATCACTTTGTAAACAACATTGTGAACAATTTGATTGGCACTTCGCCGTGGTAAACTTCTAACTTCTTTCTTTAATAATTTTTTGAAAACCCAAAAATTGTCCACTTCATTTTTGCTGACCCGTGCATGATTTGCATAGATCACAAATTGTGATTTCATAGATCTCAAATTTTATAGATCACAAATTTTATTTATGCAAGGATTTTTTATGCATGAAGCTGACCCGTGCATGATAGTGCCTAATAACTTTTCATGATAGTCCCAAATTTTTTTTTATTTATGCAAGGATTTTATAGATCATAAATTGCACAAATTTTATATATCACAAATTTTATAGATCACAAATTTTATTTTTGCATGAAGCTGAGAGAGAGCATTATTTTTATAGATCACAAATTTTATAGATCACATTTACACATTTTTATTATATATGTTGTTTTAGTTCTTGAGGTATTCTTTGATCTGCATGATGTATTTTTAATTGATCTTCTGCTTGATGTATGCTTTGACCTGAATGATGCCATTTTTGTTTCTTGTAGATGGACTTCTCTAACCCCAATGATCCTATGATATTAGCTGCCATTTCTAGCACATTGTGTGTTATAAGCGTCATCTTAATTCTGATGGAACACGGGGAAAATGAAAGTAGAGGAATAGCTAGGGAACCTTCTGAAATAAGACAATAATGGAGGGATGCACATATGTATCGAATCCTATGGGGAGGACAAGACAAATGTGTATCTAATCTAAGGATGACCTCTTCTGCCTTTTATACTCTAGTAAGTATGCTAAGGAGCAATGGGTCACTTAGAGATACACGTTGGGTGTGTGTGGAGGAGCAGTTGGCGATATTTTTGTATATGTTAGGAAACAAGTCAAAGAACAGAGTGTGTACGGTTGAATTCGTTCGTTCCGAAGAGACGATCTCGAGATACTTTAATCTCGTACTTGGTGCTATATTTAGCATACGTGAAAGAGTGCTAAACCAACCAGGTTCGGAGACGCCTATTGAGATAAGGGAAAATTGCGAATGGTTCCCTTACTTTAAGGTAATGATTACGTTAACCTAGTAAATGATAGATAAATTTTTTTTAATAATAACTAACAAAATGTATATAATTGTAGGATTGCATCGGTTTGATCGATGGGACCTACATACAAGCCACTCTGCCTTTATTTGAGGCCCCTCGGTTTAGGGGTAGGAAAAAGGAACTTACCTAAAATGTTCTAGCCGCGTGCACACCCAACAAAATGTTCACCTACGTGTTAGCTGGTTGGAAAGGGGCAGCTAATGACTTCACTGTTTTGAAGGATGCTCTATCTAGGCCACCACCACAAGGGCTAAAAGTAATTCAAGGTAAAACTATTACAAGATTGTTTAAAATATCAAACACCCTAGCCTAAAAGTTACAAACTTATACAATTATTGCTAATTTTCCTTTGTAGGAAAGTACTACCTAGTGGATGCAGGATATACTACAATGCCTGGATTCATAGCCCCTTATCGTGGTGTTAGGTACCATCAATCTCAAACTAGAGGTCATACACCCCGAAATGCGAAGGAGCTATTCAACCAAAGGCATTCAAAACTACGTAGTAAAATTGAATGTGCATTTGGTACACTTAAGAATCGTTTTTGCATCCTTGGGGAAAAGAAATTTCACTCTTTCGAAAAGCAAGTTGACATTGTCTTAGCTTGCTGTATTTTACATAATTTTATCCTCGGGGTCGACCCTCCTGATGGCTTTGTTCTCGACAAAGCTAATGAAGGGCATGCAACGAATATCGAGGATGACATCATGTATCCGTACGATCAATTTACGGAAACTGCTTTCCAAAGTCGACAAAGAACTATGAAGCATGCTTGGGAAGAGTACCGTTACAATCTGGCGGCTCAAATGTGGCATGACTATTGTAGTGGAATTGGTAGCTAATCAAGTCCCCCCTCTTTGAAGATCATTTTGTAGTTGAAATCTTTTGTTAAATGTGACTAATCATTTTGTACAAGTAATAGAAGGTGTGTGCTATGTTTTGTTTGCTAAAGTCGTAAGATTTTGTTTTGTAAATACGGCAAGTAAGCATTGATATTATTATGTCTAACAGGTGAAATGTCGAATAATTTTCAAAACTATCATAATTATGGCAGCCATGATATGAGTCCATTTGCCCCTCCAAGACTGAGGGATTTTCTTGGAAAACAACCTGCAAGCCAATGCCCCTCCCACCCATCTTGGGCTTATGCATCTGCAAACTCTCTACCTGACCAAAATTGGGGAAGTACTTGGACCATAATATGGATTCAAATTCCTATGTCCAAAGTGCAGGTTCTTGCCGGAAGGAGGTCCTAATGAATTTGTTGCTACTTCCCCTAACAAGCCTGATAAGAGGTTGAGGAGAAGAGGGGCAACAAACATTGGGTACAAGCACATACAGACTTGATGCTTAAAGTACTATGTGAAGAGGCCCACAATATGGGTAAGCCCGATAAGAGTTTCAAACCTTCCGCCTTGCAAAAAGCAGCTATTCAAGTGAATATGTATTTTGGAGAGAACTACACACCTGAGAACGTCCATAATCACCTTAGAGGTCAAAAGAAGAAATGGTTGGAAATCTTGAAGGTTAAGGATCTTTCGGGGGCGGGGTGGGACGAGGAAACAAAAACTGTGACTATGGATGATGCAGAAGGTATATTGGATTTATAACACATAATTTGAATGATTTGTGTATACTAATACTAAAGCACTGCGTTTTATCAGGTAGCTGAAAGTTAACTTTTATATATGAAATACTAATATTGTGTATACTTTCTTATAATGTAGGCTAAATCAAAGATGTGTCAATACAACAAACCAATAAAGAACTATGATTTGTTGAAGGTGGTTTGTAGAGACGATCATGCCACCAGTAGTCGAGCAAGATCTTTTGATATGTATCCTGGAATCGACAAAGATTTTGTTAATTTGGATGACGATACTCAACTTCCAAATATGCAAACCCCTAAGGTAAATGCTAGATCACAGGGCTCCCAATCATCGGGTAGTAAGCGTCGTAGAGATTATGTGGGGGAATGCATTCCTAATTTGGTAGCCTCCCTGAAAATAATTGGGGAGGCATTAGACACTGGGTTTGGGGGGGGCCATGTAGAGAAGTTGGGTAGTAAAGTGTGGGAACTCGGTGACTATTTTGATGATGATATTTTGGATGCTGCTTTGGATGAATTGATTAAAGACAATGTAGTTGGAAAACGTTTGTTGCCTTGCCAAGTGCCCAACGCATCAAGTGGGTACGAAATTTCCAGACAAAGAAAGACCTTCCACCAACAAATGTGGACTAGTATTTAAATCATTAAGACTTATTAATCTGATATGTAATATTGTTTTATACAAGTTGTACACTGCTAGTGCAGTTTATCCAAATAGCACAATGCTACTGTAATATTGAGCAGTACTCTGATACTACAGTTTTGGGGGGCTATATATATGAATTTAGCAGTATTCTAGCAGCTTTAGAGGGCTATATATATGAATTTAGCAGTACTGCTGTTACCTGTTATTTTGTTCTCACAGTGATACTGCAGTTTATCCAATTCACTGATATTTTTTATTTGGGTTCTTATACCTGGGTTCTTGTACCTGGGATTATTCGAGTAATACTCTGATAATATCTTAGTCTTTGTTCTTGTTTGGGTTCTTGTACCTGGGTTCTTGTACTGCTGATATTTCTTATTTGGGTTCTTGTACCTGAGCAGTACTCTGATAATATTTTAGTCTTGGTTCTTGTACCTGGGATTATTCTTCTACATGGTAGGCCATCCCTTATCACTATTTTTTCATCTGAAATAAGAGTTATTATCTGGATTCTTGTACCTGGGATTATTCGATTGCTGTCAACATAGTGAGGTATTGTTTTTTCTTTTTGCTGTGATGAGGTGGGTATATAGAGGTCTTTGGATCAATGGTAGTGAGTGAGTTTGCATTCCTTAGCAATATTGATGGGTTGAAGAGGTATTGATTTTTAGTATCACTCAAGTGGGTGGATATACTAATTATTGATGCATTCCTCGTCATGTTTTGATGGTTGAAGTGGCAACGAACTACACTGTCCATGATATTATCATTCATCACTCTGAGCCAAATGTTTTATTTTTTCACAGTGACTGCAGTTTATCCATCTTCTGCTGCTCAACTTAATACTAATATTGTTATTGGCTGCTGTTACCTGTTATTTTGTTCAGGTTTTGTTCTCACTTGGGTACTGCAGTTTATCAAATTTACTGATATTGCTACTTTGGTCAATTCACTGGTATTGCTATTTGGGCCAATTTACTGGTACATCACTTCTTCAGTTTTCTTAGTCTTGGTTCTTGTACCTGGAATTATTCTTCCACATGGTAGGCCTCCCTTATCACTATTTTTTCATCTGAAGTAAGGGTTATTATCTGGATTCTTGTACATGGGATTATTCGATTCCTCTCAACATAGTGAGGTATTGTTTTTTCTTTTGGCTATGATGAGGTGGATATATAGAGGTCTTTGGATAAATGGTAGTGAGTGAGTTTGCATTCCTTATCAATATTGATGGGTTGAAGAGGTATTGATTTTTAGTACCACTCAAGTGGGTGAATATACTAATTATTGATGCATTCCTCGTCATGTTTTGATGGTTGAAGTGGCAACGAACTACACTGTCCATGATATTATTATTCATCACTCTGAGCCAAATGGTTTTATTTTTTCACAGTGACTGCAGTTTATCCATCTTCTGCTGCTCAACTTAATACTAATATTGTTATTGGCTGCTGTTACCTGTTATTTTGTTCAGGTTTTGTTCTCACTTGGGTACTGTAGATTATCAAATTCACTGTGATAGCTGGAGAATAAAATCGTGGGAAGTCGACTGTCATTCCGTGCCCAAGAGTGAAGGGGGTGCTTATAATTGAAGCTGCAAGCAGTGTCAGTAGTAATTTTACTACCCTTTCTACACCCATGCTTTGTGATTTGAATTTGACAATATCACATAGCAAGCACAAGTAAGTTCCTTGCATAATCCTCAAAGATTTGCTTCATTGATATTATCAGCAGATAGATGACAAGTTATTATCTGGCTACTACTAAGTTATTATCTGGATTCTTGTACCTGGGATTATTCGATTACTCTCAACATATTGAGGTCTTTTCTTCTTCTTTTTTCCCCTGATGAATTAGGGCATCTCTTTGAAATTGGAAGCAAGTAGGGTGCTATTCGAGTTAACAAGTGTGACACAACTCTTGATTCCTTTCTATCGGTTTGTTTCAGCAGTTTTCTAGTATCAAGTCGCTCTTGGATTCTTGGTTGGATTACAAAGTCTGTAGAAAATTAATTTGTGAAGGGTAATTGGCTTCACTATTTTTCGTGGGCAATATACATTTGTGAAGGATAATTGTTCAGAATCAATATTGTATATTTGTGAAGAGACAATATGGTATGTATATACAAATGATGTAATTTCCTATTTATTCAAATCTGAAGTGTAAGAATTATGAGCTGTGAATGTATGTTAAATTAGATTTTGGCTATGGCATTTATGTTAAATCTTGGCTATGGCAAGAAAAAGAAAATTGGCTATGGTAGGCTGGAAACATTTTTCTTTTTGTAGCAGTTATGCTTTGTATTCTAAGCAATGGTAACAATACCACTTTTAAATATGGTAGTCCTAGCCGAGTATCCAATTGGCAACCAAACAAAGTATATGAAGAAAGTTTAAGGGTTCGTTTGGATAGTCTTTCTGAAATTTTGTTCTAAAAACAGTTTTCTGAGAGTAAGTTATAAAGTTGTTTTCTTTCACAGTTTTCTTAGATCTGGAGGGATCATCATTGAGGAGAGAGAACGAGAGAGAAAGAGTTGTGACTTGGGGGGGAGGGGGGTGCGTGGGGTCCACAGAGAAGCGAGTGAAATTTTCACTCGGAAAACAACTTTTGCCTCCGCTTTGGAATCTACGTTTAAACCCATGTTCCCAAAAAAAATTTCGGAAAGCAGTTTCAGAATATTGAATGCCAAACACATTTTTTTGTGAAAGTGACGTTTAAACTGAGAAAAGTACTTTTTAAATTATAACCAAACGGGTCCTAAATCTTTCCAAAAAAATTTCCTATCCAAACAATGGATTTGGATTATAACCAAATCCAGTACCAAATTCCTAAGTTACCAAACAAGGATTGTGATTTGGAAATTCTGGATTTGGATCAAAATCCAAATTTGGATTTCCAAATCCAAATCCCACCTCCAAATCCAGTTACCAAACATCCCCTTAGGAGAGAAGCGGGAGAGAGAGGATGAAGGAAAGTAATTTAGGGTTCCTTCTCTTTGGTGGCTGTACAAAATGGATGAGAAGGAAAGATATATGTTAGTGACTTCATAGGAACCATTGGATTCTTCATCCTCTGGCTAGGAATTAAATAGGAGAATGGATGATAAGCCCCTTTGGATCTTAATCCAAGGGTCATGAACAAAAGGAAGCTAAAGGATGTAACCTATGGTAACATGTTTTAAATTAAATAGCCAGGAACTAAAGCTTTAAGAAACTGGTCAACTAGCTGAATTGTTATATTAATCTAACCATAAATAGTTAAAATTAGCCTAGTCGACCAAGGTTCTAACGTCACTTATTCAAAAGAGGTTTACTAAGGAGGGTTACACCCGCATAAAATTTTAGATGGGTCAATTAGGTCTCAACCAAACCATAAACCTAGGAAAATAGTCTGTCATATCACTACACCACAATATCACAATAATAGTATAATATACTGTTATTGAAAGAAGTAGGGTGTATATTAATATTATGAAATAAATAGTAAACAATTATTTAAGTATCAAGTATTCATGATCATAAGTCAAAGATCAATAATATGGAGCATTGGATGCACACAAAAATATTTGGGACTCCCCTAGATGGTAATGTCGACAGTTCATTTTACGGCAAAATTTTGTCCTTCAAAGATGGAATAATTCAAGCATTAAAATAGCAAAATTATCAAAAAGTAATTGAAGGAGATTGTAGATAATCGAATTATGGTCGTTTCATATATGATATCAATGGTAAAAGTTAGTCTAACTAGATCAAAACCTCTATATACCAAACAGTATCTAGACATCCTTCGGTAAAACGGGTTCCCCGACTAATCTAGATAGAATTTTAACATGAAATTTTGTATGAAGGTAGTAGACACATAGGAGAACCTAACAGATTTAGTCCCACGAAGTTTCAATGTCTAGAAGTGGAGAAAACACAGTCACAATATGGCATACCTGCTGTAATTTTTGGTCAGCAAGGTGGAGGTGTCTTTGGGCGACTGTAGCAGCTTGTAGAGGTGCTTGCAGGTGGTGGCCGGTCTTAGGAAGGTGGAGAGGGGTATTAGGTACGTCATAGATGAGGTGGTTGGGCTGGAGGTGGTTGATAATGGGTTGGGACATCAGTGCAAAGGAGAAGAGCAGCAACAACACTTGGCAAGCGTAGTATTAGGTTTTAGGGTTTAAAAAAGGGTGAAGGGGATCGGTTATGATATATATATATATTGGGTCGTTTAGGTTGGATCGATATCGAGTCTAGAATTTAAGTTGGAAGTTACGACAAGTCTCACGGTAGATAACTTCTTGGCCTAAATTGACCCTGAAGCTGTGCGAAGCAAATAGAATACGAGAAGACATATTTGAGTGGGACATAATATACTAAATAGAAGATCAACTTGTCTAGGTCAAAACTCATGAAGGAAAGTTCTAGAGTTTGGCATTTCTTGTGCTCCAAAAATCAAAGCTACAGAAGAATATATTTTATGATCATAAATAATAGTGGAAAAATATTTATTAATAACTATATTAAACAAAATAATAAAAATAAATTAAAAATAACTCTAAAAATCTAGGAGGCTTATAACCTACCCACCTTATGAAATTTTATCCTCGAAACTAAATATACAATAATATAACAATACATAATATTAATAATAACAAATAATCCATAGCACCATCCTAACTTCTACTCTTTCTGACTGTCAATAGGATATACAATTCTTACAAGTACACCTAAAATTTTGCACTTATCTGTTAGACAAGGGTCGAGGCTGAGCTGAACAGATACACACACCTATTGGTCAATCTTCTAGTCATGGTATTTTATAGATCAATTTCAGGCTATTCTTACCATATGTAGAGATAATTGTCTAGCCTAACTCAAACCTTCATACTGTTAGTCCAATGATTATATCATGTTTTTGAATATGGCTAATCAATTGAGTTTAACATAATGATGTCACTAATATTCATGTAATTACTATCAAGTTACTACTTAAACTTAGCATTGTCCTAAATGTTCTATATCATATTTCTATGTTTGTTTCATAATGCATCATACTGCTTTGTTCGTCTAACATGTACCTTCAGACATGCAGTAAGCATGATCAAAAATGATCAAACCAGGACATATGCAATAGAAAATTATTATTGGGCCAAAGACGACGTTATACAAGGAGATTTCTATGAACCGCCCAATGACCTTTCCGGGGCCTCGCATCGGGGGTTCCGCTGACCGGTCAGCGGACGGAGGTCGAGGGGGCAGCGCCTCCCGTGGGGGTTTGGGGGCGAAGCCCCCGAAAGGTATTCAGATTTTCAGATCTGTTTATCTTTGGACGACTGCCGTCAAGGAAAAAGGCGTCTTCATGTTTGCTCAAATATCTGAAGAAAGGCGTCATCAAAGGGCCATTGGTTTTCCTATTTGATCAATATATTTTTTATATTTATTTAGTCTAGAAATACGATGTAAACTGCATCGGACTGAAAAATAGGCTATCTAAGAAATGTTTTTAAAATACTCTTTCATTTTGAAAACAAGCCCACTTACAAAAGTCCAAACTACTTCCTAACTGTTTGACTTTTCAAAAGGCCCAAAAACTAATTTACAAAAATCCTGACATAACTCAAACAGAATTCGGCCCGATTTCGGCCAGAGTTCGACTAGAGTTCGGTTAGTGAATGTTATGTGAACGTTGCTTTTTGAACTTGGTCTTCCTGCAGTTACAAATTTTTACGAGATTTTCTCATAGAGTTCTGTCCGAATTTTGTCAAAATTCTGCCTTTAAAAAAACTATAAATAGAGAAGGATTTCGATCATTTCAATTTACCAATTCACTTTCATATCTCTTCTCTATAAGCCTACTACTTCTTCCAAAGTATTCTGAGCTATTCATTTTCAAATTCCAAGCCAGTTACAATCCTCTAGTCGATTTGCCAGTGCGGTACGGTCTAAAAGTTTCAGAGTTATTATAATCAGAGGCTTGATTGAAGATAGACACTTCACAATTGAAGTTTGTCGAGTACTTTGGATCAAAGCTCGCGTTGTAGAAGTTGCAAGAACTTCGGATGAAAACTTGTGGTATTTTACAATAGTGGATTCAACTGGAACCTAGAGTTCTTCCAACTGGACTAGTCCTCACAAGAGGGAAACCAGTATACATCCTTGTGTTTGCGTTTGCTCTCTACTCTCTACTGTTCATTTACATATCTGTGATATATATATTATGTGATCTTGTTACTAACATTTTTTAAATAGTTAATTTTTGCTGCCTACTATATTCATCCCCTCTAGAGTATTACGCTTTACAACTCGTTCCTACAATCGGTCCTATAATTGGTATCAGAGCGGTTTCTTTTTATATTAGTATTGCTATCATACCAATTGTTCCTACAATTTGTATCAGGGCAGGTGCTCCTTATATAGATAATTTGGCTTAACTTCCTTGGAGCAGATCCTCATTATCAGAGCAGGTTATACAGATAAAGCGAGGTAACACTGCTATTATATTCTTATTTATTACAACTGTTATATAGATCACAGTATCACATATGCCAAGTATTTACTTCACAACTGAAGAGCAATCCACAAATAGACTCCTACTATTTGATGGAACAAACTATAGTTATTGGAAGACACGAATGAGCTTCTACCTGAAGTCTCTAGATTTTAACATATGGTCAATTGTTGTCAATGGCTACAAAAAGCCTACTATTACCTCTATTCTCATATCCTCTATAATCAACAAGCCTTATTATAGTTACATGGAGAAAGAGAAGAAGTTAGCTAGCCTTGATGCAAAAGCTATATATATCTTTTATTGTGCTGTAGACACAAATGTATTTAATCTTATTACTACTTGCACAACATCTCATAAAATTTGGAAAGTTCTTGAAATTACGTATGAGTGCATGTATGAAAGCAAAGCTAGCAACTCCAGAGAGGAGGATAGTCTTCTTAATGATGCAAATATGTACATGACGAAATTGGAATTTAAGATACAACACAATCCTTTATACGAAGAAGAGCTTGTATGTGATAGCTGCAAGAAGATAGGCCACATCCAAGAAGATTGTACTACTGCTAAAAAGGAGAGTCACTATGAACGATCAAAAGAAGGAAGATCATCATCTCACAAGTACACTAGCACGAGCATATGGTGTAAAAGCGAAGCAAGAGATTCTGAAGAAGAAGAATAAAAAGAAGAAGAGAGACCTCATAAAGCTACAAATTTATGCTCAATGGCATTATCTAACGAGGTACAGTATAATTCTCTTCTTGAAGAGAATGAATTTTCTTATGATGAGTTATCTGATGCTTTCAGTGATCTATTAGAAGAACACAAGAAAGTATTAGATAAGTATAAGCAAGCTAGAAAGGATATTCTGTCCTATAAGCATGAGAATGAGAAGCTTACTTGCTTTGAATGATGCAAAAAATACTTCTATTTCTGATAATTCTACTAAGATTTCCATACTTGAATTTAGATTGTATGAGGCACTTGATTGCATTGAGAAAAGTACTCAAGAAAATGATAAACTTCAGGAGGAACTAGAATCAGAAAAAAAAAAAGTATTCTATTGTTTCATGTAGAATTGATGCTCTTAATGCTAAATATGATGAGATCTGTGCTAACTCTAAAAAGTTAGAGATTAGACTGGAAAAGCAAGTAGTTTAACCGATGAATCAGTCTAATACAAGACACTTAGCGCACGTCAGATCTTTTACAAAGGAAGCAAGCAAAGCTAAAGCTTCACACAACCATGCTTTCTATTATAAGTATCCACGAAAATTATACCACACCACTGCACGTTCTCATACTACTGCACATAGCACTAATGTTAATTCTTTATGTCATTATTGCGGTATGAATGGACACGTTTCTAATTGTTATCAGATTAGAAAGCTAGTTGATATGAACTTGTGCAAATGGGTTCCCAAAGCTAACAAATGTGGATCCAAGTATTGGATATCAAAGTCTTCACCTAATATTTCAGGTGGAGCTACTTATGCTGAACCTTAGAACCATAGAGCATGTTGGTGATTGCAAAGCTACAAAGGTCATCTTCTAAGCAATTGTACCAACATAAGTATGGTCACTAGAACCACTTCGGTAACATACTTCCTAAATAGTTTTTAATATCTAGCATGTTCTTACTAATGTCTTGCTATTAGCTTTTATTGATATCTTTTAATTATCTTTTTTAATCAATGTGAGACATAATTCTAGCTTGACTAGATGTTTAGCTTAAATATTTAGTTCACACTATATAGTATTTTATTAGTGTGACACATTTGTCTATGTATGCTCTTTACTTTTAATCTTTATTCTTGAAGCATGCATAGGAGCTTACTTTTTTGAGTTAATACGTTTTTTTGACTCTCTGTATTTAATATTTATTAATGGTCACTTCTTATCGATTTGTCTTTAACATGTAGTATTTACTTTGATCAGTATTTTGTGAGTATGTATGTTTAGCACAAGTCTCATGTTTACTTGAAAAGTATATACATGTACTTTTATTTTAATCTTGTGCTTGCATAATATATTCACATTGATTCTCAAATTTTATTGTGATTAACTTCTTATGAATCAATTAAATCTTTGTCTGACAAACCATATTTATGCATGTTTTTGATCTTGTGATATTTTTATGCTTATTAAGGATACATGAATAATTCATTATCATTTATATATATTAATATATATTTTTGTATAAATATCTTTATGGGGATATATGAGTTAAGTTCAAGTTCTATATTATTTTTTAAAAGTAGTTTCAAACTTGTTCTTATCTCATACTTTAGCTATTGATTACTTTGAACAGATTTATGTTCTTCTTCTTATTAGCTTCTTCCTCAAAGCCTCTTTTAATAATGTTTTTCTTGGCTTTTTGGTTGACATTTTGGATACATGACTCTTATTTAAATTATTTTTCAATATCTAGATCTTGATAAACCATTCATTAGGTATTTACTTCTTTTATATTTAGGGTTTCGATATTGTTCGATGATACTGTATATATTCCTTTGAATCTAAGTTTTTAAGAGTAGAAATCATTTTAGGAACAAGCTGAAAGGGTCCTTCTGTCATACAGGTGTAAATAACCTGACGCAACACGGTGTACTAGTCTTCGGACTACTGCTAGCTGGGAACCGGCCCCTACAGCTAACCCGATGTTATCAATACTTTATAGACTTAAGATTTATTAAGGTCTAAATGCAACTATTATCTAGTTCTGGATCCAAGGTACTGAACCCAGTCCCCTAGGTTCCAGAATACATCAGCGTATCCAGGTCCTACATTTTGATTTACAAATATTTTATATTTTATTGTTATCCAATGATTTTGTAGCCCATGTGAATTAATGTAATTGATACATCTTATACCGTATGCTATATTGTTCTAAGATTTTTAAGTCCATAGAATATAATTGATTTTATATTGCACAAATTCTTCTTAAATTCTCGGTTATTAAAGAAGATATTTGTTTTTGGTACAAGCCTACGAAGGGTCTGTCTGTCACCACGACAATGGTCGAAGCGAAGCGGTACTTAAGTGTTCTTCAGTGAACCTCCGTTAGCTGGAACAGTACCTCTACAACTAACCCAAGATTGATCAACCTTTATAAACTAAAGGTTTATTTAGATCCAGTTGTAATTGTTATCTGATGGATTTTGAATTTTAGCCTTGATGGAAAATATTATTTAATGATATTTTTTTTACAAAAGGTAACATACATTGATCTTCCGTAGGTTAATATTTGTCATCTTTTGATATATTCTTTTCTGTCACACTTTTCGATATTCAGACTTAATAATTTTGTGACTACTCAGTGAATATTATGATCTTGTGATTTCGTCTTTAGCTTATGCAATATTCATGATATTTAAGTTTTTTTATTATATTCTTCTTATTCTAGTTATTTACTGTCTATAGCAGTAACTCTTTGCGAAGGAGAGATCAAGAATATTGAATTTTTCTCTCTCAAAGCGTTTCTTTTCTTTAAGCCTCCGGTTACCAGATGGATATGGTGCAACGGCTTTAAAAGGGAAGAAATGAACTTTGATAAGAAGACCTAATATTTTTGGATTAATTTTCTTCTTCTGGAAATATCTCTCTGAATTTGTTTTAAATTTGTCAATACTATTATTTTTGGATATAGCCATATAAAGGTGGAGCAGTTAATTGTTTCAAATCAATTATTCCTTTGACATGGCATATATTTAGAATATATTTTTCTTTGAACATTTATCTAGTTATGTTTATTTTCATTGGAGACATATTTTGTTTGTTCATCTTTAAGCATATATTTATTGGATACTTTTCTTGCCTAAAGATGATATTTGTTTTGAGTTTGGAATTTTATATGCATTTGATCAAAGGGAAGAAAGATGCATATTGGATATCCCTTAGACCTTGTGATTATTTATTTTATCTATTTTATGTATATAAATTATTTTTGAACTATATACACATATTTTAAGGGGGAGCAAATTAATTGTTTCAATTATTTTATGCCATTAATATGTGGTATACCTAGTTCACCATAGACTTATATTGTCTTAGTTAAATATCTTGCTGAGTTATTCATGATATTTGGATTTATATTGGTTTTATGAGAGAATATAAGATTATTATTACCTCTTTTTGACTCTCATTTTATTTGAGTTTTTAAAATATATTGCTGCCAAATATAGTTAATTATCCTAATTTAATGATTCTTTTGAGTTAAATTAATTTTGGCATTTCCTATTGAGATTTTATCTCAAAGTTCATAATTATCTATATTTAGACTGATCATACTTTGCGGGAGAGCATTCAAGTCGATTGAATTTCTCCTTCTCAAGTATTTTGTCTGCATTGTTTTCATGTTTATCTAATGGATATTCATATATCATGCTAAGGTAATTGAATTCAAATCCATGAACTTTGGTATAGATTTTGCATAGATTCTAGTATATTTATTTTGATTTCTTTTTCAATGATTATACTCTTTATGGAATTGATTCACTTTGTATGGGCAAATTATGAATTATAATTTTTTTTGTGATCATTGTTAAAAGTCTTATTATTTTTTTGGTATATACTAGATTTGCGAATTTCTATTCCTTATGATTTATTTATGACCAATAATAGGATTCTACGTTATTGATATCTACCTATTTAAATCTATTTCAAAACTACAGTTTTATTTATTCATCATATTGTGTTTTGAATGTCATTTTTTGGATTTCTAGTTTGTAAACTATATATTGATTGATTTTATTGTTTTTAAATTCAACTAACTATTTTGTGTTCTGACAATTGTTTTTGTACTTTAGTTATGCAATTTTTTAAACTTATCGTTACATAGTTCTCATAATCCTTGATCATGATTTTTTCTCCTCCTTTACTTATGCTTGAGTTCATTTTAGCTCTAATTATGGGGGAGCTTACTTTTGATCATGTCAGAGGGGGAGAAATAAGTTTAAGTTAGCACACAATATTTTAGTATTATGTGTTTATTAGTGATACATGCATCTATTGTATATATATTAAACTTAACCGATTTGCCATAATCAAAAAGGAGGAGAATGTCAGACCAATAATTATATCATATTTTTGAATATGTCTAATCAATTGAGTTTAACATAATGACGTCACTAATATTCATGTAATCACTATCATGTTACTACATAAACTTAGCATTGTCCTAAATGTTCTCTATCATATTTCTATGTTTGTTTCATAATGCATCATACTGCTTTGTTCGTCTAACATGTACTTTTAGACATGCAGTAAGCATGATAAAAAACGATCAAACCATGACATATGAAATGGAGAATTATTAATGGGCCAAAGACGGCGTTATATAAGAAGATTTCTATGAACGACCCAACGACCTATCCGGGGCCACGCATCGGGGGTTCCGCTGTCCGGTCAGCGGACAGAAGTTGAGGGGGCAGCACCCCCCATGGGGGTTCGGGGGCGAAGCCCCCGAAAGGTATTCAGATTTTCAGATCTGTTTATCTTTGGACGACTGCCGTCAAGGAAAAAGGCGTCTTCATGTTTGCTCAAATATTTGAAGAAATGCGTCATCAAAGGGCTATTGGTTTTCCTATTTGATCAATATATTTTTCATATTTATTGAGTTTAGGAATACGATGTAAACTGCATCGTACTGGAAAATAGGCTATCCAAGAAACGTTTTCAAAATACCCATTCATTTTGAAAATAATCCTATTTACAAAAGCCCAAACTACTTCCTAACTGTTTGACTTTTCAAAAAGTCCAAAAACCAATTTGCAAAAACCCTGACAGAACTGAAACAGAATTCGGCCCAAGTTCGGCCAGAGTTCGGTTACTGAACGTTACTTTTTGAACTTGGTCTTCCTGCAGTTACGAATTTTTACAAGATTTTCTCATAGAGTTCTGTCCGAATTCTGTCAGAATTCTGCTTTTGGAAAAACTATAAATAGAGAAGGATTTCGATCATTTCAGTTCACCAATTTACTTTTATATCTCTTCTCTATAAGCCTACTACTTCTTCCAAAGTGTTCTGAGCTATTCATTTTTAAATCCCAAGCCAGTTACAATCCTCTAGTCGATTTACCAATGCGGTACGGTCTAGAAGTTTCAGAGTGATTGTAGTCAGAGGCTTGATTGAAGATAGACACTTCACAATTGAAGTTGGTCGAAGCTCGCGTTTTAGAAGTTGCAAGAACTTCAGATGAAAACTTGTGGTAATTTTTTATAGTGGATTCAACTGGAAGCTAGAGTTCTTCCGACTGGACTAGTCCTCATAAGAGGAAAACCAGTATACATCCTTATATTTGCGTTTGCTCTCTACTCTCTACTTTTTATTTACATATCTGTGATATATATATTATGTGATCTTGTTACTAACATTTTTAAATAGTTAATTTTTGCTGCCTACTCTATTCACCCCCCTCTAGAGTATTGCGCTTTACAACTCGTTCCTACAATCGGTCATACACATACTCTATCTAATATTTCTAGGTCACCTATCATAATATTAGCATTCGATAAAAATTTCTCTAGTACTTCTATTCAAGGTTATATCTTAGGCAAAGGGTAGCATAGATTAGTCTAGTAATCTTAGGGTCTCTCGTTAGGGTCAAATCCTACAATGTACTCTATTCTAAATTCAATTTTAGGAAAATATCTATAAAATTCTGCCCACCTTAGCTATTTACCCACTCCTATCAAGCATGGGTTCCTATGTCCTCTAAGTAGAAATTTCTACCACATAAGAATGCTACTCCTACCTACTCGGTCCATTTAGTATAGGTGTGTATCTCTACCCTACTCGTTTGTGGACAATCACTCCCTATAATAACTTTTCCCTATTGCTTTTATCACACAATATAAACAAAATAGTTCATCAAGCACAGATGTGCGGTTTTTCGAAACTAGAAAGGATGGGAATTCGATACAAGGAGTTCAAGAGTGGTATGTTCGATTACAAATATGAGATTCAAGGACGATAGTAGATATCAAAGTAAATTCAATAGAAGTTGTGGATTGAGTTTCTAATACACTATCATATTGCAGGCTCGTTCGACATAGTAACATAACCAAAATGATCTAATCATGACCTGTATGGGCCACCACAAAAACATGTTAAGCCTCAGTTCCAAAAATACCTAGGAACCTTAGGCATGAGCATGCCAGTTGTACGACTAGAATAAGTATCCCAATTTAATGGACTTATCCTAATCGTAGTATGCTGTAAAGTGAACTAATATATGCTAACTAATCTATGTCTCAACTATGTCTCAATACACAATAATAAAAAAAATCAAGAATAAACTATATATATCATGTTCTGCAACCCATTAGCATATATGTTTGGAATGGACCCGAAGAATAATTGAGGTCCAATAAAACTAGGCATAACAGAAAAGAAAGAAAGAAATAGTACAAAGAACGCGAAAGTGATCATAAGAAATACTACCAATAGTAACTGAATCCTGTAGAACACATCTCGATAACTTCATACCGGAAGTCCAACTAACACCTGGAGAGATCATCAGGTCCTCTGAGGGACGTAACAAAATACAACAACTAGCAACAATATGAACAGTAAAAGTAATATACATGAACATGAATATAACTGACAAGGGAGACTAACCATCTAAGTGTATGCATGTCGAATACTACTTTGGTATGTATGAGTAGGTGAAGAAATAAAGCATAGCATCCGCTAGAGGCTTAGTATACCTCCTAACTGTGTTCTGACATGCGGTCAGCGGCCGCTGCCGGATATAATCTCTAGCAATACACCCATAACCGAGAAACTATGAACCCATAACCGGGCAAATATAAGGCTAAAAAGGTGGCTATCTCATAAGCCTACTAGTAATCTTCCCTGCCCAGGGGTAGTACAAAATCATGTCCATGATTCGCACGATTCATATCTCACATGCAAGTCCTCTAACTAACATAACTAGTCATATATGATCCGTCATACGAACCCCTTGTACCGGCCAAGTACAGGGTGCATGCCAATACTCATTTAACTTCCATTTTAAGTGTCGTGTCATGAGTCGTGTCCAATTCATAGAAGTCATTGAAAAATAACTTCAACACGGGGAAGTCTACTAGCACACTAGGTCACACACACACCCACTATATGTCATCGATGGCACCCAAGTCACACTTGGATGCTCTCCTAACACATCTAATCCTAACATACAACAACACGTCCACGTATAACAGAAAACAAAATAAGATCATGGTGGAACGGTATATTATCTCAAATTGCCGCAATAGAATAAAGTACTGGTCCGGCTTCAACCTCCGTAGTCACGGTCTCACGAACTCCTATAAATAATATTAATAACTAACATTAATAACCACACTAACATGATCTACTATCATATATATATATATATATATATATATATATATATATATATATATATATATATATATATATATATATATATATATATATACAGATCCCTTCAGGTACGGTACAAAACTTACGGGAAACATACGGGAGGAAAAAAAAAAGGAAGTCACGGGCTGGCTGAAAAGATGTGGAAGGAAACAAAAAAGGAAGGTCCAAAGCTGTCCAAAGCTATTATTCCTTTATTCGTTGGAGGTGCTTACGCATGTTCTCCTTTATTCATTGGAGGTGCTGCTGTATTAATTAGATGAAGCACAAAAGCTTTACAAAACTATTACTCCTTCTCCCCTTCCTTCATTTTTTCCCTTGGGGATGAAGCCCTTCCATTGGAGATGAAGCACTCCCCCCCCTCGTCAGCCTCTTTCCCCTTTGGAGATGAAGCTTCAATTTTTCCTCCTTCGTAGAGACAAGCACCACGGGGGAAAAGGCAGGCTACGACGTGCTGGCGGACGGGGATGGCGTCGCGGAGGGTGGTGTCCTCCTTGGCGACGAAGGGTGGAGGACTCGGCGCAGACCCGTAACTGCAATTGTGAGGAGATTCTTCTTTTGGGTTGAATCACCTGCACGTGCTGGTCTTTCGCGAGCACGTTGCTGGTCTTCCGTGAGGAGAATCTTTCTCATATTGAAAATGGAGCTTCGTCGTCAATTCTGAAGCGATATCCATTTCTAATTTGGAAGAATTGGTGGATCTCTCTTTCCTGGAGGAAGAAAAAGAAGGCGTATATCGGTATAAAGAAGAGATGAAGAAGGGAGGTGTTGTCCTCCTTACCGACGGCAGGCGGAAATCATCAATTTTGGTGTCTCCTTTCTGTTGTAAATTATTTTATTTCATAGTTGTGCTTGTGCATAGTGATAATTGTGATCAAGGGAAAAAAACATCTATTATTTATATCAAATTGGTTTTGTATTTGCCCCAAAGGGACTGAGGAACTGCATATAATTTCAAAACTTTGACATGTTTTTTTTTATCTCTATATGGTTTAACAATATTTGTGTTGCAAAAGCTTATATTCCTTGCCAGGTTTACTACTTCAGTATGCTTTTATTCCTTGACAGGTTTACTACTTTGTGACACAAGTTGGATAAGTCCATGATTTCAGCCATACTCATTTATTTATTGCAAGGTCCTTTGCTACTATACCAGCCAACAATGGGAGAGAAGCGAATAGAAGTCTGCAGTGCTATTATGTGGTTTGGAATTGCACACAAATAAAAACATCAAAAAGAATAATCCACAATTTAGTTCAAACATCCACAGAGCCTCGACCTAAGGTTCCAGATGGTATCATTAAGAATTCCAATACGAATATGATTTCCACCATAGAGTGAAACCAAAGAAAAACAATTGTGTAAGAAATTATAACATTGGCAGATAACTACACACTGAGCCCAACACCGAAATTAGGAACTAAACCACAGCATAAACATGGTTCATGTTGTCAAAAAGGTACGACCCTATTTCACATGAACAAAACCCTCAAAAAGATTTCCTAACAAGGTGCAAACTGATTAGGAAGTAGCTTTTGGTGCTGCAGCTTCACTCTTTCTTGCCTCCTCAATTATGCTAAGCTTAATACCCTTGCTTTTGGGAACTGATTAGGAACTAAACCACAGCAGATTCACGCTTTCTTGCCTCCTCAATTATGCACTGCTATGAAATGTATCTCCGCTTATATTTGTGTCTGAAAACGAAATATAGTGAACATGTTTTCATTTGTAAGGAATGGGATGCAACCATTTAGAGGTGTGGATGACCCCTATGTTGGCATCGGGCTCAATATGGGAGACAGAGACATTATATGTTCCTCGTATGGAGTCGGACATCACTACAAAAGGTCAAAAAAATACAAAAGGATTAACTTGTACCGGTATTGGGTACTTTGTAAACAAATATAAACATAAGCAATGAGTATTAAAGAAATAAGATCACAAATCTCAACAGAGATTACATACATCAATATCTCAACATACTGTTACGAATTAAAATGAAAGAATGAGCTATGTTGCGAGCAAGCGTCGATGATTCCTTGGACAAGGTTAGGTGGAAATACCTGCCCGATATAAGAACTTGGCAAAATCTATCCAGCAGAGTTATTATGTTCGTTTGTATGTCGCTATGTACCTTGTGTTGCTGCATCCACCACATATGCAGGAGCTGAAAATGGCATGAAATAACACATTGTGAGTCTGTGACACAAACAGTGGCCCCATGGTAGTATGTGGTTCAGTAGGAGGGCCTCCTAGTGAAATCTATGATACAAAACCATAAAGAAAAACTGTGATACAAGTCCTAGTCAAAACAAAAGTGCATATCAACTTTGTAGCATGCAACCCTTTTTGCTCGACAGCATATCAACTTTATAAACCTAGAAAAAATTCAAGAAATAATATTAGACAACACTTGAATACAATTATCATTGAAATAAAATTAGATAAAATGCAAATCAATAGTGATTTTGTACCATCTATAGAATATTCCATGTCTTCTAAGCTTTTCTCTGTTACGGTGGCTTGGGAAGATCTAAACAAAATGTAAATAAAATTCAGTTAATACAATTATTTGGGATTAGAATTTTTAAAAAAATGTATATACTAAAAGTACGTACCGATTTTTTATATTCGGACAATTTCTCTTGTCATGGTTTTGTCTATACAATCACAGCCATTACATTTTCGGTCTTTGATGGTTTTTGCCTTCTTTAATGCATTCTCTTCCCCCCTTGAGCCTTTTTCCGCATCCTTTAGAACGTACTTGGATTGGTTCTTTATAAGTAGGTTCAACATTACAACTCATCCGCCCCGACATTGCAACACCTCCAACCGTTGGCTCCGCAATCTCATCACCAACTACAACACCACTAATAATCTCATTGATTCTATCCTTTGCACCATCCAAAGCATTGGAGTATGCTTTCATTGTTTCTTGATTTGTAAGGGCTCTATCAACCAAATTCAAGGCTTGTTGAATCAAACGACTCCGGTTCAAAAAATAGGATTTGTCATCACTTATTTCCATGCCACCCTCGAGAATAACGTTCCCGTATTTTGCCATTTTTGTCCACCTCTTTAAAATATATTGGCTAGGCAATGATTCAAAATCATGAAATTTTTGCAAATAAGACAACACATGTCAACATGGGATCCCCGAACTCTCAAACATTTTGCATGTACATGTTGCGAAATCCAATTCCTTATCATATACAATTTCACGGTATTTATGGTCATCAAAATTTTTCCTTTTGATTTTATAAACAATTTTAATGCCCTCATCATTGATAACCTCAAATTTGTAATTTGAACAAATACACATCTCCTCTTGAAATTTATGAAACATTTCATTCGTGTAGATGTCAACCATTTGGACCACCACATCATTTTGTAATTTCAACTTAGGTCTTTCCACTATGTCTTTGTGATCCGATACCTTCTCATCGTGACGTAGACGCTCAAGACCCCTACCAAATTGAATCATAAAATCAACTAATGAATTTTTCTTTTGGACATATCCTTTAAAGAATGAATGAGCACTTTCTGCTCGTTGGCTACTAGACACGTTGGCCGAAAATATATGGTTCATATAACACGGAACCCATTTCTCACGTATATTAAACATACTTTCTAGCCACTCATTAGAACTCAAGTCACTTTTTTCAACAAGCTCTCTCCACTTCATTTCAAATTCTTTCTTTACCTCAGTTTTCCAAATGCAATTTGAAAACTCTTTATAATATGCACCGTACTTAACAGCGTCAATCTTCTCAGAGAATTTTTTCAAAATATGCCAACTACAATACCTATGAAAGGTATTGGGAAGAGTCTCTGCTATTGATTTTGTCATTGCCGGATTTTGATCGGTGATAATCATTGTAGGAGCGTCACCCGGCATAGCCTCGAGAAATTGATTAAATAACCAATTAAAAAAATCAACCGTCTCATCTCCTAAAAATGCACTACCAAATATAATAGTTTCATTATGATTATTTACACCCATAAGTGGTGCAAAAATTAAACCACACCGATTAGTATTATAAGTTGAATCAAAAACCACAACGTCGCCATAAAACTTGTAAGCTTGCCGGGAAGTCGCATCGGCCCAAAAAAAATGAGTTATCTTGTGCTCCTCATCACATTTAATCTCAAAGGTGAACGACAAATTTTTAACTTTTTCGAGTTTCAAATACTCGTGAAACATGTCTCCTTCATGACCCTCTCTCGCTTTCCTCATATTCCTTTCATGATTGTACAAATCCTGTTGTGTACAACCAATATTTTCAAATCCACCCGCTTGTAAACCAAGTAAATTATACTGCTGATATGTTGGAATATTTACTGTCCCAAGTTGTTGTGTCAAACACTTTTGGGCATCTGTAATTTGACGGTGAGATCTCGTTAAATGTGTCTTATTTGGGGTTGACAATGGATGATTATGCCCCTCGTCAAATACATGGACGACATACTTGTCGGTGGATGACCTAACAACAATAAGTCTAGCACCACAACCCTCTCTCACGACTCCTCGACGACGAATTGCGTCGGGGTCAGCTATTGTCTTCCCATTTCCTTCTTTAAAACACACATACTCTTTCCGCAAAATCAAATCACTCCCTCTCTTTTTTTTGGTACTCCATTTACGCACACTAAACCCACATTGCTTAGCATATGTATTATAAAATTTGTAGACTTCATCTAATGTTTCAAATTCTTTACCAAATTTAGGTTTCACCTCCTCCGGGACTTGCGGATAGTGTACAATGTTATCTGATTTATTGTTTGGACCAAACTGAGAATTTTCACTTTCACTATCCACTTGTATTTCTAAATTGTGTCTACATTCTAAATCAATATTCACTTCATTATCCCCACTAATCCCTACACCAAAGTCAAGATTCTCCATTTTTTCCCCTGGAAATAATATACACATAATAAGTACACTTTAAAAACAATATGAATACAAGAAAAAATTATCAATAAACTTAGAATGGATTATACAAAATCCAGGAGATGAATGATTTCATATTTTTTTCATAATAACTTTTTCTAAATAAATATTATGGACTAAGTTTCACACATAAATGATTTCAATAAATTATTCTATTTGTTCACATGAATACTATATTCTAATAGCAATATGTTGTAGTCTAAGAAATTACGTCTAGAACAAAAAAATAATGTTAAAAAATAACATTGTCTAACAAAAATATTGTTAAACAAATAACATTGTCTGCAATCTAATTGTATGTAATTTGGTAGAAATTTTAAAATGAATTTCTTCTAACCTTTGAGTTCCAGCAGCAACTTAGAATTCGTTCCAAACCCCTTATACGTGTGCGCGCAAGAGTGATTGATTCAAACAATAGAGGGAGTTGAGAGCTTTGCTGGTTTGCATAGAGAGATTTTGAGAGAGAGAGAGAGATTTGGAAGAGTATGCAGGAACGAAATCGTAAAGCAGAATACTCTAGAGGGGGGGGGGGGTGAATAGAGTTGGCAGCGAAATAATGCTAATTAAAAAATGTTAGCAGCAAGATCACAGAATAATAATCACAACTAAATAATGTAAATGCAGAGATAAGAAAGCAAACGCAAAGACAGCGATGTATACTGGTTTCCCTCTGTTGAGGACTAGTCCAGTCAGTAGAACTCTTGCTACCAATTGAATCCACTATTGGCAAAACCGTAAGTTTTCTTATGAAGTCCTCGCAACTTCTACAACACGAGCTTTGATACGAAGAACTCGTCCAACTTCAATTGTGAAGAGGTATTCTTCTATCAAGCCTTCTGATTACAATCACTCTGAAACTTCTAGACCGCACCGCACTGGCAAATCGACTAGAGGATTATAACTGGCTTGGGATCTGAAATTTAAAGCTCGAGAAAAACTCTTTGGAAGACTGAAAGCTTTTTAGTAGAGAGAAGATTGAAAGTGAATGAGTGAGTTAAAATAATCGAAATCCTTCTCTATTTATAGGAGTTCCAAAGACAGAATTCTGGCAGAATTCGGGCAGAACTCGATGAGCAAATCTCGGTTAAATCCGCAACTGCAGGAGGACCAAGTTCTAAGGAATTCAAAAATAAAACGACCACTAACCAAACTCTGGCCGAACTCTGTCAGGGTTAGGTTATGGTTTTAAAATAAGTTTTTGGAGAATTTTGAAAACCTTTTTGAAAACTTTTTTGGAGCTTTTGTAAATACGAATGTTTTTCAAAACTAAGGATATTTTAAAAACATTTTGAAATTATTTTGGAATAGCCTATTTGCCAGTACGACTCGGTGTACAAAGTATTCCTAGACTCAAAATAAAATAAAAAGTACATTGCTCAAAGAAATACAGACTCGAACAGGCAAACAGCACTTCGGTCTTGAACTGTGTAGATAGCTGTACTTGATCATGTCCAAGAGTCCGAGATGTCCTGACTAGTTCCATATATCGAGACAGAGTTTGATCAATTATTAAAATCAGTTTGACCATATGACCAATGGGCCAACAATCTCCTCCATTTTGATAATTGACAAACTATGAATGATATAATATCTAAGCTTGGAATCAAATCAAAAATAGTAAAGTAAAATTGTTCATATCCTGCATGCATTATCTCAAAAGATGTTAGATCCTTATTTCTCCCCCGTTGTCACTTAACAAAATAATTGCAAAAGAGAAAGCTCCCCCGCAATCAATGTATAAGTAACAAACAGTGAAGAAACACATAAAAAAATAATAACAGATGGTAGAGACAGTAAAAAAATAACATCACAGGCATGTATTTATCTCAGGCAGTTTATAATATTGAAGCAGATAAAGATACTATAAATAAATAAATAAACTGATGTGAAAGATAAACTATGAAATCCATAAAGATAAAATAATGTTCAAGAGACATCAATAAATATCCAGTACAAGTCTGATAATAAAAAGATAAAAAGACAGAAACTTGGAATGTCGGAGCATTTCCAAGTGTACAGAAGACAATATCTAAGTCTCAAAAATCAGCTAATATATCATATCTCCTCCTCCTCCTCCTCCTCCTCATCATCATCATCAGCATGACCGGCATGTCCAGAGGGACCAGCTCTAGAAGTACCAGCGCCAGAAGGGTGAGGAGGGACGCCAGTGTAAAACTCACCGACATAGTCTCGAGGAGCACGGTCAGAACGGTACCAATCATATGCGTTACCGGGCTGAAAGTAGGCATGAACAGCCTCATCCTCACAGCGGTAACCAGAGAAGGTTGGATCTTTAGGAATAGAACCGGCAGAATGACCAGTCTGAGCAAATCGAAGATAAGCAAGAGAATTTGTTATCGTCTGATAACGAGTGACATCGCGGAACTCACGTTCGCGGGCCATATCCGTCATCGAGACGTGCAAATCAGAAAGATGCTGGTGTATGCCTTCAAATGTCATGGCATACTGCTGAGTAGGTGGAGGAGGTGGAGCAGTAGGAGGAACAGTAGCAGTCATACTATGACGAGATAGCTTAAGATACTTGGGCTCAGGGTCTTGAGTACAAGTTGACAAATCAATATCAAAACACTGGAAGATGCGTGGGAGAATCATCGCATAAGAGAGATTTCTATCTCTTGCACGACAACGTTCCATCATCTGGATAAAGGTCTTAGGGGCAAAAAAAGGAATCCCTTTAAGAATGTGATACATAACAGATAGTTCAAGTGATGTGACATCATCCTTTGAAGTAGACTTCGGAAGGAGAGTGGAGTAGATGATGCGATGCAATTCATAATTAAACAGTTCAAGTTGTTTGCCTTGAACTTTCCAGAGCGAACTCGATCAGGGGCACAGAGTTCAGCTTTGAAACTAGCAAGTGTCGTACCGTCGGGGAAATCAAATTCAGTGATATCAACAAGCGGTGCACCTTCGTTAGACAGACCAAGGATTTCCGCTAAGAGGACATCATTGAACTCGATGTCTAGTCCGCCAACACGAGTACTTACGTCAAACGTGTTTAATATGATATTGCAGTAGAAAAGTCTAACGGCATTAGTTGCTACCGGGAAACAAAGTTTAACAACATGTTGTAACCCTAATGCCTCAAAATAAGGGCGGTGATCTGGAAACACAGTCCATTTGATAGGAGCGCCTGTGCATATGGATCTCATGGAAAAGTCTCCATACCACAGAAGGGCTTGATCTAGGGTTTGAAAATAAAACCCATCGAACGCGCCATCGCTAGATTGAACTTGCGAAAAGAGGGAATCCATGGGTGGATTCGAAGATGATCCTTCCTCACTAGGATTGGTCGTCTTCTTCCTCTTGAAGGGGTTAAATCCCTTAGGCGGCATTGTGCAATAAAAGTAAATATGCACAAAATTGAAAGGAGGAGAAATACGGAGTTATACCTCCCGAGATTCAAGTATGTTGTAGAGGACAATGAACTCCGCACGAATCCAAAATTTGGAAGGATTTTACCACGTAGATTGGAAGAAACGGAGTGGTGAAGAACTAGGGTTTGAGGGCTCTCGTGCAGCTGCTGTTGCTGTGATGGTGGTGTTTAGAAGCAATGAAGAAGAAAGGCTCTCGGGTTCTGGTTATATAACCAGATACCTTTAACCGAACTCGGGCCAAATTCGGTCCGAAGTCTGGCCGAATTCGCCTGGGGTTGGTTTGGAACACTTTCTTTTTCATTGACTCATTTCAATGATTAGTAATTTTAACATTCAATTAATATAATTAATGTTATTTTATAGATTAAATATCATTACACGGCGACTGTCTCAGATTAGCTATAGGAGTACTATCCCAGCTGGCGGAGGTTCACCGGAGAACTCTTAAGTACCGCTTCGCTTCAACCGTAGTTGTGGTGACAGACAAACTCTTTATTGGCTTGTCTCTAACACAGTTTTTGCGTATTGAAATAAAATCATAAAATAAAATTAATTAACATTATTGACGTCCAAAATTTCTAATTCTCGACGTAAATAATTGAAACGATCTTCTGCTAGAGGTTTTGTGAAGATGTCAGCTAATTGATTCTCAGTATCTATGTACACAAGGTCAATATCTCCATTTTGATGATGATCTCTAAGAAAATGATATCGGATCTCTATATGCTTAGTACGAGAATGACATACTGGATTCTTAGTCAAATTAATTGTGTTTGTGTTGTCACAGAAAATATGAATGTGTGTGTAAAATAAATCATAGTCTTCTAAGGTTTGTTTCATCCACAAAATCTGAGCACAACAACGTCCTGCGGCGATATACTCAGCCTCTGTTGTTGATAGGGCTACAGAATTTTGTTTTTTACTAAACCATGAGACTAAAGCTTTGCCTAAGAAATAACATGTGCCACTGGTACTTTTTCTATCAACTTTGCATCCAGCAAAATCTGCATCCGAGTAACCAATAAGGTCGAAGGACTTAGTTTTGGGATACCATAAGCCAACAGAAGAAGTGCCCTTAAGGTATCGAAAGATACGCTTAACTGCGCACAGATTTGATTCCTTTGGATTAGCTTGAAAATGTGCACACAGGCAAACACTAAACATAATATCTGGATGACTAGCAGTTAAATAAAGTAAACTATCGATCATACCTCGATACTTACGTGTGTCGACCGGCTTGCCTTGTTCATCAATATCAAGCTTTATTGAAGTTGCCATCAGAGTGCCAATAGGTTTGACATTATCCAGATCAAACTTCTTTAGCAAATCTTTTGTGTACTTGGCTTGATTTATGAATGTCCCATTGTCAGTTTGTTTGATTTACAGTCCGAGAAAGAATTTTAGCTCTCCCATCATGCTCATCTCAAACTCATTCTGCATACACTTAGAGAATTCTTGACAAAGAGATTCATCAGTAGATCCAAATATAATATCATCAACATAGACTTGTATTAAGAGAAGCTTGCCATTAAAAGACTTAATAAAAAGTGTAGTGTCAACCTTGCCTTTTGAAAAACTGTTGTCAAGTAGAAAATAGCTTAGACGATCATACCAAACACGAGGGGCTTGTTTTAAATCGTATAAATCTTTCTTCAACTTGAAAACATGCTCAGGGTTTTTAAAATCTGTGAAACCTGGAGGTTGTGCTACAAAAACTTCTTCTTTTATAAAACCATTTAAAAATGCACTCTTGACATCCATTTGAAATAATTTGAAATTATGAAAACATGTAAATGCACAAAACATACGAATGGATTCTAATCTCGCAACTGGGGCATAAGTCTCATCGTAGTCGATACCTTCTTCCTGATTGTATCCTTGAGCTACGAGTCGAGCCTTATTACGAGTCACTAAACCACTCTTATTAAGTTTATTTTGGAATACCCAATGGGTGCCAATGACCGGATGATCAATAGGCTTGGGAACAAGTTCCCAAACTTGATTTCGTTCAAATTGGTTTAATTCCTCTTGCATAACATCTATCCAAAATTTATCACTACATGCTTCATCAATAGTTTTGGGTTCTAGCTGTGAAATGAATGCAACACTAGAAACAATATCTCTACTGGATGTACGAGTACTTACACCTTTGGTAATATCACCAATTACCAAATCCTTTGGATGATCAGCCGTAAATTTTAATCTTTTCGGCAGACTCTGAAGGTAGCTGGTTCCTGGATCTTCTCTAGGAGGATCAGCTAGTGCTGAGCTTGGTTGAGAATCAGCTGGTGTTGAGCTTGGTACAGTTAGATCTTCGTCATTGTCATCGATAGTCATTTGATTCAGTTCATCAAAGGTGACGTTGATTGATTCTTCAATGATCATAGTTCGTTTGTTGAAGACTCTGTATCCTTTGCTCTTGGCCGCATAACCTAAAAATATACCTTCATCGGCCTTTTCGTCAAACTTTCCTAAATTGTCTTTTGTATTAAGAATAAAGCATTTACAACCAAATATTCTGAAATATGAAACTGATGGAATTCTATCAAACCATAACTCAAATGGAGTCTTCTTCGATTTGGGTCGAATTAGAACTCTATTGAGAACAAAACAAGCTGTATTGACAGCTTCAGCCCAGAAATATTTGGGTAGACTAAACTGGTTTAACATTACTCTGGCCATTTCGGATAGAGTCCTGTTCTTACGTTCCACAACTCCATTTTGTTATGGAGTCCTAGGGCAGGAGAACTCATGTACAAAACCGTGTGTGTCACAAAATTGCTCAAACTCTGCATTCTCGAATTCGCCACCATAATCACTTCTAATACGAGTGATCATGTAACCTTTTTCATTCTGTACTTTCTTGTAAAAGGCGACAAATTCGGATAATGCATCATTCTTGCGTGTCAAAAAGTATACCCACGTGTATATAGAGTAATCATCTATAATTACAAAAGCATATAGCTTACCTCCGAGGCTAGCAACTCTGCTAGGACCAAATAAGTCCATATGTAGCAATTGTAGAGGTCTAGTAGTACATACTGCGTTTACTGACTTGAATGTGGATCTGGTAGCTTTGTTCTTTTCACATTGGCTGCATACTGAATCCTTCTTGAATGTTATGTCCGGTAAACCGCGTACTAGCTTCTTCGTGGATAATCTTGAGATTGTGTCCATATTTGCGTGACCGAGTCTCATATGCCACAGATGACTCTCATCACTTTTAGCCATTAAGCATCTACCTGAAATGTTAGTTTCTTCCAACAAATAGAAAACATATATGTTGTCTTCCCTGATACCTTCAAAGATAGTACTACTAGTTGAGCTATCAACTATAGTACATTTGTCTTTGCCTAAGTTGATGCCATAACCATGATCAGCTAAATGACTTATGCTGAGTAGATTATGTTTCAACTCGGTAACCAGACAGACATCCTTAATCACAGGATAGGGAGATTTACCAACATCATCGATACCAACGATATACCCTTTCAAGTTGTTACCGAAGGAAACATAACCTTCATTCTTCTTCTTCGACAGTGTTACAAATAATGTAGCGTCAACGGTCATATGCCGTGAACAACCGCTGTCGAGTATCCATTTGCTTTTAGCATGTGAAAGGTGTTCCACCTACAAAATAGTTTGCAGATGAAACTTTTGGTACCCATTTCTTGTAGGGTCCTGAAATGTTAGCTTTTGGTATCCATGCATTAATATTTAAATCAACAAGCTTTCTGATTCTACATGCAGGAGAAATATGACTAGTGTGGCCACAATAATGACATTGTGCATATTTAGTGTTGAAAGCTGAGTGGTGTGCATGGTTGGTAGATTTAGGTTTTCTACTATAGAAGAAAGCATACCTATAATCCTGTTTGGGCTTAACCTTTTGGGGTAAAGGTTTGATAGGGTTAGGTCTGACAGTGTTTGGTTTGGGAATGTTCCGATTTTTCGGTAAGTGACACGTGTTAGGGTAGGAAGCAACAGTCTCAGGCTGTTTTCCTAACCTAATTTCCAATCTTCTGGAAGTGTCATACAACTTAGTATAGTCAGAAGTGAGTGCTTCCATTCTGACTTGTGCACATTGAAGACTTTTCTTCTCTTTAGAAAGTTCTTCTTTCAGTTGGTCAATAACCTTGTCTTTCTCTTCAGATGACTTGGTAGTCTCGTGTAATAAGAGCTTAATAGAAGAAAGCTCACCAGACTCACTAACATTATTTCTAACCTCAGCTAGTAGGTCGGTAAGTCTTCCTATTTTACCTTTATACTCTTTGAGTACCTTCTTAGAGGTCTGATATTTTCTACGCAGTTTTCTGTAATCACTTATCAGTTCACTGAAGGCATCTCCTAATTACTCAAAGGTGAAGTCATCATATGTATCAACTACAGGTTCAGAGAGCACCTGATCGGATGCCATAAAGCATATATTTGCAGCGTCTTCTGATTGTTCATCTTCTGAGTCGCTGGCTTCACTTTCATGCCATATGCTGGTGTTGGCATATCTCCGAGATGTTGATCTCTTCAGGTTCCCTTTCTCATACCTGTTGCTCTTCTTGCTTGATGATGAGTTTGTAGGACAATCCTTCTTCATGTGTACCTTCTTCTTGCAGCCATAGCAGACAGCATCATCTTGATACCAGTTGTTGCTGCTATTGTTTTCTTTGGCTTTCTTCTTATATCTCATGAATCTTTTGAATTTCCTTGCTAGGAGTGCTTGATCTTCAGCATCAGATTCACTGCTGTCTGAATCACCTTTAGCATCTTTTCTGTGCTGAGCCTTGAAAGCGATCGTATTCTCCTTTGGTACAGGCTCTTCAAAATCTTGTAGCTCCAGTTCATGAGTGAGTAGCTTACCCATGAGTACTTCGAGGGACATAGTTGTGAGGTCGTTCCCTTCAATGATTGCAGTAGCCTTTGGAATCCAGTTCTTGGTAAGTGCTCGCAGGAGTTTGCGAATCTTTTCATGGTTACTGTAATCTTTGCCTAGGGAGGACAAAGGATTTACAATATCTAAGAATCTTTTGAACATCTGAGTAACTGTTTCGTTGGGCTTCATCTTAAACACCTCATACTCTTGAGTAAGTCTGCTGACCTGTGATTCTTTGACTTGAGTCGTGCCTTCATGTGTGACTTCAAGAAGCTTCCACACTTTATTAGCAGTTGTGCAGATAGACACCCTGTTAAATTCAGTTCTGTCTAAAGCACAAAATAAAGCGTTAATAGCACGTGCGTCAAGACTGGCCTTTTTCTTTTCTTCCTCTGTATATCTGTTATGGGGTTTTTTAATTAAAACTCCATCAACATTTATACGAGGTGTCTTTTGATAGCCATCAATAACAGTAGACCATAAATCAAAGTCAAGTGATTTCAAGAAGAAACTCATCCGTGTTTTCCAATAGGTATAATTCGTACCATCAAACAGTGGAGGTCTGTTTGTGGCCTGGCCTTCACTTGTAAATTTTATAGTTGCCATGTGTTGTGCTGTGATCTATATAACAATTAGTTAAATAAATAAATAATTGCAATGTTACCTTGCTTTACCTGTAACACTCGCTCTGATACCAATTGTAGGAACGAAATAGTAAAGCAGAATACTCTAGAGGGGGGTGAATAGAGTTGGCAGCGGAATAAAGCTAATTAAAAAATGTTAGCAGCAAGATCATAGAATAATAATCACAACTAAATAATATAAAGGCAGAGATAAGAAAGCAAACGCAAAGACAACGATGTATACTGGTTTCCTTCTGTTGAGGACTAGTCCAGTCGGTAGAGCTCTTGCTACCAGTTGAATCCACTATTGGCAAAATCGCAAGTTTTCTTACGAAGTCCTTGCAACTTCTACAACGCTAGTTTTGATACGAAGAACTCATCCAACTTCAATTGTGAAGAGGTATTCTTCTATCAAGCCTTTTGATTACAATCACTCTGAAACTTCTAGACCGCACCGCACTGGCAAATCGACTAGAGGATTGTAACTGGCTTGGGATCTGAAATTTAAAGCTCGAGAAAAACTCTTTGGAAGACTGAAAGCTTTTTAGTAGAGAGAAGATTGAAAGTGAATGAGTGAGTTAAAATGATCGAAATCCTTCTCTATTTATAGGAGTTCCAAAGACAGAATTCTGGCAGAATTCGGGCAGAACTCGATGAGCAAATCTCGGTCAAATCCGCAACTGCAGGAGGACCAAGTTCCAAGGAATTCAAAAACAAAATGGCCACTAACCGAACTCTGGCCGAGTTCTGTCAGGGTTAGGTTATGGTTTTAAAATAAGTTTTTGGGAAATTTTGAAAACCTTTTTGAAAACCTTTTTGGAGCTTTTGTAAATACGAATGTTTTTCAAAACTAAGGATATTTTAAAAACATTTTGAAATCATTTTGGAATAGCCTATTTGCCAGTACGACTCGGTGTACAAAGTATTCCTAGACTCAAAATAAAATGAAAAATACATTGCTCAAAGAAATACAGACTCGAACAGGCAAACAGCGCTTCGGTCTTGAACTGTGTAGATAGCTGTACTTGATCATGTCCAAGAGTCCGAGATGTCCTGACTAGTTCCATATATCGAGACAGAGTTTGATCAATTATTAAAATTAGTTTGACCATATGACCAATGGGCCAACAGAGTAAACCTCTGTTAGTTTTATTTTTCAACACAGAGATTTGTTTTGAAAGAAAATGATTATTTTCAAGGGAATATTTATAGAGAATTGCTTTCGGAAAGATGTAGAAGAAATACAAACGGTTAGTTTTTTATTTTGGAAGAGAGATTTCTTTTTAAATAAGAAAAGATTTGTATAGATTTGTTTTAAAGAGATTTAAAAAGACAAATATCTACCAAATTACTCCATTACAAAGTTGTGCTACTAACCTCCTCCTTCATTCCTAGATTTTCTTTTAAATAAAATGATTTGTAGAAATTTGTTTTATACCATCTACATGGTCCAACAAAGAATATCCGTCTTCTTATATACGCCCGAGATCGAGATCAAAGAATTGGATTGAAAGATGGAGACATATCAATAGAAATCTAAGAAATATGCTCATGAAAAAATGAGTAACACATCTAACAACATCATACAGGTGAAAATGAATATTAGGGAAACAAGTTTAAAGAATTACCAGGTGTGACCGGGTCAGCCACCCACACTTCCCGGACGCCGACTTCCGCCGCGAGTTTCGATGTCCAGGTCTGCGTCGAGTCCTCCACCCATCGTCGCCAAGGAGGACACCACCCTCCGCGACGCCATCCCCGTCCGCCAGCACGTCGTAGCCTGCCTTTTTCCCCCGTGGTGCTTGTCTCTACGAAGGGGGGAAAATTGAAGCTTCATCTCCAAAGGGAAAAGTGGCTGACGAAGGGGGGGGGGGGGGGGGGGGGGGGGGAGTGCTTCATCTCCAATGGAAGGGCTTCATCCCCAAGGGGAAAAAAATGAAGGAAGCGGAGAAGGAGTAATAGTTTTGGAGAAGGGCTTCATCTCCAATGGACTGGCCATTTAATGCGGCAGCACCTCCAATGAATAGAGGAGAACATGCGTAAGCAACCAAAGTTGACCTCCCTTTTTTGTTTCCTTCCGCATCTTTTCAGCCAGCCCGTGACTTCCTTTTTTTTCATCCCGTATGTTTCCCATAAGTTTTGTACCGTACCTGAAGGGATCTGTATATATATATATATATATATATATATATATATATATATATATATATATATATATATATATATATATCATTTTTTAACACCGAGAATTTATTCATCTAGAAGGCGCAAAATGTTGAAGCCTTTACAAGTAAGCCCATAAAGCAAAACGATAGGGTATAACACCCCAAACATGGGCTAGAAAGAGAAAGCAGAAAGAAGGGGAACAACACCCCGATTATGGTCCAGGAAGGAAAAGACAACTGTGAAGGGGCACCCAATAATCTGCCTGTACGTGCTTGCAGTGTCTGCTAGTCTTGAAAATCTGTCTGTGGACTTCATTAATCAGTTGAGTAGAGGTGTACTGTCGCCCCTCGTATCTATATTTGTTCCTGTTCTTCCAAATAACCCAAGTGGCGGCTGTTGCGACGATCTAGTGGCCGTGCGATTCTTTACCCCAAGCGGCAAGGAGATCGTTGAAGCCCCCATCATCATGGTTCGGGAGACAAAGGTTAGTGAACCTATCCCAGACTGTTATAGGTAGGTAACCACTATGAAGAATGTTCTTAACAGCCTCGACCTTTCTCTCCGGGCAGTAATGGCAAGCAGAACCTAAACTGAAGCCGATGGTGGCGAGGGTGTCGTCTGTGGGTAGTATACTACGAATCGTTTTCCACATCAGGAAAGACCACTTCTTAGGAATACACGATTGCCAAAATGCCCTAGATATGGGGTAAAGGTTACCGAGGCCACGAATCGTACGACGAGCTGAGGCCAAGGAGAATGATCCATTAGTCGAAAGGGACCACCGCAAGGTGTCTGGATCCGTGCCAATCACAGCACCAGTTTCGGCGATAGTCGCGACGGCCTCCTCTCCAATCCAATCCAAGATCCTTTCCCGGTTCTAACCCCCTCACTGGTCCATACATCTCTAATTGTAGCAGTGGACGGTGCACCCGGCATAGGGATCATGAGGTCATCTCCTGCCCACCTCTCAAGATATAATGACGAGTCACCCTTGCCCACCTTCAGACGGATCAAAGGTTCCACAAGTAGCCTACCGTTCAGAATACGTCTCCACGATGCCGAAGATCTATTGTTGCTAGAAGCGGAGGACGGGTGAATATTCTTGAAATATTTGGCCTTCATGAATCGAGCCCACATTGTCCGATTCTCCCGAAGCTTCTACCACTTTTTCATGGAGCATGCATCCACGACGTGGGCCTGCCTGCTGAAACCTAGACCGCCCTCATCCGTGGGTTTAGCCATGGTGTCCTAACTTTCCCAATGATGCTTATCCTTGCCATCAAAGTGGCCCTATAAGAAGTTGGAGAAGAGGTTTTCAATGTTAGTGATGACTTTCTTCGGAGGGGCGCACGCGGCCAGGGTGTAGACCGAGATAGAAGAGAGCATGTGCTGGATCAAGATGATCTTGTCACCAGGCAAGAGAATCGCGTTGTGCTATCCCTCGATTATTTTCCTTATTTTATCCACTAACCCGTTGTAGAGGGACGCATTAGATCTGCCGTACACTAGTGGGCACCCTAGATACGTGAAATAAGGGTACTCCACGGAGAAGGAAGTTATGTTAGTGAGTAAATTGGTGTGTTCTCTCTCAGCAGTGTGATGAGCATAAATGACACTTTTGGTGGGGTTGACACGCTGGCCGAAACATCTGATGTATCTTTGGAGCATGGTGTTAACAACTTCCACGGACCCCACCTCTCCAGAAGAGAAAATGATGATGTCGTCAGCATAAGCCAAGTGTGTGATAATCGGGCAGCCACTGGCAGTATGGAAGTGCTTGAAGCGGGATGGATCTCGCCATGTGGTTGAGATTTCTGCTAAGGGCTTCTGTTGTAATGATGAAAATGGTGTACTGAAGAGGATCCCCTTGTCTAACGCCACAGCTAGATTTGAAAATGTCGTCTGCTTGGCCTTTGACAACCGTTGAGAAGCAGGTGTTGCTGACCGGCCTCCAGATGATGTCAATCCAAGTTTTCAAAAACCCGAAAGCTCTAAACACCCAGATCATGAATTGTCAGTCCAGTCTGTCATAGGCCTTTTCCATATCCAGTTTGATGGCTATGCTCCCTCCTCTAGACAAAAATTTTTAGCAGGTAACCATTTCTTGAGCTAGGAGGATATTGTCTAGAATGTTGCGACCGCGGACGAAACCACATAGCTCTTTTGAAATAATCTTAAAGAGAATCTCGGCCATGCGATTGGCTATGATCATGGAGATGATCTTGTTGGTGAGGGTGCACAAACTCAAGGGACGAAAATCTTTGAAAATCTTCGGATTGACCTTCTTGGGGATGAAGATCAGGTTGGCGCTGGAGATCGCTTTGGGGTATCTGGCTCCTTGGAAGAAGGTGATGGCTACCTCGCTGATGTCAAACTTGATGATGTCCCAGTATGTCACGACCCGCACCCGCTGTAAGGGCACGTGTGCGTAACAACGCCCAGCCCACACCGTAAAAATGGCGTAGAACGCTGTAGGTTTACTACTCTAACAACAGTTTATATAATATCAAAAACCTGTCAAGAATATGGTCAACTCCGAATGAAGGACAAGCAATGATAATATATGAGTACTCAATCACAACTCTAAGATGATAAAGTAAAGACTGAAAGATAAAGACAACACGACAATAAAATATAACCTGTCAAGTCCAAACACAAAGAATATACAAGTCTAAGTCCAAAGCCTCTAATACTAAACAAAACAATAACAGTCCCAAGAGTAACTAGAGACAAGGTCCAGTACAAAACCCTACTCTATCTACAGGGTAGGCGGTATCTCTGTAAAACCCCTAAATTTCTACTGTATTTTATTTTTAATTTTTTTTGTATTGTACGTCGCATAGTCGTATTGTACGTCACGCACGAAATTTTATTTTTCGAAATTGCTCGACGAGTGCGATTATGTGCGAGCGTACATATTTTTGAAAATATTATTTTTCTATTTTTAAAGTTTCAAAATAATATACATAATAATTATTTTGTTATCGTTCCAAAAATTTTCAAGTTTGTTATTTATTTATAAAGTCCTTCATTTCTCATAATTATTAATAATAAATAATATTTTTATTGTATGCTAGAAAAGCATAATTATGAGAACATCATTTTGTACCTACATATATATTTCGTAATTAGTTGCTAGTTTATTTTAAATAAAATGTAATTTTCGAGATTTATTAATTATAATATTTTATTATTCAAAAAGATATTTAAAAATAATTATTATTTTCGAAATTTCTATTATTGCTATTTTGAAAAATATTTTTGGAAGTTATTGTGTCCATTTAAATCGTAATTTAATTTTTGGAGTTATTTAAATAGATTAAATTAATATCCATATTTAGAATTTGATTTATCCCATTGATTTTAAACTAAAATTAATTTAATTTAAATTGGATTATATTTGAATTTGGATTTGATTAATTTTAAACTAAATTACGAATTATCGAATTGGGTTTTAAATCTTCCTAATCCTATCCAAATTGAGAATTCCCACATCCTATAAATAGGCAGGTACTCCTCCATAAATTCTATCAATTTTCCACAATCCAATTCTCTACCAAAATATCCACAGATGTGCATCGTGTCTGTGCCCACCATTCTTATTCCATATTATACATTTACATTAATCCTATGTCGGACATATTCCCGACAAAATCAAACCTACACCTATGTCCTCCATGTCCGCAGCAACCATCCCAAATTCCGCCATCATCGCCAACACCAGCAGAACTCTGCCGCCTGATTTCGGCCAACTCCCGTCCATCACCGCTGCTATCGCCCCTCCTTCCCGCCATCGCCGTCCAACCACGCACGATCCCGACCACCCCCTGCCTAACACTCATCAGCATCACCTCCATCTACACATCCGTCACCGCCGAAATCCCCTCGGCCACAACCACCAAGATCTCCACTGCCCGCCAACCACTGCCATCTCCACCCCAGTTCTCCGGCCATCCCCGGCCACAGTCCCACCGCCGTCATCATCATCACAAATGAATTTTTTTCAAAGACAACCGCAGGAAGAAGAAGTAACTGACCTCCGCCGTGTCGGACCCCGGCCAGTGACTCTCCTCCGCTGGCCGCCTCTTCCTCCGCGGCGTCCCGCCGCCGCGGCCAGCGCCGCACCAGGAGCAGCTCCGCTCTCCACCGGTGTTCCTCCGCAGCCGACCGCATGCCCTAAAATCCTGACCTCCGCCCTCGGCGCCGATCACCGTCCACCGCTCGGGACCGACGCCGCCGCGCCTCCACCCAGTCCGGCCGCCGTGTCCCCGGGAATCCCATCGCACGCCGCTCCGGCTATGTCATCGAGAACCCCCGGCGCCCCTTCCTTGCCAGTGCCGGCACCGCGCCCGCCCGGCCGCCTGAGCGTCGCCGTGGCCAGCACCGAGAATCCACCGCCGCATCTCCGGCCGAGCGCCCGCGCCGGAGTCCCCCGCCGAGCACCGCATCAGCTCCGGTCGCCGTCGCTATCCCGATCCGCCACCGGCCGAGCCTCGGTGAGCCGATTCCCGAAACCCCCTCTCTCTCTCTCCCGCTCTCTCTCTCTCTCTCTCTCTCATGCTGTGTAATATTGGGGGGAGGAGAATGGCCGATTGGCTTTAGTAGTTGGTAGGATATTTATTATTATTATTATTATTATTATTATTATAAGTATTATAATTATTACTATTATTATTATTATTATTACTATCATTATTATTATTATAATTAGTATTGTTATTATACATTATTATGTAGTTATATTATTTATTATTATTATTATTATTGTTATTATTATATTTATTAGTATTATTATTTTCTTACTGATTTTTGTTATCAATACAAAACCAAATATAAATTATTATCATTTTACTAGTTACTATTTATCATGATAAATTAATTTTCTCTAAAATATTAAGGTAAATAGTTCCAAGTATTTTTATATTAATTATTATCATTTTATTAATTTTTAGAAGTTATTATAATTATTATTATGATTATTATGTCTCATTGTTATATTTTATAATAATTACCTAAAATTGTTTTTCTCCTACTAGTAAATATAGTTTAAAGTATTTTCCTACAAACATATTTGACGAATAAAAACCTACTTTTAAATATTATGTTTTCTAAAAAAATAGTATATATATATTTTTGTCCGCAACTTCTCCTCGACTATCGCCATTTGTCATAACTAACCATTCATATCTATTTCCTCGCGACTTCAGACCTCTGCCCATCGACCATGGCTATTGCACACATCAAAATATGTCGAATCATCGCACCACCTCAGGCGTCAACCAGGCAAGACACCTTGCCTTTACTGTTTAAATTTCTTGCTCAATACCATGCATGTTGTGTTTATTTTCAAGTTGTTTCTTTCTAAATTATATGTAGATGCAAATTACTATATTTATACAATTGGCTTAGAGTTAAGGGACTACCGTCAAATTTAGTGTGTCTCATTGACTTGTCACGATGGTACACGAGTTGTGTGTGAGAGTTGTGAGTATCATATAGAGGTCACTTGCGTGTGGACTGATCCCCCATGCGCATGCGTAGAAATAACTGTCAATAGATGCATGATTAGAAGACTTGACAGTTATCTATATTAAAACAGTGTGGTTGAAACGACAGTGTTTGTGTGTCATGGTTACGACACACGTATAGTATCATTGGGGGGAGGGGACAGCTACTAGCGTAGGGGCTACTTTTATTTTACACATTTGGGAGATAGTGTCTCGGATGAGCGCTACCCGGCCGATAGTGTCTCGGATGAGCGCTACTTGTTGGCCACTCTTTATTGCTTGCTTGAGACAGCCCCTGCGTAGAACGTTGTCCTCTAAATTACTATCCACATAGAATGGTTAGAAACCTTTACCCATGCATACTTTTCTGTTGAGCTTTATTATTCAGTTTATTGGCATGATATTATGTGTCTTGTTACGTCCCTCTGAGGACCTGGTTTTTTCCCAGGTGTGTGTTTTCTTGATTTCTTGCAGGTGCTCTAGCTAAGGCCATTCCTTCCTTCGTGATGACTGCTTTTGGACTTGTCATTGCTTCGCTCGACCAATCACTTTCTTTGTATATTTCTTCTCTATTTAAATTAGTTGGTAGTGGACTTTGTCTCCGCCCAACGATTGTTTCATAAATATTCAAGTTGATTTCTATATTATTATTCCTTTCATTGTGGATAAGATTTAGTTGTTTTGGATTACTACATTTACAGCTTATATATACATACGAGGTCCATGTATTTCGTATGTATACAGCTGGCATGTCTACGTACTTGGTTCTACGTATTTTGGGACTGGGGCGTTACAATCTCGCCCTGCGGTACTGCACCCTGCTGATCTAGGGTATCTGTCTCTAAACCTACTACGTCCGGTGGGCCGTATTAAGTGCAATAATAGTCCTCCTCTGCATCTGTAAACATTTTCATCATATTCGGTCAGGATGGAATGAGTACATATATCTCATAACAGATCTCAAGATAGAATAAAAGCCATAAGACTGTAAATAGAGCATATACAATAAAATCATGGAGTGTACATATATGTATCATGGCATGGTAAGCTGTAGAGCTAGAGCTAGAACAGAAAAGTAGAACTGATCATGGTATGTACACAAATCAGGGTAAGCCATCTATCCAATGTGTGTGAGTAGTAGTTTCAGCTTGTGACCGGCTTGGAAACCTGTAAAGAACTGGCCTGGCTAGTCATAAGTGCGGTATATGACTAACACTGTTCAAGAATGCAAGATGGATTTGATCACAGGCATACGCTACTACTCCCCTACCCCCAACTGGTAGAATGGATCCAAACAGGACACGTCACTGCACGGGATTCTATGAGAAGGGAGCAAGTCTTCTCTAGAATCAGTGACCACATATTGCGCAAGAGCTACAAGGGAGCTTGCATAATACATCCCAAGCTAACAAGGAGTAACATCTCTCGTCGAGATCCAGGAATACCAATTCGTGAGAACTATGTGTCAGGAATAAGTATATCTACACTAAGTACATGAATCATAACAGTTATCATAAATTGGGAAAAAGTTATCAGAGAATGTACTCGCCTGTGATATGATATAATATGTCAACTGGATCCAATGCAGCGCCTCGAGGACCTATAGATAATAAGACGTATCAATACTATGTTTAGGAAGTGAAGTCAAATCAAATTAAATCCTATTAAGTCATTCTAGGTCAAGACACGTCTAGTTAGGTCAACCTTGGTCATAGGAGAACATTGGAGTCAATCCAAATCAAACTAGGTCAAAAGTTGACTTACAGTTGACTTTTGGTCAACGGGTCAACTCTGGTCAACTCTAGGTCAACCCTAGGTCAACCCTAGGTCAATGGTGAATAACAGTTGACTTTTGGTCAACTGTTCAAATCTAATGGAATTTGGGACTAAATTGGGTAAAGTGTTGACCCATGGTTGACTTTTGGTCTAAAAAGTCAACCGTGGTCAACCAAGGTCAAGACTAGGTCTAGGCGACTATTTCTAACCATTACCAACCCTTACAACCCATATCCGAGTCCATCTTGAACTTCGAAACCCATATCTTGGCCGTAGGCCAATATCTTAATTTACCCCTTTCACTAAATTTGACTCACTCACAAACCCTCTCTAATTTGATTTCCTACATTCCCTTCTCCTTCTTCTTCTCTTATTTCCTTCCCTTCTCCTTATTCTTATTCTCCGTCTTATTCTTCTTCTTATTCTCCTTCTCCTTATTCTTCTTCTTATTCTTCTTCTCCTTATTCTCCTTCTTATTCTTCTTCTTATTCTTCTTATCCTTATTCTTCTTCTCCTTATTCTCCTTCTCTTTTCCTTATTCTCCTTCTCCTTATTCTCCGTCTTATTCTCCGTCTCCTTCTCCTTATTCTCCGTCTTATTCTCCGTCTCCTTCTCCTTATTCTCCGTCTTATTCTCCGTCTCCTTCTTCTTATTCTCCATCTTATTCTCCGTCTCCTTCTCCTTATTCTCCGTCTCCTTCTCCTTATTCTCCGTATACTGCTGCTCCTACTGCTATTTCTGCTAACTGCTGCTGCTGTCAGTGCTATGGCTACTGCTGCTGCTATGGCTAATGCTGCTGCTGCTGCTCTTGCTTCCTACTGCTGTTGCTGCTACTTCTTATTCTTTTCATTCCCTCTCTCTCTCTCTCTCTCTATATATATATCTATCTATATATTTATCTAAACATCTAGCTATCTATCTATATATATATATAGACTCTCAAACACACAACACATCTATATATATATATATATATATATATATATATATATATAGACACTCACACACACTCCTACCTATATATATAAATACATACACACACACACATATATATATATATAAATACATACACACACACATGTAAATATATATAGACACACACACACACACTAAAACACACACTCTCTCCTGACACCACCACCACCACTTTCCTCTACACACACAAACAATACATACACACACACACACACACACACACACACACACACACACACACATATATATATATATATATATATATATATATATATATATATATATATATATATATATATATATATATATTCCTCTCTAAAAAGGAAAACCCCTAATAAATCCTTAAACTAGGTTTTTAGGAAAACCTATAAAAGCTATGGTCATAATGTGGAGAATGATCTCCTCTACATTTATTGTGAAGGAATAAATACAAGAGAGGAAATTAATGGGGGTTAATGAGCATACCTAGAATTGGTTTCCTTGAGGAAGAAGAAGCTTCAAAAGAAAAGAGTGAAATGAAGAGAGAGAGATTACTTTGTGGTGAAGGAAAGAGAGGGGGGGTTGCCTATACATGGCCGGCCAGGGGGGGTTAATGGGTTTGGGTGGAGACCCATTAGGCCTCCACACCCAATTGACTTAGTTTGGTTTGGTTTGAATTTGGTTTGGTTCGGTTTGTTTTGGTTCAACTCCAAATTGACTAATTAAGTCTCTAAAATGACTAGTTAAGCCATGGAAGTATTGGTTTATTGGTTTCTAGCCTAGTTAGGATGGCATGTGGGCCAAGCCCAGCTAGTATGTGGGTCCCACTAGTGTCCAGACTACCCGGGTCTACAACTTAAGTCCGAATTGGATAAAATTCAAACTAAATCAAACAAATCCCTAAAAATCCTATAAAATCAAATAAAATTCAAACACAGTAGGATCTGAAGAATGCCTCCGTGAAACTGTCCGGGCCCGGAGCACTACTCTCGTTAAGTCCCATACAACGTCTTTGACCTCATTTTCTGTGGGTAGGATAAGCAGTTGGGTATTGTCTCTATCATTGACAAGTTGGGGGATGGCTGCGAGGAAGTCCTCATCTTTAGATATGATATCTTTTGTGAACAGCTTAGTGTAAAAATCCGCCACGGTCGATCGGATGTCACGTTGATCATGAAGAATGTGACCGTTTTCATCTTTTATCTGTTGAAGGTTGAGTTTCTGTCGGCGACCCTTGATGCAAGAGTGAAAGTAAGTCGTGTTCTTGTCGCCTTCAATGTCCCAAGTCAGTCTGGCTTTTTTTTTCCAAAATTCCTCCTCAATTTTGAGACGAAACTTCAGAACTGCTCTGTTGAGGTTAAGAGATGCACGGGTCTCCAGAGATCTATCGCGAGCAAACAGAATTTCAGCGCGAGCAACATCGTCCTCAGTGATGCGGATAGCCTGAAAGATGTCACCGTAGGCTTCTTTACTCCAGGTAGAGAGGGCTTTTATGGTGGATTTAAGTTTGGCCGCCACACGATATAGGGGGTCGGGGATATCAGAACCCCTCTAGGCGTCCGTAACAATGTTCCTGAACTGAGGGTGGTGACACCACATGTCAAGAAAGTAGAAGTTCTTATTTGCATGGGAATTCTTTCTGCTGATTTCAAGGAAAAGCGGAGAGTGGTTCAATTCCTTGGCATTTAGATGCGGGAGTCTGGAGTTGATCGCCAGGTTAGCCCACTGTGAATTGATGAGGGCACGATCGAGGCGAGATTAATGCCGCCGAGCTCCTTTCTGCATGTTGCACCACGTGAATTCGTTGCCAGAGAACTGGAGCGGAGACAGGTGGGCATTGAAAATAAATTTGGTGAAATAAAAAATGGCAGATGAATAAGGTTGTCGGCCTCCAGTCTTCTCCTCTCTGCAAGTGATAGTATTGAAGTCGCCAACGCAGAGCCAGGGGGTATTAGGGTGTTGGAGATGGATATCTAACAACGAGCTCCAGAGCTGCTTGTGCTCGGCGTTCTCACAGCTACCATGAACAACGGACAACAGGGATCTGTGTAGAATCGAATGGTGGTCTAGCCAGCACGAGAGTGTCTGGGTTGAGTCCAAGATGATCTCGAGCTTGACATCTGCGGTGTGGAGGATCCATATGTTATGACAGCCGACAATGGCAGAGGAGAAGCCAAGCTGTAGCTGAATGGATTTGATCTTCTTAGGGGGGATTTGGGTTCAATGATCACCAAAATATCAATATCATAGATTCTTTTGAGACCTTTTAATCTTCTTATAGTAGGTTTATTAGCGATGCTCAGGACGTTCCAAGAAAGGATGTTAATCATCTATAATGCTGGGAAAGGGGGTTGTTTTTTATGGCAGGTCTGGAGATCATAACCGTAGGCTCTTTTATTCTTCTTTTATTGGTTTTTTTATTGTTGCCTATATTGTTGTCCTTCAGACAACTTTACAAGTCTGTCTTTTCCATTTTGAGGTACAAAATAGACCTCTCCTTCTATTTCTGCTAAAACTCTGAAGTGGTTTTTTCGATCTGCACATCCTGCACCTAGAGCTTGGTTCATCCTTGCAACTGGTTCAGCGCCTATGTTTGCCAGTTGTTCAGGTTGAATGGTGATCTCCTTGTTAGGGTTATTCTGTACACCTTGCTCTAAATTTTGTATAATCTCAGTTTCAGTTGGCTCTTCAGCCTTCTTTGTATCGATCTCTCTGTTGTCGCCCTTGTGATTGTTAGGCTTGAGTCGCATCTTTTAGTAGGTTGTTGCTAGGTTCCATGATTCTCTTATCAGAGTTGGCCATCTGGTTGTCTTCAAGATGAATAATCTCGTCAGTTGCTAATATGTTGAATTTGTTGGTGAGATTGAGAGAGGTGGTTTTGGTGGGGGTAGTGTCATGTCTTGTGGGTCCTTTCATAAGCTTCTTGCCTTGAGACGGTTCTGCACTGGTTTCAAACCTGATGTGGGAGTTGAGTAAGGAGAGAAGCGGTGATCTCTGAGCTTGATCAGACAAATTTTTAGAGGCCATCGTGGGGTCGACCTTCTTTCTCAATTCTGGGTATGCTCTGTAACAGTGCTTTATGAGATGGCCTCTCTTCCGACAATGGTTGCAGTAGATGATATTATTATCATAGATAATATGTTAGGTGTGAGTTTTGTTTTCGAGCAAAATTTGGATAGATTTGGGGAGGTCCTTCGAGATGTCAACCTTCATTCAGACTTTAGCGTAATTAGCTTTAGTTAGGTTGCGAGTTTCCTCAGCCATCGCCATGAAGGTGCCAATGGAGTTTACGATCCACTTCAAAGCTGCTGGAATAAAATGTATGAGGGGGGGTTGGGGAGGGTGACCCAAGCCGAGAGGATAGGCGAGTCTTCCTGTGATCTAAGGTTCTGAAACCATTTGGCAATCGTCATGACTTTAGAGTCGGTCCTACCCGAGCTCCGAGTTTGGACAATTTTATAGTCCGTCGCCGAGGAAAGGTACAGAAGAATGTGCTTAGGTCCATGGAAGTGACCATGTATTCAGATGTGAGGCTCCAAGTGGCAACAACTTCTTGAACAAGGGCTAGCTTCGGGCAACCCGTAGGGAATTTCAGGACAAAGGTGGACGAGAACCTCTCGTACAGGGAGGCCAGGTCGGCTATAGAGAATGGCACCGTTATATATTGACCATCAGACAGAAGGGGATATTCTATCTCAAGGAGGTCCACGTCCTGGATAATCGAGGATTTTTTGGCATCCCTGTCTGGGTGAACCTTATCGGCATAGGAGACCGAGAAAGAGGGCTAGCCTCCGAAAGCGGAGAGGACAAAAGACTACTGATCAGCGAGGTTGCACGCAAAGAGGGCAGCGCCACGAGAAGGCGACAAGTCGCAAACTGCGCAAATATAGAGGATGACCAGACGGGGGCTGCGGACTGACCGAGGAGTCCAAGAGCTGAGGCTCGCAGGACGAGAGGATCACCGCGATCAAAGAAGGAAGTAGGGCCAGGCCGGAATGCGCCGAATCAAAGGATGGTGCAGCGGAGGACGACTGAGCTGCTCCCAGCCGAGGGGCACCACCAAAATGAGGCACGCAGATCATGTGGTCAACAGGCGTACAAGGCTGTGGCCTCGAGGGAGTCGTGCAAGGCACAACCTGTGCGAGGCCAGGTAACGAAGGGGCGCCGTCCGCGCTGGACAGAGGCGCATCTGACGAACAACCAACAGATTGCACACGGGAAAGGCCCGCGCACCCAACAGAGAGTGCAGGGGACAGGTGCCAAGCTCCAACAGATGGTAGTGGGGAATTTGAATTCAAATGTGAATTCAAATTAAGATGTGAAAAAATCGAGCGGGAAATCCCATCATAGTGCCCGGTGGAGGAGGACAACCTCTCTCAGTGGAGATGGCGAGAGACTGAGCATCCGCGGATGCCGGTACGGTGGCGACTGGTGGAAGGCCGGCTAGAAAATACGGAGGAGGGAGGGGGAAGGAATAGGAAGGGTGCCGGAGAAGGCGATAAACCCAACAAGAATAGAACGTCGACGGGCCAAGGTGAAACTGAGCGAGGAGGAGCCGGCGGGACCCCACCTCCCAGGGGGATGTCGGCTATGGGGTCCGACGCACGAGAGGCCACTGAAGAGGCAGAAAACAAGGAGAAGGCTAAGGAAGATGGCGACGGAGGGGGGACCAAGGAACCTCCAAGGAGCGAACGACTGGCCGCGGAAGGCAGACCGACACCAGCCGGAAGAGAGGGTGGGGACGATCACGCGATCTCCATGGGAGCGGAGCTCACGCGGACCTGAGAGAAACTCTATTATTATGCTATTATCATATATATATATATATATATATATATATATATATATATATATATATATATATAAATATAAATATATATATAAATATATATATATATATATATATATATATATATATATATATATATATATATATATATATATATATATATATATATATATATATAAATATAAATATATATATAAAATATATATATATATATATATATATATATATATATATATATATATATATATATATATATATATATATATATATATATATATATACTAGTCAATACTAATCATAATACGTACTGGTTGAAATACTCCGTCTAGGACCAATAAAATTCTACGAAATATAAATATAAAATATTCAGTATTAATTCCTAAATAAATCTCTATAATACTAGAAATATATATTATACTTATTATTGAATAAAAACCCATTTAGAAATCAATTCATGATCAAACTAATATCCCCATTGATAAATCAACGATATTAGAAATTATTTTACCACAATTAAAATAACTTTAATATTATGAAATAAATAGTAAACAATTATTTAAATGTGGATTTTGTTATCCATTTAGCGTTTGAATCTATGGTAGATATCAAGCTAATCCTAAGGAATCACACTAATGTGTCGTTAAGCGTATCTTTTGATACCTTAAGGGAACTTCTACAGTCGGCTTGTGGTATCCTAAAACCACATCTTTTGACCTAATCGGTTATTCATATTCGAATTTTGCAGGATGCAAAGTAGACCGTAAAAGTACCAGCAGTATGTGTCATTTCCTAGAAAAAAGATTTAGTCTCCTGGTTTAGCAAAAAGCAAAATTTTGTAGCGCTATTAATAACTGAGGCAGAGTATATCACCGCAGGACGTTGTTGTGCTCAAATTTTGTGGATGAAGCAAACCCTAGAAGACTATAATCTGTACTACACGAAGATTCCTATATTCTATGATAACACTAGCATGATTAACTTGACTAAGAACCTTGTTTGTCACTTACGCACAAAGCACATAGAGATTCGTCATCACTTTTTACGTTATCACCAACTGAAAGAATTTGAACATCTATTTAGTTTCGTCGGGCCCTATGAATCAATCTGTGTCACAGCCGATCTTCTATTTAGCAGCAAAGATAGAAGCTGGACATTGGCCACAAAAACCTCTTCTCTTTCTCAAGGAGAAAATAAAGAGAAAGGAGAAAAAGCAGAAGTAGCATCTGCTTCCTACGGAAAGTCAGTAAGCCAATTTCTTGGAAAGTTCTTTCGATCCGGAACGTTGATTGACAAAAGAGATTAGGGATAGGTAAGATTTTTTCCATGATTAGAGAGATGAGACTCGAGGACAAGTAAAGTAAATCGATTCTATGACTGCCTCTCTGTAATGACCTTTCTCGGGCAGCATTCTTTTGAGTTTCATTTCCAGGTAAGGACGAGAGCCGAAAGAAAAGAATCCCCGGGGCGCCCGATCCTGCTTTTCTTGTTTCGGGTTCAAGGGTCGAGTGGGAAGCGGGTAGAGCTCACTCAAGTTCCAAGGGTTTCAACCTCAAGGGGCGTGGGCTACGTATGCCCTGACCATTAGGTCTAGGTCTTGACCAAGCCAAAAAGAAGGCCCGGGTCATCCAGCTTATATGGAGTTGATTCAAGGGACGATTGCTTCCATTACTGACAAGAAAGACACCAAATTCTCCTTTAGGTGCTTCAACTACGGTATAGGTAGAAGGAGCTGGTACGGAAAAACCTTCTGTATAAGGTTCGAAATGGTGAATTGAGGTAGAGTAGACCGATGATCCTGTAGTCATTTGGCCGGTTATGGAAAGAAAAAGCTTGCATCTGCTCCCCCTAAACTAGAACCAGTCCCATCTCTCTCCAAACCTAACGTGGTAGTTTCCCATCATAAGGCTTTATATCTATAGATTGAGCCATTACCAACCAAGGATCCCATTCGTTCAGAACTCAGTTGACTGCTTCTATAGATAAGGCGGAGCGTCCTCGGTTCAGCATTATAGCACATAGGCTTCGGTGCTACTACAGCGCTTCCTTCCTTCGGGCGCCTAACGGTCACCTCGCTATGAGAATGACGCTTCGCTAACACTCGGCTAAGTCATCGAACCCACGCGCTGACCTTTCGCTTTTTCAGTAGCGAAAGCGCTTCCTTCCTTCAGGCGCCTTACGGTCACCGCGGAGTGGGCTCCCTTCGGTCGCCTTCGGGTGCCTTAAGTAGAAGGACAAGAAAGAGATTATTGGTTTTCTTGCTCCCTCTTCCTCATCTGCGCTCGCTATGGGCCCGAGCAGAACTAACGTAAGTGAATCTCTCTTTTCTATGAGGTAGGCGCGGTAGACTCTTGTGACTCCACATCATTACTTGGTCCCTTCCACGTATACTAATGTCAGGTATATCCATCTGATTCATTGCTTGCTCTTTTCTTCTCATCAATTCTTCTATGGGGATTCCAGTCGGTCACTTGATTCTCTTTATTTTTTATTCTCGTTTTGTCAATGAGATCCTGGAAGCTTTAAGATCTTGATTTCGTCTTTTAGGTCAATCAAATACAATTCCATGGCCGATCTCAAAAATCCCTGCTTTTCTGGATGAGAAATTGATAGTTGCAAATACTGAGGAAGGGCTTATTTTGTTCCTCTGTTCTTCTTCCTATCAGATCCATCCTTCCAAAAGTGGTACAGTGCTCTTTGTTCTTTCTTTTCAGAGCGAAGAAGCATTTTCAGTTGAAAAATGATTATGTCACTGCTAAGCATAGCTACCAATGCAACCCTGTTTGTCTTATAATACGATGATAGTAGCAAGCAAGTCCTTTTTTCATATAAAAAATTCTCAGTCCAGTCGATTGCGAGCGGTAAGCCAGTGGTTATTTTCAATCAATCAAGCAAGCCAATCGATCCAAAGGTCTTGTCTTCGGTCTGTTAATCAACTTCCTGCTCTCAGTCAGTCCAGGCCAAGGGTAAAAGGCTTACAAACAGTGCAAAGGGCAGACATCCATATTATGACGGGGGCTGAGAGCTGCTATGTGCGCAAGGTCATGCACATACCCGAAAACATTTCTTTTTCCGGGGAAAACATAAAAAGCAAGACCGTGTCCGCCCTGCAGTATGCTTGCATACCCCTCCGAAAACCTAAGAAAGAGATAGTTGATAATCAGGAGAGATGGGGGTTCACTTACAAATCCCATTCTTCTTCTAATCCAAGTCAAAGCAACCCTCAACAACTGCTTCTTCGCGCAAGCGCTTAGTTCGCCCCTTGTTGCATTGCATTTTGTGATCCGGCAGGATGCCTTTTTCAGATAGCCGGGATCCGACGTTGATTTTCGATTGAATTGTCCAGGTTTTGGACGGCTGGTTAGTTTAGCTATCACTGCTGGAAGCCCCTGCAGTTGTTCGGCTGCGTACTCCCCGTCCGCGTATCTCAAACAAACCCTATTTCATTTTCCTTTCCTCTCTTTCTTTCTATCTATAGGTAGGCTTCGTGCAGATAGATGTTCATCGTGGAAGATTGGTGCTCCTTGAGGTATGCCTTTTCCGGTGGCTTGTTCCCTTATCTTTCTTTTCCATCCAGCGCATGTAGGGCATTGGTTTAAGTTGAAAATAAGGTGTTCGAAGCCCATGTGTTAAGCACGAACTTCGATGCATTCATTTTCGAACTTAAATATTGGAACAACGAATAGCACAGATGCTCTGTGCAGTATAGGACGTCGGTCGATTGGCGTAACTCCATTTAACTGACAAAGCTGAAAGTCAGGAGTCGACATGCTACAGATCCGAGAACCCACCTCGGACCTCATTCGGCTGAATTCGCTACTTTTGTGCCGACCTTCTCGCCTTTCGCTACCTATTTCTTGAGTTCCCTCTTCTCGCTCACTGAACTGAGTCAAAGAACAACCTTCCTGGAGCTACCTCCTGACTTAGATCATTCGTTCCCCAATTCAAACTCGGATTAGTTGGCATGTGGATTCCTGGGTTTGAAACTATAAGCTATCATTCGATCTCGAAAGAGTGCCTTTTGGCTTTCTCGGGTCTGGGCTAATTCTTGAAAGCAGCAACTCCTACACCTACCGCTACTTTCATAGAAAAACTATACCGCAGACTTATTTCATAGCTCTCAACTAAGCGGCAGACATGACGCGACTGACAGATAAGCCAACGTTAATAGCTAGTCAAATTTTGCGATAAAAGAACTCTGTTTCCAAACAGATTTGTCCATCTGTAATGGAGATCACATTGGTGGGGATATAGGCTGATACGTCTCCAGCTTGTGTTTCAATGACGGGTGAAAATGACTTACAGTGGAAGCGGATCGTTGAGATCAACTTGACTGGTCGGGAATTAGATCATCATTTGACTCAGGCTCCACCAGTGCCTGTGACGAAGCAGTGGAAGACGAGTTAATAAGCCAGAAGAAGAGTTAGAGAAGGTCAGGGGAATGGGTAAGAGACATAAGTAGAGATGGTAGAAGATATCCAAGGTGGTCCTACTCCTGATAGTCCGTGGCCACTGGTAGAGATTTCATGGGAAGAACAACAAGCCAAGCCTCAACCATTGAAAGAACAAGGAATACCGATCAAGAATAAAGTGAATGACATCAGATGGAAAAAAATAGCCCCGACATTTACCAGCAGTGTCATCGGTGCTTTAGTAACAATTTCATTGCCTCAGGATTCGGTGAGTAGAGATAGGGAACAAAGTAACTAGACAGATTTGGTAAAATCCCACTCTTCTAGAGGGATCATATAGAAAGTGAGTAGCTTTGGATGTATTTAGACAGAAAAGCGGACATAGATTATTCTAGAATAACGAGATAGAAACCCACCAAATAGCGGTGCACCTGGACGACTTCCAGATCATTCTCGGGGCTGGGCGAATCGAAGTTCTCTTTCGGTCAACAGTCCACCCAGTCAAGTGCAAAAAATACAGTGGAATCATGCAACGCACGCTGCTGGTGTGCTTCCTGCCCACGAGGAAAGAAGAGCGACAGACAAGGTTCAGATTTGACTGTTTGCAGCATAGGAGCTGATTACCCAAGAAATCCCTGGGAAAAAAGAAAATATATCTCGATAATGAAAACCATAGGTGGAAAAAGCATATTAAGCATGGAATGTTCGCACATCAAACATTGGAGTTGGAAGGTGGGCAGTAGTACCGGGCAAGGTAGCCTGAGGTTCAATTATAATGCCTCCTGAAGAAGGCGGCGTCAAGAAGGTGGGCGAGGATATCCCTTCACTTGAATATGGCGGAAGTCAAAAGAAACCTCTACAGTCATCAGTAACCTGGGATGAAACCACAAGGCTACCCGAATCAACCGCATCTAAGGGCAAAAATTCACTTCTCGAGGCTACCTCTTCACTTTGCTCGGAGAGCGAGGCGAGCGAAGTGAGTCGAAGTGAGGCGAGCGACAGTGAGGTGACCGATAGGGTACAAGAAGAACCTATGACTTTGAGATAGTCGACTCCTACTAGGTTGAGTTCCATTCTAGCACCGGCTTTGAGGGCCTCATATTCTACCGCGTTGATAGATGATGGGAAGCACTATTGAAAACCTCTAGGAATGCTGATCCTTTCCCGGGTTTGAAGAGTCATTCTAACAAAAAGTCCTAAGACCTCTTTCTTTAGTCTCTATCTTCCTCGCTTCGTATCGGCACAACTTCGTAGTTGGCTTTCTTCTGGCTCACTTTTCGCCCTCTTGCGAGCTACCTCTCTTCATCTCGTTCCTATTCAAAGACAGGGTGTCAGCTGGGAAACAGTCTTGGCTTCTTGTTTGCTCTTCACTCGATGCCTAACTCAAGCTTGTCCATAGAAGGAGCTCTGCTAAGCGACTAGCTTGCTTGTTTCCTAAGTTTGTAGCTTAGCTTGCCTGCCAAGCCTATAGACGAAGGGCCGAAGGATGGAGCGTGCAAAGTCAATCGTGCACCTGTCGTGTGACCCGTTGGTCCTAAGCAATGTCTTTCGTGAAGCGACCCACCTAGAAATTGCTCTCCTTTTAGGGAGGCACTAAAATGGAACTTCGATCTGATGCTGGTATCCAATCCCGCCGCTGAGATGTCCAGCAGATTTCGGGGCCTTGACGAATGGTCGGCCAGCGAAGAATGCCCAGGAATGACCGAATAGCGGACTGAATTTCGAAGCTTCTTCCTTTTCTATATAAAGGAATTTGATCTTGATCCGTGGGAAAATATCTTCTAGTGTCGAGGGAATTGCATGTATACAGATTAAAAAACTATAAGAAAGAGGGAAAACTTTTAGCCATTACCCATTCGCCTTGTGAAAAGTGCTTTTGCTCTGTCTATCGTTCGTCTTCTTCCTTTCTTCATAAGGTTTTGATAAAAGACAACATGGATGGCTGTTCTATCAGCTGGGTTTCTATAAATCGATTTTACGAACCGAGCAGGTGCACCAGACAGAAAATCCAACCACGGCACAAAGCACTCAAACTAAGCTCCTGTCCCTCCCAGTACGAGTATATGATTGCGTCTTCCAAGCTAACGGACTTGACTCGTGAGTTATTTTGGTTAATATCTGCTAATCCTGGCTTCCTATCTGGCGAGCGCAGTATAGGAGCTCCTCGTCTACCTTCATCTATTTTGAGGGGCTGTTGCCTTTTATTTGCCCCATAAGCTTCCCAGGGACAAAAATGAGCAGATAGGCATCCAGGGACCAAAGGAGTATGTGCCCCTTCCTCTGGTTCTAACCCTTGCTCTAAAAGTATTTCTATAGGGGGCTCCCTCTCCTTTATAAATAAGTAAGATCGGTGCCTTGAGCTGGAAAAAACTCCTCAATCAGTAAATCCGAAAGTTCCTTCCTTCCCCAGAGTTACCAATCCACAACAAATCGAATGAAACCTCTTCCTCACTTCGCTCGCCTTGTTCCGCTTTCGTTCGTCGCTACTCACGATTTCTCTTTTGATTTTCCTTCCTTTAGCTACTCAGATGTAGCTTCGGCAGTACTTTTCAGCGAGCTTACGACCGTTTACCTGGGGTTGAAGGTCTAATCCCCTATGGGGTCAAGTACTGACTGGGCAATAAGTCAGGACTAGTTCGTACTTGCTTTCACACGATAAACTGGCATCCCCAGGTCTTTCGTCAGGGCTTCATGGAACAAGCCATCTGACATTACTTAATCACAGACATTGGACTAATAGAAAGGGAGTTGACCTTTGGTACCTCACATCCTGATTTTCCTCCTGAGCGATCACTGGCACCACCTACCCTATGTTTATTCCTAGGTCAGCAATTACCATATCTCATTGCTGGAACCACAATCCAATCCTTGAGAAGTCGCTCGATGAGAGGTGCTCTTTGCTTCTTCCTTTTCTCTTGGGTTGGTCAAAGCGGAGTCTGCTGGTTCAGGAATAGATGCATCCTTCCGTGCCTTCCTTTGGTAATATACTGCCCGAAGTAAACCCCTATTAAGAAAGGAGCCTCACTCTGCAGGGGAATAGGTTTAGCATTAACGTCTTTTACCTCTTGATTCGAACCTAGTGTCAACATCTGCGAACATCGCCTCGAAAGAAAGCAGAACGCGATGGAGCGGATATAACGCATCTAACTCCAAATTATGGAATGGTCAACTATTTCAAGATCATAGAGAAGATAGGCTTTGTGCACAGTCACAGCTGTGGTTGGGTAGCCTGCTCCATCTACTCACTAAGAATAGGATCTATCCCATACCCTTTATCGGAGGGGGAGAGGTATCCTATGTGAAATGTCACATCTGCTATCTGTCCCAACCCGACTCTTGAAGGCCCACCTTTGGTCCCTGATTCGCATCCAACTATTCCAAATGCCATAGAATCCACACTTGACTTCAAGCCAAGTAGTGCTTTGGCGCATAGCCGTTAAGGAACTCCTGTCCTAGAAGGATTGCATTTTCAATTATTATTAGAAAGATGCCTCGGACAGAACATGGAATTGGAATCGGATCTAAGAGGAAAAACAAACAGTAAGGCTAGCTTAGCTGGTACGTATGAAATGAAAGACGGAGCAAATGGGATTTTTTTTGGGTTTTAGGGACGGGGACTTTGAATTGTCTTTTCTCCGACAATAGTCTGCTCGTAGTGCTCCCAAAGCCCATCCTTATTGATCAATCTCCTATGGTTAGCAAGCAATCTCAATGAATTGAACAAGTCAGAAAGATCTATTTTTACTCTAGTGAAGGGAAGCGCTCAAAGGAAGGGCGTAGTAAGCGACAAAATGCTTCGGGGAGTTGAAAATAAGCATAGATCCGGAGATTCCCGAATAGGTCAACCTTTCGAACTGCTGCTGAATCCATGGGCAGGCAAGAGACAACCTGTCGAACTTCATCATCTATGGGTGGTACTGGTTTCAGGTTCTCTCGAGGTTCTTAAGAGGGGTTTTTTCCCAAGTCATTCTTTCTTGCCATTCTTCTTCTCCTCACTACCACGCATCACGAGTTCGCTCAATCCCATGTAGAGATGAGCGAGCATAGCAGGACCAAGGTAGCTTGCTAACTCTCGCCATCTGTCAATCGAGAATCTTTGTTTTGGTCGCCTCTTCTTATCCTTTTCCTAACCTTCCATCTGTGGACCTTTCCTTTCGTAGGGCATCTAATCCAGCCAGATAATAAGAAGATCAAGGATCAAAGCTAAAGCAATAGATGAATGGAACTTTACATTCTCTTTTTTGTTTTCGAAGGTGTTTGCCAGGATGATCTACTATTTGCATTCGGGACAGATGGCTCCTCCAAAACAAAAAAGAAGGCGAGCGAAGTGAGATGACCGTTAGGTAGGTAATAGAATCGCAAATCTTATGAGGCAAAAACATCAAATAGGAATCTGGAGATAGGATGGGCAGAAGAAATGTTGGGTCAAGTCTTCAGTACCAAGTATCTTCATAATCAGGATCTGTTTTCAGCCGTTTCTAAAGTTGGAATCAACATGGGCTTCAATTCTTCGCGGGCGAGATATTCTCTTTTTGGGATTACAGTTGAGTATTGGGAATGGAGAGTCTATACGTTTATGGCTGGACAAATGGGCTCTTCACGAGTCTTTTGTATCGCGTGAGGATGTAAATATCCCTGAGGAGGAGAAGCAATGGACTGTTAGAGATTATTTGACACCTATGGGAGGTTGGAACTGGTCTGGATGAGGTTTGTTGTTACCAGCATTGCTCATTCCCACGGAGCGGTAACACATCCCCCTTTATCGATTTGAGGGTTAGGGTGACACGTTGTCGCTTTCGCTATCATAATGATATGCAAGGAGCGCGTCTTAAGGAAAGAAGGTAAGGAGATTTTGAAAAGGAAGGTCAAGGTACCGGCTTGGACAGTTGGACAGCTTGAAAGAGGCTTGGCCGGCGAGATGACTGAAAACCTTCTGCTGACAAACATTCTCATTCTGCCTCAAATTCGTGAGACTTGTTTCGTGAGAAAGATCATGTGTTGGCGAATAAGTTGGATATGAACTAGTTGGCGAATCGGCTTAGGGAAATGCTTGATGAGGGTCCGGGTTATCCATGTACTGCCCATGATCACGGGCCCTTTCGTACACGGATTTGAGGGCATTTAGCTAGCCTATATCTCCGTTCTCCTTCGTTATGTTATATAAGGCTCGAATAATGCGCTCTTTTTTGACCTTCCGTCTAATCTCCCAGTAAGTTGCTTAGTTTAGCTGCTCTTCGACTTTCGAGAATAGGGCGTACTAGTTCTTGAGAGCGAAGACTAAAGAACCTACTAAAGATAGGGTCCCGGGGGCTTATTCGGTGTGGGCTTACAGGGCTAGGCGATGGAATCCCTTTCTTTCATTCATAAAGAGGGCCTGGTCACTTTTCTGGGTCGGGATCGAGAAGTAGAAGTCATCAAAAAGAGAAGTTTCTCTTCGTACCTCAGATCAAGAGGAAAGGTAGCTTGTCAAGCTGGCCTATATATTCCCAATTATAGCTTTCTTTTTACCGGTTGTTCTTCTTTGTCAATGCTACTAAGGACCTCTAGGTTCGCCTACTTTATGAATGAAAGTTCAGTTGCAGCTGGTAGTACAAGGGAATCCTACGACGATGATGAGGGCCCGAGCGGGTATTCCTTAGTTTACTGGAAGTGCCTTAAGGAAGTGTGACCCTTATGACGAGCTATTCGAACTATGCTCATCCGAGACAGCTCAGCCAATTTGTCGAGCCTACACATCTATTCCTTAATTTAAAGTCGTAAACAGCAGCTTCCTGCTTCAAACCGCTTCCCGTTCTTGATTGAAAGACCGAAGAGTCAATTTGAAGTCGTAGAGGACACATAATGGAAACACTAGTGATTACTGCTCTTGCTGATCTACGAGAACGGACCCCCCAGTCTTTCCGCCATGTTGTTTTCGGTTAAACCTCTTAGTCCACCTGCACGAAAAATAATAAGAACGATAAGGGGAACATATGAAACTCCTACTATCATCAAAATCTCTCTCGTCATATCACTTAAGAACTGCCAGATGCTTGGGTTCATGGTTTTCTTTGATATTCATATTCCTCATGATCTAGCCTGGTCGACCCAATCATGATATTGAAGGATGGGACCTTTTCTCAAAAAACGACGTTCCAGAGGCATCTTCCATTCATTTCTATTTGGGTTTTTTTGCACCATATTTAGATCTGTCTCTTCTTCGATCCGAAATTCCCAGGGCAGACCAAGGCAACTCGACCCGTGCCATCTGGCATTACTTGATCACAGACATTGGACTAATAGAAAGGGAGTTAACCTTTGGCACCTCACATCCTGATTGTCCTTCTGAGCGATCACTGGCACCACCTACCCTATGTTTATTCCCGGGTCAGCAATTACCATATCTCATTGCTGAAACCATAATCCAATCCTTGAGAAGTCGCTCGATGAGAGGTGCTCTTTGCTTCTTCCTTTTCTCTTAGGTTGGTCAAAGCGGAGTCCGCTGGTTCAGGATGCTTCCTTCCGTGCCTTCCTTGGTGGTAGATAAGACTTCATCTGCTTTACTTGTTCGGATAAAGCCCTAGCCCTTGGCTTGGTACGTGCCTGCTTTTGAGATCCTTTCTGCTGGTTCCTTGAGGAGGTCTCATTTTTCTTCGTTAGCATTTTCAAAAGAATGTTTGGCTCAAACCGAATGGTCAAAGGCTGGGAGTCTTTCAAATAAGAAAAGATCTTCCACGCAAGAGAGAAGGACCGGTCGCTTTGCTGGATACGAGTTGGCGGTCTTTCTTTAAGAGAACTCAAAAAAAAGATGGACCTACTAATCTCTAAATAACGGGTTTGACTTTGCCTTTAAGTGTTCTGGTAGCCATTAGGGCTGGACGAATACTTAATGCAATTAAGATCGCTCTAGTCCTATTTGAGTCGATGTCCCGCACATAGGACAGATAGGTGGGTGTACTTTTTTAAATTCTTAGAAGAATATATATATTTCGTCATTCTGCTATTTTTAGATTGATTAGTTCTTTCAGAGTATTAAAACACAGGTCCCCCAGTCTTTCTGCTATGTTGTTTTCGGTTAAACATCTTAGTCCACCTGCACGAAAAATAATAGGAACGATAAGGGGAATATATGAAACTCCTACTATCATCAAAATCTCTCTCGTCATATCACTTAAGAACTGCCAAATGCTTGGGTTCATGGTTTTCTTTGATATTCATATTCCTCATGATCTGGCCTGGTCTACCTAATCATGATATTGAAGGATGGGACCTTTTCTCGAAAAACGATGTTCCAGAGGCATCTTCTATTCATTTCTATTTGGGTTTTTCCGTACCATATTTAGATCTGCCTCTTCTTTGATCCGAAATTCCCAGCAAATCCTTGACTCCTCGAATAGAATAGGATTTCACACCTCGAGCATTTCAAGGTATGCCATCGCTCTTATCTCTTGACCTGAGACTGGGACCTTCGAGCTGCAAGAGCTTCCTTAGTTGATAGCTAACCAAGTCGATTTCAAAAATATCATCTTCCCAAATCAAGCCTATTTATATCTGAATTCATCTTTCTCCCCGCAGACAAGATCGGTCATTCCTTATCCGTAAAGTAGTAAATCCAGTTATTAATAAAGGCAATGGCAATCAAGTCAAGCAGGAAAGTCATCAGGAAAGGCATAGGGCAAAGCGGGTAAGGAGGACTCTGAAGCCGATTATCCTATTTCTGAGATAGCTTCATACAAGAACCAGTAGGAGGTTTATTTTAATGGTAAAGGAAGGCAATAGGAAGAGCCGTACTTCTTACACGCGATATGAGCAGCTTGATTCTTCTTCTTCTCTCAGTCGATCCTAGTAAGCAAAGCTACCTTCTCCAAGAGCACGGACGACTATGGATCTTGCACGATAGACAAAAAGGGAGGATCTAGGTCTACTTCTCAGAGACAGCGTTAACGTATCTATTTTATTTCATAGTGCTACGGTTCATTCGCATGAAGAAAGGACAGCTAATGCAGCGAGCCCTACCCCGACGACTGAGGGGGGCTGCTAATGTAGCTAATGTAGCTAATACAGCTAATCAGGTAAGTTTTAGTATGGGTGTAGCGAGCTCTTAGCGAGCGACTAAACAGGGAAGGAGGTCCAGGGGGGAAACCATTCCCCCATACAGTGTCATAAGATATCTGCCATAAAACCTTTAGGTTTATGGCAGAGAGAGTGTAGCGAGTCCGACGAGCGGCTAAAGAGGGATTCACGGGGGCTTACCCCGTGAAGACCAATACTGCTATTAAAAAAATGAGCTACAAGCTCCGAGGAGCGAGTTCAAGACCAAAGAAAGCCAGAGCATCTCTTCCTTTTCGCCTTGCCTCGAGGGCTTACGGGTCCGTGGGCACAGTTGGACAAGGCTCGTATTCAGATACTCCGCCTAAAAAAGAGGTTCAAAAAGGCCAGACCATCAAAAAAGAAGTCAGAAATAAGAATAAAAGAACCATAGCCAAAAGAACAAAGGAACTGTACATTCAGTGTTATGTAACAAACAAAAGACAGAGATAGAGTCCTATCCAAGCTTGTCAGGATCAAAGACGTCCATAGCAGCTCCTAGAAAATGACTCCTCCTCCAGAAAAATAAAGTTATTCAAGTTCTTTTTACCAAAGAAGTCCCACTCTGATGGCCCCACGAGTCATATACTAAAAAGGACCCTCCCCGCTGTGTGCCCCTCCTTGAATTATTCGGTCATGTAATACTTATTGAATACAAAAAAAAACTAATCCCGAAGTGAATCTCGGGGAGTTCTTTACAGGCCCTGTCGTATGTAAGGATTGGCGGTCCCATAAGGACACCGATCCTCTCTTCCATCAGTATGGTTTACTATAGAAGGCATATGACTGGGTGCTGCAAAACTACACATTTCAACCAAACATACCGGACGCACATTTATAGCCTTCTACACCAGAGGAATGCCTTGAAAAAAGGACTGGAATTTCTCGATCTTGGCAAAAAACTCTTGCGCACGAGCATTAAAATCCTCATCACCGCTTACTTGACTCACCTTAGATGACGGATTCTCTGGAAGGAAGGAACCCGGTTCCATCTTCTACAGAAGATTTTAAAAAGAAAGGTCAAGGTACCGGCTTGGATAGTTGGACAGCTTGAAAGAGGCTTGGCCAGCGAGATGACTGAAGACCTTCTGCTGAAAAACATTCTCATTCTAGCCTCAGATTCGTGAGACTTGTTTCGTGAGTGTCACGACCCGCACCCTAGAGTAAGGGCACGAGACGTGGGTACGTCCAGCCTACGCCGTAGTGTCGGCGGTAGAACGCTGTCCTAGGTCAAACATCTAACAATATAAAGGTACCTGTACAGTATATACTCTCCGAATGGAGGTGACATAACAGATATAGTCTCAATCACAACTAAGGTAGAGCAAGATAAAAGATAGGTAAAACATGAAATCCAAAAGAGATACAGCAGATAGAAGTCTAAGTGTCTAAGATACACAAACCCAGAAAATATCTCAAAGCTCAATACAGTAATCCATAGAATAATTACAACTCAATACAACTGAAATAACTAACTATACAACCTCTACTGTGTCTCCTCTAGGCTAGCAGGCAACCTCCAGGCTATCTGTAAAATTTATCAACAGGTCCAGTCAGGACAGGAACGAGCACAATCTCATCTAGAAAACCCAAGTAAATGACAGAGAACTATAAAGCAGTTATAGACAGTTGTATTGATGAACATGGCAGTTTATGTTCAGGTGATGGTAAGAAAGACAGATATAGTGCAAGGAAAGTAAGTAACTAAACAAGAGGAGAATCATGGCAATAAAGACTGTAAATAGAAACTAGCTGAACCAGGATAACATAATATAAGTCCAGACAGTAAATATAAACAAGTGTAAGACCAACGTAAATCCAGACAACATGAATCTGATACCAGGTGATTCTAGTACAAGATGAGTCCGGTATGAGATGATTCCAGTCAGTGATCAAAGATTCCAGGGTGAGTCCAGACTATACTCTAATAGTGTGTTTTAAAATACCGAGATCGATATGTAAACGGCTATAGGTAATCCGGCACATCACACACTCGGTCAGGTGTGAGATGGCTATCATTCCAGTAGATTCCAGCATGTGGGGTGATTCCAGAATTGGGGTATGTCTACATGTCTTACTCAAGTATTTTCCCTCCCAGCAAGTACAAGTGAATCCAGAATACGACACGAGAATCGAGATGAGTCTAGCCAAACGTGATGATACCAGCAAGTGATTCCAGGGTGATTCCAGTAGGTGATTCCAGTAATAGAAGCCAAACATGATGATACCAGTAATAGAGGCCAGACAATATGGTATGTGTGTCGCATACATAAATCCAGAAATATCTATACGTGTTGTAACAGAGAATCACATACAACTTACTAGAACTGAAGTACAGTAATTGACAAATAAATGAGAGAACTATCAGAGAATGTACTCGCCTGATGTCTGAATGTCCAAAGTAAATATACTGTCCGATGAGAGGTGTCTGGCTCCTAATCAGAACAGCACAAGTCACAACAAGTCCAAAATGACAATATGAAGTTCTACTATGCATTCTACATGATTCTAGGCCAATCTAGACCAAAGTCAACTCTTGGTCAACTTGGTCAACCCTAAAAGTCAAACCTAGGTCAACTACGGTCAAACTAGGTCTAACAAGTCTAAATTAGGTCAAACAAGTTATTCTAGGTCTAAACAAACTAAGTATATGCAAATCAAGTATCCAAGATAGCTACTAACTCATAGCCTAAGTCACTTGCTAAACCAAGCACAAAACTAAACCATAAGCTAACAAGGCACACAAACTTAGTTATATAATGTATATATATTATTCACATTCACATATTCATATACATAGATATATATAGGAAAGCTATATATATATATATATATATATATATATATATATATATATATATATATATATATATATATATATATATATATATAGCTTTCCTATATATATCTATGTATATGAATATGTGAATGTTATATATATATATATATATATATATATATATATATATATATATATATATATATAGAGAGAGAGAGAGAGAGAGAGAGAGAAAGAGAGGTCAAAGAGTAAGTGAGTATTTGTGTGTTTGGCATGTGTGTGAAAGGATATGTGTTAATGTTCTAAAATTTAGTGATAGGTAGGTGTATGTGACATGGGATACATGATGTCAAAGGGTGTATGAATGCATGTGTGTAAAAGGTTATAGGTTAACTCAGTTTATAGAAATACATACATACATACTTACCTTGTATACATGCATACATACATATCATGTATATTACATTTACATGATACATACATGTATACTTGTATTATATTATACTTACATTCATGCATATTAGATACTTGTATTTATATTAACATATTGTAAACATTCATTTCATTCATGCATCTATGCATTACCTACATGTTTTATACATATGCATACATTGTATATTCATATCATTTCATACATTAACATAGAGACATACAAACATACACACATGATATATTTCATACCTTGCATTACCTTATATATCATGTTATATATTATCATTCATTCCTTTCATATATTACATTCTATATTACCTATATACATGTATTTCCTCCATTCATTCATGTTTGCATCATATACTCTACATTACCATACATGTTATCATTATATATTGCATTACAATATTTATACATTATTCATTCATATCTATCATTACATATATATCTTGCATTCACATCTAGCATTCATTATATACTTTCATGCATACATTGTATATCATTCTTTCATTCATGCATTGCTTATATGCATTATATTAATAGCATTCCTACATGCTTGCATTCAACCATATATATACATTAATGTAAAGAGAATATATATCATATATATATCATTTTATTCATCTAACATATCATGCATTACATACTCTATATTCATTTAATATCCATACTACATAGGCTCATAGGTTACACAAAATGCATATATCGTATAGTCACTCTTCTACTTAAAACCAATACTGTACCAATTGGGCATTCATTAAATTCTAGGATTAAAGTATGTTGTAGCTCTTCGTGTTAGCTTTCCGAAACTTTAAACGGATTGCATTTTCGTGTCCGGAAGCTCCAGGAATCGCAAAAATACCGAAACACGTTCGTCTTTCGTACAGTTGACACTCAAATAATTCTACAGAAAGAATTTAGCTTATTAAAATATATATTTGGAAAGCTAACTTCGATACGGTTCTTTTAAAAAAAAGGGAGATAAATCGGAGTTCTAAGCTAAAAGTTATGACATTTTTAAGTTGCTTTGGTTAATAAAAACGTGGATAAAAATTATGACGGATTTGACAAAAGAACACATATCGGCCAAGATACTTGGATACAAACATAGGTATCCAAATGAAACTCATTCTAACCATCCTAACTATGATCAATCCACTCTCTAACCATCTAACCACACACACAAATAAATATATATATATATGCACACAAGTGTCCAAAATAGGGGTTTTTTTCCACTAGGACACAATCACAACACAAAGGACACTCCTATGACCTCCAAATGGACACGAAATGGATACAACCATGGGGGTCATTCCTATGGGTTCAAAATAGACCTATATGCATGAGAAAATGAAAAGAAGAAGGGATTTATACCTCCCGGTAGATCGAATCGAAGAAAAGCCTTTTCGGAGCGACACCGACACTTAGAGATTCCAAAAGGACATGAACGAGCTCCGAATCCTCCTAAACTTGGGTAGCTTCCTCCTTGGCTAGAATGGAGAAGTAAAGAAGAAGATTTGGTGGCGAAATGGAAGGATTTGGTGGAAAAATTGCTAGGGATTGCTCTCTAGAAATTTGGGGAAGAACAAGAGAGAGAGAGAGAGAGTGTGGATGAGAATAATGAAATGAACTTGAGCCTATCCTCTCCCAAAGTGGCTGGCTATATAGGGCTATTTGTCCTATTTGGTAAGGTCCAAAATGCCCCCACTAACAAATTCTATTAGTATTAGGAAAGGGCTAATTGGTTGGGGCTAAATTAGTCATTCTAAAGTCTCTAATCACACTAAGCTTATCCATAATAATTAGTCTAACCTCTAACTAAAATATTTCTATCATGTGGGCCATGGCTAACTAATGTGTGGGTCCACTAAAGTCAACACTACCCCCGGGTCCCCGTTTCAAGTCGAATTGAGCTAAAATTCGAACCCGACTCAAATAATCCCAAAACAATATCATAAATAATAAAATAAATTTCAAAAATATTTTAAAAATAAAAAATGACAAAAATACCCCTGTTCCTGAAAACTGGGGGTGACAAATTCCTCGAAATTAAAACCAAACAATAGTAAAATATCAAAATTACAAGTCATAATTTTAAATAGTTTAAAAATGATTAAAAATCACCAAAAATTATAATATGAAATAATAATCAATAAATAATAATTATAATTACAAAATTTTAAAATTACCCTCATCTGGAAAACTGGATGTTACAGTGAGAAAGATCATGTGTTGGCGAATAAGTTGGATATGAATTAGTTGGCAAATCGGCTTAGGGAAATGCTTGATGAGGGTCCGGGTTATCCATGTACTGCCTGACACAGATTGATTCATAGGGCCCGACGAAACTAAATAGATGTTCAAATTCTTTCAGAACCTTGATCCGGAACCGATTCACCGACCATTTCGATATTTTCAATTCTCATATATATAAAGTACCTATTCTCCGACATGGGATTGACTCATTCCCAAGCCCATGGATCGAGTTATGGATGGGTCACATGCATGGTCTAACCAACTGTTTTCCTTGGTAGTCAATACCACATCCACTTGGGTATGCGCTAGGGACTAGAACAGATCTCACCACTCATAAGTTGAAGACAAAACGATTTTATGAATCTAGAAAATGCTCCCCCAAGAAACCTTTTGGCAAACTCACGATCGAAGATGTCCACTAAGGCAATATTGAATAAGACCATAGCGATTTCACCCCCAGGTGGTATACCACCATAGCTTATATCTGTCCTATGATTTCCATCATCATCAATGAGAGGGAGTTTCAGAAAAGATGAAATCAGTTTATAAACGAAGGATCCGTCTCCAACTAAAGACTTGACCTTATCTAAAATCACACTGATCGGAATCCTGCTTAATGAAGTCTTTATGTCAAGCTGGTACAATCTATCCACCTTTTCCATTTGGTGAAGACTGTCATAAAGAAAAACTGTCCTGCCCAAGAACAGCAGCCCCTGGATAAGATAAGCCTAAAAACAAACACATACAACGGACTGGACACAAACAAAAGAAAGAAGAAGTCATGATCCATTTTCGCCCTGCCCCGATGATGCGCTCCTAGCTCGCGGAACTACACTACATACCGGAAAAACTCTCTCTATTGATTTTGATGAAAGCGAAGAGGGGAAAGTCTCGAACTCGACTCTATCTAGTATTAGCTTACTAAATTAGGTCGGATGTAGCTATATATGTTTATGAAATAAACTAACAATTAGTCTACTATAAACTAAACTAGCTGACTATTAACATACTCCCTCCGGTCGCCTCACATAATTTGAATTTCTCTGACATTCTACGTTTCCGAAATGGATCCTATCAAATATTTTACATTTTATATGATCATCTATGATTGAAGCCAGCCCACTGATTAACTGATTAAGCTGGATTCTGGGCCCTGAGATGGAAGTTTTAGTAGGGCTTCCATAAGTGAAATGTGAACTCTACCGCTCGTACTATGTCAGTGTGAATTTTAGACTTTGATAACTTGACTTAATCGACCAAAGATCGTCCACTATCTGTACCAGAAAGTAAGTCTTCATTTTGTTTTCCTTCATTCCCCGATTCTCTTTTCGCTTTCAAAGAAAAAAGAAATCTCGCCCAGTGGAAAGAAAGCATGCTCAACTGCCCTTTGAACAATGGAGCACCGAGGTAAGTTGTAGGAAGAAGCTGAGGAACTATTCTTGACCTAGCTAGCTCTACTTGAGGAAGAACTCCCTAGCTTTGGTTGCTACTATTTGTGCTGAGCAAGAATAGGCTTCAGAGAGGAAAGAACGGGAGGCATCGTCGGAATGTGGAACGATGGACGCAGAAAGTACTCCAGAAGTTCCCAGTCAACCATTTTCCCAGCAAATCCTTCTCTATTCTACGATCTCGTCTGTTGAAAATCGTATGAAATCGGACCCTGGGCATCTACTAGTGTCCTCGGCACCTGCCATAGCTTATACAAACAAAAGGAATTTCTAGAGGAAGATGAATGTGCAATGGAATTGCAGCTCCAGCTCACACCCACTCTGGCCCACCCTGTAAGGCCAGAGTGAGCTCAGCGGTCAACCCCTGACGTTAGGGGGCCTTTCACTTTTGCCAGATCTATAGAGATATTACGAGTCCTCCGTCCCAGATTCCCTTGTCGCGGCCATCTGGTTCACCGGTACTACCAAAAAGTCTCATGCTTTTGTTACTGTGACTTATATATAAGCCTATGAGACTTGTTCGAGAGAAGGTAGCTAGCCTACCAACTGGAACTCCTACCGCGTGTAAGAAGTACGGCTCTTCCTATTGCCTTCCTTTACCATTGAAATGAACCTCCTACTAGTAATTCAATGCACTCAAATTTCCATTTAAGGCCGCTAAGGTAAGTTACTTTATTCTTCCTGTATCCCTCTCCCTCCCCTTCCGGCGCCTTTGTCCCTAACGCCGATAGTGGTGAAGCCCCTGCTACTACCGTTTCAACTTTCTGCGACGTGAAATAGGCAAACTTGAATTTTCGGATTTATGATGCATTATGTTTAATAAAAAGTCTTATAAATTAAAACTTTAACATTTAACGTAAAAGTCTAAGCCACACGGTGCCAAGTGTCTTCGGACTACCGTTAGCTGGGATCCGGCCCCGACCGCTAACCCAAAGTAATGAATGTTATTAAATTGAGAAGTTTAAAAGTTATTAAGTTTATTTATCATTCATTATACATAAATGAAATCAAAATATAAGTGGCCGAACTCTGGCATAACTCAAACCGAGTTCGGTTGACGTTGGTTCAATTTCCAGAACAGCAGCAGTCGGCCGAGCTCCTATATATACCCCATCTCCTTCTCCTTTCTCCTTTATCATGCCTCTGACAACCCTTCTAAAACCCTACTTTTCAATTCTTGAAGCTCTCCTCCTCCCTAGTTCTTAGATCTATGAAGCTCAGAGCTGACTCCCTCCTTCTATATCTCTACTATTTTGAGGTATCTCTATTCTTTTTCTCCTTTCTTATCTATGTCTCCTAAGCAAATCCATAAGAGAAAGAAAATCTCTTCCACAACGGGTTCATCTTCAACTTCGGAGTATGCACCTGTGAACGCATTTAGTCCCGTTCGTCTCTCCGACGAAGAGGACTTTGACGCTTCACTCTTTTCAACTGTGGAATTCTCAAACTCTTGGTTTGACTCTTTTTCTCTTCGAGAAATATGTCCCGGAAGAGATGTCAACTTTACTATTTTTTTGAGTATGCAAACACTTTCGACCGACTTAGTTTTACAAATTTCTTTGCAACTGCTGACAATATCTATGATAATGCCGTTCGAATGTTCTATTGCAACATGCAAATGAAATCTGACGGCAGTATCTACTCTTGTATCGCTGGACACGAAATCGAATTCAACTCAACTGACGTCAATGAGTATTTTCATATGCCTGATGTTGGCGAGGCGTTAGTTGATATTCATAAAGTCCAGTTTCTCGAAGGCATGACCCTCGACTCTCTCAACGTCTCAATATGTCATCCTAACCATGTCTCTCACAGTGGTAGGATATTTGCAAAATACCTCAACCAAAACTTTTATGAGTTATATCGCTTTATTTTCTCTGCTCTGCTTCCCAAGATTGGATCTTCTGACGGGATCACGTTTTATGAGATGTCCGCAATGTATTATCTTTATTTCGGTGTTACTTTTTTGTCCCCAAGACCTTTATGGCTTGGATGATCGATTGCAGATGGGTGGGGCGTAACCTTTTATACCCCATACATCTGGCAGCTATTTTCAGGAGATTTTAGATCAACCTTTTTGTCTGTCCTATTTCTTTGTCATCTACTAGGTTGACTAGATCTAGGAAGTATCCTCTGCCTGCACCTCCTTCTAGTACAGTTCCTGTTGAGTCTCAGGCTGATCCAGATGTTCCTCCTTCTGTCCCTGATGCTCTTGTTTCTAGCTTTGACCCGCAGTTCTATCATCGCTTTGATGATTTTGTCACCCACTTCGGGCAATGTCATTAGAGTTATGTTGATTCTGAGTTTCGTTATACCTTACAGGCTCAGGTATTGAGGAACAGTATTGTTGTGTACAGTGGAGTCTACAACATCACCCTACTGCCCCCGTTTCGATGATCCATCGTTCGGCATTTGATGGACCGAGGTTCGACGACCTGACTACTTTCATATACTTTAATCCGACCACAACCTACTTCGACTGTTAGCTACCAGCTCCAGCTGATGACGATGAGCTCAGATATGAGACGAGCATTCAGTTTAGTGTTTTAAGTTTTTAGTTGCTAGTGATGGTGATCTATGTAGTTAAACTTGTAGCAGTCCTAACTTTCACAGTTGGACTTTTTGTTAGTAGTTTTCAGTAGTCATAAACTCTTTTAGTTATGACTTTTACGCACTTATGATGTATTTTTTTAAGTTTCAGTTTATGCTAGTTGAGTTTATCATTTTATTCCATTGCTGCTACTGGTTCTATTATCTTGTGACTTGTATAAATTTGGATATTACTCTTTTTTTATTGTCTGTGTTAAATTGTTGGCTTCACATATTGCGGGAGAGCTACTCATTTTGCGTACATGACAAAGGAGGAAAAAGGCAATACCAAAATCAAATTTCAAACGATTAAACAAAGAACAAGTCAGGTATATTATTTCAAAGTTATGTTTTAGCTATATTTTGGTATAGACTCAAGTTTGTCAATTATCAAAATGGGAGAGATTGTTGGCCCACCTAATGGTCACACCTGATTTTGATAATCTACAATGACTTAAGTCGATACGCAAAATATATGAAACTGCTAATGTTTTAGGTCATTGAAATCAATATCAAAAGAACGTACTATATCAACAATAAGCATTCAAGTCATCATCCAAAAGCAAATTGTAACAGAATCCAAATCGAGTCATTTTTTACATTTCTTCTGTATTTTTACCTTTATTGAGTTTAGGATATAAAAGTGTAAAATCGATCGAATATTACTAGCTTAGGTTAACTCTAGTCTACTCTTCCAAAAAGCCTACCAATATTTCAAAACTCTACATATCCAAACAACCCATAAATACCTATGCAATTCGGCTATTCAAATTGAGTTCTGAAGTGACTGAACTCTGGCAGAACTCTGTCCTAGTTCGGTCCGAGTTCTAACCGAGTTCGGTTAGATCAAATTTGAAATACAGTTCCCTCCAAATCTGCAACCAACGTTCATTTACGAGATCTTAGCATCCGAACTATGCCTGAACTCTGCCCGAGTTCGGTCAGGAAAAACACCTATAAATAGAGAAGAAATTTTTATTTCTAATCACTCATTCACTATTCTCTATATCTATTCCTAAAGTATTTTTCCAGTGATCTAAAGATTTCATATTTCATCTATACTTCTCTTAGCCAAATCCAATAACGTCTTATTCGATTTAGAGTCTTTGGTTTTAAGGGTTGTAAAAAGGTTGTAATTCAGAAAATATCTCAGTTTTTGGAGTCAGTCGTGCGCTCGTCACCAAGCATGATGTTGTGAAGTCGATCGTGCACTTGTCGCCAAGCACGATATTATAAAAAGACGACAAGCTCTCATTTTGCTTGCAAATAGTAGATTAACAGCGGTCAAAAGTACTCACGACTGGATTAGTCCTTTCAGAGAGAAACCAGTATATATCGCGGTGTTCACTGAGTTTGAACTTCTATCTCTTGCTACAATTTAAATTACTGTCTCTTTATTCCTGCCATAGTTCATAACTATTAAATTTTTAACTAGTGATATTTCCGCTGCACTCGTACACACACTAGTCACCCCCCTCTAGAGGTGATCAACGGTCCTACATGTATGACTCAGTCGAGATGTGGATCGTATAAAAAAATATTGATACAGAACTGAAGGGAATAGAATTTTAAAGTTTGAATATGAAAACATAGCACGATTGGAAGTTGGTGTGCATGAAATTTGGATTTGAAGATATGAAAATGACTCTAAAGATTTGGATAAAATTGCTTGATGACTATAATAGACAGATAAACATATTTTGGGTTTGAACGAATTGATTAGGTAATTAGTTCAGAAGATAGCCTATAATGAAATTGATTTTGAATTTGTAAGAGCTGATTATATATCCAGTTCGAATGATAGTATTAGTTGCACGACTCAAAGTTTATTGCAAAGAAAGATCGTCAAGTTATGTATATTATTTATGGTATTGAGGCGTATCAAAGATTCGATATGCAATAACTCGAGGGTACTCTGATTCGAGAAATGATGATCGTGTCAAATATTAATTGTTTAAATGGATTCTATACTTTGGTATTTTGATAGTAATGAATGTTTGGATGACTCAATAAGATGAACTTAAAGTTTGCGTGAATGGATACTACTTGGATTATGTGAAACAAAAATATTGATAGATTTGATGATATTGATGTAAGGATTATATGACTCAAAGAAGTATAGTAGATGATCTTGCGATTGTGTAATGAGATAGTTGTACGAAATCGAGGACTAGTAGGATTGGGATTTGAGGAAAGTCAAAATGGATGAATGTACGACTGAGATTTTGACTCAAATGAGAATCGACATTACGACTTTTGAACGGTGGATTATGACTTGTGATTTTGTAATCGAGATATACGAATTTGAATTGACAGGTCTACTGAACGAGTTGAGGATTGCAAGTTTGAAAGTTGTGAGATTATGCATCATTAAATGCATATAATCGAGGATGATTGAGAACGGATTTAACCTTGGAATAGCTTTGATGAATGACTCAGACCCCTTGGACTAAAAGTTACGAATTTGGATGGGAGAAATCTATGATTGAAGTTTAAAAATCGGAGTAATGTGAGCTTGGGTAGAAAATCCTATACTATCGACTATGGTTTGACCTTAGAATTGAGGGGTAAGTATTTTGATATCGTTGTTTAGGAATGGTGATCTTAACACTAACATTGACTTTAGCCTAGTGAAGTTAGCCTAGTGGTTAGGCAGACGTCACTGTGCAAAGAGATAGAATTATACGATCAACCCTAGTTAGAGTTGCCTAGGTAGATGATAGAGCTGGGGGTAGCTAGCTATAGAATTGAGACTTGAAAGGTTGGAAGATGATCTTAGAATGTTTTGAATGAACAAATAGGATTAGATTGAATGATGAAACTGTTGGCCCATTGGTCATGATCACACCTGATTTTCATAATCAACGTCAACTTTGGTTGATACGAAAAATATACATACTGCTACAGGTTTACATGTTTCAAGATTGTACCTAATATTGTTACGAGCAACAAAAGTCTCGTCGTCATCAAGAACCAAAAGCAATGGAATCAAGATCAAGATTTTTATATAATTCTTCTGTATTTTTAATTTCATTGAGTATAAGAAAAATATGTAAGATTGACCAGGATCGGTACTGGCTTAGCTAATCTCAGTCCACAAAAATTATAGCCTACCTATCCACAAATACATATCCAAAGTCCACATTTTAAATTAGCCCAAAACCCAACCAATTGGCCCAAACTAGGTCTGACAGAACTCAGACAGAACTCGGCCAGAAATCGGCCCGAGTTCGGTCAGGGTAGTTTTAATAGATTTTTGAATTCCCTCTAAATCTGCATCCAACGTTCGAATGCAAGATTTCTACATCCGAACTCTGTCCGAATTTGGTCTACAAAATCACTATAAATAGGGAAGAACTTTCATATTTTCAAATCACTCATTCACTCATTTCTTCTCTTCTCTATTCATTTTTAAGTGTTTTCTACGAGCTATACTTTTAAATCTAGCCTATACCACTCTTAGCCAAGCCAGTACAGTTTCTGTTTAATCTAGAGTTTGGTGTTGAAGAGTTGTATCGGAGGATGTATTTAAAAAATGTTCCAGTTTTCAAATTACCTTCTACAGTTGGTCGTGCACTTGTCGCCAAGCACGGTATTGTGAGGTCGGTCCTGCACTTGTCCCCAAGCATGGTGTAGTAAGAGTTGTAATCACTCAGTTAAAGCTTATGCCATAATGGATTAACATCGAGCATGAGTACTCAAGACTGGACTAGTCCTCCACGAGAGAGACCATATGTGTCACTGAGTTTGACCTTCTTAACTCTTATTTCTACTGCAAGTTTTTTACTGCTATTTTTTTTGCTCTTGCTTATCATAGTTCATAATTTTTAATTGTGAGATTTATTGTGTTGTACATGCACGCACTCTATTCACCCTCCTAGAGGTGCTCAACGGTCCTACAATTGGTATCAGAGCAGGTTATACATATATAACCATCTAGAGAGTATATATATATATATATATATATATATATATATATATATATATATATATATATATATATATATATATATATATATATATATATGGCAACCATTAAATCTATATTCAACGGTGCAGGGCAATCCACAAAAAGACCTCCACTATTTGATGGAACGAATTATACCTATTGGAAAACACGGATGAGTTTCTTTCTTAAATCAGTAGACTTCGATCTTTGGTCTATAGTTATAGATGGCTATAAGAAACTGCCTAAAATAGTGATTAATGGCGTATTAATAGACAAGCCCCTTGAAAAATACATTGAGCATGAGAAGATATAGGCTAGTCTAGATGCACGAGGCATCAATGCACTATTTTGTACAATTGATAAAATCGAGTTTAATCGCATCTCTACTTGTACCACATCTAATAACATTTGGAGACTTCTCGAGGTAACTCATGAAGGAACTTTCTAAGGGAAGGAATCCAAAATTAGTAGACTGACACAAGAATACGAGTCATTCAAGATAAAATATGGTGAGTCAATTACACAGATGTTCACTTATTTTTTTAATATTACTAATCCTCTATAATATCTTGGTAAGGATTACAGCAATCACAAGAAGATCAGAAAGGTACTGCGGGCTCTAACAAAGAACTGGAACCCGAAGGCCACCTTTATCAAAGAAGGAAACGACCTCACCACGATGACATTAGAGACGCTGATGGGCAAGCTTATTACCCATGAGCTGGACTTATAAGGCTTTAAAGAGGCAACCCAAAAAAAATCAATTCCCTTCAAAGCTCAAGCCAGAAGAGTCTCATGCAATGATTCTGATGAAGAAGATTCAGATGGTGATGAATAGGCCCTACTGTTCAAGAACTTCAGAAAATTCTTAAAGTTTGAGCGATCAAACCGAAAGAATAAGGACATCTACGAAAGCAACAAATAAGAAACTATTTGATTTAGGTGTAAGAAGTCAGGGCATATAAAGAAAGATTGTCCAATAACGAAGAAAAACAGTCCATATAAAGGATCAAGATCAAGTAGAAAAGCTATAACTGGTCGAAAGTATGCTAATACTAGCATCTGGTACGAAAGTGAGGCCAGTGAGTCAGAGGAGGAGGACAGACCCAGTAACAGTACAAATTTTTGTCTGATGGCACACGATGAGGTATCTGAAAACCCCTCTCTATGATGATTTTGCATTCGATCAGTTAGAAAATGCCTTTAACGAATTACTTGAAGAGCATAGAAATATGTTAGACAAGTATAGCAGTCTCGCAAAGAGATTAAGGCATACACAACTGAAGTAGCTAGATTGTGTAATCTTCTAGAAGATATTAAAGGCACATCTACTACTGGTAACATGGAAAAGAGATCCAAGATCAGATTGGATTATCATGAGGCTATCCTCATCATAGAGCAAAAAGAAAGAGACTATGTCAAGGTGTAAGAACTTTATGACATAGAGAAGAAGGGACACCTAGTCACTAAGCAAAGACTCGCGAATATGACTGCAAAATTCGAAGAGTCGTGTGCCATCTCTAAAAAGTTAGAGATTAAATTAGGCAAATAGGTCACCTATGTTATACAGCCTAAGGTAAGTCCTAACATAAAGCATGTATCACAAAAGACTAAACCAACGAAAGCATGAAAGCAACACATTCCTCACAAATATGCTTTCATATACAGCTTTTCAAGAAAGACACAAAAAGCATGTCAACACAAAAATGAAGAGTACTATTTCTAAAATCACATGCTCATATTATGGTGTACACGGGCATATATCACAGTACTGTAGAGCTAGAAAGCTAGTTGACACAAATATACTTATTTGGATTAATCCCAAAACTAATCATACTGGACCCTTGAAGAAATGGATACCAAAGGTTACATCTACTCATTTTGTAGGTGGACCCTCAACCCTCTCATGCTAAAAGAAAGTGGATTCTCGATAGTGGATGTTCGCGACACATGACAGGTGATGCATCATTATTCTCTACGCTATCGATGAAGAGATAAGGGTATGTTTCCTTTGGCAATAATCTTTGAGGTAATATTATAGGAATCAACATTGTTGGTATGTGTCCCTACCTAGAAATAAAAGACATTTGTCTAGTCATAGAATTGAAACATATAACCTATTGAGCATAAGTCATTTGGCGAATAAAGGTTATGGTATCAATTTTGTGAAAGACAAATATTCTATATATGAAATATCATGCGAATCCTATATATGAAGGGACCGGGGAAGACAATATTTATGTTTTCTTTCTAGAACAAACTAACAATGCATGAAAGTGCCTAGTAGCCAATCAAGATGAAAGCTGGCTAAGGCATATGAGACTATGCAAACATGGACACTATCTTACGGCTATCGACTAAAAAGCTGGTAAAAGTACTCCCAAAAATTTCTTTCAAGAGAGATATTGTATGTTCTGACTACGAAAATAACAAGGCAACTTGGTCATCCTTTAAATCCATCAACGCAGTAAGAACTTCTAGACCTTTACAGTCGATTCATAAGGATTTATTTAGTCCTAGTAGAGTCGTTAGTATTGACGGTAAGCTCTACGCTTTTTTTATAGTTGATGACTTCTCTCATTTTACTTGGGTTTACTTTTTGTCTATTAAAAATGATGCCATTTTTGAATTTCAAGCATTTTGTAAAAAGGTACAAAATGAAAAATCCTTCATGATTGATCGAATTCGAAGTGATCATGGTGGTGAATTCGAAAATACTGATTTCAAAAAGTTTTGTGATGATAATGGATATTACCATGAGTTTTTTTGTCCTAGAACTCCTCGACAAAATGGTGTTGTGGAGCGGATGAATCGTACTCTAAGTGATATGGCTCGAGTAATACTTAATCAGTATAATCTTTCCAAATATTTTTGGACAGAAGCTGTAAGTATAGCCTATCATGTTTTGAATATGGTGTTAATTCGACCTATATTGAAGAAAACCCCCTATGAATTATGGTTTGAAAAGATTCCAAATATTTTTTATTTTAAAGTTTTTGGTTGTCGCTGTTTTATCCTGAACACCAAGGATAACTTGGGTAATTTTGACTCGAAGGCAGACGAAAAGATATTCTTCGAGTATGCTGCCAAGAGTAAGGGATATATAATTTTCAATAAAAGATCTATAATTGTTGAAGAATCTATTAATTTTTCCTTTGATGAGCTCAATAGTAATAGATATAGCGACAGTGATGATGAAGATGCACAAAAATAATTCAAGGCACCTGAAGATACTACTACCAATGAAAGCTATCTGGAGAGTCTACTTAAGAAGATGAAATTCATGCCAGACCATCCATAGATACTTGTAATAGGTGATGTATCCAAGGGAGTAGGTATGCCTTCTTCAACTAGAGATATAGCAGAAAATGTAGCCATTATTTCTTAAGTAGAACCTAAGTCAGTAGCAGATACTTTTTTGATGAATTTTGGATTGACGCCATGCAAAAGGAACTTAATTAATTTAAGAAAAACCAAGTTTGGGAACTGGTTCCTAAACCTATTGGTCAATCGATAATTGGTACCAATGGATGTTCTGAAATAAACTGAGTGAGGACGGACATATTCTATACAACAAAGCAACAAAGTACGTCTGGTGGTACAAAGTTATAATCAAGAGAAAGAAATTGATTATGACAAGACATATGCTCATGTTGCTAGACTAGAGTCTGTTCACATGTTTTGTGCATTCGTATGTTGTCACAATTTTAAACTTTTTCAAATGGATGTAAAGAGTGCTTTTTTGAATGGGTTTTTAAATAAATAGGTTTTTTTTAAACGACCCTTTGGTTTTGATGATTTTTAAAAACCTGATTATGTTTTCAAGCTTAGAAAGTCACTTTATGGACTCAAACAGGCACCGCGTACTTGGTATGAATGTCTAAGTGCTTTCCTACTTGAAAATAGTTTTTCAAAAGGAAGCATTGATACAACTTTGTTTATCAAAACTTCAGTTGACAGTATTTTACTTGTGCAAATTTTGTTGATGACATAATTTTCGGTTCTACTAACGAAAACTTTGTCAAGATTTTGCTAAGTGTATGCAGAGTGTGTTTGAAATGAGTATGAATGGAGAGCTCAACTACTTCCTAGCTAGGACTCCAGATCAAACAACACTTGCAGGGAACCTTTATCAATGAAGCCAAGTACACGATTTACTAAAGAAGTATGACTTCGTCAACGTAAGGCCTAATGGCACGCCAATGGCTACATCGACTCGACTTGACATTGATGAAAGTGAAAAACCAGTCGACTAGCGTAAGTATTGAGGTATGATTGGTAGTTTACTTTGTTTAACTGTTAGTCACCCTAATATCATATTTAGTATTTGCATCTGTGCACGATATCAAGCTAATCCTAAGAAATCATGCGCCGTTAAGCGTATCTTTTAATACTTAAGGGAACTTCTACTTTCGGCTTATGGTATCCCAAAACCACATTGTTTGAACTAATTGGTTACACAGATGCTGATTTTACTGGATGCAAAGTAGACTATAAAAGTATAAATGGTACGTATTATTTTCTAGAAAAAAAACTTTAGTCTCTTGGTTTAGCAAGAAACAAAATTATGTACTATTATCAACAACTGAGTCTGTGTATATTGCCGTAGGACGCTGTTGTGCTTAAATTTTATGGATGAAGCAAATCCTAGAAGACTATAATTATCTGCACTACACTAAAATTCCTATTTATTGTGATAACACTAGTACTATTAATCTGACTAAGAACCCAGTATATTATTCACGTACTAAGCACATAGAAATATGTCACCACTTTTTGCGTGATCATCTACAACAAGGGAATACCAGTCTAGAGTTCATTGAAACAGATCATCAACTGGCAGATATATACACAAAACTACTAGCCGAAGATCGTTTCAACTATCTACATTGAGAGTTAGGCATACTTGAATTTTTAGAGTCATTATGGGTTATGATTAACAAAAATACCTAAAAAAATTTAGATTCAACATAGTAATTAAAGTTATTTTAGGTACAAGTCGAAAGGGTCCTTTCATCAACAAGGCGTAAAAGCCTAAGCAACACTGTGCCAAGTGTCTTAGGACTACCGCTAGCTGAGATCCGACCCCAACAGCTAACCTAAGGTAATGAATATTAATTAAATCAATGATTTACAAGTTTATAGGTTATTTTTATCATTCATTACTCAAATATGACCTAAAATACAAGTGGCAGAACTCAAACCGAACTCGGATCGAGTTCTGACCGAGTTCGGGCCGAACTCTGTGGGGACATATTTTTGTATCAAAATTCAGACATCAGCCCCCATTAATTCATTCATTCATTCTTCTTCTTCCTCAAGAACAGCCCCCCAAAAACCCTAAAAACCCAGATCCTAGTACACCTCTCCTCAAGCCTCAAAACTTGATTTTCCTTGGATCTAAGGCTCTCCGAAGGCGTTATCCTCCATCTTTGATATCTTTTGAGGTATATTTCTCACTTTTCTTCCTTAATTTCATAATGGCTTCTAGAATTCCTAAGATAAAGAAAACTATGGACACTACCTCATCTTCTATATTAGAATATGAACCCGTTAATATGTTCAGTCCATCACGTCTTGACGACGATGATGACTATGACCCAACACTTTTTGTTTCATCTAAGAGATCAACCCTTTGGTTTGATCACTTTCGGTATCAAAAAATATGACCGAATAAAACGATAAATTTTACCATCTTTTTTGAATATTTGAACACTTTTGTAACCCTAGGACTTCGTAAATTTTTATAGATTTCCAATCCGATTCACAATAATACAGTTCGTATGTTTTACTGCAACATGCAAGTATCAGACAAACTGTATTCACTCCTCCGTCAGCGAGAAGAAATTTGAGTTTAACTCTGACGACTTGGGCATATATTTTCTAATGTCGAACATCGGTGATGCTCTTGTCGACATTGTTAAGGTTCAATTTTCTAAAGGCATGACATTTGAATCCTTTAAGGCCGCATTATGTCATCCGGATCTAGTTCCACGAAAATGGTTGTATGTATGTAACCCTAACCAACACTTTTATGAGCTATATCGTATTATCATCTCATCTCTTCTACCCAAGATGAGAACCACTAACGAGATCATGTACGTAGAGTTATCTGCTATGTATCACATCTACTTTGGGATTACTTTTTCATTTTTCAAGACTATACTATTTTTTATGATCAACTATCAGAGGGAAGGCCGCAACCTCCTCTATCCTATGCATCTGACGGCCATCTTCTAGAAGTTTGATATCGATTTAGAATCTTGCCAGTCTCTGGAACACCTTCAGGGCTTCTTAGGTCTAGAAAATTCCCTCACCTTCCTGGTGATGCTCCACCTCCACCTCTACCTGCTACGGTCGCAGCCCCAATAGACGCTCCAGCTCCTGCAACTCCTGGTCATACTATTGATGAGCTCTATCAGCAGTTCGATGCTTTGTCACTCTATATGATAGCAGCGTCAGGCCGATCTGACTCGCTTTAGTGACGCTGAGTTCTGCCATATCTCTCAGGACCAACTCTTGAAAAATGCTATGAAAGATGGCTCATCATCCTACTGCTCCACAACTATCCTCTATCGCCCTGCTTTTGACGGACCAAGACTTGTGGATGATCCGACATTCGCCTTTTTTGACCCGACAACAGCTTATTTTGATCCGACCGAGCCGTCTGTTGATGCTCAGCCTGATGCTACTCATGGTGGTGCTGATAGCTGATCAGATATTTTGGTCTAGTATTTTGTGTGTATTTGTCTGGGTGATGATGATCTGAGATGTAGTGACACTTTTCTTATTATGCATTTTGGACTTGATTATCTGTAATGACATTTTTATATTATGCACTTTGGACTTCTCAGTTGTAGTGACACTTTCATCTTTTTATGTGAGTTGTTCATTTTTCATTTATTATTGCTACTGTTGATGGTCTAGTACATTATATGACTTGTCATATTTGGTATTACTCTAATTTTCTTTGTTAATGTTCGATTCTTAAATTGTGGGGGAGCCTTATTTTGAGTACATGATAAAAGGAGAAAATGAGCATACTAGCAAAATAAAAAATTTAAGATGTCTTTAGACAAGTCAGGTATAATTTCAAAGTTCAAAATTATATTCGTTATATTTTGGTATAGACTCAAAGTTTGTCCATTATCAAAATGAGGGAGATTGTTGGCCCATTGGTCATGATCACACCTGATTTTAATAATCAACATCAACTTTGGTCGATACGCAAAATATACATATTGATACAACTTTGTAGGCTTCAAGGCTACACCTACTACTGCTACAAGCTACAAAAGTCTCGTCGTCACCAAGAACCAAAAGTAATGAAATCAAAATCAAGATTTTTACATATTTATTCTGTATTTTTACTTTTATTGAGTCTAGGAAAATTATGTGCGATTGATCAGGATCGGTACTGGCTTAGCTAATCTCAATCTACAAAAATCATAGCCCACGTATGCACAAATACATATCCATATTCCACACTTCAAATTAGCCCAAAATCCAACCAATTGGCCCAAACTAGGTCTAACAAAACTCAAACAGAACTCGGCCCAAGTTCTGTCAGGGTAGTTTAAACAGATTTTTGAATTCCTTCTAAATGTGCATCCAATGTTCGAATGCAAAATTTCTGCATCCGAACTCTGTCTGAATTATATCTACAAAAATATTATAAATAGAGAAGAAATTTTATATTTTCAAACACTCATTCACGCATTCCTTCTCTTCTTTATTCATTTCTAAGTATTTTCTATGAGCTACACTTTCAGAGTTGTATCGGAGGCTATACCACTTTTAGCCAAGCCAGTACAGTTTTTGTTTAATCTAGAGTTTGGTGTTGAAGAGTTGTATCGGAGGCTATATTCAGAAAACGTTTCAGTTTTCAAATTGTCTTCTGGAGTTGGTCGTGCACTCGTCGCCAGGCACGGTGCTGTGAAGTTGGTCATGCACTTGTCCCCAAGCACGGTATTTGTAACACCTATTTTTCTAAAATGAGAATAATTTTGAAATTTTATAATTTTGATTATTCAATATTAGGATTTAATCATGTTAATGATTTTTAGTGGATTTTAATTAGTTTAATACTATTTAAAATGTTGAATTATGATTTTGATGGTTAACTAGTGTAACCCGAGAATTGTTAAGCCTAGAGACTAACCATGACCAAGGGAGCCTACTCAGGTGATTAAAATTACATGTTATTACTTTTTAGCCTAAGGGTATTTTGGTCATTTTTGACTTTTAATGAAAATGAATTTTGATTAATTAATTATGTGCTAATCTATTTGTTAAGCCTTAACCTAGAAGTTGCCCTAACCTAGATATTAGTCATGAGCCTAGATATTAGATTAGAAGTTTCCATCATGAAAAGGTTAGGAATATCTAGATATTATTGTAGTAGGATATTTTCCCTTAAGATATTTGTAGAAAGAAAGCCGTAGGATTAAATTGAACCAATAATTGGACTTAAAATTATGTAGAGAAGCCTTAGCCACCCATCTACATCTAAACCTAACCCTAATTTCTATTGTGGCCAGCCACATAGTCCCCCCCTCCTATAAGTATCAACCTATATTGTTCTTGCCTCTTTTTAAATACCTACAAGAAACCCTAAATTATTCTTCCCTAAATTCCTCCCCCTTTATCCAAATTGATCCCAAATTGGGGCTACTCTCTTGCATTGGGGTTCATTTCAGAAGTGGGGGCTAGTGGAGGCTTGCTAGCAAGGATTTGAAGAGCATTTGGCCATAGCTTGTGGAGGGAACAACTCACTTAGGATCCTTTTCATTGAGTTTGAACTCTCAATAGGTAAAACACTACAAACCGTAATTAATTCCTAATTTCTTTCCATAGTTGCATCCATCTAGGTGCCCCTAGTTGTAGAGTGAGTATGGTAGGATCTCGTGTCCATTTAGTATGTGTATCGGACACGTATCGGTGTTTTTAAATAGGTATTTGATGAAATGCCTAAACCAATCGTTTATTCATCATTTTTGAAACTATTTTCATGAATATATAGCCCTATATGTGGGGATTTAATTTCATTTTGACTGAGTTGATTTCTGCTCAATTTTCGTGTCCAAATTGGACACGCATACTGTGCACGAGACACTACACAGGGGAGATTGTGATCCCCTGCTGCTCGAGTGTCCTGTAGGACACGACATAGCACCATATGGCATAAAACATCATGGGCACGAAGGAGCACTGACAGACAGAGTTCTCTCCAAGTTTGAGGCCAAACCATCGAGTGGTTGGAGAGCAATCTCGATCGTACTGGGTTTATACACACTGCACACACGCGAGTTTTCCACTCTGACTTGCGTTTCATGCGGCGTGTAGGCACGATGTGGACACTCACTTGAGTGTCGGCCACTATGAGCCCTTGACCCAAAATCCCAATTTTATGTTTTGCTGAATTATTAATTAATGCGTAGATAGATTTGGCTAACCAATGTATATGTAAAATATATACATACATATATATATATATATATATATATATATATATATATATATATATATATATATATATATATATATATATTGCTATCTTTCCTTAATAAATAAGAAAGGGAGCATGGAAGGGTTTTTGCAAACATTAGTTTACATAGGGCTGATGTGCAAACATCAAGTATTAAACCCAAAGTCCAAAAGACCCCTGGTAGAACCGAACCCTTTAACCCCAAACATTCAGGGGCTTTAATGCAAAAAGGCTATAATTAATTCTCTATTTAAACAGAGCATAGCAACCTCTCTCCTATCCAAATCTCGAACACAGCCTGTATGCACCAAATTCAAATCTGATTATTTTTAGCTAATCCTATCTATAGCTGAGGTATATCCTAACCATACTATATATATAGCTATAGATCGACCCCTCTATTGATTTCCCCCACCGAAACCCTAATATCTCTTGCAAAGTTTGTAGACCTCCTTCTTTGTGGCCGCCTGCACTTCTTTGGCAAATCGACGGAGAAGTCTTCATTAAGGTAATGATCCAAACCTTCTTTTCTACACATACATCACACCACCTATTCGTTTAACTGCTATGAAAACTGTGAACTTAGAATAGAGGGGTTGGATAGTAGTTGGTTCAATACAGAGTATCAGAACAACCGTATCTGGACCATTGGTAACCTGACACTTGGTTCCTGGGTATCAGACGTAGCATCCTACAAACGTGGGGATCTCGGTTGAGTATCTAACTAAGGATAAGTATTTGTATTAATTCCTAAGTGAAAATAGATGAAGAGGTATTTTGATTCTAAGACTAAGAAACATAAGAGTATCGGGATTGAGTGGTATCAGAGATACGAATACATCTAGATGGGGTACTGTCTTGACAAATGCAACAGTAGAGTATCATGAATCAGAAAAACCCCTGTATCATGTATCAGAAATTAGTGATAGGTTACATAGGACTTATCTAAAGGGGCTGCTGCCCAGGTCAGGCTTCATAAGATATGCATATCTCCTTTCCTTTGTACTGCATTTCAGCCCTTAACAGGATGTAGGTACTATCCATCCCAATGCCAAGGCATATAAGGGTGTCTGGTGTATTAACAGAGTGTACATGACCAGAGCTTCTACACTCCTGACTAATAGTAGCCATAAGCATTATATTTCCTACATAAACAGGACCCCATACCTTGCCATGGTGCGTACACAGGCAGTAGGCAACCGACATCCCTAATTCATGAAAATCTGTAGGACTATAGAATCTGATACTAGTGGATAGGGTCTAACCACCCCACATTTTTAGATCTCCATGTGAGTAAGGAAGTCCATCTGAGCCTCTATGTGCTTAAGATCCTTTGGCTATGGCTGAATGATGGCAACCTCTGGTTCACCGTGGCTTGCCATGGAAGCATTACGGTCAACTGTGGAAGCAGGATTAACTACTTCCTATATGTATGCCTTCCAAAGGATAGTCTGCACGATCAAATATATAGATTATGTTATAAATTCCTATGTATATGGGTACGATAAATGGGATAATAGGCAGTCCGGTACTGTGAAGTATCAGATGAGGGTCCTAACAAGTGGTATCACATATTCAGTAAAGGCATTAAAAGGGGGAGATATAGAAGTTATGTAGTGCACAAAGCAGTACCAGAATACCAAGATGGTAGATGTATCAGTGAATAAATCTGAGTAGTATACCAGCCTTAAACAAACCACAAAAGTCGACCAGGCCTACCTACTAGGACATATAGATATAAACTACAAGTAAGATATAGAGTATTAGTAGAAGCGCCTAAGAATAGAGACTATAGGAAAGATTCGAAAATCATGAAACTCAGACCCTAAGGAAACTAGAAGCTTAGAGTTAGTAAAAAAGGATAGATTCATTGTAGTTGAATTCATGTATTGATTTGAGTTAATTGTAATATAGGTTCTGGAGACTTGACTCAGTACTTGACACCATATCCGCAGATCAGGGCCACAGGCAAGTATACCTTGCCTTTCATTACAGCTTTATTTACATGCTTCTCTATTTTCATTATTCAGTTGACTGCTGACATGTGCTTTACCATTGCTCACAGTTAGCCTTGTAGCTTTATTGGACATGCTTTTTTACTTGTACTAGTTTGAGTTGTATCGTAGGATGATCACGTTATAGATTGAACTGCTATTTTTCTTATTTTGTTTGTTTCCAACCTTCGAATCCACACACGGGGCGAGGGTTGTCCATTGCACCTGCGAGTCCACATACAGGACGAGGGTGACTTGTCTTAAAACTAACCTGCGAGTCCACATTTTGGGGCGAGGGTTGGTATTACCTTGATTTTCTTGTTTACTTGTTTTCCAGCAGTTCATTTATATATAGTGTTCCTACATTCATGTCTCGCGCTTGTTTAGTTTTCCTGCTTATATTCTGGACTTCTTTCATGCATGTTAAACTGTTAGAAAGGCTTGTATATTATGTATCTTGCTAGTCCTCTGAGGACCTGATGATCTCTTCAGGTTTAGATGAGTATTGAGCCAGGTGCGCGCGAGCAGGTTTGAGCTAGCATTGGACCACGGTACCACTGCAGACGAGGGTACTTTGATGATTAGCAGTTTTGACTCAGTTATTTCCATTCCATGTATTCTTTTATTCCGTCTACTGGTAGTGGATTTTTGTCCACCGGACGTGACCTGGATTCATGATGAGTTTGATATTTCAGTTTATTCATTCTATATTCAGTTGATTGTGTCATATTTCTGTGGATGAGATCTAGACTGCCTTGTTAGATTCTGTGAGTTGTTTATGTACTAGACAGCGTTCTACTGCCGACAGTGTGGCGTAGGCTGGACTTGGACACGTCTCGTATCCGAAATACGGGTGTGGGTCATGACAAGTTTTTTTGGTGGCCCATGCAGTTCTACGTTAATCACTTTGGTTGTATTACTGTGCCATCGTGAGCCTGCACATAGGATTAGAAATTTAGGATCTCATCCACGTGTCTTGAAAACAGTATTGATCTCTGTCCTTGATTTCTATTTGAATCTTTGACTTGTATCCTGCTTGAATTCTTCGTGCCGTCTAATGTTTTCTTTTATTGCAGTAAATGGATTCTCAAGACAGGAACAACGCTTTCCTGAACACCCCACCGGCTACAGGAGGATTCTTCTCGTACATGACCCCGCCAACGCAGGGAGGCCAGCTTACTCATCAGGGCGACCCGGCTCAAACGCAATACTTGAGATTCCGCAGAGACGACTTTCCTCCACCAGTACCCTTCCATCAACCTGTACCCTTCCAGCCAGCATATGTTCCACATCCAGCACCTACCATGCACCCTGCACCAGCGACGTATCCAGCACCTGCCATATACCCAGTACATGTTCTGCCTCCGCCACCTCCGCTGGACAACGTTGCCCTCCTTGGGATCTTCCAGCAGCTCATGACTTCTCAGACGCGACAGGCTGACGTCTTCCGTGATACCTTGAAAGGGGCTCTCCAGACTAGAGACGCTCCACGACCGTGCCCTGGAACTTTCAAGAATTTTATGGACCTTAGACCCAGAGAATTCAAAGGAACATAAGGGATTCTCTACGCGGATGAGTGGTTAGAGAACGTAGACCGCAACCTTCGGAGGGCTCGATTCCTGAAGACCTGAAGGTCGAGAATGCTAGCATGCAGCTTTACGACATCGCCCGCACGTGGTATAGAGACGAGCCTCGGTTCACCGCGCCAGACGTGACTTGGGAGAAGCTCAAGGAGCTTTTCAAGACGAAGTTCTATCCTGAAGCAGCCCGTGAAGAGTTGGAGAACGAGTTTGAGAGCCTGGAACAGGGCAACCTCTCAGTCGACGAATACACCGTCGAGTTCTCCCACCTCGGCCGCTTTGCAGACGCCTTGACCCCTGCAGCCAAAGCCAAGAAATTCAGAAAAGGACTTTCATATGAAATTCGCATAGCCATCGTCACCAACCAGGCCACAACTTACGAGAGGATCTTGAAGGTCGCACAGGCAGTAGAGACAGAATTGAAGCGTAAGCAAAAGAGAGACAGAGACACACAAGGAGGAAGCAGCAGCCAACCGAGATCGGCAAAGCGATCCAATGCCCCAGAGAAGACCGCAGCACAGCAGTATCAACAGCAGCCACAAGCAGCCCCATATCAAGTACAAGACGCTCCTATCTGCCAGTATTGCATAAAGAAGGGCCACATCCAAGAACAGTGCCACAAATTGTTAGGGTTGTGTTGGACTTGTGGTTCCAACCAACACGTATCTCGATTTTTCTCGAAGAGGAACGCGACTGCCCCACCACTACCAGCCGCACAAGAAGGAGCTGACGGAACGTCATAGTAGATTACAGTAGTAATATTATTAGTAGACTTGTAGTAGATTTTGGCTTGTGAGTTTTTTTTAATCACAGTAGAGTAGACTATTCTTGCTAATAGATCATAGTTTTTTTGAATTTCGAGGACGAAATTATTTTAAGGAGGATAGATTTGTGAGCCCTTGACCCGAAATCCCCATTTTATGTTTTGCTGAATTATTAATTAATGCGTAGATAGATTTGGCTAACCAATGTATATATGAAATATATACATATATATCTATATATATATATATAATATATATATATATATATATATATATATATATATATATATATATATATATATATATATATTGCTATCTTTCCTTAATAAATAAGAAAGGGAGCAGGGAAGGGTTTTTGCAAACATTAGTTTACATAGCGCTGATGTGCAAACATCAAGTATTAAACCCAAAGTCCAAAACACCCCTGGTAGAACCGAACCCTTGAACCCCAAACATTCAGGGGCTTTAATGCAAAAAGGCTGCAATTAATTCCCTGTTTAAACAGAGCATAACAACCTCTCTCCTATCCAAATCTCGAACACAGCCTGTATGCACCAAATTCAAATCTGATTTTTTTAGCTAATCCTATCTATAGCTGAGGTATATCCTAACCATACTATATATATATATATATATATATATATAGCTACAGATCGACCCCTCTATTGATTTCCCCCACCGAAACCCTAATATCTCTTGCAAAGTTTGTAGACCTCCTTCTTCGTGGCCGCCTGCACTTGTTTGGCAAATTGACGGAGAATTCTTCATTAAGGTAATGATCCAAACCTTCTTTTCTATACGTACATCACACCACCTATTCGTTTAACTGCTACGAAAATTGTGAACTTAGAATAGAGGGGTTGGATAGTAGTTGGGTTCAATACAGAGTATCAGGACAACCGTATCTGGACCATTGGTAACCTGACACTTGGTTTCTGGGCATCAGACGTAGCATCCTACAAACGTGGGGATCTCGGTTGAGTATCTAACTAAGGATAAGTATTTGTATTAATTCCTAAGTGAAACTAGATGAAGAGGCATTTTGATTCTAAGACTAAGAAACATAAGAGTATCGGGATTGAGTGGTATCAGAGATGCGAATACATCGAGATGGGGTACTGTCTTGACAAATGCAGCAGTAGAGTATCAGGAATCAGAAAACCCCTGTATCAGGTATCAGAAATTAGTGATAGGTTACATAGGACTTATCTAAAGGGGCTGCATCCCAGGTAAGGCTTCATAAGATATGCATAACTCATTTCCTTTGCACTACATTTCAGCCCTTAACAGGATGCAGGTACTATCCATCCCAATGCCAAGGCATATAAGGGTGTCTGGTGTATTAACAGAGTGTACATGACCAGAGCTTCTACACTCCTAACTAATAGTAGCCATAAGCATTATATTTCCCACATAAACAAGACCCCATACCTTGCCATGGTGCGTGCACAGGCAGTAGGCAACCAACATCCCTAATTCGTGAAAATCTGTAGGACTATTGAATCTGATACTAGTGGATAGGGTCTAACCACCCCACATTTTTAGATCTCCATGTGAGTAAGGAAGTCAATATGAGCCTTTATGTGCTTAAGATCCTTTGGCTATGGCTGAATGATGGCAACCTCTGGTTCAACATGGCTTGCCATGGAAGCATTACGGTCAACTGTGGAAGCAGGATTAACTACTTCCTATATGTGTGCCTTCCAAAGGATAGTCTGCACGATCAAATATATAGACTATGTTATAAATTCCTATGTATATGGGTACGATAAATGGGATAATAGGCAGTCCGGTACTGTGAAGTATCAGATGAGGGTCCTAACAATTGGTATCACATATTCAGTGAAGGCATTAAAAGGGGAAGATATAGAAGTTATGTAGTGCACAAAGCAGTACCAGAATACCAAGATGGTAGATGTATCAGTGAATAAATCTGAGTAGTATACCAGCCTTAAACAAACCACAGAAGTCGACCAGGCCTACCTACTAGGACATATAGATATAAACTACAAGTAAGATATAGAGTATTAGTAGAAGAGCCTAAGAATAGAGACTATAGGAAAGATTCAAAAATCATGAAACTCAGGCCCTAAGGAAACTAGAAGCTTAGAGTTAGTAGAAAAAGATAGATTCATTGTAGTTGAATTCATGTATTGATTTGAGTTAATTATAATATAGGTTCTGGAGACTTGACACCGTATCCGCAGCTCAGGACCACAGGCAAGTATACCTTGCCTTTCATTACAGCTTTATTTACATGCTTCTCTGTTTTCATTATTCAGTTGACTGCTGACATGTGCTTTACCATTGCTCACAGTTAGCCTTGTAGCTTTATTGGACATGCTTTTCACTTGTACTAGTTTGAGTTGTACCGTAGGACGATCACGTTATAGATTGAACTGCTATTTTTTTATTTTGTTTGTTTCCTACCTGCAAGACCACACACGGGGCGAGGGTTGTCCATTGCACCTGCGAGTCCACACACGGGACAAGGGTGACTTGTCATGAAACTAACCTGCGAGTCCACATTTCGGGGCGAGGGTTGGAATTACCTTGATTTTCTTGTTTACTTGTTTTCCAGCAGTTCATTTATACGTAGTGTTCCTACATTCATGTCTCGCGCTTGTTTAGTTTTTCTGCTTATATTCTGGACTTCTTTCATGCATGTTAAACTGTTAGAAAGGCTTGTATATTATGTATCTTGCTAGTCCTCTGAGGACCTGATGATCTCTTCAGGTTTAGCCGAGTATTGAGCCAGGTGCGTGCGAGCAGGTTTAAGCTAGCATTGGACCACGGTACTACTGCAGACGAGGGTACTTTGATGATTAGCAGTTTTGACTCAGTTATTTCCATTCCATGTATTCTTTTATTCCGTCTACTGGTAGTGGATTTGTGTCCACCGGACGTGACCTGGATTCATGATGAGTTTGATATTTTAGTTTATTTATTCTATATTCAGTTGATTGTGTCATATTTCTGTAGATGAGATCTAGACTGCCTTTTTAGATTCTGTGACTTGTTTATGTACTAGACAGCATTCTACCGCCGATACTGCGACGTATGCTAGACTTGGACACGTCACGTATCCGAAATGCGGGTGCGGGTCGTGACAGCCGCGTAGGCCTACGTGCCAGCTACACGTAGACACAAGCACGTGGCCAATGGCACACTGGGTCGTGTCCACGAGAGCTTGGACATGCCCGCGCGCGCATGTTCAGAGTAAACTCTGATACTCTCTGTTTTTTTTTTGAATTGGAAACTTTGTGTCCACTTTTGTGGCCACGAACGCATCCATATGACACGCAATCACATGTACTTCATGTTGACACACTTTGATTTGCATTTAAATAGGTTTTCGATGTGTGATTGGGTTTTAGTATCGAGCTTCTGTATATTCCTTATACTGAGTATGTAAAGTTGGTTTTTTTGATTTTGTTCAATATTTTAGTGTGTTTAAATATGTAAATACATTATATACATGCTTTATAGTACTTTGATTGCATGTTTTATACCTGGGTCTTGTATTGGATTGAGTTTTGGTTCAATACTTCATTTTTTGTATGAATGTATATATATATATATATATATATATATATATATATATATATATATATATATATATATATATATATATATATACTGTGACCTGAGAATTAAAACTGAGATTTATGCTTCAACTGTAAAACCTAAGTTTGTTTATAAAACTGAGATTAGTTTACATGTTAGCTGCTATTTAACTTTAGGATACTAAAACCTGAAAATCAAATTTGAGTTTTGAATTCAAACTGATAACTGAGACTTGATTTGCATATATACAAAACTGAGAACACTAACACTCTCTACTCACCCATACACTGTACACACACTCTCACTTTGATTTACTTTCCTTCTATATATATGCATGTATATATATCTATGTATATATAGCTAAATGTATATGTTTTATATAGATATGCAATACATAAATGTAATGAACTGATTTCGAGTTTGAATGTGAATTGGGTTCGAATTCGTTTTGAACATTGGGTTTTCAATTTGCACTTAGAATTCAAATTTGCAGGTATCAGGGAATTTTTTCACTGTGTGTTCAAACAGTGACATTTAAACTGAGTTCCTGAGTTTTCATGATTAATTCAAGTTGGGGTTTTGATTCTCTAAACCTATTTGGTTTCCAGATTTGAATGTATGTGTAGAAGCATGAAAAAATTTAGCAGACTTGACAACCATGCGCCCAAGCCAATAAAGACATATGCGCCCAAGTGAACTCATATGCGCCCAAGTCACCAGTGAAGCCATATGCACCCAAGTCACCAGTGAATCCCTATGCACCCAAGTCACCAGTGAAGCCCTATGTGCCCAAGACAGGCTCCCCCAGAAGGGGGCGCATAGCCCTGTTTCAGGCTATGCGCCCAAGCCAGAAGAGCCCCCGACTCGGTCAAACCTACGATCAATCGTGAACCAAAGCATATGGCCACGTCAGTCTCGACGAGCAGTCGTGCACCGAAGCATGAGGCCACGTCAACACCATGACCAACCCACGATCTCGTATTTTGCATGCGCCTATACCCTATGCGCCCAAAGCAGGACTATGCCCCACATGAAAACCAGTATGTTTTCTCATATGGGCGCATAACATCGTTGCAGCTCAAGAACGACTATAAAAAGGGGTCTCATCCCTCTTCAAAACACAGAACGGGAAGCATTTTTAAGAGCCAAATTGCTGCACTTCTTGCCAGTGAGCCGAGAGTTAGCAATTTTCTTAGGTTTTCTCCTACTTTTGTAATCGGAGTGTCAACGAAGTAAAGGAGCAACTACCGCTCGATCTCCATTGTTCCATTCCCCAGAATTTTTTTTGTACTCGGGGATCCTCAGCGCAGGATCTCTTAGGCGTACTCGATTTGTGGTGCCTTACGCCAATAAAGAAAAAATAGCGTTTCTTCTTCTTTTTTTATGTGTCCACAAAAATGGCAACTCTGCTGGGGACTACCTTTTTCTCTGACGAGAAGGTGGTGATACAATCCGATACTGACAAAGTGGGGAGCACTCAGAAGATGTTGATCGTGAAGTTCGATCAGCAGGCGTTCGACGAGATGCTCTCGAGGGACGGCTTTACTCCCTTAAAATTAGCGAAGCCAAATAAGTCTCGCAAGACTTGGCTTCTGAAGGCTTGTCGTGCATATCCTGCCAGTGTCATAGCAGATATACAACCGAAGGACTCTGTCACATGGGTGCATGGCTCTGCCACAGAAGCTCAACAAATAAAGAAGGCTCACACCATTCTGGCTCTACGAGCATAGCGACTTCTCTCTTGTGCAACCAACAACGGAGTGTTCAACGCTCGAGACTTGGCAAAGAAAAACACCATGATGCCAAGAATCGGAGTGTTCGACACTCTGGACAAACTCAACGAGGCTCACAAACGAAGGAGACAAAGCTGGAAGAGAACAGCGCTGCTCCACCAAGCATGCGCCCAAAGTTATGCTCCCAAGGGTGTGTATGGGCGTATAACTCTAGCCAGAAGGTTTCTGTCTTTGACAGACTGTATATCCAGGGTCATGTGCCCAAGGCTATGCGCCCAGGCTTAACTGACCCATACTATACGCCCACATCGAGGAAGCTCAGACATGTTGCCAAGAAGCATGCACCCAAAGACAGACTCCAGGGCCTATGCGTCCACAGCAAAAAGACAGGTCCCAACGCGTATAGCACGTGGCTGCCTTCAAGTTCAACACAGAACTTAGGTGTGGAGGTTCCCCATGTACCTGAACTAAGTCTGGATGTGCCAACTCTCCTTACCAACCTACGTACAAAGCTCGACGATGCATGTGACATGGGTTTTAAGGCAAAACTCCCTTCCGCTGACTTATGCGACATGATAAATCATAAGCGTAAAGCAAGGGAGGACACAACAATTTATGATGTACATCCGTACACCAGTATTGTCATCAACTGTTGCTGCTCCAAAGCAACGAAAGTGCCTCAGAGGCAGCTCGTGTTTCGACAACTGTATTTCTTTGACGATGAAAAGCCACTGTGTTTTTCATCCAACATGGCTTCATGGGGTCCTCCTTATGGAAAACCCAATCAAAGATGGTAGACCACGAACCCAACTTTCTCTCTCAGTTCCGCGAATAGAAGAAAAAAAAGTCTGCCAACAGATAGTCGGCAGGCTGTCACATCTGAAGGAGTCTATATGGGTACTCGATCGAAGGCGAGATTCCGTATAGATGACGAGGACTCCCAAACTGGGGGTAGTATTCCCTCAGAGTCTGAAGCATATGACCTTCACAGTGGGGGTAGCCTTCTAGATGACGATAATCTCTCCGAGTCTGACAGTGACTATCTACCTCCCCTACCTGAATATGAGGGACTAGTCAACTCAGAGACAGACATTATCAGCAGCAGTTGTACTGTTTCCTCTGTTCGTCCTCGCATATTATCTATATACATGGCGGATGGAGAAAGACCTGAAGAAGCCAGTGATCAGACCAACAAACAGCTAAAGGATCTTGAAACAATATTTTCCAAGATTACTGATATGTTTACCAGTCTCATGGCGGTCCAAGCTGCTGGGGCTGTTCCTCCACCTCAGTAAAACCTCTTGGCACACGTTAGTACGGCTCATAGCAACAACCCTCCTTCACTACAGAAGGAGTATCATTCCGTTGCGTCTCCTCCAAATCTTACAAATGCTGCGGATGGTCCTTCACCAATGACGTCTGACAATCGTACAGCAGCCGTTTTCCAATACCTGCTCAATCAACAGGATGCAATTGATTCTCTGGTTGCCCGTCTCGACACCATCTCACACAAAGACGAGCTTCAGAAGATGGGGATATCTCAACCTTATCCTCCTGAATGGGAGAATGCTACTTGCCCTCCTAACTACAAGCCACTGACGCTAAATTTATTTGACGGGATGACTTCTTCTCATCAACACATGACATACTTCAACAAGCAGACTCTTCACTTACTCAGGGATGATCCGTTCTTGTCAAACCTATTTATTAGCACCTTGCATGCGGTAGCTTTTGAATGGTTCTGCAGTCTGTCTGACGGTTGTATCAATTCTTTTAAAGACTTGGAGAGGTTATTCCTCAACAGGTTTTACGAGAGTAGCATGTATTTTAGTATGTCCACCCTCATCGAGACCAAGCAAAGGAGGACTGAGTCTATTATTGCTTTTATCGAACGCTTCAGGCGGCTAGCGTTGAAGATGCCCTTCGATATACCAGACTCAGAACTTATGGATACTTGTCCACATAACTTCCTTCCTTCAGTGAAGTTTTGTCTGGGTATACATAAGTATGATACATGGCCCACTTTTATTGGGGTCGTTGATGCTGCTGAAAACGACGTCCCTAATCTGGAATTACTGGGTTGAAAACACCCAAATCTGAAGACAAAGGCAAGCATTCTCAAACTATCCCTGTCCGTGGGGGTAAAGGAAAAAAGGTTTTGAAGGTCGACACTTCCAAGGGAACTTCCAATTCTCAGGGTGCCTCTAACAAGCCTAAGGAGACCTTCTTCTTTAACGAAGATGATGTCATTACCATTTTTCACACATTGGGGAAGGGTAATAAACTAACATTGCCTCCACCACGATGTCCTGTAGAGGCGAACCAACTCAACGATCCCAAGTACTGTCTTTATCATGAATACGTGCATCACTCTACCAAGGATTGCCTCGTTCTGAAGAAGAAGATACAACAGCTTATCGACAGCCAAGTGATCAACCTCGAAGCTGAAGACAAGGTCGTATCTTCTAACATGATCTCTCTTCAGTTTGGTGAGTTTTCTCCCACAGAGTCCCAGACGGCGTGGTCCCGATCCCCAAGGCAATAATAGAAGTCGTCAACCTGCCGCCAGCTTGCAACTCAACCTTGGTGCCACTCACGACTGAACATGGTGAGATCATGTGGGTCCATCTAGACCTTGTGCAAGAAATGACGCAGGGGGTGGTATCTCCCAAAGTAAAAAAGGGCACAAAATACAAGTCATGCCATATGGTGACTTCTTCCATCTACGAAGTTCTATCTGGCGAGACGCGATCCGGGAAGGCTTACCTACAGACTTACGACCCCGCACAAGAAGAAGCAGTACCTTCTCAAGCTTCTGCTACCCCCACAAGTTCAGAAGCCAACCGTCTAAGCCTTCGACTACCGACAAAGCTAAGTAGAATGAGACACGATTTGACAAGTCTTTGAAGGCACCAACTCCCGAAGGCATGGATCGGCCTTACAACTTTGACATACTAGCACTGGCCAATACACCTGCCAGATTGTCTCTGTTCGATCTATTGTGACTCTCCAAACAATAAAAGAAAAATGACGTTTATTGACGGTTTATTTATCGACGGTCATGAAAAACCGTCAACGAAATGTGTTATCTTGACGGTTTTGGACTTACGTCAAAAAAGGACACGTTTTATGTTATTTTAGCAATTTTACAGCAAAATATTTGACGGTTTTAGAGGATCCGTCAACAAACATCATTATATTATTGACGGTTTGGTGATAACCGTCAACTAATACATGTGCAAAAAACATGGCGGAATTTTTTTAGCTGCCATTTTGGTAATTTTTTTGAATTTTTTTTGAATTGCATATTATGTTGACGGTTGTCCTTCCATCTCATTTTATTTATTTCCCGATCCTTCTCTCTTCACTCTATTTCTCCCTCGATGTTGCTATGATGGAGAAGGAGAACCCAAATCTACAAACCCCTCTTCATCCTCTCCATCTCCCCTCTCCTCTTCCTCTTACTCCTCCTTTCTCTCTTCTTTCTCTTACCACTCTTCACTCTATTTCTCAATCCCAAAACCCTAATCCCCAAATTCATCCTCTTCCTCCTCCGTTAGGGTTTTGTAATGACGTACAAGCTGACCGACTACCAGATCTCCGAGTTCAAGGACATTTTTAGCCTCTTCGACAAGGACGGCGATGGTATTATCTCCTCGATCCCCTCTAATTTTTTTAATTCCTAGATCGGATCTCGGGAGGTTTTTTTCCTGGTGTATTTTTTTTTGGTAGATCTAGTGGCTGGTGATTCGATCTCGTGGAGGATCCAAAAATTCTAGGGTTAGGGTTCCATCATAGTTTTGGAGGGAAACAAAAGTGAACTCATTCATTAATGTGCCCAGTTTTCCTCTTTTTATTCTTGGGCTCTACAGGAATTGAAGTGAATTAAATTGAAGCAACTGATGAAGTACTGTAGAATATATCTAATTTAAGATCACCAATTCCTTCCAACGACTTTTGTATAGCAGTAACATGCAAACATTAATGGTCATAATTATTATGGTTAGCTGAGCTATGATAAAGACAACCTAGCTAGCTTCCAAAACTAACATTGATCTACTAGAAATTTCGCATGAACCAAATTGCTGATAAATTGCAAAATGGACAAGTTTTAATATGCAAAGAAAAAAAAGGATCAATGGCCATTTATAACTTTCAAAATAGGGATACAAAAACTTCGAGGGTAGCATTTGTCTCCCTTGCCCATGGGTGGATCCACCCCTGTGGTCGATGACAGCAAGAATTAGTCAATAGGCTTGGACTTGTTAAAAGTCTTATTTAGAACACCTTATATCCAAAATCCAAAAGTTGTTTGCTATTGATGGCTTCACATGGAAACTTCAATTTTCTTCTAAAGTATGGAGCACATGAATATCAACAACTGACAGGGTACAAGCTTAAATGTTAAGATAAGAAAATTCTAAATTTCTAGATAATATTGTTCAAAATCGTCAAAATTAAGTTAGTGGAGTTAATAGGAGTGGTGCAAAGTTGAGATGATCGAAAAATAGAAGAGGATAAAGTATGCCAACTTGGTATCCTCTTATACAATTAGAGTCGAGGCACTAACCAGGTATCAAATTCAAGGTTGTTTCTATTTTTCCATAAAAATTACAAATCAGGAGAAATACATGTGTCTTTTAAGAAAAGAAGTACATTAGTTAGCGAGGAGGGAAGTAAACATTCTGAATTTTTGTGGTCTCTGTAATATTTCAAAAGTTTTAACCTTTTTTTTAGAATAACTATTATGTCATTCTTCCTTCCCAACTTCCTCATTGTTTCCTATAAGACTTCCTCCATCAATTTTTTTTAATTGTTATTTTGTCGCTTGCACCAAGTTTGCTTGACTAATATGTTTATGATTAATTGTACATTAATATCATCATAATAATCATTATCATAGTTGTTGAATATGGAGGCATTTCAATCAAAAAATTCATGAAATTGGCATTAGTGGATGATACTAGGTACCATGAGGCTCGAGTCTTCCATTTAGAGGAGTACTCTGGCTTATTTGTTGGCCGGCTACCACAAATGTCCCTCTTCCAGGACTTGGGCAGTTATTCAGAGGGGATGGTGCTTATAGTGAGACCCAATAAAAATGGTTCATTAGGATTGTGATAAATAGTGTCATTCCAAAGCTTGTGGGGGATGTTACTTCTTGCTGATGCAAAAAGTAAATCCACAAACATCTGTACAAGTAGAATGGCTGCCAGGAATGCTCTCACAACTTGAGTTGAGCATAATTGTACTTGATTCCCAGTACTGTCCATTGCTAGCAAAGATTGCAAGAATGCTTCATAGATGTACTTGCTGGTCAGTACTATATATATGAATTCCAAATTATTAAATAACAAGATACTTCCTTAACACACAACATTTTGAATTTTTATGTTTATAAGATGCATATAACACTAGTGCTGGCTGACTGATCTGATTTTTTTTTCCATTTTAGTATTGCATTCTTACATGATTAAAACCATGTTATCTAGAGCTTTCCCCTAATTAAGTTTTTTTAGTGAACTATCACACATCAAGTTTGTCTACGAGTTCTTACCTTTTGCAAAGAGGAAATCTATTTGCTGATGTTACCACTATCACTGTTTTCTCCCTCTTCAGATATCAGTTCATCATTAAGCAATAGGGATATGCTGGAAACAGGTAGAGCTCGAAGGGCATAATGAAAGTAGGTGCTTTCTTTCTTACCCAACCTCTCCAACTTACACGTCTTTACTGTTTTTTGTAGGCATTTACTTATTGCTCTTGGCATTTCAATTTCTGGAGAGTGGCTCAGCAATCAGCGTGTGTTGCGAACAGACATAAAAGGTACGAGTAGTTCCCCCACTCAGAACTGAAAGAATTTATTGTATCTACTGCAAAAGTAAGTACTATCCATTATGATTTTGAAGAGTATGATAAACCTAGATTGAGTACTAGTCAATTTCTTTTTGCCAAGAGAAACTTAGATTGGAGTACTTTGCACTTTGTTCCATTTTTTTATCAAATGAGCTATGATGAGAAGGTGATGATACATGTCCTGGTTGGAATTTTGTGCCTATGCTTGCATTTGGTTTAGTATATGTTCAGTTCTTCTGGGCTTAATTACTATCATTTTTTTAGTATCAGTTTTTGAGCTTGCATTTGGTTAAGTTTTAGGAGGATCACAGGTTTCGGGATGGAAATTTGAGCATTACCCAATACAAATTGTTGAATGGATCAATCTTATTATACATATAATACACATACTTGCATACACATCTACATATAATATCTAAGTTCCCATATCCAATTTTGGTAGAATCCAAAGTCAAATACTTAGTTATAACTAAGTTACATACTGGATAGAGTTAAGTTTTGGGAGGATCCCAGGTTTTGGAAGAATCCCAGGTTTTGGGAGAATCACAGGTTTTAGTATCACTTGCCTCTGTATGCTGCGTATCAGTTTGTTTGGTTTTAGTTTCTTCATTTTTGTGAGTATCCAGTTGGTTTCAGTTTTCTATCAAATGGGCTATGATGAGAAGGTAATAGACTGGGCTATATATAAGTCTTATGATACATGTTCTGGTATTAGTTTGTGGCTATGTTTGTAGTTGCTTTCTGTATCTTCAGTTTATTCAGTCTGCTACATATTGCGGCCTCTATATATGTGTGTTTTTTTCCGAACTTTGAGCCAATACTGATGTCTATATTATGTATGTTTTTGGCTACAAGCTGCTGCCTTTATATATCTGTTTGGGCTACAAGTTGCTGCCTCTGAGCCCATACTGATGTCTTATGATACATGTTTTGCTATTAGTTTGTGGCTATGTTTGCAATTTCTTTCCGTATGTTCAGTTTGTTCAGTTTGCTACAAACTGGTTCCTCTATATATGTGTTTTTTTGCCAAACTCTTAGCCCATACTGATGTCTATATTATGTATGTTTTTTGTCGAACTCTGGGCCCATACTGATATCTAATATATGCAAATTTTTATAAATTTGTTCTTTGTACAGTTGATATATGCTAAAAAATTGAATCTCTGATACATTTGATATCAGTTTGTGCAAACATGCATACTGATTAAATCTATTTCTCTTGTTCTCTCAGGAACTACATGGAAAATGAAGGTTATACTATTACGGGATGGATGTGCTCCGAATTTAGATGTATTTTGGTTTACTTGTATAAATATAGGTTTTGGATGTTTAAGATGTTGTAAAAGTCCCATATACTTTTGTTATTTGGATGCAATAGAATTAATGTTTGTGATGTACGACCATGTATTTGTTAATACAAAAATTGTGTATTACAGCTCTTTGATGTGTGTGATGTTCTGGATAATTGACAGTGTGTGTGTTTGATATATAATATATAATTATTAAAAAATTGTTATACAAAATTTAGCTTCTCTTGACGATTATAAAACGTCAACAAATATCTTAATTTTGCTGCAAATATTTATTTCTTGACGGCTAAAATCGTCATCTAAGCCGGAGTCAAGAAACGTTTTTGCCTACGTTGACGGTTTCTAAAACTGCTATCTTGACGGCTAAAAACAGTCAAAAAAATTACTTCATATGCCGGCCAAAAACCGTCAAGAAAAGTTATGCCAGCGACCGTCAAGAAAAGGAGGGGTCATTTCTTGACTCCGGCCTAGTTGACGGATCCGCAACCGTCAAGATACCCATTTCTTGACGGAGAAAACCCGTCAAGAAAAGCCTTTATTCTTGTAGTGAAAGAAATACGGAAGGCCTTAAGTTACTACATGCCGACTCTTATCTCGCTGAAGTCAAAGTCCCCACTGAAGACCCTGTCTCCTGTCCTCACTGCCACAGTACTATGGAAGTGGTGCCCAACATCACCTTTTCACAAAAGGACATGCTACTAAAAAATAATCGTCATGATAGACCTCTGTACTATACAGGGTATATCGGGGTGATTAAGGTGGATCAGATGCATATCGATCCAGGTTCCTCCATCAGCATCATTCCTAGAAGTTCGCTTCAAATTCTAGGAATCCCTCTGCACAAGCTATCTGCAACCAATACAACTATCATGGCTTTCAATGCTGAAAAAAGCCACCCGTTGGGCAAGATCCGTCTCAAGTGCCAGATCGGTGATCTCCGAATGGAGGTTTCTTGCTATATGATCGATGCCAATGTATCCTACAACATCTTGTTGGGACGTCCATGGATACCCGAGAACATGATCGTTCCTTCCATACTTCACCAGTGCTTAAAGTACGTCAACAGCGATGGCGTCGTGAAGACGGAGTTTGCCGATGTCGATCCTTTTAAGGGCATCGAAGCCTACTATGAAGATTTGGTACTGTACCAATCTCAGCCCTCCAAGGATGACGGCAACGAAGCTGACGATGAAGTTGAAGCAAGTTCATCCTCTAATAATGGTCCCCTGATTGTCCGAGTCGATGGACGTACTACTCCAAAAAGTACTCTGAAGCTTCTCATAATCTGGGTGAAAAAGAAGAACCCTGATAAGGTCAAACCATTGACCATCACTCTCCGCAAGACACCTCGGGTGGAACCTGCTGAAGTCTGTCCTCCCAATCCTGAAGAATTACCCTACGTGGTGAACTTGGCCAAGACTGTGGCTCCTCTTCCAGATAATGATCCTCTCAATGAGTATATCAATACTCATAATAATGTACCTTCAGCGGATGATGTTATCCCTGAAGAAAAACTTGCGTATTTTCATAGTAAAGGTTTATCTTTGAATTACTCCGATGTCTACCAATCTGTAAACCAGTATGTAGATATGATATACGCCCTAGAGAATGACATAGGACCACACCTCTGTATGCCGGTTACGATGCCTTGTCTGCGGGAAAAGGTTTACCCAGAAGATATCTACTACTTCATCGTTCCAGCCAGAAAGAAGGGTGAAGAACTAATTATCTTCGGTCGAATAATTGGCGAAAGAATGTTCGTTCCGGACTCTACTTCTCCCAATCACAACACGGAAGCTGACTATGACTCTGAAAAAATGCAACTTTTCCAATATAGTTGGCAGCCTAAGAATATCATCCAGAATATGGGATATGACATAAAAAGCGACCAGGGGCTAAACTACGGCCGGGGACGACGGTTGCCAATACGCCACTTTGCTCCTCCAGGCAAACCCGAGAACTACTATCAACAAAACTGTATTGGTTTGGGTTATGTCGCTCCTCCAACAACTCCCGAAAGATCAGATGACCAAGCAGATCATTGTTCTCATTCTTCTGATTCCTGCCTTTAGGATTCCGACTCCAGTATTGGTGACACATTCAAAGCAACTTTGTCCGTCAACATGGTGTCAGTTGACCAAATTGCAGACAATGTCCAATCGATCGAGCTTGAACAATAGGCTCAAAAGATGGATACTAGGTGGGAGCTGCATTTCGAACAACGTGAACCACCTACCGA